>CAWUFW010000894.1:1200000-1800000 GCA_963921515.1 Calotriton arnoldi | reverse complement strand
GATCATCTACATGTTTTTTAGAACGCATGGTCATTTACCATACATACCTTTACAACAAAATTCGTTGTAAAGGCATGCCTGGTAAATGACCATGCGTTCTAAAAAAGCGTAGTAATGACTTCGTGATGTACAACGCATGCGTGGTAATGCATGCGTTGTAATGGTATCGCAAAGTAAAAAGTCGTTGTAACGGCTGTTTACCGATCGAAGCTGGCCCCTGTTCTTCAGTGAGACGTTTATTTGATTAATTAGGAGGAAGGAATGTGTTTTTTTACCGAAAAGTGCATTCCCGGCTGTTGTATTGTGAAAGTGTCCGCGTGGCCTGGTTTCACTTCCGGTGAGAGAGTGGAAGAGTCTGTTTGGATCTAAAGGAGTTCTGTTGTTGGACGGGGCCGGCGCGACATGTCATCAGAAAACATAGCTAATGGAAAGCGTCCTCCCTGAAGTGTGGAGCAGTGCCATGAGAGGTCAACGAGTGTGCGTCCCACCGCAGTATGACCGTACCGCGTGACCCATGTGCCACCTCCAGGGTACGGGAGGCAGAAGCGGCATCGCAGGTCCTCTTGAAGACCGTTGTAGCACTAATTCTACATTTTGGTACTAGGGCATTTTAACTTCGTTGTTCCTGCCAGATACAAAGAGAAGATCCTGAGTTATTCAGTGCCCTCGTTACCTTTTTTGTGGGTTGTGGTGCTTGTCACTTCGCTGCCCCGCCGGTGCACACGACTGGGCACCCCACCTCGTGTGCCATCTGCAGGGCCTCTGCCCTCGGATCACTGGTTTCGGTTTCTGGAGTGGCAACATAAACAGTTGCTCCCAAAGTACTAGCCTGAACACTTAGGTGAATATCCCCTAATATCCCCAGTAGATAGTTATAGTTAGGACCTATTTTCCATAGGAAATCCGCAACATTCTATTTGAAATAACTCTTGCGTCGGTTGACGAATCTTCGCAAAATTTTCAAACTTTATGGCCCGCTCCGGTCCGCTCCTACCCTGAAAGTTTCGGGGTCATTCGTCAAGCGGGGGCCGAGAAAAAAGGGGGATCCCAAAACGTGTTTTCCCCATTCATTTTCCCATAGGAAACTTTAGCCACGGCTACAGCCCGAACTGCTGAACGGAATTACACAAAATTTGGTAAAGAGGTAGTTCTTGGTTCAGAAAGAACCCTTTTGTTAAATGGTGTAAATCCGTTCAGTAGTAGCGGAGAAATTAAAAAATAAGAGTCAAAAATCAATTTCCCATAGGAAACTTTATGCAAGGCTACAGCCCGAACTGCTGAACGGAATTACACCAAATTTGGCAAAGAGGTAGTTCTTGGTTCAGAAAGAACCCTTTTGTTAAATGGTGTAAATCCGTTCAGTAGTTGCTGAGAAAATCAAAAGTAAAAACACATATATATCTGGGCGGAGCCTAACCACACATGTCATCGTGAGATCTGATTGGCTGTCAGCACTTCATCCTGGAATTGCTGGCAGCCATCTTGGGACCAATATAAATGATAGTACCCCATTGAAATGCATTGTAGTGAATCAAAGATTTTGAGGGTTACCAAAAGGAGAACTATAAAGGGTGATAACAGACTTTAGTTACATTAGAATTCATTTGTTGATGGTACCATACTAATTTCAGGAATTGTGGTGTGTTCTAAGGTGATTTTACCCTGTGAAAAACCTTCTGCTGGTATATCATGAATCATGTTTGAGAGAAAACTATTTTCACATACTTGTCCCATACAGTTTTGGAAGGTGCTCCAGAAGCTAAAATGAGAGCATATTTTCTGTAAATTCACATTATCTTTCTCAGTCATGTGAGAATGAAGTCTGACATTCTCAGTAAAACATGTACATCCAACAATGGCAGAGATTGTCAGTTGATTCCTTTGTGTTCTACTGCAGCTTCCCAGAGTGTTCTAAAGAACAACTAGAGTGCTAACAGCCTTACTTATGACAAAAGTATGGCACACCTGAAGCCATCTTGATTGGAATAAACTGGTAACACTTAAAACATTTAATTTAAAAAGGAACAAAATGATGGGGTTCATTTTGTCATAGAAATTATGGTTAGCGCTGTAGAAAGAAAAATTAGGACATGTTTCAAGTGTGATTTCAAATATCTTCCTGTTATATTTCAACAGGAGCAGCCTGTCAGTTGATGCCTTTGTGTTCTACTGCAGCTTCCCAGAGTGTTCTAAAGAACAACTAGAGAGCTAACAGTCTTACTTATGACAAAATTATGGCACACCTGAAGCCATCTTGATTGGAATAAACTGGTAACACTTAAAACATTTAATTTAAAAAGGAACAAAATGAGGGGGTTCATTTTGCCATAGAAATTATGGTTAGTGCTGTAGAAAGAAAAATTAGGACATGTTTTAAGTGAGATCTCAAATATCTTCCTGTTATATTTCAACAGGAGCAGCCTGTCAGTTGATGCCTTTGTGTTCTACTGCAGCTTCCCAGAGTGTTCTAAAGAACAACTAGAGTGCTAACAGCCTTACTTATGACAAAAGTATGGCACACCTGAAGCCATCTTGATTGGAATAAACTGGTAACACTTAAAACATTTAATTTAAAAAGGAACAAAATGAGGGGGTTCATTTTGCCATAGAAATTATGGTTAGTGCTGCAAAAAGAAAATTTAGGGCATGTTTTAAGTGAGATCTCAAATCCTCTTCTATTTCATTAGAAAATTCTGACATGCAGACTGAAACAATCACTTTCAATACCAGCAGTAGACTTCCAGTTAACTCCTTGGTGAGCAGTAGCTTTACTACAGTGATCTAATGAACAACTAGAGTGCTAACATTCTGAATTTATGGCAAATGTGTGACACATCTTAATGCCTTCTTGATGGAATCAAAGTAAAAAACTGAAAGCATTTCCTACTGAGGAGACTGTAGTAAATGAGGAAATTAGGAAACTTCATAACAAATAAGTCTCCCAAGATGGCCACCAGAGAAAAAAGAGCCCAAATGTAGCACAAATATCACCCAGAGGTAGCCCACGTATAGCCCAATGACAGAAGTGTGCAAAACACTTTTTATTTTTGTTTTTTTGCAGTTTTATATAGTGCAGACTGGTCAGGTATTGGAGTGCTTTACATGAGCATTGGTTACATCACACAAGGACAAATTCTTGTTGGTTGACCCCTACACTACCCAAACACCACTGCACTACCCTAAACCTAAAACACTACCCCCAGCACGACCCCCTTCACTACCCAAACACAACTGCACTACCCTAAACTCAAAAACACTACCCCCAGCACGACCCCCTACACTACCCAAACACCACTGCACTACCCTAAACCCTAAATCTACCCCCTACACTACACAAATACCACTGCACTACCCTAAACCCTAAAACACTAGAACCCAGCACGACCCCCTACAGTACACAAACACCACTGCACTACCCTAAACCCTAAAACACTACCCCCTACACTACACAAACACCATTGCACTACCCTAAACCCTAAAACACTACCCCCAGCATGACCCCCTACACTACACAAACACCACTGCACTACCCTAAACCCTAAAACACTACCCCAGCATGACCCCCTACACTACCCAAACACCACTGCACTACCCTAAACCCTAAAACACTACCCCCAGCACGACTCCCTACACTACACAAACACCACTGGACTACCCTAAACCCTAAAACACTACCCCCAGCACGACTCCCTACACTACCTAAACACCACTGCACTACACTAAACCCTAAATCTACCCCCAGCATGACCTCACACACTACACAAACACCACTGCACTACCCTAAACCCTAAAACACTACCCCCAGCACGACCCCCTACACTACCCAAACACCACTGCACTACCCTAAACCCTAAAACACTAACCCCAGCATGACCCCCTACACTACCCAAACACCACTGCACTACCCTAAACCCTAAAACACTACCCCCAGCACGACTCCCTACACTACACAAACACCACTGGACTACCCTAAACCCTAAAACACTACCCCCAGCACGACTCCCTACACTACCTAAACACCACTGCACTACACTAAACCCTAAATCTACCCCCAGCATGACCTCACACACTACACAAACACCACTGCACTACCCTAAACCCTAAAACACTACCCCCAGCACGACCCCCTACACTACCCAAACACCACTGCACTACCCTAAACCCTAAAACACTAACCCCAGCATGACCCCTACACTACCCAAACACCACTGCACTACCCTATACCCTAAAACACGACCCCGTACACTACACAAACACAACTGCACTACCCTAAACCATAAAACACTACCCACAGCATGACCCCTACACTACACAAACACCACTGCACTACCCTAAACCCTAAAACACTACCCCCTACACTACACAAACACCACTGCCCTACCCTAAACCCTAAAACACAACCCCCAGCATGACCCCTACACTACACAAACATCACTGCACTACCCTAAACCCCCTACACTATATAAACACCACTGCATTAATCTAAACCCTAAAACACTTCCCCCAGCATGACCCCCTCACAACACAAACACCACTGCACTACCCTAAACCCTAAATCGACCCCCAGCACGACCCCCTACACTACCCAAACACCACTGCCATACCCTAAAACACTACCCCCAGCATGAACCCCTACACTACCCAAACACCACTGCACTACCCTAAACCTTAAAACACAACCCCCAGCACTACCCCCTACACTACACAAACACCACTGCACTACCCTAAACCCTAAAACACTACCCCAGCACTACCCCCTACACTACCCAAACACCACTGCACTAACATAAACCCTAAAACACTACCACCAGCACAACCCCCTACCCTACACAAACACCAATGCACTACCCTAAACCCTAAAACACTACCCCCAGCACGACTCCTTACACTACCCAAACACCACTGCACTACCCTAAACCCTAAATCTACCCCCAGCACGACCCCCTACACTACCCAAACACCACTGCACTACCCTAAACCATAAAACACTACCCCCAGCATGACCCCCTACACTACACAAACACCACTGCACTACCCTAAACCCTAAAACACTACCACCAGCATGACCCCCTACACTACTCAAACCCCACTGCACTACCCTAAACCCTAAAACACTAACCCAGCACGACCCCCTACACTACCCATACACCACTGCACTACCCTAAAACACTCCCCCACGCATGACCCCCTACACTACTGCACTACCCTAAACCCTAAAACACTACCCCCAGCACGACCCCCTACACCACCCAAACACCACTGCACTACCCTAAACCCTAGAAAAGAAACCCCCACCCCATGCCCAATCCCCCTTACCTCTCACTCCTCGTGGTTCCTCTCTCCTCGTGGTTCCTGCTTCACGTCATCTCTGAGGGGCGGTGCACGTCGTTGTGAGGAAACGGAACAGCCTCTGTTTCCTTACAACGACATGGATCGTCTACATGTTTTTAGAACGCATGGTCATTTACCATACATACCTTTACAACAAAATTTGTTGTAAAGGCATGCATGGTAAATGACCATGCGTTCTAAAAATGCGTAGTAATGACTTCGTGATGTACAACGCATGCGTGGTAATGCATGCGTTGTAATGGTATCGCAAAGTAAAAAGTCGTTGTAACGGCTGTTTACCGATCGAAGCTGGCCCCTGTTCTTCAGTGAGACGTTTATTTGATTAATTAGGAGGAAGGAATGTGTTTTTTTACTGATAAGTGCATTCCCGGCTGTTGTATTGTGAAAGTGTCCGCGTGGCCTGGTTTCACTTCCGGTGAGAGAGTGGAAGAGTCTGTTTGGATCTAAAGGAGTTCTGTTGTTGGACGGGGCCGGCGCGACATGTCATCAGAAAACATAGCTAATGGAAAGCGTCCTCCCTGAAGTGTGGAGCAGTGCCATGAGAGGTCAACGAGTGTGCGTCCCACCGCAGTATGACCGTACCGCGTGACCCATGTGCCACCTCCAGGGTACGGGAGGCAGAAGCGGCATCGCAGGTCCTCTCGAAGACCGTTATAGCACTAATTCTACATTTTGGTACTAGGGCATTTTAACTTCGTTGTTCCTGCCAGATACAAAGAGAAGATCCTGTGTTATTCAGTGCCCTCGTTACCTTTTTGTGGGTTGTGGTGCATGTCACTTCGCTGCCCCGCCGGTGCACACGACTGGGCACCCCACCTCGTGTGCCATCTGCAGGGCCTCTGCCCTCGGATCACTGGTTTCGGTTTCTGGAGTGGCAACATAAACAGTTGCTCCCAAAGTACTAGCCTGAACACTTAGGTGAATATCCCCTGCACCAGCATTCCACGGAAATTCTTTCCTAGCTCTCCCACGTCAACGAGGACGTCATAATAGCACGGCTCCGCTCGCGACACCGTATGACGTCATTGGAGCCATAAGAGAACCTCGTCGGCGTGCTGACGTCAGTTCCACCCATTTTTTCCGTGCCACCGAGGGAAACAGGGGACCGAGACATTTTCACATGTATACATAGTATAATAAATATATATATATTCACTGAAAAAACCATAGGTTTCAGGCACGTTATAGTTAGAAATTAGCATTTAAAAAACCTTAGAAATTCACTGAAAAAACCATAGGTTTCAGGCACGTTATAGTTAGAAATTAGCATTTAAAAAACCTTAGAAATTCACTGAAAAAAACCATAGGTTTCAGGGGCGTTATAGTTAGTTGGACATTTCACTCGTACAAAACCATAGAAATTCCCCTGTTATAGTTAGTTCAGCTAACTATAACTCGCAGCGCCCGCAATGCACTGCTGATGACGTCACATATTACATC
Organism: Calotriton arnoldi; assembly: GCA_963921515.1. Classification (NCBI taxonomy): domain Eukaryota; kingdom Metazoa; phylum Chordata; class Amphibia; order Caudata; family Salamandridae; genus Calotriton; species Calotriton arnoldi. The sequence goes on along the minus strand of CAWUFW010000894.1, from coordinate 1,793,208 downwards.
ACTCATGACATGGTCAGTGACATCACTCATGACATCACTCATGACATCTCAAATGACATCACTGATGACATCACTGATGACATCATCCAGTGAATGTGTGTTTTTCTGAAAATTAAATATGTTTTATATATGTATATCTGAAGGTCGATGGAAGAATAAATGGGTATATAAGTGTCTAAATGGATGATTTTTTTTGTAAAATTGATTGTATAACTGACTAAGTGTATCTTAGTGAATACATGGGTTAGTGAGTAATGTTTAAATATGAAAATATCTGTATCAGTCTCTCACTTTGTGTATAAGTGGCTGCATGGGTTGGTGAGTAGCTACATGAGTGTCTATATGGGTTATTAGTTGGTTTTTTGAGTATCAGTATGAGTGTCTGAGTGTCTGTATGGTTCGGTGGGGGTATTACTTAGTGCATAGATGCATGAATGAGTGACTCACTGTTTGTATGTGTTGAAGACAGCATGTGTGCAGGACTGTATAGGTGGATGAGTATGTGTATGGGTGTGTTAGTGAGTGAATGACTGTCTCAAAGTGTCTTTATGAGTAACTACATATGTTTTAAACTAGTATATGTGAGTATTGGTGTATATAAGTGAGTATATGTGAGAGTGAGAGATTGGAAGAGTTCCTGTACAAATAAGTAGGTGTTTCTATAAGTGATTGTTTAAGAGAGTAAGTATGTGTAAGTTTCTGTAGAAGTAAGTGTGGTAGTGTGTGTAGAACTGTATATGCAAGTAAATGGATGTTTGATACTTTGTTTGCATGTGTGACTATGTGTGTGAGTAACTCTATGGATGAGTGGCGGTGTGTAACAGGATGTATAGGTGTATGAGTACATATGATGAGTGAGTACATGTATGAGTGACTGTATATGGACTGTTGGTGAATGAGTGGATGTGTGTGTAGATCTTGGAATTACTGAATAGGTGTGTTGTAACTGGTATTGGTATGTCCATTGTTTTGAAAATGTTAGTTTGTATTTTTGAGTGTGTGTATCAAAGGTTATATTAGGGTGAGATGAGGTTTGCCACTCTATCACAAGGATGATGTCATCAGTGATGTCATCAGTGATGTCATTTGAGATGTCATCAGTGATGTCATGAGTGATGTCACTGACCATGTCATGAGTGATGTAATATGTGACGTCATCAGCAGTGCATTGCGGGCGTGCGAGTTATAGTTAGCTGAACTAACTATAACGGGGAATTTCTATGGTTTTGTACGAGTGAAATGTCCAACTAACTATAACGCCCCTGAAACCTATGGTTTTTTCAGTGAATTTCTAAGGTTTTTTAAATGCTAATTTCTAACTATAACGTGCCTGAAACCTATGGTTTTTCAGTGAATATATATATATACACAACCTCGTTGCAGTGAACCTGTATGCCAGAGGAGGCTACTAGTGCACTTAATTGGGCTGGAGCGTGAGACTTTTGTTGGTCATGTTTAGGGCGATCACACTGAAGAGTCTGCACCTGATAGTGAGCAAAGTGGCAACCCCGCATGCCAGAAGGGGCTGCCTGTATCACTGTGGTCAACAGTTCGGTCGGATGAAAGGATTACTACTGTGACCAGAGGGCCTAGCCTGCGAAATGCACCTGACTATTTCCCTGAGAATTGGAAGATGCCACTGAGGACGTCACACCTGTGCCGGAGTTCCAGTCGGGAGCCAGAGATATATTGTTCGTTCTATCTGCTCTTTGAGTTATGAGTCATGTTCACCTAACTGTACCTTCATCCCCACCAAGGGAGCCTTGATTAATAGACCACAGCTACCACTGAGAGTCAAGTGCAGAAGGGGTACTTGGCCCAGTTGCGCAGGGTCCATAGTAGGTCGGGTTCCGGGACATCAGGAGTAAAAGGGCTCATCCACCAGGGTTGGGCCCAGTAGCCCCAGTGTGGCCCATGGCCCTCTGATAGGGGCTTTGACCTGACTGCTATATTTTACACTGGAAGGGACCAGATTTGTCAATGTGATGCTGAAGGTGCACATTCTTACTAGTGCTGGTGCACCAGTTCTACGGTGATCAACCTGTTCTGAGCCTTTAGGAATTCATCAGTTCATCAGCTTTACCAGAAGGCATGGGAGAGAGTTCCTTTTTCTGTTTTCCTATTTGGTCCCAGAGTGTGTGGTCCTTTCCCTATCAGTAACTTTCCAGATGAGATCAAGTAGTTTGGCTGGTTAACCATGGGGTTAAGAGTCTTGGTCCCAAGGGTAGTCCCTGCACAGGCAAGATACTAGTGCCTGCTGCCGTGGTAGAATCCCTATATATACACATACGCACTCATAGAAGCTTAGAACAACTGATGAAAATAGTCATGGGTTCTTAATAGTGCATTTGTAGTATCCCGATGGTGAAGGGTAAAGCAGTAATGACCTTGTTTTAATCCTGTTGGAAGAGAAGGGTGTAGTCCCTTTTCGATTTTGATGATGAAGAGGCATTGAGCATGATAGGCCTTTTTTTATTGCTATAGGAAGAGGTAGATGAAGCCCCATTTTGTTTGAATGGTGAGAGCAGTGTAGTCCTTTCTTAATTGCAGTGTTATCCTCGCCCTGCCATATGGGGCTCGGAGGTCAGCAATCTCTGAACATGACCACACTAATTCCCCAAAGACAAAGTGGAAACAGATCTACACTTTTGTTGTTTACTTTTTGATTCCCAAGGTAAACACAAGAAAGATACCTATTTGCTTTTCAAGCATTCATTGAAACAATTGTATTCTTGTATAGAAAGCGTGAGCTGCAATTATTAGGAGGATGAAACAAAGCAGTGTAACCAGCATTACAAAAATGGTTAAAAAGATAAACAGTTCAACCATTATAACATAACTGTGTGGTTATGATTATATTTATACTTTTATCTAATACTACCTACACTATTGAGAGCATAGCGGGAGTACCCTCTACCAGAATTCTTGGTACAACCTAACCCCCATACCTGTGTATGATATATCAGGAAGCCTCTCTGGTTGTAGAGCAGGCTATCATCCTTTCCAAGCTGAAGGTTAGAGTCAGCAAGGCTGCATCTCAGTCACTGTGCACAGTGTTCCAGGATAATCTCAGCAGAAGTTCTCCTCTCCTGCATTCGGCTCAGAGGCAGTTTATATAAAAAAAAGCAATTTTCTAATCGCACTGTGTCAAAGGTACAGAGTTGATGTGATGGTAAGTCTGGAGTCTTAGAGCTGTCTCCAACTGGACAACCAAGGGTATCACGTTCAATGTGCCTAGCCTCGGACAGAGTGTCCCGGCAACATGATAATATGCTTACTAAGAAAAGTGCTTCATGCAGAATCGCTTCTAAGTGCAATATCGCGTAATGTGCAAAGTATGTAAAAAGTCACGATTAGAAAAAGATGTCAAATTGAAACGTGTAGCTAAAATGGAGACTCTAGCACAGGCCGTATTGAACCTATTACAGTGCAGAGTAGAATGCACAGGCATGGAGTGCAGTTGCGCAGAGTAGACTGTCGTAGAGTTCAGTGGCAGAGAGTGTAGTGTTGCAGAGTAGAATGCAGTGATGTAGAGTAGAATGGCATAGAATCCATAAGTGTAGAGTGCAGTGACATAGAGTGGTGCAGAGAAAAGTGACATAGAGTGCAATGGTGTAGAGAAGAGTGGTGTAGAGTTCAGTGCTGTACATTGCAGTGGTGCAGAGTAGATTGGCATAGAGTGCAGCGGCATAGAGTGTATTGGTTTTGACTAAAGTTGCATAGAGTGCATTGGTATAGAGTGCAGCGGCATAGAGTGGAGTTGAGTGGAGTGACGCAGGTTAGATTGCAGTGGTGTAGAGTGGAGTGGCATAAAGTGGAATGGTGCAGTTTGGAATAGAGAGGCGTGGAGTGTAGTGGTGTAGAGTAGATTGTTTCAGAGTAGAGTGAAGTGTTGTAGATTGCTGTGAAATAGACTAGAGTGTTGTAGAGTGCAGTAGTGCAGAGTAAATTAGAGTGGCTTAGAGAGGATTGGCTTAGAGTGCAGTGGTGAAGAGTGCAGTGATGCATAGTAGAGTAGTGTGGGTTAGAGTGCATCGGTATACAGTAGAGTGGTGTAGAGTAGAGAGGCGTCGAGTGAAGTTGCGTAGAGTGGTACAGAATAGAGTGCAGTGACACAGTGTGGAGTGGCGTAGTGTGGAGTGGTGCAGAGTAGAGTGCAGTGGCGTGGAGTGGTGCAGAGTAGAGTAGAGTGGAGTATGCATGGTTTGGTAGTGCACAGCCATTACAGACAAGACATCTTCAATTGAATTGACCGTTACATTTGCAGAGACTAAGTTTTACTGATAAAAGTACACAGTGCATAAACGCTGGAAATGTCATCACCTTGAATGTCATCACCTTGGTTTGTTTTGATCCTGCAAAAATACTTGTTTCCACCACACTACAGAATTATCAAAAAATGTGCTTCATTTATCCCTGGAAGACAGAGCCTGACATTTGACCTATGTTTTTGAATGCACAGCAAATGTGACAAGATCAGAACAAGATTTAAAGGCCTGTTTACAGAAATTCATTATTAGTGGAAGAATACAGTAAATAGGCTTTTGGGCAAGGGAAGGGACGAACTCAAGCTGGACAGCCTAAAACAAATAGAGCCACCAAGTAAGTATGAGTTAAAAACCACAAAGCCAATGCCAAGCAGTGGGCAGAATGCATTCCCAGGGACGCTTTCTGAATGCCCCCAAGATGTCGTTAGCAAACCAGACAGCTGCGCTGGTAGGCTTTGACCTAAAAAGGAGCTAAAGCAGAGAAAATGACAGACAGAAAGAAAGCAATGGTCAAAAAGGAATAAAGGGGGATGAGGGGAAAAGGGAGTGAGAGAAATGACAGTAAAAACTAAGGAAAATGTGAAAATAAGTGACAAAATAATGGAATGGTAGACAAATAAAGAGATATAAAAGTGGGAGAAGGCAAGAAAGAAAACAGAGGTAAGAAATTGTCAAAAAGACAGAGGATAATGGAAAAAAGTAAAAACATGACTGGATGGAAGAAAAACAGAAAAAGAATAAGGGACTGAAGGGGTAAGGTGATACGAAAAATGATAGGTAAAAAAGGAATCAGAAGGGGAGGAACGGGATGCAGGGGAGAAATGTGAGAAAGAGAGGCGTGAAAAGGTGAGGAAGGGAAAGAAATAGTACTGCAGCGATTATAAGAAGGAGAGGTAGCAAGCAGACAGGTATTAAGACCGAAGGAGAGAAATGGGGAATGAGGCAATAGGACGGAAGGGAAGACAGAGAACAGAAAGAGAAAAGAGGAACTGGCAAAATGAAAAAGGAGAGAAGTAGAGAAGAAAGAGAAGATACATCAAGATAATGGGAAGAAGAGGGAGAGCTAGGCGGAGTAAGACAGAAAAGAGAAACGGGTAAAGGAGAAGTAAGACCAGTGTTAAAGCGGTGAAGAAGATTGGAAGAAATAACGAAAGTAAAAAATATGTATCGAAAATTTTAGGACCTGTGAGAGTTGCATAGGTGCTAGTGATGATGTTGTTTGCTTAGCTATTAGGTGCAGAGCCAGCTTGCCTTTGCATCGTGCTCTTAAAATACACTGTTTACAGTTCAACAGCTGCAGTCATCAACCTCTCTGTGGGTAAAGGTACATTGTATCAAAACTTCACAGCGCTCCGTAATTACAGAGCTGCTAATTACTTACAGTTAAACAGAAGGAAAACGCGTCTCTAACTGAGACCAGAAAACAAGGGTTGTTCAAACACATTTCACGTCTCTTAAGTTGTGTGGCTACAGTAGTTGGACTTTCTTTATATCCCGCTGGCATTTGATGGTCGTTTCTCCTTTGCCCTCCACATGTTTGTAATGTCTTGGAATACACCTTTGGAAGCTAGATAAAAGGGTTCTGTTAAAAGGGGTTGACAGAAACAGCAATTATGGCTGCCCGGGAGGAAAAGCCACCGGCTTCTTTACAGATTGGGCTGTAAAGAAAGTTTAAGGATAGGGCAGAGCAAGGTGTCCTTCAAAGTTCCAGGGCGGTGCAGGTAGTGGAGAGGACCACCTCGGCACTGCTGATGGCGTTTTTAGGTCTCGCCTAGCGTTGCAGCGCGCATGCGCTGCTCGCTCTGCTAGAGATATTGTGGATGAGGAGATTTCAGAAGGGGACGTGAAGCCCCGCCCCTCATTTTCATTGGCTGGCGTCATCGTTTATGTAAAACGGTGGCCTCCGATTGGAACTGAGCCTTTTTGGTTTCCGCCCTTTCTCCTTTTCGTCCGGCCCATCCGGACTGGATCGTCTGCTTTTCGGCTGTCGTGAAGCAATTTCTTATCTAAAGGAGGCGTGTTATATAAACAAGCCGTGAAGCAAAGGATCCAGTCCAGATGGGCCGTCCCAAAAGGAGACAGGGCGGTAACAAAGAAGCACTGTTTGGAGAGCTTGTTTTATTAGTGCTCCCTTAGCGCCGCGAGACACCGTGAGAAGCGAGGACAAACAAATGTGGGACCAATGAGAATATAACGGGTTTCAAGCAAGGCACGTACAGACAAGGGAGGAGAGGATTGTATTTATGTATTTATAAATCACTCACGCAAACGTACTAATTTTCGATGGCATTACGTTTATAGCATGGAACACCAAAAAGTAATTCATTTGTCCTCGGAAATAAAGACACATTGTAGGATGAAAGTCTCGCACATTTGGGGTTTTCTGTTAACTTTAAATTTAAATTGTGTAAAAATGGCTGTTATAAAGTTACGTTTTTACGTTTGTGACAAAGGTAGTTCAAATTACTTGACATTGAAGAAAGAGGATTTCTGTGTTCAGTAAGGGAGCAGCAGCGCTGGCCATCGAGCACCGCTGGAGGCTGGGCGCTGCGCGAGAGAGGGGCGGGAGGGAGGCCGGCAGAGAGGTCACGTGGCAGGAAGCAGCTGCCAGCTGCTGTGTGCTGCGCCGGTTGTACTGTTGTACAGTGAGACGGGGAGCGAAGGCTGTAGCAGAGGGGCCGCCCTATGGCAGATGGTGAGTGGACGCAGTGAAACCATAGGGAGGGAGCCCTCATACATGCAGGTCCGTACAGAGGGCATGTGAGAGAGTCGGGCGCTGAGGAGAGGGCACCCCTTTCACGGAAGATGAGTACAGTCCTTCGGCTCGGGGATGGTGCGCTATCAAACAGGCGTAGATCACTAGACGCGAGAAAGCACCACTGAACATTCCACGGGGTTGTGGTGTAGTGGGGTGGGTGGGAGAAGGGAGGCAGCAGGTTCAGTTTTCCAGGAGCTTCAATGCGTCATATTGTTCTTCCCTCCTAGAAATTTGTTTCACCCTCCGGTAGACCTCAGTGGGCTCAGTATCCCAGCAAAGCTTCACCACGCGCTTGCAATAAAAGGTCCACCACTCCTTGGACTTGTGGGACCGCTCCCTCCCTTACAAGTCACCTTGGTGAAAGGTATGAGCTGCCTTGATGGTATGGTGGGTAAAAGAACGGTGGAAAACACTGTAGTGTACAAGAGAAAGGACATACATCGGGACCGTACATACTGCCTCACCGCATCCACGTATCGGAGGTTCTATCCAAAACTCATGACAGAGGCAAATGTCTTCCCCAGAATGCTGCACCTGCACACTCCAGAGCCAGAGTGCTGTTTGTTTTCATGCAGAGTCATCATGAAGAGACCCACGCTGTTGGGAGTGAGTGGCTTGTCGAGATGCCTCAGTACATCCACACAGCGTGAGCCTTGACTGCAGCTGCCTCTGAAGAATGCCATTCACCAAAACTCAGAATGAATTCACACGGATGTTCTGACTAGAGGGACCACATTACGACACCCCTGGCAGGAAAAGGAAATTCAAGTTAATACAAATAATAGCCATCTAGTGTTTTAAGCGCAACACTGTTCAGGGTACTATGCAGAGTAGAACTAGGAACTGCCTTCCGTTCCTCAGTTATTGAACATCCCTACTTTCACCCCCTGTTCCCCTCATGCTTTCATGCTCATTCCAACATTTCATTTGAGTCCTCATCACTTAAATTTTCATGGACATCGTTCTTCCTAGATCCTTTTTCATGCTCTTTTCTGTGTTCACATTTTTATCGTATTCTCTTCCGTGCACCTCCTTTCCCATAAACCAATGACATTCCCACACGCTTCTCCATAAGTAACCTCCGTACTTAAATTCCATGCTCCACGGACCTGCGAAATATCAGCGTTTTAACCACTTCAACCATACAAAAAACAATTAACCAGTTCCACAGGAGCAACCATTACCTTATCCACACACCAAGTAGTATTGGCACATTTACTATAAAGCATAGCTGCACCCCGCTCCCATTACTGCCCACTGGCAGTCTGTAGTGCCTGCAGAGCCTCCCAGAGTGTAGACGTGTCCAGTCAGGGTGGCCTGTCTCTGAGTGGGTCTATAATGTTCATGATTATGTTCCCCCAAGTGATCAAGTCATCCACAACCCCTTCATTCCTGCGAGTGAGCTTAATATGCTGTTCATCTGCGATCTCCCATTGTAATAAGTCCGCCAACCAAATTTTTATATCTGGCATGCTAGGCACCTCCCAGTGTATACCTATCCTTCTCTGCACCAGCACCAAACCCAATGCGAGCATTCGAGATTGCATTTGAAAGTGTTTCTAATGTGGTTGCACCCCTTGTAAAAAAAATATCAGATTAATAAAAGCCAGTACCATTTACAATACCGATAACTCACACTAGTACAAATGCAATGCAATAGATTTCGCAGTTACAAAAAAGTTAGCTATTGCCATTTTGCATTACAACATTTGCTTAATGTTTCATGAAGGGAAAAAAAAAAAACCAATGTCATTTACGATGCCAATAGCTCAAAATAATGTCATTGCGAGACCTATTGCATTGTAAATGCTTGTTCAATTTTAGAGGGCTTTAAAAATCCTGCATGGACTGCCAGTGGCGGGTCGCTGAGCGTGTAGTCTTATATAACACCAAAATACCAAAAGTCTGAAGGAGAGTTGTAGAATTGGAGAAAGACTGCTGCCTGTGTCCTTTAAATCACTCATTAATTACACTCTTCGTTTTTAGTTCTAACACCCATCCATTCGCTTACTTCATCACCGGGTTCCTCCTCACAACAACCATACTTTTTGGCACATGGAGTGCACAAGCTGGACCTCGTGGGAGAAGCTAGTGTATCCCTCACTGATTTGGTCCCACTAGAAACAAAGTTCATGCAGTAACTGCATTGAAGTGTGTAGCTTACAAGTGAGGGTGATCAATGGGACCTTAATTAAGCATGTGTATGGACGGTTTGTTTTTTCTTACTGTATTTCCACCTGCCTTTTAAAACAAGCATTTGCAATGCAATAGGTCTGGCATTTACGCGAGTTTGAGCTATTTGCATTGTAAATGACAAAGCCTTTTATTTATGTTTTGGTTTTAAAAACATAAATAAAAGGCATTATCATTTACAATGCCAATAGCTTAAACTCGTGTAAATGCGAGACCTATTGCATTGCAAATGCTTGTAGAGAGACACTGTACTGGCTTGTGTAGGTATTTAGGGTGTACAAGAAGAAGGGGCACGCAAGAACAAAATGGAGATGACGTCACTTGAAATTAATAATAAAGTTGTGTGCCCAAAGATCGAAGGCCAGGAAAGTTTTAAAATGCATACTATTAAAACAACCGAGAGGAAGACACTGGCGATGCGTGTGGGGCTGGGGGCGGTGGTTCTTTGCAGCCTGGGAGCAGGAAACGAAGACCAGAGTATGGGGATTTGCATAGAAAATGGAGAGAGCAATTTAAAAAACAATTTAAGGATGGATGTGAAAAGAATTGCTAATGCTGCCTGAATAATAATTATTACAATAATATCCATCTACATACAAGTCACAAACACGGAATTGTCATTTGGAAGCTAAATAATATATGGTATTAGGAAACCATGCAGTGGTCCTCATTTTGTCGTCCTTCCATTGCTGAAAACCTGGGCCTGGTTTCAGACCCTTGACTTGCTGGTAACACTCAAATCTGTGCAGCACCAGACCCTAAACCGGCCGAGCTATATTACCGGTCGGAGGTCGACGATATGCTTCGTCCAGCAGAAGTCTCTACGGAAAGAGTTGCCGGGTTGGGGGCACGGGCAGGGGCAGGGGGAGACAAACAAGGCAGGGGACCTGGGGGGGGGTGTCTGTCATCAGCACCTTCCATTTGCCTGCCTAATGACTCGCATCACAGCCAGGGAGAAAAATTGTCAATCGCCTGGGCCCTAATGGTTTTCCAAATTGTAATCGAGCCAGGCCGTCTCAGTCACTAATAAAGTTAAAAAAAATCTAAAATAAAAAGAGTGCGGTGTCCCTGAAGCGGGCGCCGCGCTCATTAAAAAAGTTTTTTTATAAAAAAATGAAACCGAGCGCAGCGTTCCTGAAGCGGGCGCCGCGCTCAGTATTGAAGTTTAAAAAAATAAAAAATAAAACCGAGCGCGGTGTCCTTGAAGCAGGCGCCGCGCTTAGTATTAAAGTTAAGAAAGATAATAAATAAACAGAGCGCGGTGTCCCTGAAGCGGGCGCCGCGCTCTACATCAAACTTTATTTAACAAAAAATGTAAACTGAGCGCGGTGTCCCTAAAGTGGGCGCCACGCTCAGCATACAATTTAGAGCGGTATAAGAAAATCGGCCGCCATTGTCCCCAGTGCCAATAAACAAAAAATAGGGCTCACAAACTTTTAATGCAGAGCGTGTAACAAGCCAAGTAAAAGGTCCAGTCCTTATGGGCGGTATAAAATGGAGACAAGGCGGTACCAAGGCGGGACTAACAAGCCTATTTTCGAATCAAAAGCCAGCATTTAGAAAGCCAATGACAAATATGGGCGGAGAGTCGGCGAGGCTTCTACTGCATACCCTAATACAGCATGCCTCGCAAAGCGAGCAGTGCATGCGCGCTTCCGCTAGGCTCGACCTATAAAGCCCACTAGAGGTTATGTTTAAAGAGGTGTGAAATAACATAATTTTTGCAATGGGATTTCACTACAGGTAAAAATGTTTTAACAAGATACAAGCTGGAGACTGTCTCGACCAAACAATGTCGTTACGCAAGATATTTTCTTTGCGAATGAGTATCGAATGCAAAAATTATACAAAATTGCATAATGCAAAATTTGAGATATTCACATTACGTGAATTTTGCCAGCGTAATTGTCATTTCTTCCAGGCCTAGTTATGTTATAAGACTTTATCAGTGCTTACTTTGAGCCTATGGTTTCTGGTACTTGGCACCGGCACTTAATTGTTAACACCGGCACTTGATAGTCTACATGGTGGCGATATTTATCTAATTTAGAGATGAGAACAACAACAGTACTTTATGAATTCGATATTCATTAAGAATCACTAATACCTGCCGCCCAATCATTTTTCTAGCTTTGGGGGCCTGGATTAGTCTGAATTGTCACACTTGTAGGAGTGTGATGGTTAGTACTTGTGTTGCTGCTGTCATTGGCAGTGTGGCAGATTCCCACAATGCAGCATCCTGCCGTTATTCAAAAAGCTGCAGAGCACGTAAGTGATTAGGTGAGAAGCACAGATATGCTAGTCTAGACATATACTCTGTGAGAGGGCACCGAATCGCAGCAAACTTATTTTCCGTAAATGCCAATGAAAAGGAGATTTGTTCCATCACTTGGACATGTTGGATCACAATGCTATTGCTTGCTGCAGCCTCTTTTTTTCTACCAGAAGAGGGTGATAAGTTGTTTTGCTGCCCCTGTCATGTAGCTCAGCCATACCCTCTACCTGAGTGGACTGTAGGCCAAAGAGTAGTATGGCCAGATCAGCCGGGATGAGATAGCCTAGTGTGTTCTTTATATGGCCAAGATTTCTTTCCAAAGGTTTGGTTATAGAGGACCATCAGATGTGCAGGAAGGCCCCCTTCACCTGGCTACAGCGCCAACATAGGTTGGAGGCAGTGGAGAACATTTTGTTAATCTGAAGCGGTGTTATGTACATCGGTGGCTCCTCCGCTAAGGCGGAGGAGCGTCGTCCCACTGCTTTAGAGCAGTGAAAAATGAAAAATAAAATGATAATAACAAAGGTTATCATTTTATTTTTCCTACCTTCTCCCTTACTTCCTGCAGCTGAGCCAAAGATGGGGCTGTCCATTCCGGCACGTCGACACAACCGCAGGATGGAGGAGGAGTGGTGGCACTGCTAACTTCAAGTGTGCATGACAGTTTGGCCGGATGTGAAAGACCAGCCAAATACTCATGCCCACTTCGATCTCTCCACCCGATCTGTGCTTTACAGCCAGGTAGAGAACAAGAAGAGGGTCCTAGACCCTTAGTGAGCACCTAACTAGGACTCTCACACCAATCACGGTGCTGCTCTCATGCTGGGTAATACCAGCATTAGAGCAGCGTCTGGATTGGCGTGGGGGGCCCTGTGGCATGCCGGTAGTCGAGGTCGAGGAGCAGAGGCCAGAAGAGCACCGACGCTGGAGAATGGAAGTAAGCATTATTTTTTTAATTCATTTCCCCCGTGCGGTCCCCCCTACCGCTCCCCTGCGCTGCCCCGTGCTGCTACACCACTTAAAAGCCGTAGCAGCCACCACTGGTTAAGTACCATTGAAACATCTTATATGCATTTTCCCTGTGAGGGATGCTTCTATGTGTTTTGGGGGTGTCTCTCCATAGTCCCTCCCACTGCTCGGATGTTATAGGTGTTCCCAAAGCGGTTTCCCATCTAGTTTGTTACGGGTGGGTCATGGGGGGTTTGCAATCTTGCAATGCCCGGTCAGTGTTGGTGATGAGGCCTTTTGTGCCGCTGAATGAGAGGATAATTTTCTCAAAGGGTGTGAGGGTTTGAGTAGTGGCTAGGGCATTGGGGGGTTGAAGGGCCCAATGACATAGTTGAAGGTATTGGGGGTGAGAGGATATGGTTAGAAAGTATTCAGTTTTTCATTGTTCAAATGATTTAATGGCACCCCCATGTAGATGTCGCTTAGTGTCCTACATTCATCCCGCTCCCACTCGGGGAACAAGGTTGGGGCAAGCGCTAGTGTGAAGTCGCGGTTCCGGGAAATCAGGGTGTTATGGAGAGTGGGAAGTGGTAAGGCCCCTTTTCACTACTATTTGATCCCAGATTTCGAGCACTGTCTTGGTGGGAATGGTTATGTTTGGGCTTTTGATCTGGATGTGGCGCAGGAGCCAGACCAGGTCCCACAAAGTGCAGCACACCACCGTTCTGTCCACGTGGAACCAAAGTTGCTCTCAGTCCGTAACCCCAAATTCCGATAAATAGCATAAGTTTGCTTCTCTATAATTGCCTACCAGGTTGGGGCATGCCAATCCGCCTTTATCCCTCTGTAGAATTAGGAGTTTCACTGAGATATGTGGTTTCTTGCTTCCCATGTGAAGGCGAGGAGTCTGGTTTGGAGTGATAAAATATCACCACTGGGGACGGGTGTGGGGAGGGACAGAAAGAGGTATAGGAGCCTCAGTAATATGTTCATCTTCGCACCATTAATGCATCCTAGCCAAGATATATGAAATGTGTTCCATCTCCTGACATCTTCAAGGATCTGCTTGCGAAATTCTGACCAGTTCATTTTAGACCACCCTTCAGGGTTAAAGGAGATGTTAAAGCCCATGTAGCGAATAGTGTGCGGTGCCCATTAGAATAGGGATTGGGCCTACAAGGGAGGGAAGTCCTGTGGAGGGATTGTCAGGTTGAGAAGGTGTGATTTTGTTATGTTGATTTTGAATCCAGAGACACTTTTGAATTCTTCCAGGGCCGTCATAGTGCAAGTAGGGAAGTGGAGGGGTTGGGTAAGAAGAGGAGGAGATCATCTGCTAAGAGGTTTATCTTACCAGGATTGCCCCCAAAGGTAACACCACTAATCGGGGGGATTGTCGGATTTTAATGGCGAGAGACTTAACCACTAGGGCAAATAGTAAGGGCGAGAGGGGCATCCCTGTCTAGTTCCTCTGGAAGGTGTAATAGGCTGTGTGGGTCTCCATTGACCCTGACGGGGTAGCTTATGCCATTAATATTTTGTCCCTTATCTTGGGGACAGGGCAGATTTTTTAAAGGACTTTGTTAAGAAAGGTCCAGCTCACTCTATTGATCGCTTTCTCAGCATTGAGCAAGAGAATCAAATCAGGATATTCCATCTGTTTACTTTGTCTACCAAGTGCGCTAGTTGCCTGATGTTGTCATCACCCTGGTGCTCTATCAGAGTGGGGAGCAGTTCGTCCAGTCTGGCAAAACCAAGGATAGAACTTCTTCAGGGGCTAAAGAGGACATAATTAGCCACCTCCTGAAAAATGAAGAACGAACCACAGCAACGGGACACTCTGACCTCTGGACGACTACAGCGTCATAAGGGAGAGGTGTGGTGCAGCAGCCAGAGCAGCTGATGCTGGAGCACAGGATCCCGGTTTGATCCCCGGCAATGGCGGCAACTCTGCTCAGTATCATGGGACTCTGGGCAATAGCTCACTGAATTTCCCCGAGAGCCCCCAGTGCCTTGAAACCTTAAGAGGTGATATGTTCGCGCTTTACAAATATGGATTATTATATCCCGGTGCTGGTGTGCTGGACTTGGCGTGTGGCACACCTGGCAGAAAAAGAAGTGCTAAGAGTGATTCGAGCAGATGGCAAGGATATGGGTGTGAGCAGAAAGACAGGTGTCTTCACCATCACAAGCATGAACCTAACCACCACTGAGGGGATGAAATGGGCAGAGCCCAGAATGTACCTAAGACTGCATTGCAGACAGTTTTCACTTCAAACCACATAGCTATGAGGTGAGAGCTCCCACACGCTGTCTCCTCTGCCACCATACTGTTTCTTGTTTCTCTACTGTGATGCCTACCGTCATGGTATTTTTACCTTAGCACACATCTTCCCTCGGTGCTTGCCAGTCTGATCAAACAATGGACCACAGCCCCCTCAACTTTCACCATTCAGGTGTAGGGCGGGTTGCATCTTTGAGGGTGCCTGTCTGTCACGGAGATGTTGCAGATTCAAACAACATGAAAGCCTGTAAATCCTGGCCGGGCACACATCGGAAAGATGGCACGCATGGCCACGAGAGGTTGGGTGTTGCAGATCATTGAAAACGGCCCAGGACACACCCTATGATGCCTGGTGCTTCCCATTGTGTTAGACAAGCTATAATTTTACAATTCCCGATTGTTTTATAGTTGTGATTATATTTGATAATTTGTACTGGGAAGAGTAACGCATCTGCACTTGGAAGGCATCTCTACCATCTTAGCCATTTGACTGATAAACCTTTGAGCTCCTCCAAGAAAACAAGGCAGGAAATCACAAACTTTTTTTTTCCTTTTCAAATCGCTGCTCTGTAACTCCGCGCATTAGTCAGTGCTGCATTTTCAAGGCATGTTGTATTCAGGGCCGGCTTACAGACAACGAGTAGATTTGTAACTGATTTACAAAGCAAACAAATCATTGTATTTTTTCCCTTTCATTTTATTTAGACAAAGTGATGTTTGCAAATTAGTGGCGCGTGGCTGAAGTGTCTGGTGTGCACCATTATTTCTAATGTGTGAGGCCTGTGTCACCTCAGGTTTCTAACATATATTACCTAATTTGTGAACTGTCTCCCTCTGTAAGTCTATCCGTAATCACTGTATTAAACTGAGTTGATGCACTTTTTGTTCATGATTGTTTGTGATATGATAGTATATCTGTATTTAAGTTTTACACAATATGTATGGTGTTTGTTAGTGAAATAGTTCTGCCTTTTATCGATGTACGCTATGTGCCAAAACATACATTAGATTACCCAGTCCATCACATGAGCACTCTCGCCAAAAGCTCTTATGCTGCTGTTCTTACCTCACCTCACTGTAACTGATGGACACCTTTTCACGCTTGCAGTGAGAAAGGATCCATAAAGCGCATCTTCTGGATATTTGGGGAGAGCAATGTACAAAAGCATCCAGAAAGCAGCCCCTATAATGACATCCGGTGTCTTTGCTAGACAAAACCTTATGTACTATAGATGGGTTTTGCAGGCCAAAATCTGTATTAAGCCTGGCTCAAGTGTGTCACGCTCTAGTTCATTTCTTATCATGGCAGAACATAGGGCCTGTTTTAGCAGGTTTGGAACCGTTTTGCGATTCTAAACCCTACGATTCACAAAATTACAGGGTTTGTGACCCAGAAATGGAGTTTGACTATGTACTAAATCCATTTTGCAATCCATTCTAAATTGCTGTTTGGGGAGGGATGTAAAAGGGGCATCCCCCCTAGGTGTGATCTGGAATGGTATTTATCAGTGGATGCAATCTCAGTTGCTGTCACAACCCATTGAAAAAGTATTGGCAGGTGTCAACCATGTTAGTGAAAGAGATGAAACCATTGGTAACTTATCAGCTCCTCAAAGGAGATGGTAACCCATTCACAAAGCAGACGCTGTCCCTTTTCAACAGCTTCCACTTTGGGAATTGAGTTGGGTGCCCTGAGGGAAGTGAACAATAATCCAAGAGACCACGGCCTGCTTCCCCCGATAAGTATGTTTCCAAGCTCGAAACATTTTTTAAAGCAGCACCGGTTCCTTTGAGGAACACAGGCTGCGTTAGAAAAAATGTTTCCCATATGGGAAAGTAAACAATGATAAGGTTCTACTGTTCCTTGCAGGCATCTATCTCTGTGTTTTTATCCAATCAGAGAGAGTCGCAAGTCGCAACCTAACTAATTAATATGCATTAGGCAGGTTGTTCTGCAACCTTCTGCGACTGGAGATTTTGTGACATGGCCTACATGTTGCATGGCCTATAGGTTGCAATGCAAAATCAGAGACCGGGAGTAAAATGTCACTGTGCAATTTTTGACCACTTTTTGCGTCCTGACTCTTAGTACTTCTAGCCCTTAACTATTTGCAAAAGGGCTAAGATATGTAGGGAAGGTATGTAGCAAGATATGTATAAGGCTTGGATTCTTCATTTTGCATTCTTATATCATGTTCTCTATAGGCAATGTAATCATGGCCTTTGCCATCATTTTGCTACATATTGTATATATACCTTTAGTCTACAAACTATTTGTCTCATTTGTGTGTGTGTGGTAAGTAAGGGAGAGTGTGTAAGGGATCTCACAAAGTGACCTGTCAGGCCTCTGGCAGGACTAATTGTAAGTACCAAGATGGGCCTTTCCTCCAATTTAATGTTATGGAGGGCTCATACGCCACCTTGTTTTTCCACTCTGCGTGACCAAAAGCTCCGTACACTTTGGACGTTATCTTGAGGCCACTAGGCAGCTGTTTTAAAAATGTACAAAGTGGTCTTGTTCATTTTGGAAACTCTGATATGCAACATCAATCGTAAACTCTTCACATATTTTGGGGAGTGCACTATTTCACCTAAATCATGAAGTGGGGTTGCTTGCACTCAAAGGCGTCGGGGATAGGATATTATTTACTGTCCTTTTACTGTCTTTTTTATTGTAAATAATAGGTGATTATTCATTGCTTGTGTAATAAAACATGCTTACCTTCACCACTGAAGGTGAGGGACAAGCAGCTGTTTGAGGCACATAGGACCATGAAGACACCTGCACCTGCCATTAGACATATTTTCTAGGGGTGGGCGGAATTAGAGGAATTACTCGCGTAATTACTAATAAATTCCGTCGGTCCGCTCCACCAGCGGAATTAATCATTCTTCACTAATTTTAATCTTTAACTAAGAGGAAACAGGCATGCGTTGCTCCTAGTAACAACTCCAGTCAGGGTCTGTTGAATGCCTCGTCAGGGGTATTGAGCGCTATATAAACACCATTTACAATCTGGTGTGGCCGTCTGATTTTCATGGTGGTGGCGGGGTGTTTCTTGCCTGTAGTGAGTGTGATTTCCAGTGAGTTTGGACTTCGTTTAGCAAATACTAGCGGCCTTTCTCTTTCTATTAGTAGGCATTCAGTGTTTCATGTTTGTTCTTGTAGACAATTGTGCTTATTCGCCCCATTGGACCCGGTCCCGGCAACAGTGGCAGTAAAATGGAGGGGACTAGAGAGCAGTACCACAGGTACAGCGTTTTCCTATTTGCTCTTGCTGCCCAAGAGACACCTACTAGATTTAGAGTTTGGCGCAGAGCTGTGCTCACCTCCCCTGACACCTGAGAGCAATGCGACACCCCAGAGATTCACAGGGCACTGTGCGGTGAAAGACTGCACTGCTGTAAGAGTACTGTGAGCTCTCTGGGGAAACCGCAAACGAAGGGGCTTTATGAAGAAACAGGATGTGGTGAGGGCAAAAAGAATATGTGAAATGGGTAAACCCCATGTGAGAGGATACGCTGCACTGTGAGAGGATACTTTGAATTGGGCACCGTGGTACAGCATTGTAAAACGGCACATTTCACATTGTGGAGATATAATGTAATCCATTGTTAGAGGATACAGCATAATTGCTCTCAGTGGACTCTGCGGTGAAAGGATGAACTTCAGCATGAGTTCACTATACACTGCATTGTGAGAGGAAACTGTAGGAAGTGAAGTCCTTCTACATTGTGAGTGTATGCACTGCACTGTTAGTGATTGTGCGCCGTGGTATCTGGTACACTGCCTGAATACACTGCACCATGAGTGGTTCACTGTGAGACGATGCACTTCACTCTGAAAAGTTATACTATATTGTGAGGGGAACGTGAGCATTCCCTACCCTTTAGAGGTTATACTGCTCAGTGAGTGTGTAATTCACCCTGTGGGAGGACCCACTCGCTGCCCTGGGCTGAGAGGTGTACTCCTGAGTGATGCTGGCTGCCTGCCTGCCTTGCTCTTTCCTTCAATCAGCAGCCATGGCATGTGTGATAACGAAGGCAGCAGCTCTGCTCCTCTCCCAAGTAAGTCCTCTTTGGGGTTCCCTGCTCTTTGCTCATGTCTGTTCTAATAACTTGGCATATCCTTGCACCTGATATTGAGAAGTTTCTGGGCACAAGGAGTTTTTATGTAATTCCTCGGAATTCTGCGGAGTACAACTCTGCGAGTTCCATCCACCCCTAATATTGTCCAGGATTGGTGAAGTCTCAGCCCTGGCCTCAGAGGCCTGCCAAGCCACAGTGCCTCTCCATTAGTGATACGGTGCAGAGTTACTTGCGTAAACTAACACACTTGCTTAGTTCTACTAAGTTTGTTTTCACACCCATGGGTGAACTTAGTTCAATGCACCAATGATTGAATGTGAAAGACAGGTTATTGTAGCCCTGCAGGACCCCACCCAATACATAGTTGAAGTGGCTTCAAATGCTTTTGGGTTACTAACTTTCCCGAAACCGGGATCCAGTGCGCAGCAGTAATTTGAAAATTGTTCTTTACAATATCACACACACAAACTGCACTAAGAAAAAGACACTTTAACTAAAAAGCAATTATTTCAACAGTCTTCACCTATTACTTAGTAGATCTAAAATAACAACACAGAATAATATTAAAACAGTACAAATGCATGTTGCCTACCTACTTCTATAGGCTACACTAGGAGAGCTTGGAGTAGCATAATTCACATCTAGAGTTTGTTCGGGAGAATCAACGTACTGCAGACCTATTTACAGCAAAACAACTAGTTATCAGAAGTCGAGGAGGCAGTGTACTCTGCGAAAGGAAAAAAAATGTTGCTCCTCTCCTCCCAGACTTGGATTGGTATCAGCTTTCAGCAGAAAGCGCAAAGGAGCAGCTTCTCGGGCAGTCAAGATCTTCCTTGACAGTATTTTGCATGATAATCTGGGGCGAAAGACCTCTCCTGACAAGTGGTCAGTTGTCGGGCCGTTTATACTGTATCCTATCTAAGATGGGAATTTCTCACATAGCCATAGGAATGTCTGACATAACCTATGTGCATCAAGATGCTAGTCCTAGATGCATTCTTCTAAACCAATGAGGTAAAAACACATCTAGTCAGACTACACTGTTTATGGTATTGTAATTGTCTGTCCTTGAAATAGAGATAACAAGACACTTGTTACAGACTGATGTTGCATCAGGTTATCTTATCGATGTCATATTGTCTGAATAATGACACTTTCTCAGGTTCTTGGAAAGAGAAGGACAAACAACATCTGTGTCACAGGCAAACATGTCAATGATTCTGCAAAAATAGAGAAAAATTGAGTCGCTGCGTGCACAAGATAAAGTCTGGCCGTATGGACGAATATGCCTCCTTACAACGCATGCTTTTTGTCCCGCAGGCAATTACAACGCAGTCGTTACAACGACCGCTTGTAACAACGCATACCATTACCCCGCAAGTCATAACAACTACTTGCTCTAGGGGTGGCGCTGGATGTTGGAATAGTATAATTTGCTATTCCAACTCCAGTATGTGCAACAGTAGGGAAGGTGTTGGATTTTAAATCCAACACCTTCTGACCCCTCCGCAAGTCGTTGTTCCTACTTGCGGAGCAATGGTATGCATTGTAATTGCCTGCGGGGAAAAGGATTCGTGGTAAACGACGTTTACCCGTATGGACTTTACATCATCTCTGGTTTGTATGTCTGGATTGTGACATCATATGTGAGGAGATATGTTAGAATTTTCTAATTTATAGGGAAATCTATGCTCTCAAAATAATGAGATGAAAGACTATGGGCCAGATGTATGAAGAAACCGTTTTGTGATTCCCTATTTGCGAAACCTTGTGATTCACAATTAAGGAATCGCAAAATGGCATAAATGAAAGTGTGTTGCACACTTTCTGTGATTCCTAGTGGGTCTTAAATGACCTACCTCATGAATTTTAATGAGGTAGGTCGCAATTTCCGACCCACAAAAATCACAGGGATGGTGGCCTGCTGAGGTCAGCAGACCACCATGTCTGTGATTGCTTTTAAATAAAGCAACCTTTTTTTTTTTGTAAAGCAATCTGGTTTCCTTAAAGGAAAGCAGGATGCTTTACAAAAAGAAAAATGAAAAGTTTTCCTTTCATTTTTCAAGAGCAGGCAGTGGTCCATGGGACCACTGCCTGCTCTTAAAAATGCTTTTACAAACATTCACAAAGTGAAAGGTGTCCCTTGGCGACCCCTTCCCATTTGCAAATGGATTACCACCTACTTAAGTAGGTGGTAAAATGTGAATGTTTTGCGACTGCATTTCGGTCGCAAAACATTCATACATACCGAAGCGATTCAGTATTAGGAAGGGGAACTCTTAACATGCCCCTTCCTAATACCGAATCGCAAACCCAAATTGCGATTTAGTAACAGGTTACCGAATCGCAATTTGGGTTTGATACATGTGAAAATACCTTTTTGCGTTTGCAAATGGGCCGATTCATACGGCCCTTTGCGACCTCATAAAGGCTTCATACATATGGCCCTTAATCTAAAACAATTTCGTAATATTGGTCATATATATATGAAACATAAGGGCATAAAAAGCATCAGTACATAAAATAGTAGAAAATGATGCAATAAGCTGTGCATGAAGCTTTGCTGGATTCAAGCAATATAACATTCAAAACATTTTAATATATAAAAGGTTTATATAAAAGACATAATGGTGGTTAAGAGGGATGCATGTTGGAGATTAAACAGATCAGGCATGATAAGAAATATGCCAATTAAAATAATGTGGTTTTAGACAGCAAAAGCAAAAAATGAAAAATAGTTTTTTACATTTTTCAGTTTCACAACACAGTCTCTGTGGTAGATTTAGAATTCTGTGCATGTTTCTGGTCAAATCTCAAGTTGATCGTAATCCTCATTGGAGGGCATTTCAAAATCACCAAGCTTTCATGCAGCATATATGTGGTTGTTGAGAAAACAAGTCAATGTGTGCTTGTTGTCATTAGCACGTACATTATTAGAAGGACCAGCAAGCGGTTACTATTCCAAAGCACTCACTGATGGTTAGAATACTTCTTTTGGAGGCTAACACGAGAACAGTGACTTAAGCCATTCATCGGGCAACTCGTTGAAGAGTGACGCTGGTGAAATTGATCCAGCCTCATTAGCATTCTTCAGTAGGGACAGATGCACTGCTCCGCATTGGCTCTAGTGTGAGTCAATGGTTGCAGGAACATTTCTACATCTAGGAAAGCCATTGGGGGTTGCTCTAGATGTAGATTAAAGATCATTTCAGCAGAACAGAGCACAGTTTTTACTTGTGTAGCATCCATTTTGCAAAAAGACAGAATCCAGTTTTCACTAAGTTCGGAAAGCGAAGCATATCCCAAATAGCGTGCTAGGGTTTCTCTGCATCTCTGTTCAGCTGGATAAGTGTACTCCATGTTTTTGATTTCCTCATCAGATTAGGCAAAAGATGTCAAAACCACAGCCAATGAGTAGTAGGATAGTTGGAAAACCTCTAAAAAGACTGGAGAATAAAGAATGAAAAAATGATGACGTCAGTCAAAAAATCTCTTTAAATCCAGTCACGAGACCAGATTCAATATTCTTAAAAAGATGTGGAAAACCATTTGTTGTTGAGGAATTAAAGATTGTATGTGTAATATCAGCAAAGTGAGTGAAGTATTGCATCTATAACAGCCTATGAATCTCCGAAGCAGTTCTGGGTGCGTGCAAGCTATAAGTCTCTAAAACAAAAGTCAAAGGGACTTCCTTTTGTAGTATCATAACAACTAAGGGGCATATCAGCAAGGGACGGCGATAATTATCGCAAAGCGCGCTTAGCGCTAGGATAATTATCGCCGTCTATCTCTGGAATTTATCGCCCTGGTAGCGCGTTATTAACAACGCGTTACTCCAGGGCGATAAGAATTCCAGCGATAGCGGTGAAATCGCCGTTTTGCAGGGAACATCGCTGGTTTTCCAGCGATGTTCCCTGCAAAGCGGCGATAACTTCTGCTGATACGACCCTGTGGTCGTATCAGCAGAATCCATCTCCCATGAAAAGTATGCTTAAGTCAGGAATTTAACAGACGTTAAATTCCTGAGTTAAAGCTGAGGTAGCGCGATTTTTTTATCGCTGCACCTCCTTGTTAATATCGCGAAGCTGCCTTCGCGATATTAACATGTGTTGTTTTCACAGCCACGCCTTCTTTGCATCTCATTAGCGATGCAAGGCGAGGCTGTGAAAACGGGCTCTACATCAAGGAAACACGCGCTAGCGTGTTCTTGATGATATTGCGATATAATTATCGCCGCTTTTCGCCCAAAAACGGACGCTAAAGCGGCGATAATTATATCGCCAGCCCTTGATAATATGCCCCTAAATTACTAATTTCATCCAAATGCATGCCTCTCATATCAATACTAGGCCAAGGGACATTGTTGATTACATATTGAAGGAGTGCGAACAAGGTTGTTCCAAAGCACTGTATTGTTTTAGAAAATGTAATCACATAGACTTGGCCAGGTTTCAATCCGCAACAAGTAATATTGGTTAACATTAAATAAGAACCATTGTTCAGAAATTCCTGGTGCGTTGGGATGAAGTAGGAGTAACTGATAGAAAACAACGTAACTTTGGCATCAAAGCACTACACATTCCATGCAAGGAAATTGTATCACACAGAAGAGAGTGCCCTATAGGATTTCTGCAGCTGGAAGTGCTAACAAACACAGGTATTATAAAGGAAACTTCCATGAATGGAAAAAAATGTAAATTGTTTCATATCAGCCTAAAGATTTATATTTCAGAAACCATGAAAATGAAAAGTTGCAATCGGTAGAGAATTAATGCTGTGTATTAGCCATGTAACAGGTGCATTGGCATTAACTGAAATGGTGCTTCTTCTACTTGCTCGATGCTCAACAAAGTGTATGTGGATTCTTTCTTAGTATGTGCATGCCATTATCGATAACTTTAAAAACTGTTTGCAGGTTTCCTTAATCCATCCGCCATCTTTTCTCAGCAGCTTCTTTTTCTGAGTATTTATTCCATTCATTGTAAATTGCATATATTCCTGTTGCTATGAATTGTTTATTTTTAGTGGGGCGTGGTCCCAGGAGAAAATCAGAAAAGTCCATGCTTTCTTTAACTAAGGATAAATGCTCTTTCACAGCTGAAATGCTAGAATTTGCTAACCATCGTTGGCACAGCTTGACCACACTATATTGGTAAAGACTACAGGTGTGTGTGTGTGTGTGCTATATCTCGGATCAGGGCAATTAGCTTTAGGACCAGGGGTGCATGCAAATATTGGAATCATAGGGCCATAAGGCTAAACCTTCAGACGAAAACTGAGTGGAATTTTAAGTTCCATTCTGTATCATACCATTTATTTCAAAATCTGAAATATTCATTTGCGATTGCCAATTATTAAATAAAGTTAAATTAACTTTTGGTCTAGAGGGTTTCTTAAGGTCCCTGATGATTCCAAACCCCAGAAAGGTGGTCTACTGGATAGTTTTGTTCATGAAAATCATTTCTTTAGGTGTAATGCATGCTCATAATAAGTCCTCTTTGCCTTGAATTTGACAAAACTTTCTTTCACAAATGCTTTTCTCAACAACATTGTCTTTCCAATGCTCATGCCATGTCTAGGAAGCTGGCTCTCTATATAGTGTACTAAAATGAAATACAGTGTGCAGAGAGTCCAGTGGGTCAAAGAATAAACCCGAGACCAAATTAGAAAAAATAACACATTTTTTGTAAAACCAAGAATGTTGTTCAAAGTTAAGTACTGTTTAAAATAGCAGGTTTGAAGTAAACAGTTGTTGAATACTTTCAATTGTGATTAAAGCACTTCGCAGTGATGTTAAGCTATGGAGAAAACCTACGCTGCATAAGGTCACTTAACGACTTACAGGGCCCTTTCCCAGGACTTGATGTGAGTATGTGGCAAGGTTCAAGGCAGCGCCAACAGGTCACCTCAGGAGGCACTGGGGCGTCTGAGTACAGAGGTGTGTTTTTTAGTGTCAGGAGGCTTTGAGTGATTTTTGGTACTTAAATTTGGAATTAAAATTCTTCTGCGTAATGTTAAGCTATGCAGAAAAAACTCACGCAGCATACGGGTACTTAGCAGCGACTTACTTAACCAATCTCCTGGACTTAAGGGTCAAGGTCCAAGGCAGCACCAACAGTTCACTTCGGGAGGCTCTGGGGCGTCTGGGTGCAGATGTGCATTACAGTGTCGGGTGCCACCCCTCACTTCAATGGAGGATCCGTCCAGTCACAAAGAGGATGCAGGCTTGGACTGGGGAACCAGTCCAGCTGAACCAGCAAGGGGGCTCAACTCTTGTGATGTCCAGGGACGTGGCGGCACCTTTGGTTCTCTTCTCCAGGGGCGACAGGATCAGAGATGTCCTTAGGCATCAGGTTTTTGTCACTGTGAGCGGTCGTGGCTGAGGGGGTCCTACACAAAGAGGCTGCAAGCGGCGTCAGTAAGTCTATAACTGGCAAGTCCAATGTGGGCTTTGTCTCTGTTGAGCTGGGGGACCACGCTGGCACCATTGGCCCACTTAGAAACCACTTATAAAGCGCCTGGTTACACCAACTGGTGTGTCCCCGCGCTGGAAGCCTCTCTCCAGAAAGGCTGGAAGGAAAGAAGTACTATAGAACAGGGTCATGAAGTACGCAAACCTCACAACTGAAAGAGCCAGGTTTTCAATCTTTTCCGGAAAATATTTTTGGATGGCTCAGTTCGGAGAAAGAGGAGTAGTGTGTTCCAATTTTTGGTTGCCAGATAGCCAAACGAGCACGCACCAATTCTGGCTCTTAAGTCTTTAGGGACTTTAACCAGGTGGGCGCCCGTTGACCTAAGATGGCCGGCCGGGTGATGAGGGGTGAGAAGATGGTGGAGATAGCTAGGGCCTTTGCCCTGTAAACTCCGATGGCAAAATCACAGGGCTTTGAAAAGAATTCTTTTCTCAATAGGTAGCCAGTGCACGGCGTCAAGGGCTTTTGAGGATGAGGCTCTTCTAGGTAAGTTAAGAATCAGGCATGCTGCCGCATTCTGGATACATTGCAGCCTGTGGAGACACTTTTTTGCTGCTCCAAGATATAGGGCATTTCCATAGTCCAGCTGGGACGTTACAAGAGCATGAACCAGGGTTTTCCTGGCCGAGACAGGGAGAATGTCCAGGGTTTTTCTCAACATTTTGATAATCCAGAAACATTTCTCTGTAACCTTCCTAGTGTGAGTTTCAAAGGAAAGTTTGGGGTCCAGACAGACTCCTAGATTTTCGGCTTCCTCCTTTGGAATGGGCATGGGGCCCAGAGTCTGGGGTCACCAAGCTGAGGACCAGATGGAGGGGGACTTCCCTATGACCAGGACCTCGATTTTGCTGCTGTTCAACTTGAGGCAGTTATTTGACATCCAGGAAGTAAGGTGACTCAAGCAAGAGGAGAACTGGGTAGCTGCAACTTCCGAATTCTGGGACAGAGTGACAATAAGCTGCGTGTCATCCGCATAAGACTCGATGGTAACATTGTGTCTTTCCACAGTCTCAGCCAGGGGTCCGATGTAAAGATTAGAAAGAGTTAGGCTCAGAATTGAGCCTTGTGGGACCCCTTGCAAGAGTGGGATGCATTTGGAAATTTATGGACGCTGCGCAACTTGGAAGCTGCGATCATGGAGAAAGGAAGACATCCATTTTAGGACTGCTCCCTCAAGCCCACAAGACCTAAGACGCTGCAAGAGCAGTCTGTGAGATACCATGTCGAAGGATGCGCTACGGTCAAGTAAGACCAGAGCTGTAGTCTGACCTTCATCCACACGCCTACGTAGTGTCTCCGTGGCGAGAAGTAGCGCTGACTCAGTAGAGTACCCGGCTCTAAATCCTGATTGCGTGGGATGGTAGACGTTGTGCCGATTAATGTGCGCAACCAATTGCGAGTTCACTGCCTTCTCTGCTATTTTGGAGTAGTAGGGCAGGAGTGAGATAGGGCGCAGGTTATCCAATAAGCCCGGATCAGCAGAAGGTTTTTTCTTTAGGTGGAGGACAACCGCCTGTTTCCACTTACATGAGACCTCCCCACAGCTGAAAGAGAGCTCCAGGAGTTGCTGTACTTCAACTCGGGCTGGGAGCAATGGGCGCAGTGGTGCTTTCCGGTGTCTGGTTTTTGGCAGTCCATAACCCGCGCTGCGGTTCTTGGGTGCCTGCAGGATGCAGGCGAGCAGCTCCGCTACTCCACGGGAGACTCTTGGTTCTTTTCCAAAGGCATGCAGTCCTCCCAGGCTTTTGGAGTCACAGCTGCAGGATGAGTCAACTTTGGCGCAGTTCTCGATGAGGGATGCAGACAGGCTAGTGGGGCGGGGACCAAGTCAGCTGCTTCTTCTCCTCTACTCTGCTTTTGCGGCCCTTCGGTCCTACTTCTTCTTAGGTTGGCAGGAATCTAAATTCAGGTTCGAGGGGTTCCACCTAAATACTGAATTTAGGGGCGTTACAGGGAATGACAGGTAGTAGCCATGGGCTACCTACCTTTAGGGTGTCTACGCCCTTTATGTGACCACTTCCTTTGGGGAGTGGGCTCAACCCTGACCCTAATTGGCTAATTCACTTCAAAACAAGCTGGAGAATTGGAAAAGTGGGTCCACATTGCCTGCACCTCCTTAGGGGTGGTGCTGGCTGAGTGTGGGCCCACCTCCTAATCTAACTAATTTTACTACCTGTCAGCGCGCCAAAAGTGGAGTCTGGATAGGGGGATTGGCATCCACCCCTAACTGTAGGAGCCTGGGATGTACTTCAAAGGTGGCATCGCCTTTGAAGCTTCCCGCCCTGGATTGCAATTCCTGCCTGGAAGAGGTGTCTCAGCAACATGTCTGGTGGTGTCAGGCTGGCTAAGACTAGTCACAGACCACACCAGTGCTTGGTAGGTTTTCAGGGGACCCTCTAAGGTGACCCCGTGTGCATTTATTGATAAATCCAACACTGGCATCAGTGAGGAATTATTAAGACAAGATGTTTGGTACCAAACATCTTAGGGTACAGTGAAACCATCATGGAGCTGGGGAACTCGTAATGACGAGTGTCCAGCCCATGTAATCTCTATGGCTTTCCTGTGCACTTATAATATCCAAGAATGGCCTTAGATATTGTAGGGTCATATCTCTCATGCACATATGTCCACATATAGTGCACCCTGCCTTAGGACTGTAAGGTCTGCAGTAGGGGGACCTACCTAAACCTCATGTAGTGTCTGTGGGCATGGCACACAGGGATGTGTGCCATGTTGACTCTTCAGTTTTCTCTGCACCAAGACATGCAGCGTGCAATGGCAGTTTGCATGATCTTGGTGAGGGGTCCATAGGGTGGCACAATTTGTGATGCAGCCCTAGAGGACTCTCTCCAGTGCCAATGCCTTATGTACCAGGGGTACCATTTACTCTGGAATTCTATGGTGACTGAAGTTGTGCCAAGTGTGGTACAGTTTTAGGGAAAGAACACTGGTACTGAGAACCTGGTTAGCAGGGACCCTGCACACCACAGTCAACGTTGCATCAAACAACAGGCAAAATTGGGGGGTGGACTGCAACAAGAACCTGGTTTCCCAAATACTCAAGTGAATGCACTTGAATATATCAGCATGTTAGTTGTAATTACATTTTGTCTGAAGTTGTTGTGGAATTTGTGAGAAATAGAAAGCTGAGCGATGTGACCTGTCCTTCCTCTGGAAATAAGGACGTTTCTTTAAGAAATGTGGGTGACTATTAAGTGGCAGAGTTTCACAATGCTCCCATTGTGTGTAATTGTAATTTCTGTAGTATAACTAGTATACAGTATGAAATAGTGTGCATAATGATGAAAACAATACATATGCCTTTAATTCAGACATCATTAGTTTTACAGTCTCATTATCCTAGTCATCTGAAATAGAACCAGGAATAATCACTTCATTCATTGAAATCTTCATAACATACAGTAATTGCAGTGTCTCAGAAGGTCCCGTGATTTGATAAAGAAATGTTTCCCAAACTATGCATTCAGAGACTGGATAAGCTGTTAATTTTGCAGCGTATAGATCTCTTCGAGCTCTGTGAGATGAAAGATGCGATTGCAGTTCAGGAACCAGAGGTTGTGCAATTGTTCTTTCAGGTACACAGTGTCAATTCAGTGGCAATGGAATTATGATCATTGTTGACAACCACATGATGAAAAGAAACACTCCTAGAGTGATCCAGACATAGGAGCAAGGCAGAATCAAGTATCTGTCACAAAACCAATGATAAGCAAGAAGAAATCTATGTCGAAAAGTGACTTTGGAGCGTGATGAAAATTCCTCTGTGCAAAGTTCTGAGTCATTCCCATGAAAAGTTGTTTCTCAAAAAGGCATCATCTAAATTGATGTTGACTCAGTTGGAAGCTCATAATAAATCATGGGGTTGCATTGAACATGTGCAACTGTAGTGATGGCCGTATCAGATTCATCTGTAAAATTCATTGCTTTGTCTAAATTTAGAGATGTAGTACGCTCAAATATCCCTGGCTGGGAGCTCAAGCTAGTAATGTCACTGCTCTCGTCAAGGGGTATTTCATTCAGAGTAGGTAGAGGCTGGGAGGTTCTCCTCTAAATACTTCTTGGTGTCTGTGATAGTCTTCTGTGCAGAAGTGGCCACATAGTGCTTTTTCACGTGGTTGATGGACACCTGTCTGATTCTCCTTGAACCAGACAAAGCAGGCAGGTTGACAGTTTATTTGCCATGTACCCCAAGGACTGTTATAGATGGTCTGTAGAAATGTTCAAAAGCCTGCTTGTCGTGGATCTTTTCTTCAACTGGATCCCCTAATTGAGAGACCCACACTTCAGCAGCGATTAAAACCTTCTCTTCGCTGGTGGCAGATTCAGAATAGTTCACATTAGGCAGCTTGTCTCTGATTTATTGAATACTCTGTAAGACATTCAAATATTTCCAGGTCAAATTTGTCTTCATCCACCACTTTTCAGGATTATTCAGGCCAGTCACATACATAGGTCTTCCGAAGCGGACCTTGTATGAAGTGCACCCTACTAATACCCGTCTAGGCATGTTATTTAATGCTCTCTGGACTCCTTACAGATTATGATAGCAGTCAAGGCTTGTTTAATCATGGCGGTAGCATGCTCAACTAACCCATTGGACTCAGCTCGAAACAGATTGCTGAACTGCAGACAAACTCCTAGAGCAGAAATAGCATTCCTGTAAGCCTTGGAGGCGAATGTAGGTACATTATCTGAGTGAAATGAATAAACTGCTCCCGTTGTTATCAGACACTGCATAAACTTTAATACTGCTGGAGCACTTGTATTTCTCTGCGGCCACACCCATAGGAATCGAGAACATGAATCAATTGCTACCAATTTATACTTATGTCAGTTAACAGGATTTATTGGGCCAATATGGTCCAAATAAATCACCTGAACGGGATGTTGGAGACTATGAGGGGAGTTGGCAAGGGTCTCTTAACAGTAGGTAGTTTGCACTGTTGACAAATATCACATTGCTTAACATAATCTCTAGTCTGTTTATACAAACAAGGCCACCAGTAGCATTGCTGTAGCATTCCTATGGTTGTATTAACCCCAGCATGTGTAGATGCCAATCCCTTATGTGCTCCCCTGATTAGATCTGATCTAGACAGCTTATTAGGAATCATCCTGTCTCCCACTCCTGGTAGAGTGACCACAGGAGTGTTGTCTGAATTAAGGGTGTAGGAATATCTAGGAGGAAAGCCTGTGGGAGGCTTTCTACCTTGTTTGGTGGCATACATTTCTAATATATTTGTAACAATCTTCATCCGAGATCTGGTTAAGGCTGTTACTCTGACAATCTTAATTGCAGATTTGGCAGCGAAGTCAGCGAAGTTCCCTATGGCATGAAATCCATAACATTGATGGCCCAAAGTGTGTGTCACATGGACCAAAAGAAACGTATCTTGTAAGACAGCTAACTTTCCCCAGAGCTGTTTATTGTTAACAGGCTTCCCCTTTGAATCTTTGAATCCATCCAAACACCAATGTTGCAAGTCAACATTGTACCCTTGTACACAGAAGGATGATTCGGACACTATTAGTGTGGGAACTGACAGGCCAACCCTTTGAAATGCAAGTATTATGGCATGAACTTCTGTGTGCTGTGCACTGCTGTCACCTAAGAGCTTAGTGTGGGTGTGGTAAAGGCAGAATTCACTATCTTTCACTACACCTTGCACTGCTGTGCAAGCTGTGGAGTACTTATATCTTGTTCCTACTGCTGGTTGAGCAGAGCCATCAATATAGAACATGCTCTGATAAGACTCAATGGGCATGACTTTTGGAGTTGGAGTAACATTCTGTTCATATTGGAGAAAACCTTGTGTATACAGAGCGGGATCATACTGAAACTTTACATCCACTGCTCTCAAAGAAGAGGCCCATTAGGAATGCTTGCTTTAGTGGCTGCCTCTAGTGCTGGTAGTGGAAAAACCACACTCATTGGTTTTGATTTGTGCCTAAGGACTCTTCTTTAAAATAGCTGTCTGTACAGCTACAAGAACTTTTTCAATGGAAGGAAAATGTGTTTCATCTGGAGAATACAAGTGAGACTTGTATGCTATAAGAACAATCTGTCCCTCATTGAAGGTCACATAACTATAATCTGACTGGCTTGGTGTGACTCAGAGGACTAAGTTGGTCTTACTGTCCCTAGTTTGTAAATATCTTATGTTCTTCCACTGTTTTGCTGTGAACGTGGGAGAAATCAAGTCATGCAAAGGCTCTCAGCATTGTGAGGCAAGTAAGTTTGCCCAAAATTAAGGAATACCAGCAGAGATTAATACATCGTCAGTGTATTGGAAGGCTTCAAGGTAGCATACTTCTGAAGGAAGATTATGTCTCTATGATGCTGCTTGCCCAAGGGTTGTAAGCAGACAGCTGTGTATGTAGATCGATTTGCTTCTGCTTTCTATAATAAACATAATTGATCCATAAAGTTAATCTTGTAAACATGTCATGTTAATTTTGTTACAATTCTGTCCACCCTAATTAGGTGTACATCTAAATCATCAGCAGTGAGCTAGATATCATCAATATATAATATTACCTCAGGATATGGTTGTAAGATCTCCATAATACGCGCTGGGAGTAGGCCAGGAATGTTTTTATAGCCCATAGACAAACGTCGAAGTGAGAACTCCACCCCATCGTAACTAGAGGCAGTTGGATACTCTCTTTCAGGTGCTATGTTCTGACTACAAATCCCATTCGAGATGTTCAAGGTTGTTTTGAATTTTTCCACACCAGCTTTGTTATCAAACCTGTGCTGTGAGCATTTTGCACTGCATATGTTTGTGTATGTGAGTTAAAATTCCTATAGTCTAAAACTATCCTAAAGGAACCGTCTGGCTTGGAGACGGGAAAAAGGGGCGTGTTCATTGTTGAAATACAAGAGGCTATTATGCCCTTATGGTGCAATTGATCTAATATTGCTGTTCTACCACACTTTGTTTCTGGCTTTAACGGTATTGAGCCTGCAATTGAAGTTCACTGCAGAAGGGAATAACATGGTGGATAGAATGTTTATACCGTGCCCGCATGGTTTCTGTATAAGGCCGGAGCCTGTCTTACAGCCTATTCACTGATGCCTTCAGGTATTATGGAATAAAAAGCTACCCTGTAAGACATTACTTCCTTATTAAGTCCTCCCCCGGGACCCTTCCCTAACACAGGCTGGAGGCCAGTCATCTTCAGCTAGTATGATGTCATAATCCTCAGATAAATGAAGCCAGAAGACTGCTATTATAATCCATGGCATATGCCTTTCAATTTGTATTTCTAAATTTTAAACCCTATCAGGAGGATTTAAATACTTATTTGGAGTCTCAACTCGCATGAACTCATCAGACTCGCCACCAGAATCATCTGATGCATCTGATGCACTATCATGACTTGTGCTGCATTGTCTAGAAGTGCTCTCACCTAAGTCTTGTTTTGCTGGAGTATCCATAGCTGTATTGGCATGTTTCTTAGAAATTCCTGCTGATTTCTTCTTCTTAACTGTAATCTTAGAGTCCAATCCTTAATCTTTCCTCTCTACGCTGACTTCAGTTTCTTGTCCTGAACAAGTTTCAACTTTCCCGCAGTACTTTTCCTTTTTTCGGGACTCGGATTGACTCCCTCTTTCTGTTTGTTTGCCATCAGTGTCCTGAAAAGAATGTGAAAGGCAGATATCAGAATGCTAATACCATTCCAGTTTTTTAATGTTATCGCAGTCCCTTAAATTATAACCACCCCTACTGGATTTCCAAAACACAGGATATCCAGTCCGTCTTTGTTCTATTCCCCTCTGTTTTTTCCTACCTTCCATTGCAGGTAACTTTGATGGCACCCAACAAGTCACTTTTAGGTTTTAAATGTGGCTTAACAGCTAGTGTAACTAAGGTATCTCAGCTCACAGAGGTGTAAACTTCTGCAATTATTCTCAGTAGATCCCCTTCATGATCTGGAATCGGAACTGCTTCCAGTCTCTTGCATATAGTCTGAACTGAATCTTCTCTTTTAATGTTGCTAAGGATGCTTGAGAAAACTGTAGAAAAGTTCTTAATTAACTTAATTCCTAAGTCCAGAGCTGGTGTAGCCCTGTACTCATTCTGTACTTGTTTCAGTGCCTCAGGGAGAACTGGCAATGAAGCCATGCCATGTGTGTTAGTATACATGCATGCAAATATGCTCCCCCAGATGTTACATTCCTCATCAGGTTGCACCATCCCAAGAGAAAGACACATAGGCAGTATTCTATGTTTGTCTTGAGGTGGAGTGTGTGGATAGACTCCTTCCAACTGGTTGGTCTTTAAGCAATCCCGAAGGCAATCTCATAATACTTTGTGAGCATCTTTCTCATGGTAGCGTTTATAGTGTGCGGACGAATAGACTGTACATGTACCTGAACTGCTGGTCCAGCAGCAAGAGCTAGTCTAGAGTTAATGGTACACTGTATAAACTGTATAAGTTTCCTATATAAGGCTGCTGTGTAATTCAGAATCCCTACAACATCAGTGAGTGCTAATGTTTCAGACCAGGGAACGGGTTTGTAGCTAGCTAGTACTGCCCACATAGCCCCTTCATTGCTCAGGTGTCCCAAACGGACATTCCTGTCTATATGTAGTAACTGACCAGCAAACCAGTTTGGGTTTTCCTGGTAAGTCAAAGGGATTTCCGCATCCTGGTACACCCTATAGTGTGCTGGCGGTGCTACAGCTTTGTAAGCATGAAACTGCCCAGAGGGACCACCTATAGCCTCAAACTCCACCCATGAGTGAAACGTCTGAAAGGCATACGCCCCATGAGCAGCTTTATAAAAAGTAACTGCCCCCCCCCCCGCATCGGGGACACCTCGAAGCTTGAGATGCTGAGTAACTTCTCTCCGGTAAATTGCTCCTATCACAATAGGGGCCACCATGTAAACAAACGGATTCAGGTAAATTGGATTCAAAGAATTAGAAAACCCACAAGATGGGGAATAACCTTTTAAAAGTAAAGCTTGATAAACCTACGGCAATAGGTGGTCCCTTATTCCCTGTTGGAAGTAACCATAATTACTACAGACTTCTCCATAATAATGATGGTTCACTTCTGTGCGTGTATTTAAAGAAACTACTCAAGGTTCCCAAAAACTCAGTGCCCATATTGAGCGCCAATGTTACGTAAACTGGCTTAGCTCCACAAGGTTTGTTTTCACATGCACGGGTAACACGGGTGAACCTAGTTCAAAGCACCAATGATTGAATGTGAAAGACAGGTTATTGTAGCCCTGCAGGACCTCACCCAGTACATAGCTGAAGTGGCATCAAATGCTTTCGGTTTATGAACAGTACCTAAACAGGAATCCAGGGACACAGCAGTAATTTGGAAAACCAATTTCATTCTTCACAATGTCACACACACAAGCTGCACTAAGCAAAAGACACTTCAACTAAAAGCGCTTATTTCAACAGTCTTAACCTGTTGCTTAGCACATCTAAAATAATATCGCAGAATATTATTAAAACAGCACAAATGCACCTTGTTAACAACAAGAATAAAATGAACATTTCTGCCATAGTTAAAATGTCATCTAGCAACCTAATATCCTACTACCTAGTTCTGTGCGCTGCACTAGGAGAGCATGGAGTAGCATAACTTGTATCCAGAGTTTCTTAGGGAGGATCAATGCACTGCATACCTGTTTACAGCAAAGCACTGCAGTTATCAGAAGTCGAGGATACAGTGTTCCCTGCAAAAGGAAAACACGCATCGCATCAGCTCCTCTCCTTCTCGACATGGCTTGCTATCATCAGAAAGCGCGATGCTGCCGCAACTCTGGTAGTCAAGATCTTCCTTGGAAGTATCTTGCGTGATAATATGGAGCAAACCTTTCTTGACAAGTGGTCAATTGTCGGACCTTTTATACTGTATCTTATCTAAGATGGGAATTTCTGACGTAACCTTGATAATACCTAACATATGTGAAGCACGCTACTAGTCTAAGACTCATTTTTATAAACCAATAAAGTAAAAACACATCAATTCAGACTACATTGTTTTTGTTATTGCTCTTGTGTGACCTTGAAATAGAGATAACAAGGCACTTGTTCTAGACTGAGGATTTCCTTGTCTGAATGACTTGACACTTTCACAGGTTCTTGGAAACGATGGACAGACAACTTCTGCGTCAAAGGCAGGCTTGTTAATGAGTCTGCAAAAATAGAGAAAATGGCGTCTTGACCTGCTCAAGATGGAGTCTGGCCTTATGGACTTTACATCACTAGTAGCCCCAGGAACTGTAGGCATACGTCATGCAACTGCAGCTGTAGGCATACGTCACCCAACAGTTCATCACAGAGTTCGGAAAGGGAGGAGTAAAGGTAAGAGGGAGCTGCATCCCTGCCCCAAGGCCAAATGGAGCATTTGCTATTTATTGGCATAATTAAGAATGAGGACGGACCTTGACTCACAATGGGTGAATCCTCGAGTGCGTCATGGTGTCGCTCCCCTCTTTCAACAATGGTAATAAATAGCATACTACACTATGTCCATTTTCATGTATGTTTTATGTCATGGCTTTTTTCAAATGTATTTGTTCTTAAAAAAAGTATTTAAACAAAACCAGGATGCAAGGGGTTACATTAGCAAAAGAAAATTACACTGAAAAGGACTTGTGTCTATAAGGAGAGTTGTTTCCATGAATAAAGGACTGTAAAATAGTAACTTAATATCTGTGAGGCAGTAAACAGTGTTTTCTCATTTCAATTTCGCTCTCCTGTGGTAATAAACTGGAATGTGTGACTGTGTAGGTTTATTAGCACAGTTGCTCTATATAACCTTGTTGAGTTGGTGGCAGCCAATCCGATCTTGTCTCTAGATCTGTAGGCTCCATGGATCCTCTGTAGTGTGAAATGTACATAAAACTTTAACCTTCATTTCCTCAAAAACTACTGAAAGGATTTACACAAAATTAAAATCTGTAGCTCAATCTACCTTTCTGCCAAATTTGGTGCAATGCCGTTCTCCAATTTTGGATGTAGCTGTGTCTAATTTAGCTATAGAGAATTGCATGGGGAAAAACGTTTTGAGCCCTGCCCTTTTTATTAGCCCCTGCCAAATGGATCACCCCAAAACTTTTCAGGAATGAGCTGAGATGGATGATCTTTTTTTTGAAAAGTTTTGTGAAGATTCGTCAAGCGGTGCCAAAGTTATAAGAAAAACAAAAAAATGCTTTTCCTACGGAAATGTGGTCCTAAAAATAACTACCCTGCGACTGTCAAATCAATATAATGCACAGGGAACATGGCAAAATGTCTATGGGAATATATCACTAGAAGTTGGGTGTTCTCATTGATTGATGAGCATTTAGAGCACTTCCCAGTTCATGCTCAAACCCTTAAATATGGTCCATTTCTTTTGGTAGGAAGTGGGCGTACTTTCTTGTAGTCATTGGTAGAAATCCCTCCTACATCTTCGACTCTATGAACACATCTATTTATTTGTATTTTGTGTTTCTTTTAGCAGGTAAAACACCTTTTCAAAATGGCTTTATTGTTTTTTATTGGTGTTCATTGGACATGCACACCTGCCACAGGATTTGCTCGATATACACCATCATGCAGACATCTAATTCTCACAGGTCTGTTGGACTCGCTCTGTGCTCAATTGATACTCAGTCACTCTGGGAAAGCATTGGCATAGTCAGCAAGTTTAGCTTTAATGTGCTAAAGCATGTAAACACAGGCATGAACAAATGCTAATTAAATGTGGTTCCTCTGTTAAAGCAAGAACTATTGATTTGCCAGTGCTTATTCTCACATAGATCACTTGGATGGTGAGGCATCCGAGTGTTTGAAGTTTTAGCTTTGTACCATT
Source organism: Calotriton arnoldi (assembly GCA_963921515.1). Taxonomy (NCBI): domain Eukaryota; kingdom Metazoa; phylum Chordata; class Amphibia; order Caudata; family Salamandridae; genus Calotriton; species Calotriton arnoldi. Next base: position 1,756,067 of record CAWUFW010000894.1, on the reverse strand, counting down.
GTCTAAAGTATTACTCCCACCCCCTACAAAGTTGAAGCATAGTTGCACTATTAGTTAGCAGTATCTTCACAGTGCCCGGGTTCACCTGCTCTAGCAATAGACAGGAAGCAAGCCTCCATGGCAATTCTTTCACAGGGCCTGACCTCCCCACCGATATGCCAAGATCTGCATATAGTTTCTCAGTCTAGTACAAAAAATATTTTTTGTGTGTCTTAAATTGCATTGAACATCTATTTAATGCAACATTTAAATCTAGAATGTCTGTTATTCTCCTTTTTGTACAACAGTGTAGATTATCTAGATGGCTCATGTTGGGTAAGGCTCAAAATACAGTTTTTAGAAGCAACCTTCCTTTTCCTCTCATTGACACGGGGGAAAAGATGAGGCAAAAACCTGGATGACTATAACCCTGTAGGTCAAAGTTGTGAATTGTACTTTCTCTTCCTGGACAGTCTCTTCTCCTGCAGGGCAAGGCAGACACCTTTCCTCCAGCCAGCCAAGCTTCACCGTGCTTCAGGATAGATTTACAGCTCCACCAGTAAAAAGTACTTACTTCAGGTGATGCTCCCTCACCTCTGTGAGCCCAGGTTGCACAGCAGTCCTATTAGTACTCTGCTGGGCATGGCCTTCCTGGTTATAAAGGACCTGAAACTGGAAATAAAGAGTGGTGGTTTGAGTCCCACCTTTATGCACACGTTTATGTACAAGTTCTAGGCGGGATGTGAATCTACTTTCTAAATCTGTAGGAGTAGTTTGGGGAGATTCTTCTTTCAGGTTTCGCTACTGACTGCTCTCCAGACACAGCCTTTGTGTAAAGTGATGCTTCTCACAGCAGGTAGCACTAGGGCTGTCTCCAAACTTGAGCACGCACAACAAAGGCACAAAGAGGTGTAAAGTTTCTGAACACAGCTGTCATCAGCTGAAGGAGTAATCACGGATTGACAAAAGGGCAGATCTCACACACACACTTCCTCACCTCTCACAACAGAGTCTGCAGTTCTACCCCTCACCCTTACCATCCACCAAATGTAGAGCTCAAAAAGTGTAATAAGTGGTTCCTTTCTAACAAAAGGTCTCATGGTATTTCTAACGGTACCCCTGTATCTCCCCTCCTTCACTTCAGTGTCTGGATATCAACTCTCCAGCTACAGGAAAACAGGTAACATAATTCCACTGTCTGGGCGCACAGTACTCACCCACCGTCTTGTACTAGGCCTGGCCATGGGCATCAAAAATTAATCCTACTGACCCCCGTTACTCAGGCTCACTCATACACACAACATATGGCCACGTATGTGTTACACATACAGCATATGCACTTGACACACATGATGTAAGCACAAGCTTATGGACATACACATAATACTGGAAATTAACACTTGTGGGCCTGTAGGTTTTTACCTCCAGTGACACAGGTAAAACGATCAGGTCACACAATTGATTTCCTCTAAAAACACAATATGCTGCCACCATACATTTATATGCTAGCCCTAGGGCATGAATAGTCATCAGATGCAGGACCTCACACAGTCAGGTACAGGCCAAAGCCTCTGCGACATGCTTAGATTACCCATGTGATACCAGGGCTAAAATAAAAGTCAGGACACCATATATGCACACAGGGCAGGGGAAGACACCTTTCTACCACGCAGGGGGCAGTCCTTCCCCAACAGCTTGTTTCACCCCTTCCCTTGGTGGTGACAATGGACAAGCTCCTTCACACTACAAGGGGATGGACATGGTTCAAGGAAACAATGGAGGAAGAGTAAAAAAATCATGTTCTACTACTATACATTTTCCAACTGGTCAGAAATCTGGGTTTATTTTGGAGAGATACAAGTTGTTATTTAAACATCACAACATACTAGCACAGAACACATCCCTGGTGCTATATGGGCCTTTTGATACATGGAGTGAACACTTAACAATAATTCTACATACATCCTCGAATACTTAACTCGGCACAACACTCAGTTCAAGTTTAAAAAAAGGGAACGGCTTTTAGAAGTATGCTAACGTTTTAGATTTAATGAAAGCAAAGGATTTTAGGGAAATTGCAGACATGAACTCCACGTTTTGTCTTCGAATTAAGGATTTGCTGCACATCCATCAGCTGCAAATTGCTATCAAGTTCGTACTCTTTTTCATAGCTAAATGCCCTGATTTGGCTAGCAAAATCCTTCATTTGTATTTTGCTTGCTCCATGACTCTTAAGGCAGAGTAAAATCTAGGGGATCATAGATTTGGAGGAAAAGGGACTCCCAGGTTTATATTGAATATTGAAGTGTTGAATCAGGATGATGTTTCACATGGAGTAAGCTATAGGTGACAAACAAAAACAACACATTACTTTAAAGGAGTTTGTAGTTGCTGCAAACTACTTCCTTATTCATCAGTCGCTCTTGTCACATCATGTTATTTTATGTTCGTCAGTCTCCTATTTGCACTACTCAAAGGAGAAAAGGAAATTTCCAAATTGTTTGTTGGGTGCTCAATCATTAGGTTCTTCAGAGAACAATCAACGGGAGTGATGCCATATTTTTACTCTCTTTGTAGTTCTCCTTGCGAGTAATTCTGTTTTAGCTTCCAACCCAGCCTACACACCTCAAAGATAGGGTACCAAATTATATAATACACTGATAAATATGAGGTTCAAATCTGTCATCGTTGCTTGGATAATGGCTTCTGTGTTTTGCATCCATGAGTGATGGCAATGGCTTAACTTTACCAGGAAAGGCTCAGACTATAAGCCCAAACCCCAGCCTCCCCTCTATATCTTAGATAGCATCTGGACAGTAACCAGTCCCCTATGAAGTATGAACCCAACAAAGAAACCTTACGAGTTGAGTAAGGTCCCATGATGGAAGTATCGCAAAAGTCGCAGAAATCAATGTTATAATAAGCGCCTTTGTTCCACCTGGATCGGGTGTCTGCAGCAACCTTTCAACTGTCTATTCTTAATCTGGATTATTGTGGCATGCATGCAACAGGTCTACCCTCCCCTCACTTTGACAGACATGTGCAGATAACTATGAGCTGATATCTTGGATGTCCATTCACCAAAATAACAGGCATAGCATAAGAAGCATTGCACACCCTCTGACACCACGTTTGAACCCTTGCACCACCTTTTGTCTCCCCACCCCCATCATCAGCCTTCTGTTTCCTACTGAAGAGTCGGGGAAAGAACAAGAATTGGATAGTACAGATCTTTTTCTATGTGTGCCCCTTACCTTTCCCAACCGCAGCATCAATTATGAGAGAGCTCCTCTGTGTCACCCGGGGGAAGAAAACTGAAATAAAGAATTTCTTGGTACATGGGGGTCTGAAACCTCTTTTCCATTTATGTCTCTGGGAACAGCAGCGGCTCGTCCGCTAATGCGGAGGAGCGTCACCACCCCTCCCCCAAACCCCCGCCTCCCCCCCTTGCTGGCCAGCTGAGGGAAAGGAAAAATAACATGATAATAAACCAGTATTATTATAATTTTATTTGTCCTCTGGACAGAGCTGAGTCTTTGGGAACGGGACCATGACAGGCACGGAAGGGGAGTGGTTGGCAGCACTGCTGTCAGTGCGCATCACAGTTTGGCCAGCCATCTTAGGACGGACAAGCTGTCATGCGCATTGAAATTTCCCCAACCCAAGCTGCACTGCCGCGTGGAGAGAACAGCAGGCGTAGGCTTCCAGTCCTCTTTGGAGCGGAAAACAAGCCCGCTCAGGCCAATCCCAGCGCATTTCTCATGCTGGTACCAGCATGAGCAAAGAAGTGCTGGTATTGGTCGTGGGGATTCTGGGAGCCCCAGCATGTACACAGCAGGAAGTAGAAGCGGCAGAACGGCGTTCGGCAAGGAGCAGGTAAGTTATTTTCTTTTTTTTGTTTATTTTGTCATACGTCCCCCTCACCCCATACCCCTCCCCCTCCCCAACACTCTACCACAAGACCAGCCGCTACTGTGTAGGAATTTGTTGTAGTTCCCATTTAGCAGGAGTAATACATTGCTGGGGATCCAAGACTATACGCTAAATACAGTGAGAAGAGTAGGGTGACCATCTCCCGCCTGTCATTAACAACAGTGTATCCCGTACTGGACGTTTTTTGTGATACATTGCTGCATTCTGGGTGTTGTAGTCTTATTTTGCTTCCATTGAACTAATTTATCAGATATACCTGAAGTCAATGATTTGAAGGTGAAAAATTCAAAACTGGAGACAGTGTCGGTATTGCCTGGCACAAGGTGGTCACCCCAGGGATGAGCGTCTGCATGGCAAGAAAGGCGGTAACTGAAATTAATCTAAAAAGCAGAGGTTGGCAGGGGTTGAGGGGGAATGCTGTGAAGGCAGAGTGCAGGCCCAATATACGGAGACTTTGAGCAGACAGGCGATGGAGCAGCAGCGAAAGCTCATAGTAAAACTGTAAAATCCGAGTATGGAAGCAAAAATCTAAACTGAGGAGCGGATTTGTCAGACTTCGCTGCCACCACATTATGTGATTCTTTGTAGCTAGTACAGGATTTTCGATCAATTTCTTTATTGGGAAATGCAATAGCTGAAGAGAAAATAACATTGAATAATTTCATTGAAACTGGAATTCATTGGAGGTAATATGTCACTGATCAATAAGCGAGATAAACCATCCCATTGATTCCCATCTCTCTAATTTGGCATTAGAGGACAAAGTGGAAATCGATAGTAGCCTATTGGAAAGCGTATGACTTATTTGCACGTCCTCCTTTTTCCACCCCAACACGTCTTTTTATTTCTCATTTCTCTTTGCCTTCTCACCTCCTTCCCAGCTCAAAATATGTTGATGAATAGAAATAACCTTATCTCCAACAGGACATTGCTGTGGATACACCTACAGAGAGTAGTCATAGTTAATGACATGCATGTATTTTAAATACAAAATATTATACCTACGGACTGTAGTCATAGTTAATGGCATGCGTGTATTTTAAATACAAAATATATCTAATTCATTTTACACCATTTTATTTCCCTAAACCGAGTGTCCAGTTGCTCTGAAATCCAGCGCTGATCTGTGGTCCTAAATAATACACAACACTAGAGAGGTCACCATGACTAAATTCAGTGTGGACATTCTGATTTGTTGTCAGCCAATACCCACCAGAGAGCATCAAAAGCCCAATGGAAAGCGAGTAATAATACGGTATCCACCAGGGCTATGCCGAGGACTCACACTGTGAAGCTCATTGTAAGAAAATCTATAACAAAATTTAGCAAAGGGAGGACACTGTCACACCTCATACAGTGTAACAATCATTAGCAAAACAATAGATCTCACTTTGTCAATGTTCTGCAGTCTGCGCTTTTGATTTGGCCAATGTTTTAAAAATGCACAAGCTCAAGATGTAAAGCACGTTGTGTGAAACAACGTGACAATTCGGTTTCAATCTTGTAAGTATATAAAACAATGTTTTCATACTTTGAAGATGGCCACCATGTTGCGTAAGTCAACGTGACAGCCATTGTGATGACAGCAGGGTTGCCTCGTCATTTAGTGTCACGCCACGTGGCAGCCATCTTAAAAGTATAGAAAACAATATCTGTCTGTCTATCTATCTATCTATCTATCTATCTATCTATCTATCTATCTATCTGTCTGTCTGTCTGTCTGTATGACTGTCTGTATGACTGTCTGTCTATTTATCTTATGTGCATTTGTATAGGGCATTTCTGGTGCTTGTATGGCTCTGTATTGCATTAGAATATAGGCACCCTTTTGGCACTAGAATTTTACTTGACTGGAATCAAAATGATCTTTGGTCTATCCACTCGGTTGTTTTTCATAATGTTTAGAGGTGAGTCATACGGGGAGCATCCTTTTCAACGTAGACTTAATCACGCATGCCTTTACAACAAAGGCTTTACCATGAATGTGTCTTTACGACGCAAGCTTTACCACGTTGAGATTTACAACGAATCTGCCTTTACCACGCATGCCTTTACACCAAATTTCGTTGTAAAGGAATGAATGGTTAAGGCATATGCATTTATGCAGGCTAAGTTGCACTCAAGTTGAAGGGGAGCATTTTACTATGTGTGCTTAGATCTGGGACCCCCGACCTGTACCGTAGTTCACTAAACTGGGCATGATTTAGCATGCAGTACATGCAGACTCAGTTGCATGGAAGTGGAAGGGGGGCATTTTCACTGTGTGTGGTTAGATCTGGGATCCCCTGACATGTATCACATTAAACCGATAATACACTACTTGCACAATACTTAAAGCATTGGCTGGCATGGAGGATCAAGGCCCCGAAGTTACCCATGATATTGTTCGCTGGACGAGTAGATGGCCCTTTCCTTAAAGGTGATACCGTGCCGACAATCGCCTTGGCAATGTGGCAATACATAGCAAGTACAAGGAGATGATGGACGGAGCGCTGAAACTTTTCAGACACTCACTACCAGTCACAGATCTGGGTTGAATCCAGCATCGTTCTTTAGCTCACTTCGCCATTTCAGTTCAGATCCAGCTATATGCAAATCAGTCTTGACCCTGTGCCTCATGGGAACAGTCCAGCTCGAACTGCCAAGCCTGGTCTTCCCTGAACCGGAAACAAGCATCCTGGGACCGGTTTCGGGGTAGCACCCCTCATCAGCCAGGCTAGCTTGAATCCAGTGGCAAAGTGAGCAAGGGACCCACGTCTGGCCATACTCGGCCAACTCAGGGCGAACAAAGCAAACACAAGGAGATGATGGACGTAGCGCTGAAACTTTTCAGACACTCACCCCCAGTCACAGATATGGGTTGAATCCATCATCGTTCTTTAAGGCAATACATACCTTCTAATACCACTGCCGGCTCATACACTCCTGGGTGTTTAGGCGCAATTGTTTATGTTTCTCACATTCATAGACCTTCTGTTTTACATGCACACGTGTTGACGTGCCATATATATATATGAGTAGATAATACCTGCGATCTTGGCATAGACGGTATAAATATGATTTGTAATACTCTGTAGCTCAAGACCATTTGGCTTGCTCTCAAGCCTATGTGCACTTCATTGTATTTTATTTTATTGTATTTTATTTCAATTTGAATGTGATGATCTGAAGTACTGGTGTCATTCCATTTGATGCGCTTTATGAGTTAGTACATTTATGTAGTGGGACATGTTCTGAGATGGCGGCTATCTTCATGGACAGGTAGGGAGATATATTACACTATCAGTCTGTCTTCACTGTTCAGCTTTGATTATTTGTATACATTGATGTCTGCTTCACCCATGACCAAGGCTACGGCCGAAATGCTTTGGGGAAGACATTAAAAAATCTAGATGGTTTGCATACAGGAGAGCCTGATCTATCAAGCAGGGGCCGAGAAAAAGGGGGGTGGTTCCAAAAACGCATTTTCCCCATGTTAATTTCCGTAGGCACTTTAGACACAGCTACAGCCTGCACTGCTGAACGGAATTACACCAAATTTGGCAGAAGTGTAGCTGTTGGTCCAGAAAGCGCCCTATTTGTAAATTGGTGTAAATCCGTTCAGTAGTTGCAGAGTAATTTAAAGAAATTTCCAATTGTATATATAGGGATGTGGAGGATCCGCGACCCCTCCTGATCTCGTGCTGAGATCTGATTGTCTGCCAACACTTCAAACCAGGAAGTGTTGGCCGCCATCTTAGGACTCGGCTTGAGCCGAGTCCCAGAAAAAACATTTGGCTTGAGACGAGTCCCAGAAAAACATTTTTTTTAAAGAAAAGGGGGCAGGGTAGAAATACCCTGACCCCCTAGGCCTCTTGATGAGGGCCAAAAAAGCATGTAATTTTGTAAATGGGCAAATTGTAAAAAAAAACAAAGCGCGGGCTCCCGTGCTTCATTAATTATCAGCCCCCGGTTGGGCCAGGTCCCAGGGGCATTTTTTTAATAAGTGAGAGGGGACACACAGGCCTCCCCTCCTGGGGCTTAATATTGCCCGAGGACCACCACTCCCCGGAGCTTCTTAAATGAATGCCCACTGCCCCGGAGACCACCACCTCCCCAGGGCTTATTTAGTTTTTAAATGGGGGCCCTCTTGGATGCCCCCAGCCCTGAGACCGCCCCCTCCCTGGGGCTTTACCTGAAAAAAATACTGAGGGGCGCGTGGACTCTCCCCCCCAACCCCGGGGGCTGCCACTTCCCCGGGGCTTGACTTTCAATTAATGCGGGGGTCACGCGGACCACCCACAACCCCAGGGACCATCACCCCCCCAAGGCTTTCTCAAATTGAATGGGGGAGCAATGCGGACCCCCCCTCATGCCCGGGGACCACAACCTCCCTGAGGCAAAATCTAAGAAAGAACCGCCCCCCTCCTGGAGCCATAGATGGCCCTGGGGACCGTCACCCCCTAGGGCCAGCTCCTGCTATGTCCCGGGGTGCCCAATTCTGGGACATAGCTGTTTTACCACTTCTGCCAAGCCATAGCAAACGCTCCGTTTCTAGCAAGTGAGAGCATTGAAAATGCTCTTGCTTGCTAGAAACGGAGCAAAATTGCTTTTAAATAGAGGAAGCTGTATGTTTAGCAGCTCCCTATGTGTAAAAGCAATGCGGCTCTCGCAGGAGGCAGGGAGCCGGCAAGGACCATGGGGGCCTTCAGGCTCCCCGCGGTCCCCATCAGTGGTGAGTGGGTGCACTGGGTGGGACCAAGGCACCCACAATAGAGGCCGGGCCCCAGGGGATGGGGTCCCCGGGGCCCATTCGGCCTGGGAAGGGGGCTGCTGGCCCCCACCTTTAATTTAAAAAAAAAAAAAGGCCAGGCCTTGGTGGATGGATCGCGGGTCGAAATTGGCCACACACTGGGATTGGTGAGAGGTCTTTGGAGGCCATGCCCCTTTTCTCCACCAGTCTGCAAACGCACCTTCTGGTGCACTGCTGGTAGAGGGATGAAGACCCCTTGGATGCTGAGGGTCCATGGAGGCCAACGAGCCCTCATGTTACCTCCAGTAAGTCCCACACAGTGGGATTGCTGAGAGGTCTTCGGAGGCCATGCCCCCTTTCTCCACCACTCTGCAAACGCGCCTCCTGGCACAATGCTGGTTGGAGGATGAAGTCCCCTTGGATGCTGAGGGTCCTTGGGGCCAACAAGCCCTCCTGTTACCTCCAGTAAGTCCCACAGAGCCTGATTGCTAAGAGGACTTTGGAGGAAACGCCCCCTTTTTCCACCACTCTGCAAACGCACCTCCTGGTGCATTGCTGGTTGGGGGATGAAGTCCCCTTGGCTCTAGAGTGTCCTTGGGGGACAACAAGCCCTCCTGTTACTTCCAGTAATCCCTACACAGTGGAACTTTTGAAAGGGGTTTGGAGGCTAAGCCCCCTTTCTCCACCACTCTGCAAACATGCCTCCTGGGGCACTGCTGGTTGGGGGATGAAGTCCTCTTGGAAGCTGAGGGTTCTTGGAGGCCCAGAAGCCCTCCTGTTACCTCTAGTAAGTCTGACACAGTGGGATTCCTGAGATCTGGTCAGAGGCCCTGCCCCCTTTCTCCACCACTCTGCAAACGCGACTACTAGTTAAAAAAACATAGAAATTCACTTTAAAACCAAAGGTTACAGGGACGTTATACTTAGGAAATATAATTTGAAAAACCTTAGAAATTCATTTAAAAACCAAAGGTTACAGGGACGTTATAGTTCGGAAATAGGATTTGAAACAAATCTTCAAAATTCACTTAAAGAAAACAAAGTTTACAAGGTCATTATAGTTAGGAAATATAATTAAAAAAACTCTTGAAATTCACTGAAAAAAACAAAGGTTACACGGATGTTATAGTTAGGCTCATATGTCACTCGTACAAAACCAGTGAAATTCACCAGTTATAGTTACCTGATCTAACTATAACTTATGCCCCGCAATGCACTGCTTATGACCTCGCTCACATATTACATCACTCATGACATAGTCAGTGACATCACTGATGACGTGGTAAAAGTTTTTGTTGTGAAGGCATGCTAAAGACTCATGCATTGTAATGATGGCATTCTAAATGCATGCATTCTTTTGGCATGCGTTATTCCATCATACAACCAAGTCATGCTGAGTAGTGTCCAGCAATGGTAGAATTGATAAATCCTTTGCTTAGTAATGGATTTATTGGATAGTGATTGGCAAGATCCTTTTTCTATGACAGATAATGAGCATTATGGGTGTGTGTGTGTGTGTGTGTGTGTGTGTAGCAAAGCCATACCCTGCATTGTGTTCATCTAGCATACAGTTGTCCTTTGTTCGGCTTGGGGTGGCTATTCAGTTTCCAGGGAATCTTTACCATACTTATGTTGTTTGATGCTATGTTATGGAGCATGATGGTGTGTGATATTTATGCTAACATCTGAATTGTTAATTTGTATATTTCAGGGGTGTGGGAAGCTTTGTAGTTTGTGCTAGATTTCACAAAATCCATGAACATGTAGTTAAATTGCATGAATTTAAGCTTTTTGAGTGATATGTAGTTTGCTAGTAATTTGGATGCCTTTTTTAAGTGAGTGTGGACCCCACCTAAAACAAGTCTTCAAATTTCACTTGCTTAAATAAAATGTCACTCATGCCTGGAATATTGCTGAGAATATATGGGTGTATTGTTAAGGTGGAAGTGCCTATCCAACTATATGGCTTGGGGTGTGTTGTGTGCATAATAGCGTCAGTGGTTGTATCTAATGTATATTGCTGATGTTGGATAGAGTTTGAAGATATATTGTATGGCTATCCTTTGTCGCAGCAATACTTAGTCAACTACATGGTTTGGGGCTTATTTGTGTGTGTGATATGTCGGTGGCTGTGCCTAATGTTCACTGTTGGTGTAGGATCATTCTTGTACTGGGAGATCTCATTACATAGGTCAGGGTGGAACAGTGTCATTGTATTTGCTTTTGCATATCTGTGCCGCATTGGCTGTAAGGGTTATTTTCTTACTCGTTTGTACATTCAGTGCTGTGTAACCCATTGGAGTAAAGTTTACAGGAAGTGCTGCTGAGGTGCTTTCACTTATGCACAACTGTATGATTTGGGGATTTGTGACATGCATGATGATTCCAGGAGGTGTCTTGTGTGTTCTGTTGGTGTGGTGTGAGTAATGCTTAATTTGTAAAAACAATAAGTGCCAGGGCCCTTGTCAGGAGGTCACTGCAACTTGCATCACCCATTGCTACTGCCAGCGCTGCCAATGGCAGTACTTACACAACTACTAACCATTACACTGCTACAAGTTTGACAATGCAGACTGTCAAGGCCACCAAAGCTATAAGAATGGGTTGGGCGGCAGGTATTAGTTATTTTTAATGCATATTGAATGATTCAACAACTGTTGCTCTGCTAATCTTTAAATTACACAAACAGCACCACCATGTGGCAGCTGACATAAGTACCAGTGCTAACTAATAAGGGCCGGTGCCAAGCACCAGAAACCACTGACTCAAATTTAGCACTGGGTGTGAGAAGAGAAGAAATGTTGATATAGATGTGGGTTTGATGTTTTAACGCTTAGCCAGCTATATGGTTTTGGCAGCATAGTCAGCCAGACTAATGGCAATGTATTTCGTTAGGTGTATTTGTACACCTTTGAATGTCTGTGAGGTATTGTACCCTCTAAGGTATTTTGTGTATTGAGCTGTCCCGTGGAAGAAAAGCATAGGGTGAGGTAATACATTTCTTACAATGATATTGTACATAGGCCTCAGATAAGATGAAAATATTAAATATTGAATAGGTATTTAGCAAATTGCCTGACTTGTCACATGAGAAAAGGGCAGATGATGGAGGTCCGTTAGTCTGGGTTGTCCTTGTTTATAAAGTCTCATTGACCTCTCCTCTTGACACATGTTTGCAAAGCTTCAGGTCAAGCCATTCAGTGAGAAGCTGCGCCAGAGCGGTCGGAGGGTGCTGGTGCCTTTTCCCTCCTTAAAGAAGGAGGCACTGGGAATCCTTAAAGGCTGAGGTGATGGATTTGTGGAAGATGTACATTAGGAGACTGAATCAGAGAATGAGACTAGTGGGAAAGATCAGGTATGCTGGAGGAGTAAACCAGGAGAAGCAAAGGAAGCCAGATACAATGGAAACGTCAACACTGGACACACCACTGGGTAGTCACCATATCAGGTCAAATCAAGCAGCAGATGTCCCAAATTGTTCAGTTTACAAGACATGCTCAGTTTTGATAAGGCCACCAACAGCCAGCCAGCTACGCATAATACCTTGCCCAAAAGGCACTGCACTCTTCTCTAAATGACTCAAATACCTGGCTCTGCTGGGAATTCCAGGCCCATGTATTGCAGAATGACCCATGAGGAAACATGTGGTTGTAGAGCATGTAGTGATAGTAAAGGAGATGAGGCATGTTGGGACAACACTGCACACTGAGCCATCTTGCACCCTAGTAAGAGAACTGATCCAGACTTAGAGGCATTGCTTACTTGGCTTACCCCTTGCTTTAGCCAGCTCCTGCATCTGGAGCGGGCTTGGCCAGCTGGGCAGAGAAAGGAGCTTGAACTTTTCTACTTGAAACAGGAGGAGGATGCCAAGATGAATATGGCCCTGGGAGCATCAGACAATCTATCACAGTGGGGCTCTAGAGGCATACCCCAGAGAATGCATCCATAGGGATGCACCCAGGCCATTGGCACTATTCCAGAGAGGAGCAGGCCCACCGCGCAATCATGGATCCAATTTATAATAGAGAAGTCCCCAGGTGAATGACAGATGACTTGATTAGTCACAGACGCAGCCAGCATAGGGAGCCATCAGACATCCAGGGCACTGCTGACTTGGCAGCAATGGAACCTACCGCGACCCGCTGTCAGGACACTTTGTCAGGTGGACACTGAACGGTGTCATTTGTCTTCAGGCAACTGCAATATGCAGTTCAGGCAATTGCCCTCCACCTTGTACATTGTTATCACATTACCCCAAACCCCTCACTCCCAGTGTGCTCCTTCAATTGTCTGCATGTATGCGGTATTTCTATAGTGCGCACCTAGCCAGAAGCAGCATGTGATTGGAGCAGTAGATGATCTAAGAGCGAAAGTGAACTGGATATGTGCTGTTGTACAAAAGCCCAAACTACCGGTTTTGTCAGTACATGTTGAATCTTTGAAGGAGAATGCACACTGCAGCGTAGGTCAGGGGATAATATGCACATCTTGCACAAATATCTTCTGTGAGGAAAGCTAATACCTCACCCCCATGATAATGAGGAATAGGTTTGTCTGGCTGCAGTAGAACGCCTCCTCTCCTAAGGGTGAGACCTTTAGACACCCTCTCCCTCCTGATTGACTCATGCTCCAAAAGACTTGTTGATGACCCTTGAGCAATGACTCTGGGCCAACCACTTTAAAACACACTGATCCTCAAGTCAAGACAGTTATTAAGTCCTTTGCCGGCCTGGACAGTTCTCCCACGAACAATGATAAGAGGGCCAAACAAGGTGAGAGACCGGACCGAGGGCACCAGGCGAGCCACTTACCCGTTGTCTAGGCCATCTCATGGCACCTTCCCGCATCTATGCACCCTTGTGCCCTGAGAACACCCCTCCTACCTGTATCCTCCACAGGAGCAGAGATGGGGTTGCCACCTCCTCAGCTCCCCAAGAATTGTCCACTAGGTCTTCCCTCTGAGAGCCCTAACTATCAACAAAGTGAATCCTTTGTATTTCTTTAATGGCTAACACCACTACTATCACGTGAGGTCGAAACGCGTTGGTGGGTAGTGGTGTTCACCATTAAAGAAATACAAAGGATTCACTGAGTGCGGCGTCTTTGTATACTATATATGTATACTGGGCCCCTATACAGGAGAAATTATCAGTAATAATCCCCTACTTAAATATTTCTCTCTTATAAAATCAGGGATTTTTCAATAATACCCATTAGTCGTTAAATCTTTACAAGATGTCCTACCTGTATGACATTCTCTTCTGCATTTATTTTCACCACTATAACTTAAGTATATTACAGTAACTACTTCCCAAAATCAGTGTAACTTAATTTCTTTATTTGAATATTATTATTATTCAGTGCTATAGAAATATATCAAAGTATACAAGTAATCAGTCTTTGTCATTATGTCAAAAAAATGCATACACTTATAGAGCACGTGTATTGTCTGAACCCAACTTTGATATTAATACACAATCATACCTATCTCAAATGCATTTTCTATTTCTTCAATTTGACTCCGATGTATCCACCGACTTTTCTGAACATAATTAGTTTGTGTAGAAGAATTTATAGTACGCTATCTCCTAACAGTCAGGCATTCCAGAACGGATTAAATTAATCAGTGCAGTGCGTGTCAACAATATCGTTGTGACTCTTGATGCATAGTTGTTTTATGGCTTTCATCAACAACATATAGTGTCTGACAGCCTTGCCTAATGGTTCGAGGTTTACAGTCTGGAAATTTCCAAAATCATTGCCGGTATATGCATTTATTATTCCCACTGAAGGGTTTATCTCCACAATCATCTCAATTTGTAGCTTTCAAACTGGAACCAGTTCTAATGTTTTGTAATTATAGTTGATATTTTAAATTTATGGGTTCGCAATTGCTATTCTAGTTTGGTCTCCGTTTCCCAGTGTTTGTGAGTTTGTCATCTCCCTTCAAAGATCTCAGATTTTACCAGTTCGTGATGATCACATGCATCAAGGGTAGCCACGTGGCAGAGGCCCTTTTATCTAGGATTTGTCCTGCTTCCACACGAATAGCATTTTTACTGGCTTAGTTGCCAACTCTATGCCAGCAAAAAAGAGATAGGTTTATTCAGGATTGGAAATCAACATTTATCACAATAGTGCCGTCCCTGCAATGGAAGCAACACCACATGAATCCAGGCCTAACACGGACCTGTAATGTTCACCACAGAGCGCTAAATGATTTGAAATGGGATCCAAGCATCAGAAATCGACTTACTAGTTCTTGTCTCCCCTGTGGGTAGGCCATGCCACTGAAATGTTACACACCTCAGTTTCTCTCTATTTCCTTATGACTGTGGCGTGGGCGTATATCAAAATCAAAATGTAAAAATTTTGCCCACTTAGGAAATTGCTTTTGATGTGATTTCCAAGGCTACAGTTCATTGTTTTATCTATATAGGTGTATGGAAACTAGCAGAGAAAGACAAAAATGTCTAGCAACATTGTTTTTCTTGTAATGCTCTTTCCATGGAACACATCACATACATAGTAATAAATCTTTATTATTTAGACATATGTCTATAAAACAATAAATGCACACGTATACAATGTTAAATAAAAAAGGCCCATACCCCACCCTCCTGAATCTTATACACAGTATTTAACTCTAACTACACACAGGACCCCACATTGACACCCTATTTAAACACTGAGGCATATTATAATGTCCTCAATTTATGTATAGAATTTTGCCACATGTGAGGGTCCTCCTAGATAGTCTAACATGGAGGGAGGGCACCATGACTTCAAAATTCCCAACCTTCAGTATCGCTGCAATTTACACTAATCTGTTCTTGACCTGCGCCGCCCATTTTAATTCACTCATCGCTATTTCACTAGCACAGAGAACTGAAACCTTTTGAACCTCCGCAGACCAAAGTTTAGCCCAAAAGCGTAGAGAAGCTTTATAGTCTAGGAAATTCCAAGCTCGTAGGTCACGTTCTAATCTTATCACTGGACACATTGTGCTTTCAGGTAACCCCAACAGTTTTTCAATCATTTACCCTCACACTTATCCCAGTTTGCATCAGAGCTGAGGGTCAGTAGTTCAGCCCCATATAAACATTGAGTAGGCACCAGAGGATTGTCAGCAGATAATATTGGGGACAAAGATGGTCCTCCAAACATGTTTTTAAATTTTACTAATCCTCCTACAGTGGATACTGTCCGAGCCTCCACAGTTCCTTCATGCACGGCCCAATTTAGTTTATTGCTGAACATCATTCCTAGGTATTTATAGGAGGTTACCACCTTCACAATTTTGTCTCCAAATGACCGCTTGTACGCGTTCGCCTTTTTCCCAAAATTAATTATTTTCTTTTTCTCCAGATTAATCCTTAGTTCATATGCCACACAATACGTGTTGAAACTTTCTAGTTTCCTCTGGCGGCCCATCTGGGTCGAATGAAAAATAGCCAGGTCATCCATGTAAAGGAGGCACAAAATATGTCTTCCTCCTATTTTAAGCATAAAGAATTTGGTGTTAGAGAGGACCCAAGGAAAATCTTCAAGAAATAGTGAAGAAAGCAAGGGGGCAAGGACACAACCCTGTCTCAACCTATTTCCCAGCGTAATTCTTTTAGATAGGGCCACACTTAAATCTAATTCCACTAGAGCCCAATTGTGTCGGTGCAATTCCTGGAGAATTGCAAGTAAGCTACTAGGAATTGCCAAACGTTAAAGCTTATCCCACAGGATACTATGATCCACAAGATCAAAAGCGGAACTAAAATCAACAAAGATTGCCTGAGGTTTCCATTGCCTTCTGGCCTATCGCCCACAAACTAAAGTAGTGCTCAATTGTAGAGTGACCTTTCTTAAAGCCTCCTTGTTTCATGGGCACAAGATTGTTGACCTCAATCCAATCCTTTAAGGACAATAAAATTACCTTAGAATATAATTTAGTTCCGACATCGAGCAGGCTTCTCAGATGAAAATTGCTGGGAACATCCGTCTCTTTTTTTATGAATGGATTTAATTATTGCACCCTTCCAACTGGACAGAAAGATACCTGTCTTTGTTATAAAAACAAAGATTTTGGAGAAAAAGCTAGCCCACCACTTATAGTTGGATTTTATAATAATTGCTGGAAGATTATCAGGGCCAACTGCCTTCGTTAACTGAAGGAAGGATATCAGTTTAACTAAGGACTGTGCAGAGAATAATTCCATTAACTCCTCCCTTGGATAGGGCCACCTGCCTCTTTCTGTCCCCATAAGGGTTCATTTGACATATTGCACCCTCTCTGGACTAGCTTTCAAAAATTTTATTTATTCATGCCTTTAGCAAGAAGGGTGCTAACAATCATGTCCCAGTTTGCTTTGTAATAAGCTTGTTTCTTTGTTCTAATCAGCGCTGCGTACTCCTTCTTTATAATATTATATCTTTCTCTTTCCCTATTGCCCTCTGGGAAACTCTTCATAGGTCTTGCTTTCCTCAGGCTCTTTTTAGGACCTAAACATTCCTTGTTGAACCAGGGCCAGGGCTCTAAAGATGACCAACGTGCAGTTCCTTTTTTAGCCTCAACATTACACTTCCTGACTATAGGAGTCAAGCATTTAACTATCTCTGCAATAATCTCAGAATACCAATCCAAATCATTAATACCCGGCTCCCCGCCAGGCCCAAGGTTTTTGGTCACTTGATATTGCATTAGGAGCGAGATATATCTATCATCAATCCTGGTGTGCAAGCATTTTGGAAAGGACTCTTATATTGGGATCACCATTTCCCTTAAAAAAAGAGACGTTTTTAAGCCCCAATGATCACTGCCCATAATTCTTACCACCTCAAAACCTTTACAAGCCTCACAATACCATGCCTGTATATACATGTAATCAATGGGGCAGTTCTGATTGCCAGGCACCAAGGTTTGGGCTGCCAGAGTATTCTTCCTAAAGCAGCCATTTAGGCACACAAATCCTAACTCAGAGAGGAACTTAGTTAGTTTGAGGTCATACTTCGATTGGGTGCACTTCAACGATGTTGCATAAGGTATTCCATAGCTTTCCAGTACATCTCTACAACACCAGGTCTCTTCGTAGACTGGCGACAAGCGGGGAATAAAGTCCCCCATTAAAAGAGTAGGTGGGGCCCCTGAAATCTCAGACAAAGATGCCAGATCCCTTACAAACAGTTTCCATAACTCTTTCCGGGCCTCCTTTTGGTTTACATAAATATTTGCAATTATCAAACTATGAGTTCAGTGATACCCGTCATACATGTTTAAATGGCAAACCAAAAAGCCTATCACTACTTGTCTGAATTGTACTTGCTCCTTTTATACATTTCGGAGAAATCAATGTCAGCATCCCTCCTTTTAAGCATTCTATCCCCACTTTCGATGTCTGCTTTTCGAACTGCCTGAATCCACTTAAATTTGTTATCTCTACCGCCAGCCAGGTCTCCTAAAAACATATAATCATATTCTGCTCCAAAATTTTTGTAAAGACTATTATTCTAATCCAATGATCCATCCCGTGCACATTCAGGAGTAAACATCCAGGCTAGCGGGAGGACCATCCACCTAGTCCACTCGCCCCTCCCATGAGGAGATGCTCTCTCGATCAATGCTTAGATGTGCAACTCTATTGCGAAGTGGGATTGAGTCTATCACCTTATCTCTTGTGTGGGCAGCTACTGTTACCTCTAGGCTACCACACTTTTATCCCACCAAACAAGGTGGGGATGACGAGCCTTTCACTCCAACTACCAAATTTGCTTGGTCCAAATTGAAGCCAGCGTGGTTTGCTCATAGTCAAATCTTAGACTTTGGGGCCACAACCTCCACTTCAGGCACTATCCGCAACCTAATTTCTTTACGTTCGCCTCCAGCTTCTAATACCAGATCAGCAAATGCTGAAAAGGTAAAACTAACTTTCGTAACTTCTCTCCCCGTTAAGGATTCCCTGAAAGCTTCTTGATCTATATCTCTTGTGGTAACTGCCACCAATGCCTTACAAGATGAAAAAACCTTCAATAATTTAGACCTATTCAGGGGTTTCCATTGATTTGCCTTTTTCTCTTTACTTACGGCACCCAGATACACATACTTTGCTCTAGGGTCCCCATAAAGTATCATCTTGAATAGCTGTTTTATTGTCTAGGGGATTTATATGTTTAGAGCGGCCCACTCTGCCTGGGCATATATTACTACAAGACTCACAAGCCATTCTCCCTGCTCCTCCTAATTTATTAATTCTCTTATTGACTGCTAGAGTCTTTACATGTGGCCTTGGGACCCTGCATCATAGGGGCGGGGCCTTGCTACCTGTACCTTATTTCCTTCCTTGCGTCCCTTCCCCCATCATTTACTCTTCTGCATCTTCCTTGATTCACTTCACTTTGGGGAGGTTTAGCCAAATCTTTCGCAATACAAGAATGCCTGGCCTCCTGAGGAGAATTCCTAAACCTTTTCACCTAGGTATGTTTTTCCTTGCTTTCAAACGCCGAAGGTGCCAGTTCCCAACCCACCCATGATACCATCTTTTCACCAACATTGGTCTTTTTGACACATAAACAGAGGAACTACCCCACTCCCCCACACACTTAGGCACATCCTCACTGGGCTCAGAGTTTTGAAGGAGCACCGACCTTACAAGTGAAGGCATACAGCAGTTAATTGACTTTAACTTGCAAAGGATCTCCTTTTAAATATGGGCCTCAGACCTCAGATACTCATTTGTTGTGAGTGATGATTCCAATAAGCCATGCAGTGTCTTTTGCTTTGGTAGGAGAATGTCCAGCATTAGGGAGGGATCAGACAACGAGGAGTCTATGTTCGTAGAAGCCAGATTAACTTGGTCTCTCCCTCGTAGAGTCTGACCTGCACAACCAATGTTTGCGGCTGTCATTCCCCTGGGCATACCAGCACCAGGCATTTCTCTATTCCCCTCAGCCCCACTCCCCCCCTCACTCCTCCAAATGCATCTTTAGAGCCCGCAAGGCTAAGCTCTGATGGGTGGAACAAACTGGGGAAAGAAGGTAAACGGGGGTGGTTCATCTCAATATCTTCAATCATATCCAGGTCCTCCCTCTCCTGGATGTCCAGCATCTCAGAATGACAACCTGAGGTGGGCAGGAGGGTCACATGGCCAGCACTTGCTGAATCCTGTGACACTATGTTCTTAAAATGTTTCCCCACAAAATCCTTAATTGAAACAGCTAAAGCCTTTGCTGAAGAATGCATAGTGATATTATTAAGGGTTCGATCCATTTGCATGATACTTGAGTGATTCGCATTCGTGAGTGAAGAGTTCTCCAATCCATATGAGTCTCTTCTATCGACTGTGGACACCTTCATGCCCCCTGCTCCTATTATGTTCTTGGCGGAAGCCTGGGGCTTAGCCCCTCTTTTCTTTTGGGGAGGCAGCCCTACACACGCCACACAATTGGCTAGAAATACCTATAGAATACCCTGATTGTCTTGTAGCAACAAAAAAACATTTGAAGCAGAAATTACATCTACTTCTTAGATGCACACCACTTACCTCCTCCTCCAGCACGCAATGATCGCCCTGTGAAGCCACTGCCACCACCCTAAAAGGCCAAACAAATCGAGGCATTCCAAAAGTGCTCCGCTCACTTTTAAGGCAAATTTTATTTTTGTCGACTAGTCTATGCCAAGCGGACGAAGGCAGCTGTGGCCTGGAGCCAAGAGCCAGGAGACAAATACCTGCGGGTGACTTCTCCCACAATCTTGCAAACAACTTCGCTTGTGGCACGCCAGGAATCCTCCACAGTTTCGACCCGGCTGTCCGGATTCAACCGAGGTGCCCCCATGTGGAGACCACACCTTGCAGAACCGTTGTGAGCAGCAAATCCACAGACTATGCCTGCTTGAAATATCGGCTGCCCAAAACCGCCTGGGACTATCTAGGATCACGCACCCGTCTAGGCGCAGCGAGCAGCGGGCATGTGGGCACGAGCACAGCCACAGAGCGCGCATCAAGCAGAATGCATCAAAGCATCAGGTGGAGAAGCTGATAGAGAACGACAGGAGTGGAGATGACAGAAACTAACTTCTTACATAAAATCACACATCCTGATGGAACCACTTAGTCATATGAGCATTGCCTCCCTTTATGTATTACTCAATAAAGGTGATCAGGATGGAAACTCCAATATTCAAGAGAAGTGAGTCCCTTCATATTTTACTCAATAGAGGTGTCAAGATGAGTCCATTCACCTTCAAGAGAATTGCCTCACTTTATAATGTACTCACTTGAAGCAATCAAGACGAGACCACTCTGGAACATCATCAACTTTCAAAACTCATTCAATTTGAGGACATTAACACATTTGCTCTCAAGAGGGCCATCTCACAATAACTTACTCAATCAAGGTCAAAACGGCATGACCACTCCCTCTCTAGGACATTCTCTTCTTTCATTGCTTACTCTGTAAAGGAGTCAAAAGGCCGCTTGTACTGAAAAATCATCAGCCTTCTGGACATATTCAATAGAGGCAATCAAGGTGGAAATGCTCACTCTCAACGTTATCACCTCTATAGCAACGCCGTAGAGCAGTCAAGGCCAGATAAAGACCTTTGGTTTGACTGGTTAGGCTCATTAACTCCTAAATTCATTGCTGATTGAGATATTGTTCCCTCCTAGCATTAAATCTCTTTAAGGAATCCATCCTTGCGTTTGGCTCAATGATCATAAGATTTTCAAGGGATACCTTTTGGAGTCTGTTGGTTTACCCCTGTTAGGAGCTCTTTACCTTCCCTCATGACCAGGCTGTTTTGGAAGTTTGATCTTTCCACTAGTCAGACTCGTTAGCCACTCTCCCAGACCACCTCAGTTCTCCCTTCCCAAGAAATATCCTGTAACCCGCTGCAGGTTTACAGATTGCCTTTGGCATGGGCTAGGTGGCTTCTATGAGCTGTGACTAATCCATTCCTCCACCCACTCTCCAGTGTCTCTGTGAGCATTTGGCACATTTTTGTCTCAGTTTCCCTGGGCGCTTTTGATTTGCTTCAGTTTGGATCTCCTTTCTGCAGCTACTTCACCTGTCTTCATGGCACTGCTGGGAAGCCGGGAGAGGGGGAGTTGATGTGCCAGGAGATGTTTCACAGGTGAGCCATTGATGCCACTGTGGTAATATGCCGTCTTCAGCCAGGGCATAGTGCCTATACCAATGTGCAGGACGTCTGCAGCCATGGTGTTTCTAGAAACAGTCATTTTGCAGAGGTTAAGCAAGCGTACCCTGATGTCAAGGTTAATTCATCTGTGACTCTTCCAAAGTGAATTTCTTAATTAAAACGTAAATCTACTGGAAACCTAGGACACAAATATAACTTTGTAAAGATAATTGTCATAAGGATTAGAGAGGACTTTATTGCTGTCCATTGTTTCAAAACAGCTTTAAGCAACAACAACAAAAAAGACATTCAGATGCGTTTGTCCTTGTATGCAAGTGAAAGACATTTTTTCTTTAAAAATTCATTTTGTACTTTCTGTAAGTGGCATGGCATTTATTCTATTACACACCTCTAAGTAGTACCTACGCTATCCGCTTACTCGTCTGCTGCAACGTCCTATTACTTTTACTTAGTTCCTCACTTTGACCTAGTGCTTATACTTCGGCAACATATATACCACAGTACAGCAAAATTCAAATGATAAAAACATTATTTACCGCCTCACGGGTTGCATGCAGAATTACCTGACACAAGGAAACAGCTCTCCTAATAGGAGGCCTCTTAAATGTTATTTTACGTTACTGCACACCTTTCATCCATCTATTGGTTAAATATTTTTTTTTTAAACGAACGGACAAGGCAAAATGCAATGGCACAAACCATATATGCAGATGCAGAGAGTGTAATATGCTGTTATGTACCATTTCTGAGGAAGGAGTGAGGCAACATGACCCGTTTGAGGCTTTGCCTCTCATGTCATGGACCCTCCTGACATTCAACAATGGTAATAGCATAAATAGCACCTTACTGTTTGCACATCTGCATATTTATGATAGATAGATAGATAGATAGATAGATAGATAGATAGATAGATAGATAGATAGATAGATAGATAGATAGATAGATAGATAGATAGATATTCAGGTGCGATGTTATGTGTATTTATATAGTGCACAACTCAGGAAGGAGGGGCGTCCTGGCACAGAACCAGGAGCTGTATGGACCAAGTCAGAATTAGCGCTAGGTGAAGAGGCAGGTCTTCAGTGTCTTGTGGAGTTCAGGAACTGAGGAGGAGGTTCTTGTGTTCAAGGGTAGTTTATTCCAGGCTTTAGGAGCAAGGTAGGAGAAGGAATGACTGCCACATCTGGTTCTGTGTGTGCAGGGTGTGTGTGAGTAGGAGTCCAGAGGAGTGGAGGTGTCCATTAGGTTTGTAGATGTTTATGTGGTTGTTGAGGTAAGTTGGACCAATGTCGTGTAAGGCTTTGTTTGTGTGCCTGAGGAGTTTGAAGAGTGCTCATTTGTGTATTTGGAGCCAGAAGAACTTTTTGGAGCACACTGAAGTTTGTATGGCTTGCCCTACCTGGGTTTCTCCGCCAAGCTAACACTGAGACCAGTTTCAGAAAAGCGCTGAAGACATGGCTCTTTAGCAATGATTAGGCCTGACCTCAGTGCCCAAACTTATGTGCATGCGCTGCTTGCTGCTAGAGCGCCGGGACACCTCTGTTCTTGAGGTGGCTGTTCGCGCTATACAAGCTCCAGTATTATTATTTATTATTATTATGGTCAGTTCAGTGTTGATTCCAGCATAGAGTGCACTGCTGTGGTCCAGCTTGCTGGTGATGAGGGCTGCTTAGGTGACTGTTCTGCGAGTTTTCAGAGGAGCCATTTGAAGGTCTTCTTGAGCATCTTGAGTGTATGAAAGCAGGAAACAGAGATGGCGTTGTCTTGGCCAGTCATGGGGAGTTGGTTGTTGCTTACTATTCTGAAGTTCTGTATGTAGGTTGCCAGGAGGAGTGTGGGTCCAAGTTCAGCAGGTCACCAGGTGCAGCCCTAGAGCAAGGTGTCTTTGCTGAAGATTGCTACTTCCGTCTTGTCTGTGTTGAGCTTGAAGCAGTTGGTTTTCATCGATCTGGTGACTTCGGACATGCAGGCAGAGAAATTGGTCCAGGTCTTTGGCGTATTGTGGGACAGGAGAGTATGAGCTGGGTGCCGTCACCATAAGATATGATGTTAATTCAATGGGCATGGATGATCCTGGTGGGTGGAGTCATGGAGGAGCTGATTAGACTGGGGATGAGTTAGGATTCTCATGTAACTCAGCACATGAAGTTGACAGCATCAGAGGTGAAGAGGCCCAGACTGACCAACTGGATTGGGCCTGCAAGGAAGAAGCAAATCCAGTAAATTGCAGGACCTTGGATGCCAGCTTCATGCAGTTGTTGTATAAGGATGAGGTGGGTGATGGTGTTGAAGGTGGCAGAAAGATCAAGAAGGATGAGGGCTGCAGTGGCATCTCTGTCCATGATCATCAGGATGTCAACTGTGGCAGCAAGGAGGGTGGTCCCTATGCTGTGGCTTGGCTGAATCCAGATCATGTGGTGTCAAGGAGGTGGCTGTCAGTGAAGTGTGAGGCTAAGAATTTTTTTATCATCTTTCCCATGACTTTTGCTTGGTAGGCTAGGAGGGAGATAGGCCGGGAGTTGGCTGGCGTCTTAGGGTCTGCTGAGTATTTCTTGAGGAAGGGGAGTACTGTGGCATGTTTCCAGGTAAGTGACTGCAAAGATTGAGTCATTCAGGATAGTGATAAAGGATGTGCTTATGGGGTCCAGTCTTTTAATGAAGATGTGGTGAGGGCTGGGGTCTGATGGTGCTCCGGAGTGTATGGACTGCATGGTCATTGCAAGTTCTTGTGTGGTGATGGTGGGCCTGGTTTTAAGGGTGGTCTTTGGGTGTTGATAGAGATGGGCAGTATGGCTGCAAGGGTGTAAGTGTCCAGTTGGGACTCAAAGTTTTTGTTAATGCTGGTGCTCTTGTTGCTGAAGAAAATGGACAGCTGGGTGCACAGGTCCTGAGAGGAGTTTGCGCTGGTGAAGCTTGCTGCTGGTGAGGTCATGTCTTTCACTATGGCAAAGCATTTCTTTGGTGATGTTGGTGCTGCTTTCGATGTGGTCGGTGAGTGCAAAGCATTTGGTGGCTCTGGTTTACTGATAGTAGCATCCGAGGGAGGATTTAGAGATCGATGCCGTTCTGACTTTGTCCCCATCTGTTTTCAGGTTGCATGCTGTGGTGTTTGGTGAGCCTGACCTCTTCTAGTTCTCATGGCTTTGTTGGCTTTGAGATGTGCCAGGCTATCTTCAGAGGTGGTGATCAAGGCGTGGAAGTTGAAGATAGATTCAGGGAGGTTGTTGTTGTGTCAAGGCCAGTGGTGTAGGTGTTAGGAAGACCAGGATACTTCTGAGATCTTATTCCAGTCCCGTTGTGAAGATTTGGTGATGGTGTTTCCGTGATGGTCGAATGGGTATGCTGAAGTTGATGAGGGTGTAGTCGTTCCGGGTGATCAGTGTGGGGTTGTTCACTGTGATGTTGCTGAAGCTGGTGAAGATGGGGTCCAGTAGTGGTTCGGCGGTTTGTGTGGGGCCTTTCACTCGCTGGTTGAGTCCGTAGTTGGATAGGTTCTTGAGGAGGTTGGTCGTGTTGGGATCGGTGCAGTGCTTAATTTGAGCCGGTGCTTTTTGGTGCTCAGCCCCGGCACTTAATTGGTTTCTGGTGTTTGGCACCGGCACCTAATTGTCAAGCATACTTAGAACAGTCTACCACATGGTGGCGCTGCTCATCTAATTTAGAGATGAGCAGAACAACTGTTGTTTAGGAATACAATATACATTAAAATAGTGCTAATACCTGCCTCCTCAGCCATTCCTTTAGCTTTGGGGTCCTGGAATATTCTGAACTGTCACATTTACATGCAAGAGAGATGGTTAGTAATTGTTTTGGCAGCGATGACAAGGGCATGGGTGGTGCAAGCTGCAGTGGCCTCCTCGTCAGAGCCCTGGCACTTAATATTTTACAAATTAAGCACTGGATCGGTGTGGTCCTCCAGATGAAAGTTGAGGTCACCAAGGATGGGCATGGAGTCAAGCATCAGGGGGGCAATGAAGTTTGCGATGGTGTTCTTGAAGTTGGCGGTTGTTCCATGAGGTAGACGAGGGTGGCACTCAGGGTGCAGTTGGCAGTGAGGAGTTTGAAGGTCAAAGTGCTTTTATTGCACAGAATGCAGTGGTATAAAATCCCATATATCATGTGAAACCGTGAAATATGGAAACTGTTTTACAGTTCCCTGTGCAATGTGGATTTTATTATCATAATAGCAGTTCCCAAACTGTTCTGCAGAGCTTTGGCATTGTCAGGGCTATTAGGATTATGGAATACTGGAAACCAAATTATGCATCAAAGTTATCAAACGTATGCGGCTAAAATGGCAAATTATGCAGCATATTATCTGGCAGCATTATTTTCAACCATTTGAGCTTAAAATATTTGGAATGGAATCTGCAAATTATGCGGCAAATGTGGTAACGTGGTAGGCATATGGTAAATGCTTCAGTAACTGGCCCTCACCATTTTCTATTGTTGCACTTTATTCATGAAAGATAAACAAAATCTAAATGTTCTAATTGAAATCAATGCTCATTCTTAACTGCACCTAGAAGTAAACAGATTTTCAAACTAACTAGCCCAAAATAAACATGTAATATGGTCCTCTAATACATAGGAGACTACAATCTCATTATAAATGCACTCTCTTTCTTTCTAATCGGTGCCTAGTGACGCACTCAGTCCCTAATTATAAAGAAAATACGTCTGAACTCGACTGTAATAAGTTATTGCAATCGAGTGCTGACGTAAAATCCCTGTTGCCAGAGCCAGCAGCCCAGGTGAAAGGCAGGTCAGGTCACAGAGCAGCTGTTTAAAGCAACAAAAATGAAACATTACTTTTTTTCTTCTACACTAGTTTTAAAGTTTACTGTGACTAGAAGAAATAACATGATTATTTTTTGCATTCCACAGAGAATTATAGAAAAGTTAGAATCTTTCTGCATGTTTCTACACATTCTTTTATTTTTAAACTTTATTTAAGCATTTTTAATGAGTCCAAAAAAAACCCCACAGAAGCAGCAACCAAAATACATAGTTACAATCATGCCATTACATATTATATAACAGTATAGGGGATCAGAGAGCCAGTAGTAAGAAAGAGGAAGGGGGGGGGGTTGTGAGATGGAGTCAGAGGAAGAGTGTAAAAAAACCAGAGTGTGCATAAAGTCCAAAGGAAAAACAAGGAACAGATTAGGTGATATTGTTCTAAAAATGAGTGAAATGCATAAGAGACAAGAGCAAATTTAAGAGAAAAAAAGGGAAGTCCATCATAGACGCGGGAGCGCTGTGTCCTCATCCTCATCATCCTCAGCACTAGAGGCCAGCATCAACAGATAGTCCCTAAGCGGCTGCCATATGTCTCTTGACTGTGAAGTTGGGGGCTGTAATGAGGCAAAGATTTCACTTGTAGTGTCACAAAAAGACAGGTCTTGAAGCCAAGCTGTCTCTGAAGGAGGCGTACTGCTGCCCCAATGAAGGGCCACCTGCCGCTTGGCTAGCAAACGTGCAATAGCTATAAAGCGTCGTATGCCCACCGGTAAAGGCTTAACATATCCAAGGATGGCCAGCAATGGGTCAAGAGTGAGAACTTGGTCAGTCATGCGTCATAATGTAATATGGGCACTCTTCCAGAAAGTTGGCGTGCTCTGCAGCACATTTAGGAGAGCAGTGTGACCTGGTCTGGTCTAGCTTGGACAAGGCAAGAGGGGTAGTATAACCATGTTGTAGGTATTTATAATGCAGCAATTTGTGGCGGTGATTATTGGATACCAGCTTGGTCTGTCTGCACCAGTAATACCATGTTTTATTGGGAAGGGGATGCCCCAAATCTCTTTCCCAAGCAGCTCTGGGCTTTTCCGCCACGATAGGTTTCATTTGTAAGGAGGTGTGGTATAGGCGGGATAGCAGATGTGCATTGTATGGAGCAGTAATGATTAATGTGAGGGGAGGAAAGTCTTTGGGTTCCATGAGGTAGAATGGTATATTGGAACACAAAGTGCCTTGCAACCAATGCAATATGAATCTATCCTTGTGTGATGTGGCATGTCCTTCCGTTAGGGCAAGGATAGATTGTAGGGTTGAGTTTGCGAATAGGTCACCCATAGGGTGCAGGTGATGGGCAGTTAGTGTGCGTTGGGTCACACCTACACGAGTAAGAGGAAGCCAAGACTTGTTGGATAAAGGGATATGTGGGTACTGTAAGGTATCATAACCCAAATAGCGGACAAGTCTGGTCCAGGCCCAGCAGGTGGTGGGTAGCGTCTGTATCTCAGCTGGATTTCTGGGTAATCCCTGAGGTAATATCGGGGAGGGGGGCGAAGGGAGAGCCTGCGTCCATTCTGTCTTAAGATACTGGAGTCTGGCATCAGGATGATACCAAAAGTAGGCAAAATGTGCTTGAGCAATAATAATAATCATAATACCGACATTTGTTGAGCGCGAACAGCTACCTCCACTAGCTACCTCCTACTAGATAATAGTGTCAGGGACTCCAAATCCGCCATGATCATAAGGAAGCGTTAATGTGTTCCAACCAGTCCAAGGGCCACGGCCTGCCCATATCAGTCTTGTGAGCAAACTACGCAAGGTGTCAAAAAGGTTTCTGGTCAGGGCAATGGGAATATTTAGGAAACAAGTAGAGAAACAGGGGGGGGGACCACCATTTTAATAATAGCAATCCACCCCACTATTGACAATGGCAGTTTAATCCATCGCTCAATCTGGGCTAATAGCTTGTCAACCACAGGGCCGCAATTACGTCAAATCACCTTGCGTCGCTCCCTGTGTAGGTATATGCTTAGATATTTGCGGAAGTCCACACACCACTTTAGGGGGTAGTCAATAGACAGGGAACTGTGACTTTCGTTAAAGGAAAGAGTCCCAATTTACTCCAGTTAATGGATAAACCAGAGAAGGTACCAAATCGAACCACCTCTTGTATCAAAGGAGGGAGGTTAGTCGCAGGGTCCCAGACGAATAATTAGATATTGTCCGCGTAGAGTGACGCCAGTAGCGGACCCTGATGAACCAAGAGCCCACAATCCAAATGACGCTCCAAGAGGTGATGGACCAAGGGGTATATGGCTATAATGAACAGTAGGGGAGAAAGTGGGCAGCCCTGGCGGGTGCCACACATCAAGGGGAGGAATTCGGATAGTGCGCCATTAACCCACAGACATGCCTGAGAGGCAGTGTATAGCAGAGTGATTAGATACCGGAAACCCAGGTGGATTCCCAATTTAGTCAGAGTGGTGTGTAAGAAAGACCATTCAAGGGAATCAAATGCCTTTTCGGCATCTAACAGTGCTGGTGCTGCTGGGAGATTAGGAGAAATTTGATTAATAACCGCAAATACAGCACAGAGATTAATGGAGGTAGAGCGGTGAGGAACAAACCCTGATTGCAAGGGGGAAATTATGCTGTCCGTTAAGAGAAAGAGATGTGTGGCAATAACTTGGGCCAATATTTATTGTTGTGTTTGAGTAACAACAAAAGTCTGTATGATGTGCAAAATTGTGGAGGTTTTCCAGGTTTAAGCAGCAGGTTAATAACTGCTTCACGTAGAGTGGGAGGGAAGATTCCCAACTCCAGAGATTCAGCATATACCTCCAGTAAGTGGGGCAACAAAATCGTTTTATAGGCTTTATAGAAGTCTCCAGTGCAGCCGTCTAATCCAGGGGCTTTAGAGCCGCTCACGGTGTCAATAGCTTGGGATATTTCTTCACATATGATGCGGGAGGCTAAAAATTGTTATTGGACGTTTTTCAGCAACACCATAGCTACCTTGGATAAATAGTCCGCAAGAGCTGCCTCAGGTTCGTTCTTGCGGGACTTATAAAGTTGCTTGTAATATGCAGTGAACGTAGCTAGTATGGAGGTGTTGGCAGTGGCTATGCTGTTGTCTTCCCACATCAAGGCAGTTACGTAGGAGGCCTGGTATGGTGGGCGCTATAATTTAGCCAGCGTACGTCCAGGCCTTTCTCCCTCCCCGTATTTGCGCGTCCTACCGTATTTGCCTAAGTAGGCCACCTCGTGGGTCGCAAGGACCTGCCACTCCTGCAGTAATGTGGATCTGACATATAGTGGCGTATGGGGCATAGGAGACATGGTCTATCTATTGAGGTCATGCAGTTTCTGTTCAACCTTATCCAAATAATTTCTAATGCTCCGGAGGACTCCTGCGTGTTTAGCTATGCATACTCCCCTGATGTAGGCTTGGAAGGCCTCCTACAGTGTAGAGTGCTTATGGACTTTCCCCATCTTGATCATGAAGTAGTCATTAATGGCATCGCGGAGTTCGGTACGGAAAACCTCATCTTGTAATGCGTTAATAGGGAAATGCCATGTCGCAACCGGAGGGTTAGAACATGGAATTTGTAGATATACAGTCACTGGAGAGGGAGCCGAGAGTATACTTGGTTTATGTGTAATATTAGAGAGCCAAAAGAGTACCTCAGGAGATAGGTACCAGTGATCTATACGGGTCCAAAGACTGTGTGGGGCAGAGTAATAGGTTTAGTCTCTGGAATGCGGGTGTTTGGAGCGTCAGGCGTTTGGAAGTTGGAAAGTGTCTAGGAGGTCCGTAAGTGCTTAAAGGGAGTGCGGTTTGCTGATGCCAGCGGAACCAGTGGAGTTAAGAGGAGGGTTACAGATGATGTTGAAATCCCCACAGAGGATAATATGGTCAGAATGTAGTTCGTAAAAGAATTCAGGTGTATGCACATTGGGGCATATACGTTAGCTAGTGTAACACATCTGCCGGTGAGTGTTCCGGAGACCAAGAGATATCAGCCGTCAGGGTCAGTGACCACATCTCGTACAACAAAGGGGATGCTATTAATGATCAACATGCAAACTCCCTGGGAATAGGAGCTATAGTAGGCAAAAACTGATTAGTGTCCCATGATGAAGCATATGATCAGTTTCTGCGAGTGTGTTTCCTGCAGGAAGGCCAATTTAACACTGTGTCTATTTAGATAAGAAAGGGCCTATTTTTCTTTCCATGGGTTGTTTAGGCCCCTAATGTCCCAAGTCATGCATGAGAGGGTAATTGATCATTTACCCCTAGCCTGTGACATCAATTAAGTAATGTTGAGCGCAGGATTGATGGATGGCAAATGAGATAGAAATTGTCATGTCAGTAAAAGAGGTGTGGCTTCTGCAAAAAAAAAAAAACATTTAGAAAAGTAACTATTCCCCAACCCCCACCCACACCGGAGTAGATAACCACTGGTGAATCCCAGCATAACCCCAACAAACCAAGGAAATAAGCAGGGTGGTGTACATCTCAGATGTGGCAACGCTCCGAGAGGGGAATCGCCATGTTGCATAGAGGGTCTGTATTAGAGTAGAATCTGCATGCCAAATACAACAGCATGTATTGCGTTGCATATAGAATTCTTCCCCACAGCATTCAGCAAGTCAGCAGTGGGGTTACTAGACATTGAATAGGAGAAAAACGCTCAGCCTGAAAGCCATCATATTGAAGATATGTCTTGCAAGTCTGGAGCCGAAAGAGCCGGAGAGCCAGTAGAGGACGGGTGCCCCAGCGATGTCGATCCAAGTTTGTGTTGTTTGCAAAAGTGCATTGTATCTGCTGGAGAGTGAAACACATGGTACTTGCATCCAGTTGGAGTCGTCGTCGCGCCGGATATAGCATGCCATAGCATAGGCTGCATTTCTATAGTGTCAGTTTCACCTCGGTGAACTTGCGGCGAGCCTCTTGGACCATATGTGTGAAGTCCAGGAAAAGAGATAGGGTCATGCCTTGATATTGCAGGGGGCCTCTCTCAAGGGCCAGGCGCAGGGCAGTATCTTGATCCCGGAAATTAAGTGGCCGAGCTATAATGAGGCGTGGAGGCGCTCCCGGGATGGGATGCAGACCAGGGGACTGGTGGGCTCTCTCAAAAACAAAAGTGTTGGTGAACGGGTCTCTGCTAAACAGTGCTGTCAGTAGCTCCTCGACTAAGGTATCCATGCCCCCAGTGGTGGTGGTCTCCACCACTCATGCAATGCGAATGTTATTACAGTGAAAATGCACCTCCAAATCCTCATTCTTTGCAGCCATTACCTTCAGTAGATGCTCCGCTCTAACAAAAACGCTTCTTCATGGCTGCGCTGTTATCCTCAATGTCAGATATACAGTGTTCAGCGCCATCTAATATGGAGCCATGCTATTCAATACGTTCATTCATACTGCAAAGCCTAACACTCAGTTGCTTGCCTTGTTAGGATGGGAGGATGTATCGGCAAAGGGCCTGGTGGCTAGGCCCTTTGCCCAACCCTCCTCCCAAAACAGGGGTTGGGCAATTGCGGCATGTGGGGCACAAGGTCCCAGCTCCTGCTATGTACTGTATGAGCTGTAGGTGGATCCTAATAATGGGGGGGGGGGGTAATTAACAGCTGTTATTGCCCTGCAGGTTAGGGCAATAAGGCCTTCTCATGTGGTGAAATCAACTCACAATAGATGATGGACATACAGCTCCTCTGTACCTCCTGCAGATATGGCTCTCTTCTAAATGCCCAGTTGATCACTTATTTGGAACAACAGCATCTGCTGGACATTTCCCAGAATGGATTTAGGAGTAACCATGGGACTGAGACGGGCCTACTATCCGCAGTCAATAACATCCATTCCATGGTTGATGCTGGGCAGGCTGTGGTGCTGGTTCTGTTGGACTTATCCGCAGCCTTCGACACCATCTCTCCGATCAGGATGATTGACCACCTACAGGAAATTGGAGTCACAGACTTAGTCTTGAAGCTTCTGTCATCCTTCCTGACAGATAGGTCACAGACAGTGTTGGTTGACCAATTCCACTCTGTGTGGGGTTCCGCAGGGCTGGTCCTTGATCCCTACCTGGTTTAATATATGTCTCCCAGCTGGCCAAACTGATTAGATCTTTTGGGCTTCAGCCGTTATCCTACGCTGATGACACACAAATAATTGTGTCTTTCACAAAGGATATAGAGGCCTCCACCGCTGATTTTAACAACTGCATGCAGGCTTTGGTCACCTGGATGGTAACTAATTACCTCCGATTCAATGGGAGCAAAACCGAGGTTTTGATCTTTGGTAGCCAACAATCTATTTGGACTCATTCTTGGTGACCAGAAATGCTAGGGCAATGTCCCAGCTCTGCTGACTCTGCAAAGAATCTTGGTGTTCGAGTTGACAACAATCTGTCCTTTAATCGTCAGGTCAATAAGTCAGTATCATCATGTTTTTGTGTTATTAAGACCCTTATTTTTTATTTATTTTAATTTCACAGTTTTATATAGCGTGAACTTGACCCGAAGGTATCAGGTATCAGAGCGCTTTACATGAACACCAGTTGTGTTATATAAGGAATCATTCATTTTTGATAGGCACGGGGAGATTAAGTGATTTGCTACATCCTCTCCCCTTAATAAGGTATTTCCGTTTCTCTCTCTCCTTGAGCGTAAACAAGTGGCTGTGGCACTGATTATGTCCATGATGCATCATTGCAACCCGCTCTACCTGGGCATTAATAAGACAGACATGGACAAGTTGGAGCTTGTCCAGAATGCTGCAGCAAGACTCGTTTTGGATCTTCCTAAATATCATTCAGTCTCTGCTGCTATTCGGAAACTGCACTGGCTCCCGGCCACCAAACAAATTGAAATTCAAGGCCTTATGCATTGTTCATAAGGCACTTCACAATTCAGGCCCTGAGGGAGTTAAGCATCTCTTTCAACTGTATGCTCCTACTAGATAGTTGCGTTCTGCTGGTAAAAATCTGTTGGTTATTCCTAGGTTTCGGAGGGCAAGATGGGGAGGGAGAGCTTTTGCTGTGGCGACATCTAAGCTTTGGAACACTCTCCCGCAATCCATCTCCTGCCTAGAAGCCCATTTTCCTTTCCCTAAGTCCTTGAAGACCTGGCTTTTTGCCTTGTAATGTCTTTTTAGTATAGGGATGATGCTCTCACCCCCCAGTAGACTAGCCGCTTTAGTGCCTTGACGCCTTCGGGCATTTGTTCGTGCTTTATAAGTTGCCACATCAAATCATATCAAATCATAGCTCTCTTTGACCGAAAGGTGATCTCCCTTCCATACTGCTCCAGCCACTAACCTTCATCACTAGGGAGAAATGTATGCTTAAATGCCTAGTAGGAAAAATAAAGTTAAAAAAAAGACAGTTCTGTTTTTGTCTTCTTTTCAATAGTTATTACACCTTACATTCCCTAGCAAAGGGAGGGGCCAGCACTGTGTGGCAGAGAGAGTGGTTCTGATTAGAGAGAGTAAGGGATGCGCTGCTGTGGTTGTAGTGAGAGGAGATGTTTGTCTCCTCGAGTAGTACACACAGTGGCGGCTGGCATGTACTGAGGGGGTGGGCGGCGGGTGGCACAGAACAAAAAAACGAATTAAGTAAAATAAAATACACTTACCTTCCTGTGCGAGCACGACGTACTCCTCGATCTGTCTTCTCTCCTCGAGGCAGGCTCCCAACTCCCAAGCCAATCATGGCGCTGCTCTCATGCTGCTAACCAACATGTCGCAAGACATGCACATATTAAATTTAAGCACAGAGCTCCCTGCTGCCACTCAGCCGCAATGGCTCCGCCTCGTCCTGACGCTCAGTTCGGTACGGGTTGGTTGCTGAAAAATAAAATGGCAATAAATAAACTTTATTACCATTTTATTTTTCAGCTCTGGCCTGGGGCTTTTCTGTATGGGACGACTCTCCTCCGCTCAAATGGAGGAGCCGCCCCTGAGTACACACGCACCTGATTCACCCCTCACAGATAGTTGGCGAAGAAAGAAAGCACACGTGACCAGAGCATCAAAGAGAGGCTGGCACAAACTGAATGTTCCCAGAGTGGGCCTATGCTGGTAGTTATGGCCGGAAAAGGGCGCATTCTGATTGGATGTCCTGCTCTCAACTTTCCATGCAAGGTGCTAATAATGCTGAGGACCGCATTCAGAGTCCTACAGCTTTTGTGGATGTGAAAGCCGCCAGAGGCAAATACAATTACTGCTTGGTTGGCAGTTTTACCCTAAGAGGTTTCTGACCCAGTTCTGTGTTTTCTGTGTAGAGTTTGTGACAACATGTGGTTTCAGTTTTACCGAGCCATAAAAAGACTTGTTCCCCCCCCCCCCCGTTCCTGCACACACATCTCCACATTAGTTAAATACGTGTAGACAATGGCTTGGAGGAAACCCTGGGGTCTTGGTTCAGTTTTCACTTTCCTCGGATCCTGGCATCGAGCGCAAACACGGCTGTGCGTGGGATCAGGGATCCCAGAGGAAGCTCTTCAGTGGGTGATCCCCTCACTAGGCAGATGTGTGCGTGATCTGCATAGATCACAGGTTCAAATCACGGCTTGGGTAACTCAGCCTCTCGTTATTCAGCCGCCAATCCAGTCAGTACCGATTTGTAGAGGTCATTTTGTACAAATGTTTTATAGAAATAGCTTTGAATATAAATGTTGTACAGATAACAAGTTTATATTTTTTGCATTAAAGAATAACTCAGTCACTTCGCCCTGCTGCACATGTGCGATATTTTTACTTTGCTTCCGGATATTTTTGTGACTCAAGACTAAGTTCGAACGTGCCTCCCCATGCCCTTCACGTTAGGGGTATTATTTACAGGTGTTCATAATGAGCCACAATCTCTAAAGTGGGGGGCTGGAAGGTCATTCCCACCTCATTAAGAAGAGAATCCAACTTTCTTGACTCACGAGGCCCTCCAGTCTCCACGTCATGCGCACTTTTAATAATAAAATGAAGTTTGGAAGACATTCTGTGAAGCCACTTTGAGAACGTATGCCAGAGTAGACAGTGATTTGACTAGTCTCAGAAGTTATGGTGATTTGACCCTAGGAAACCAGGAAGAATGCAGCTCGACCACTGATGCCATGTGTCCTCCTAGACATGGCACTGCCTGCAGGGGCGCGGGATGAAGGGTATCTGAGGAGCCAGAACGTTTCCCAGTTAGCACTGGTTGAACAATTGCCGTCACTGTAAAGGTCAGATAACAATGTTTCTAGCAGGTGCTCAACTCACTGAGTCACCTTACTGTTGGCTAATAAAGGAACACTGTAGGTTTAATACGGTTATGCTTTAAGTGGAAGCTTTTTGACAGATGTCCATTTAGCACAAATACATGTCACACTCGACAAGAATGTATTGCTCGGATGCTTTAGGCTTATATTAGACACAATGAGATACTGAAGGTCTACAAAGGCATAGCCCATCAAGTTACAACTCAACACAGAACTGCAAATTGGGTATTTGAACCACTGAGGGGGAGCAGGGTTACCGCAAGGTCTGCAAATCATTCACAATGTCTTCTGAAAAAATCTTGCACAGGCTGAGATGGCCAAAGATCTTTATATGTACTAGGACTGTGCTCCCATGAAACCTAGTAAGGGCAATGCCCTCACAAAGTCAAACCAAAGAATCCCTTATATGTACTCTGATGTCACTCTTTAACAGAGTGGGCTGAGCTCCAGCCTTACTCTGAAGAAGTTGCTTGGGGGCAATGGGTGCAATGCAGATCAAAGAACAAAAAATATAAGGGCCAAAACAAGTTAAAAAATAAGAAAACGTATATCTAGTTTCTATGAAGAATTATAAAGTCAAAGTGGTGAAAATGCATTTATTGCAAAAAGCAAGAAAAGCCGCCATTAACGTTGGCTCCTCTGGAACACATTGCAACTGAAGTAAAAAACCTGAAAAATTATGGTATTTTTCCATGTGCCCAAACTCAGGCCTAGCCAGACCGAGCTGGTGGATTAAACCCTATGAACAAAGTTACCTTTAGTCTCAGAGCGCTTTGAGGTGGACTGAAGTAGGCATCCACCAAAAATCATCAGTCACCTCCTCCACCAACCTCGCAAGTTTCCTGGCTCATTTAAATGTAGGGGACCCATTGGTTTCCCACAGTGGAGCCACCTCTGACTCTGCCATCAGAAACCTTTTGCCAGTGGTCCAACTACTTCAGAACCACCGGCTTAACAGTTTCAGAAACCATACTCTGCTTAAGGCAGGGCTTTCAACACAGTTTGTTTTTCTGTTCACTACTAATTGAAAAGGGTTGGTGGTTGTGATCAGGGAAAAGCAACAATAACCCTATTGTGCTAGCAAAAACATCTAATTGCATCAGGGACATTGCAGAAATACCTCCAAAATTTCACTTTGGGGATTTAGGGGCCTATTACGATGGCGGTCGGAAAACCTCCCCGACCGCCATGGTAGCGGGAAAAGACCGCCCGCATGGACCGCGACATCACCGCCGGTCGAATTACGATGCCCCGCGGTTGAAATCCGACCGCGGCGGTCGGATCGCAGGCCTTAACATTGCGGCGGTTGCTGCTGCCCGCAGCACCGCCGCGATGTCCAAAGGAGCATGTCCTGCATTTCCCTGCACTGCGTGGCAGGCACTGCACAGTGCCTGCCACCTGGTACAGGGAAATGTATGGGGGGACCATGGGTACCCCCCCAGTGCACCCACACCACCCCCAAACATTGGGGGCCCGCAACGGGCCCCCAGAAGACAATCTCCGCATGCCTTTCCATGGTGGTGTGACCGCTGAGGAAAGGCTGGCTACCCCCGGCATCATAATCCTGCCGGCGGAGCCTGCTCTGCACCGCCACAATTATCCCGGTCCTGCTCCGTCCGCCAGGCAGGAGTGCGGATGGCAACCGGCGGAAAAGCGGCGGTCGGAATTTCCCACCGCCGCGGTCACCACCGCCATCCTAATTTGACCAGCGGTTTTCTTGGTTGCGATCGCGGGCGGATGTCCACCGCCGGTCCGGCGGGGGTCATCCGACCGCCATCGTAATAGACCCCTTAGTTCGTAAAAAATAATTGCCAACCGAGCCACCATGACATCGTGGTCTAGCTGGCATTACGTTTTCTGCAAAAGTGCTCTCAACCTGCCGGCAGAAGCGATTTGTGCAAAAATCCCTGTTGACAAGGGTGGAGACCTAATCACCATGGTCTTGCCCTGGGCTGTTAGAGTGGGACTTCTCTCCTTAAATGAGTTCTGTAGTCTATTTTCTGGGGCCCAAATCTCACCAGTAGGATCCAGGCGCGCAAAGCCCATAGGGCTCAAAGGGCTTCAGCCCCACCTCCTCCCCCCCCATCGTGTGTGTCAGCCCGGGCTGAGACAGCTTCCCGGGCACACATACAGTTTTTGAGCTGCTGTAGGCTGGCTGGTCTGGCGTCCCTCTTATCACACCTGCACCCGAGTACTTCACAGGTCTTTAAAAGACCATTTACTTGTTAACAAGACTTTGTTGTTTTTTCACCCCTTCTTAGAGCCCCTGCAACTCCACTCAACTCCACTCTGCCTATTGCTGGAAGAATTAGCCCCCTCCCCCCGAAATTTTTAGTAGCCCCCTGAAATTTGGCTCTAGTTGCGCCTCTGGTAGGATCATTAGCAGGACTTTATCTAATGATAACTTGAGAAGGTTAGATAGGCTGCTAGGGTGATCACAGGGACCGGAAGAAAGCAGAGCACACATTTCTAGGTAACATGATTCACAATGGCTGATGTTAATAGGTGCAGTGGCCCTCAGGCGTAGGCTGAGCATGGCTCCAGAGTGTCAGTAAGGACTGGTGGAATCTTGTAAAATTCTGAAAAGCTGGAGTGATAGAGACACTTCACTCCAGTCTTCCAGTGAGTGTAAGAATTGTTCAAAAAGTTCAGCAGTAAGTTTCGTTTGAATGGAACCCACAGTTGTGTTTCTTCTAGGACAGTAGTCCAGCCCATTGCCAAAAAGATTGAGGTGTGTTTGAAGTTTCTTAGCAGTGATTGCTGTTGGGTACTGTCATAGCCAAGGGTGTGGCATGCTCGAGTGGGCCTTGGTTGATGCATGTTAGGAGTTCTGTATAATGTGTACTTTAGCCTGTTGGTGTGTGGTGTATCATGGTGGCAGTGCTGTTGTGAGAATGGTGACAGATTGATTTATGCTATATTTGTGTTGTTTTCGACGCATGCAAGATGTTGCGTCTAATATGATCTCCAGTAAGTTAGTGTATGTTGTTTTGTAGTAATTCGTGCTGATGTGACACATATAATAACTAGTGATGTGAGAAAAGTATGATTTTTTTAAAAATAAACTTAATTTTCACTTAATTATGCCCATTATATGAACTATATTTTTCTCCAGTCTCAAGAATTTTTCTCCATGAGGGTATACCTCGCACAGAATAGTCATGAGAGATACGAACAGACTAGTTCTATTGCAAAATGTCTCATTTGAGGTGAATCTGTCTCTTGCTGAGACATTTTCTACTGAACCAATCTCTATCGTTACAAAAATATTGTGAAATTTCATGTAATATGAAATTGTGAAAGCAAAATTTGGTGATTACATGAGTTTAAAGCGTAACAAAAATTTCAAACAGCCCTAATGATAATGCTTATACAGCATTGCAAGGCTGAATAGAGTGTATATAAAATGTATTATTTAATGTGTCTTGTTTAATATTGGAGGGGGTGTCAATTCCACTACAGTCAAACCTACAAATGGCAATGATTCTTTTTTTTAAATATCTTTTTATTGGTTATACAGTATCTTCAAGGATCATTTCTTACTCGTCATACATTACAGGATCACTGAATAATCACCAACGCTTACAACAAACATAGAACCCCTTATCCCCCCTTACAGCTCAAGCCTGGCAACATACACATTTCTTTCTCATCTATAGAAGTATGTTTGACCTTTCAGCATCGCATTATACTCGCTATCATCCTCATGACCCAACCATACTCTTCCCAAGCAGAATTTAGCGTACCTCATTGTTTACTGGAGGCAAAACACCTCCTTCGCCTTTTTCCCCGTTATTCGTGCATCCTCAGGTTCTACATCTGGCCCCACTTTGCTCACCGTTAACTCCATAAGCATCTGCCTCCATGCCTGTATGTCTTCCTCCAGCCAGTCATTCTTTCGCACGCTTTTCATCGGGACTTCCTCAGCCACCGCCCACTCAGACATGTCTCGCAACCATTCCTTATATCTAGGCGGGTGTTCCCTCATCCACTTGATGGCTATCCGACATTTAGCTAACACTAATCCCAGCATTAGGAATTTAAGGCTAAGTTTTCTCTTTATGGGGGCAGGCAGGAGGCCCAACAGTTCCTCTATAGGTGTGCCCTCCATCTCCCAGCCAAGGGCCTGTTGTAAGCTCTGGAATACCTCTGTCCAATAGGGCAGGATCTCCGCACAGCGCCGTACGATATGTAAAAAGTCTGCGTCTAATGCTCCATAACGCGGGCAATAAGCCAATTTCGCATGGTAGATAGCGTGTAGAGTTTCTCTGCCCATCGTGCATGTGATTTTGGGGTGGGCGCAGGGGAGTCCTCCCATAACGCTCTGTAGATGTGAGTTATGAGTCGTCTGCCCCCGACCATATCCAGCAATCTGCCCAGTGTTTGAGATGGTATGGGCTCGTCAGGAAAACTAGGCCATAGTTCATGTGCGGTGGCCAATATTTTATTATATTGTAAGTATTGCCCTGCGCCCAATGCGAAGGAGTCTATCGCATCATCCCGGGTGATGAAGTGGCCTCCCAAATATAGATCTCCCAACACCTCACAGCCCCCCTCTCTCCATTTGCACATTGACAGAGTGGCTTCAATGTCCAAAAATGGCTTAATTTGCCTTATCACCATGTCACGTGCATATGGGGCTCTACGTATGACTGATTTTACCACCTGCTCCCATATACTGCCCATTTGCCTGACCAGGTAGGGGCACCTATGTGAGACTCGTGCCCCACACATGAGGAGCTCTGGAAAGGTGTGGTGGCAATCAGGGTCGCCAAGCAGTCTCCTCTCCCAGTTATCTACTTTGTCAAACCAGTGGATCACGTGTTGGAGGTGGGCTGCGAAATAATATAATTCCTAATTAGGGAGTCCAATGCCCCCCGCTCCCATGTTTGTTGTCCCTATCATTTTCCGTTTCGTGGACCACAGCAAGTCAACAAGGAAACCGCCCAGTTTCCTGAAGTATCTTTTAGGGATCTCATATAATGTATTCTGTAGGGTGTAAAGGCAATGAGGCAGCACTACCATTTTCACCAAGGCCACTTTTCCCATCAACGTTATGGGGAGATCCCTCCAGAACTGCACTGCCACACGTAATCCAGCAATCACCCTACCAATGTTTATATCTAGGAATCTTTGCTTCTCAGTGGCAATCCAGAGTCCCAGTCAACATATCCCCTCAGGACTCCACGGCAGCGCCAGGGTCGGGAGCAGGCCAGGGTCAATCGCTGCTAGTGTTCCCAGCGCCAAAGAGCTGGGACTTCCGGGCATTCACAGAGAGTCCAGACACCTCTGTGAATTCTGACATTGCCGTCAGTAATACCAACAGTGCCTCGGTTGGGTCCTGAAAATATACCAGGGCATCTTCGGCGTATAATGAAATTGTGTGTATGGCGCCACTAAACTCAATCCCCCAAGGTGCGAGTCTGCTTCTCAGCAGCTCTGCTAACTGCTCCACCGCCACCGTAAAGAGGAGCGGCGATAGCGGGCAGCCCTGTCTAGTACCACGGCACAACTGAAAGACTGTTGATACATAGCTGCCCATGCAGACCCTGGCACTTAGCACCGTATACAGTAACTTAATCCAAGCAATAAACTTTTACCCAGGACATGCCAGAGATATTCCCACCCCACGGAGTTGAATGCCTGTTCAATATTTAGGAATGCAAGCACATAGGGACCGTCTCGGATCTCAGGAGCATGGAAGACATGACATAGTCTACATAGATTATACAGGGTGCTGCTCTTGGGGATAAATCTGCACTGATCCTCATGTATTAGAGCGAGTAAGTAGGGAAGCAGTTGGGCCGCCAGAAGACTACTCAGTTTCTTGGTGTCAACATTCAGCATTGAGAGAGAGGTCAGTAGGATATTACCTCATCTGCTGCTTTGCCCCGTTTGGCCACCAGCACAACCAATGACTCACGCATAGTGTCGGGGAGGCGTTGTGAGTGATCAGCCTCATTATACATCTCCATCAACTTGTCGACCACCAAGTCAGAGTATTTGAGATAAAATTCTGCTGGGAGTCCATCACTTCCTGGGGTTTTTGCCGGCTTCTGGCTCTTGAGAGATGCTAAAATCTCCTCCTTAGTCAACTCTGCCTCGAGCGCAGCACACTCCTCCAGGCCAATGCAGGGGAGCTCTAAATCCGCTAGAAAATTCAGACCACCTTGGCTTGAAGTCATCCCCCGCAGCATATACACTCTTGAGATGGGCTTGCATCACCTCATTAATAGCTGCCTGTAAGGTGACAGTTTGGCCCCTCGAGTCCCGCAACACTAATAAAGGCTCACGTGAGTCCTGTTGTCTCGCCAGCCTCACCAGCTTAGCACCCGTCATGTCTCCCTCTGCATGGAGTCTTTGTCTATGGACTTTATAGGTGTATTTTTCCCGTCTACACCATTCATCAAGCACCGTGCTTTGGAGACGGAGCCATTCCTCCAGCCTCAGGGGCTGCGTCGGGAGCGCCCTCTCCACGTCCAGCAATCGGGACTCAGTTTGTTCTAAGTCCCTCGTCAGTTGCTGTCTCACTCCATACGTGGTGGTCATGCGTACCCCCCTTAGCACCACCTTCGTTGCGTCCCAATTGTGAGCTCTACTACAGGAATTACCCCAGTTCTCCTGGAAGTAGTGGTCAATGGCCTTCCGGACCGTCAGCGCAAAGGGTGGGTCTGTCAGTGCCTCTGCCCTGAGTCGCTAGAGTGGCACCACAGGGCATGGGCGTCCCCTTGCCACAAGGACCAGCAGTGGGGAATGATCCGATATGTACCTTGCAAAATATGTTACATCTCAGGCCTGTACAGCTAAACCAGGCATCAGCAAGCAATAATCCAGTCTGCTATGTGTACCCGCGGCTGGCATATAGCATGAGAATGTCCTATATATAGGCATATATCCAGTAACCCAAGATTCTGCATCAGTGTCCTTAACTGGGTTGTCATATGTGGTTTTGTATGCGCTTTTGGGGGCTCTCGGTCCAAAGTCGCATCTAGAACACAGTTACAGTCCCCTGCCGGTAGTGTGTCGGCAGTAAGAAACAGGGCTGATGCCGACATCACCTCAGAAAAGTACTGTGAGCTGTCTATGTTTGGTGCATATATGTTTATGAGGCAAATATCTCGACCATCTAGGGCTCCAGACAGGACTACATATCGGCCCTCTGGATCAACTATATGCCCACTATATTGAAATGGAACTCCCAGCACCACCCAAATCAAAGCTCCCCGTGCGAATCCCGAGTATGTTGTAGTGTAGAGCTGACCCCTCCAACGCTTACACAGGGCGGGGAGGCAATCACCCCAGACATGTGTTTCCTAAAGGAATGCAACTGAGGTATGATATCTCCTAAGGTAAGCATGTACCCTCCGGCGCTTCTCAGGCGGTTTTGTCCCCTGACATTGCAGGTCAGGAATTTTAAATTCGATTCAGCCATCCCAACTACTGATCCAAGCCTGTCCAGACATTACAGACAAGCAGCGTCCCGTTGCACTTCTCAACATCCATGCACCTGAGCAGTCCCGAACTTCCCCTTCCCTCAACACCCCCCTCCCCATGGGCAGTACAGCTAACCCGTCCCGCCTTACAAGCGCCACTAAAACCTGCAGGTCCCGCCCCACACCCAACATTACACACATTTTTAATTTAAAGAGAAATCAATTTCGGCTGGTGGGAGAGAGGATACCTCAGCGGTCCATTCGCAGCCAGATGACCCCTGGTCCCTATATATCTAGGCTGTACACCACATCCCGACTTATAAAGGAGAATAAGAGGAGTCATATGAGAAATTAACTGTATTCGGGCCCCTCCACAACGTGAAGAAAAGCATCAACAGTACCATCAACAGTAATCGTGAATAAATGAATTTTCCCATCTGGTTAACAACGTGAGAACAAGAAAGGACAAGCACCTCCTGTGCGAGGTACAGTCTCACTGTTGTTCTCCAGGACCTCAAGAGGGGCGGCCACCTTCCCCACCCTCCGTCCACTTTCCCCACTTATAGTCCATAGGCATCCCACAACAGGGAACTCATTGCCCGCCATTATCCGTACTGTC
Organism: Calotriton arnoldi; assembly: GCA_963921515.1. NCBI lineage: Eukaryota > Metazoa > Chordata > Amphibia > Caudata > Salamandridae > Calotriton > Calotriton arnoldi. The sequence continues at coordinate 1,712,223 of CAWUFW010000894.1, read as the reverse complement.
TGTGCCGTATTCAGGGCCACTACATCTGTCCAGATGCAGATTTTGGGTTGCCGGCGGGGCCTCAGTATCTCGCAGCGTCCCATCAGAACACACCTTGATTCGCTCCTGCCCTGGTGCCTGTACCAGGCCGTATGGTCCGTACAATTCGTCGTTGACGCATCGATTTGCGTTTAGGCAGTGGAGTCAAAGTCTCAGCTCTGTCCGAGCTTTGGGAGGGCATATCTGGTAGCGCATCAGCCCAGTCTCAAGCCTCGGCTGCCAACATAAAGAAGTGAACCCAACCCCGGTAAACCACCTGGAGTTTCTCAGGGAACATCAGGCTATATTGCAGGTTGAGGTTGCGAAGCCTCTTTTTAACTAATAAGAAAGTTTGCAGCTGTTCTTGTTCCTTCAAGGTGTAGTCTGGAAATATGGATATAGGATGGCCCTCAAAGTTTGGCGGGCCTTTCACTCGCACCTGCTGCGGGATAGCGTCCCTGTGCCTGTAATTGAACAGCCGTGCAATGAGGGCACGTGGCAGCACGCCCGGATGGGGTGGTTGTGCCAGTGCCCTGTGTGCCCATTCTACTGTGAATAACTTAGACAGCTGCTGAGGATGCATGATCTTTCTAAGTCAGGCCTCCAGGAGTAGTTCCGCCGACTGTCCCTCTGCCTTTTCAGGGAATCCCACGAATCGGAGGTTGTTTCTCCACGATCGGCCCTCGGCGTCTTCAACTCAGTCTTCTAATCGGATATTCAGCTTCTGGAACAAGGTTACTGTTTCTCGCTGTCGCCGCCTCTGTCTGGAGATCTGCCACGTTTCCTTCCGAAGCGGTCACACGGTCCTCTACACCTCGAAGGTCTCCTTTCAGCACGCTTTCATCTATGGCCACCAAATGTACACAGTTCAGACTGTGTACTCTGAATGGCCACCAGGAGGTCCAATAACATAGGTTCCTTATTGTGGGTGTCTGCGAGGGGCTGCTCAGCAGGTCTGGCAAGGGTTTCCTCTGAACATCCAAGTGGCACAACTGTGTGGGTGTAGTTGTCCATTTTATTGGACTGCGTAATTTTAGGAGCCTTCCTTCCCCATGATGATAGCACCCGGGGGTCCCTTTCACAGCCAAGAACTGTCAAGGTCCGCTTGTGCATGCCAAAGTCTCTCCCCTAGATGCCACAGCACGTGCAGCCTGCCCTCAGGACTCAGATGGACAGCATACGTAAGTGGAGCTCCCCACAGTCCGTCTCTCAAGGCGATCCAGGGGCACACCAGGCTCGACGCAGCCAGCAGCAGTGCTCTTGAGCAGCACTCTCCTATCCAACACCGTGAGAAGGCGGGATAGCTTACCCGCACCAAGACCACACAGCTGGTCTCCAAGCCTCTACACCACCAGTAACCAGCTCAGGAGAGGTAAGGGACACGGCTCCTCCCAGCAACGTGGACAGCGGGGCGCAAGAGTTAATGCAAGAAGCGCGCTTCTGTCCTACCGTGCAGGTCTTTCACAGTGGCCACTGATCTCCTCGGTCATCAAAGACTTTCCAGGTACCATCGACACCAGCAGTCACACATCCAATGGACACAGGCAACCAAGGACATCTGCAGTCTGGCCGAGGCAGCAGAGGGGTGATCATCCGCAGGGCAGAACACACTCACACCTGTCACCTCAATCAGCCAGGGCTGCAGAGCAAGCAGCAATCCTCCTCTGGACAGCCCCAGAGACAGTGCGCCAACCCCCGAGCTCACTGCACACCAGGGAGGTAGGTATGGTGGTCAATCATCAACTCTAGGGGCGGGGTGGCAAGAGATCCCCAGGGGTCTCCCAGGATCCTCAAGGGCCGCCGCGGGGGCGCCCAGCACCAACACCTCACCCCTAGCAATCAGGGCCCGGCTCCCAGGGCAGTTTTAGTTGGCATATACTGCAATAGGGCTCCAACCTACACAGGCACCTCGTACCCAGTTGCACAGTGCCGCGCACACCAGGAAGCTCTGGGTTGAAAGTCGGCCGGCAGCCAAGTTGCTGCCCTACGGGTGTCTCGCAGGCCGTCACAAGCTGCGTCGCCGACTCACCAACTCGGGCCGTGGCTTCCGTAAAGGGCAGGGCCCGCCCCAATACCACAGGCTCAACCGTCGGTTCCGGGCTCCAGCGCCCACTGGGCGAAGTCAGGGGCAGCTTTCAGGGTTCCCAGTACATGGAGGTCTTTGTAAGGGCCGCAAGGGGGTCCGGCACAGCGGGATGAATAGGTGTCAGCAGGATGGTGTACGGATTTCCGGGGATAGGTGGCGGAGCATCGCTAGAGTGCCTCCGCCATCTTGACCTTCCGGTCCCAGCCCCCCAAATGGCAATGAGTCTTAGAGGTGACTGAAATAAAGTCATATTTTTTCCTTCTACCTCTTCTACGATTCAGAAGCAAAAGCTTACTAATTTCTGAATTAGAAGTTTCAATGAAAAGATATGGTTACAATTTTATGTTAATCAAAGCTGCCACTAAACTGAGTCTTTTATGTAGGTAACTGGATATTAAGTGTATACATGGCAAGGCCCAGCTCATAGAATGGAGAAAATAATTTTTCTACCATGTGTTTGTAATAGTAGCACCAGACTGGCAGGAGCTGTGAGGCAACTTGTCAAAAGCACAATTTAAAGGTACACTTTTAATGAAATTGACATCCCTGTGTACTTTCCTACACACTGCTTAATTTGAGCCGGCGGTTTCCGGTGCTCGGCATCGGCACTTAATTGCCGGAACCTGCACTTATGACAGCTGCCGCATGGTGGCGCTGTTTGAGCAATTTAAAGATGAGCAGAAAAACAGCTGTTTGTTAATTCAGTATACATTAAAAACAACTACTAACTGCCACCCACGCCATTCTTAAAGCTTTTGCGGCCTCGAACAGTCTAAATTGTCACACTTGTAACAGTGAGATGGTTAGTAGTTGTGTAAGTACAGTGGCAATGTGTGGTGCAAACTGCTGTGGCCTCCTGATGAGGCTACCGGCACTTATGTTTTTTTTTACAAATTGAGCACTGGTCCTACAGGCTTGAGTAGCATCAGGTCATGGTCGCTCTATGATGGTGGACTGCACATGGTTGCATGTGTGTCCATTTATAAAGCACAAGGGCTGAGGCCAGTATGTAGGACTCCCTTCTCACTTGAGACCAAAGTTGTGATGCCGGTAAAGAAAATCTTGCGGCAGATGCTGCAAGGTCAAATTTGAACCCTACATCATCTTAGACAGCAACATGAGAGAACTCTCTATAATCCCAAGGAAACACGGGACAAACTTGGCAAGATCACGTGTCCAAGCCTCAGTTTCAGAGGCAGTGGTATCCCTCCGTTAACCTTCTTTCCACTATACTCTCTCTTATCAATTTATGCATTGTTATTTTCACACACAAACCTTATATTAATTTCCAGCTATACCTTGATGGGTTTGGTAATAGAACTGCTTGTCATGTCTTTGATGTGGGTGACCAGTGATCGAAGCCATACTCAAAGAGTTTAGCCAAGCTATCTGAAGAAAGGACTGTCCATCAACACAAGAAGTAATAACACACTAACCAAAGCGGGTTTGCAACTGGACCTTCCAGAAGCAAAAAGACTTAAATATTTAAAAGATCCTTTTGATGCATCACTCCTAAACCAAGCAACTTCCTGCCTGGCAAACCTCGACTGTCTCCCAAGCTGCCCACTTTTTCCAAAATGCTTCAATCATGCCTCTTCAGTTTTAATGTTATTAGGAAGTTCATACTTAAGTAATTGTTTACCCTCTCCATCCGTTGGCGCAGCTGAGGATACCCTAATGTAGGACTTTTGGGGTGGGAAAGAAAAAATAATTGTGTGTGAAAACCCTTTTGCAAGTGTAAATTGAGATTTAAATTGTGATGTAGCAGCTTTTTTGGTTAAATAATTGGGATACCTTCGTGAAAAACAGAGAGTTGCTCATTTTGCCCAGAGAAGAATGGTGATTTTATACTTCAGCCCCCAAACGTCCTTTGATTTTGCCCTTCATACCAGGCTACTGCAGACAATTTCATTGCTCCCTTTTTAGCTCGCTCTCTCACACTCTCAGCCTCGTATTCACTCTCACTTTCGAAGACACTCTGATCAAGAAACTATAACTTGTCCAAATTTTTTTAACGAGGTTAGCTAGTGGTGTCCATTGCAGCTTTCACATCTCTCTGTTGTTGCTGATAAAAAAAAGTATTGTGTTCAAGTCTCTTTGCCTGGTTCACAGAGTGATTTAGTCACCTAATAGTTAACCCCTTAGGTCTCGTTTTAAACAGAGGTGGGCGGAACTCGCGGAGTTTCATTCCACGGAATTCTGAAGAATTACATAACAACTCAGCAAGATACCACGGACTTCCGCTAGCAGGTGGAAAATTTGCACATCGTGATACTCCCGCTGCAAATTCACACCAGTAGCTTGACCAACACTGGAAAATCAGCATGAACTGCACCATGCGGTGCGCAAGAACAAACGGTCCTTCGAGTTGATTTGGCTGCCGCTTGTGTAGAAAATCTACTTGAGCGGCAGCAAATATACTCGAGAAGCAGCCCTCTGATCATGACTTCTCGCAACTGCCCGGAAGAACAAGGCATTGTTGTCAGAGGCATAGAGTTAGCTAATTTGCAAAAACGAGGCCAGGTCCTCCCCTAGCATAACAATTGGAATTGCATTTATATAGTGCTTACTACCTCTGATGAGGCGTTAAAGTAAGGATCCTCTTGGTAGCTGTCTATGACACTGCCCTACCTTGTGCAGGTGCCTCACTATTTAGTTGGGCCCCTCATGACCTGTACAGAGGAAGCCATTTGTATGGAGGTAATGATACAATTGAGGCCAATATCAACGCACCCGATTTATTCAACCCTTAACTTGGAAACAGCTTAGCTTGCAACTCCAGGGCTTTAGTTTGGAAAGACCATTTAAATGCGAAGCCGAAGTCACAGACACTTGTGGGGGGGCCATTGAGACCTCAGTGGGTGGTCCACCATATTTCTGGTTTCCTATCACTCTGGCAGGGCATTTATGATGAAAGTGCTACTGCTGATATGGCCAGAGCACTTTCATCACAAACATAATGCCGGGCAGACCACCATGCCACAGCACTTCTTTTTGTTTGTGACCCAAAAAAACAAATGTCCCTGATGTGCAGGTATTCTTTTCCTAGAGCATCAGGCGCATTGCTTTCTTTTCACTGACCGGGTCCACCATGACCCAGTCCTTAATTTGTAAAAAAAATAAGTGCCAGGGCCCTTGTCGGGAGGCCTCTTTTGCTTGCACTGCCCATTTCCACTGTCAGCTCTGCCAATTACAGTAAAAACACAACTACTAACCATCACACTCCTACAAGTGTGGCAGTTTTGACTATTACAGGCCCCCAAAGCTATAAGAATGGCTGTGGCGGCAGGTATTAGTCATTTTTAATATATATTGAATTCATAAACAATTATGGTTGTACTCGTCTCTAAATTAGACAAACAGCGCCACTATGTGGCAGACTGTCATAAGTGCTGATGTTGACAATTAATTTCTGGTGCCTAGCATCGGAAACCACCGGCTCAAATTAAGCACTGCGCATGTCCCCTTTGACTGTCCCGGGTATGAAAAATGAGCATCGGAAGGCCTGCTCTATGTACAGCTGCCTTCTGACATTCATATACTGAAGGCTTTGGAAAAGCGCGTCGTTAGAAAAGCTCACCATTAGGATCCGTGGCCCCGGGATCCCGGCCACGCCTTCCTAGCTTCAGGGTCACCTGATTGGTGGCGGTGGGGGAGGAATTCCTTCCGGGGCAGGACGTGACGTCACTTCCTGCCGGGGCCGGCGATGGGGTGGGGGGGTGTAGGTGGGGGCCTATTTAGGGCACCTTGCCCGGGATCTCATCCTCTCTTTTGTCAGCGCCGGCCCCGGTCACAGTGGACTCCATCATTATCTAGGATCGTCATCTCGCCGTTTGGAGGAGCCGTTTTTTGCTTTTATTTCCCTCTGCAGGTTCAGCGATCGGTGACCGAAAGAAGGGGCCGGAGCTCGTCGTTGCGTAGCGGCCGTCAAGAACAGAAGAAGGGGCCGGGGCTCGTAGTTAGCCTAGCTGCCGACGAGATCGGGAGTTCCTGAGAGGCAGTGCGGACGCGGTCACGAGGCACGAGAGAGCGGAGTTGCAGGCAGTTGGGCAGGTGTTGGTGGTTGGTGTGCGGTCGGCACACAGAGGTAAAGGGAGGGGGCCTTCAGCTTCTGCAGCGGGCAGTCGTGGGTGGAGGCTTGATTTATCGTGCCAGCGCTTGCGGGGGGACTGAATTACGTGACCCCTCGCGCCTCTTTGTCCTGCGGCTGCCCGGGGCACAATGTGAAGGCGCACGCTGGCTGTGCGCGTGGGGGAATCGTACCGAATTTAACCCTCACCCTCCCTCTCTTATAGCAACCGCCGAGTAGGGATTACTTTGGGCAGCAAGGCGCAGAGGCATAGGTTGCTTGCGAGTGTACCGGCTATCAGCAACACGTGGGCAGCGGTGCCGGTGGGCTTGATTTACTTAGGTTGCTGGCCAGTTCGTTTCTTGGGCAGTGCCCGGTGGGGGTGATTTGCATACATACACAGCGGATAATAACAAGGAGATTCTGGCTGGGTGAGCACTCTGCAAGCCTTGAGTTGGGGTGCTGCTGAGCCAGTCATTGCGTGCATATAAGGGTGATTGCGGGATTATACATTGGGAGACTATAAGCAATTATGCCTGCCAAAGGGGGACGCAATGGGAAGAGGAAGGACAGTGACCCAGAGCTGTCCCAGTTGCTCAAATTGATTTTGGCTAAATTGGGCAATAATGAAGGGAATGAGGAGCCACCCACAGGGCCTGTTCCTGAGCAGGAACCAGCGCCCGGGGGAGAGGATCGCCCTCGCAGGGCTAATGTCCCGCCTAGAACAGCATTCCCGCCATTGGAAAAAAGGGCCAAAACACGCCCCAGTAAGGGAAAAAGTGGAAGTAAGGGAGGGGAGCCAGCTGGCAAGCGCAATGAGAACGGGCAGGATGATCAGCCTCCCACTGGTGAGGTTCCCCAGGGGGCACCCAACGTAGCGACGCCAGTGCCAATACCGGTGGTAATGCATCCGGATGTTCCTAGTGCAACTGACGTGGGGGCAGTATTAGCAGAGATTCGTGGGGCGCTGAGGGCATTGGCCCCTGCAACCCCGAATACAGTGGCAGTGGTACAGGTGCCTGCAACGAATGCAGTGCTGGGGGAGGAGGTCCAGCCCAGGGCGCACATTCAGGGGTACTGCCTTATGTAGTACAGACTCTGGCAGCGCACATCGTGTCTGGTGGGGGGCTGCGCAGGGTCCAGCATCAGGAGTAGTGCCGGAGCTCACGCCAGGGATTCCCGGGGGGTCAAGTGACTCAACTCAGGGGTCCACAGCGGGCATAGTGGCCTCAATGGCAGCACTACTAGGGCAGTTAGCGGCGCCCGTATCCGGGTGTCTGAACAGTGGTGCTTCAGTGGCCCCGTGGGCATTATCAGCGGCCTTGGGCAGCACAATGAGTGATTTGCATAGACAGATAGATCTTTTAGCAAGGGCGCAGGCGAAAGATGGTCCAACTACAGTTCCTATGGTAGTGGTTCAGGAGGCCCCTGCAAAAATCAATGCACTTGCAGTTGCCTCAACAGGTAAGGGGTCAGAGACCGCAGACAAGAACCTTGGTAGCGGGGGGAAGGCTTTGGGGGGACAAGATACATTACTTTCCAAGCCTGGGAAATTAGCATCTCATGTCCCAGCGGACGTTAAGGAAAAGATTTGGAAAGGAGAGTTTATTGATATATTCTCACTGATAAGGCCCAGAAGGAGGGAGGCAGAAGTTAAAGAAAAGGAAGGGAAGGATAGCACTTCCAAAGAAAGAAAGCCAAGGGTAGAAGAGTCAATCACGAATTGGCTTTTTGGTTTTAATATTTTTGCAACAGTGATTCTGGAAAAGAGGCCTGAGTTGGCGGCACCATTGATATTTTACTCTAACAAAATCTTGAAGGCACATGCAATGTATGGCGGGATGGCATGGTTAGATTTGCCATGAAGGCTTTTGTGGTGGATGGGCCATCAGTCAAAGGTCTCCGATGGCAGTCAGCTGAAGCGCCACCGTCAGGAACCTAGCAGTTTCCCCATCTCAAACTGGGGGCATTGATCGTGAGTTTGGGGGGGTGAAAGACAGGCCAATTTACAGTGAATCTTCCCCTCTTCCAAACCCTACATGACCTTTACAGGCCTTCGAAATGACAGTCCAGAATTGGTAAATGATGGCTATAAAACTAGTTTCCAAAGCACATAATACTGACCAGTTACACAGCTACTTTGCTATGCGAGAGCCCTTTTCCTTCTACCTTTTCACATGGCACCAGAGCACCTCCTTATGGCCAACCTCTTGGGCTGGTATTTCGTAGTTTTGGTTTGTGGATGTAGGTCATGTAACATATTCTAACCTTTGCTTAAAGCTGCTTTCTAGGCCATGATGATAACTTCTCAACTTCCTCTCGTTTTTCACCGTTGGCCTACCCTTTTATAGCGCAGAGCCTGCTGTTCCCTCGTGGCTCGATTTGTGTTTTTAAAATACCCTAAATACATAAATTAATAAATGAATTTAATAATATATATATTTGTCCGGTACAGCTGATGTTGCAGTTCATCCTAAAATCAATTCAAGACATGCTTTAGTGAATAACAGGCAGGGAAATTAGCCATGCAAAGTAATTGGTTGACCTTTATTTTCTTATCTCCAACAAACGCGTTTCGTGACTGACAGGGCTCCCACTGACAAGATGTCCTCAGGCGTCGGTACAAGCAGCCCCGTCGCATCAGTGTCAACACACGGCGGAGCCGTCCGAGCCCTGCGCTCCCTTTCAATGCCCATGATGCCTCTTGTGCGCTCGCGCAGCTGCTCGTGCATGTTTCCAAGAGTTCCTCTGAGTAAATCTCAATTGTCGCTATCAGAATCGGTTTGCGTCAGATCTCTGCTGAAGCTAGTTGGGGACGATTACATCCATATGGAGATACCCGACGAAGTGCTGGGGTATTGTTCTCACATGTCAGATTTAAAATTGACTCACTGTGTTACTTGTCGAAAAAAACGTTTGGTTTTGAGTGCCCATAGCTTGTGGAATCATTGTCTCGGATCACCGGTTTACCAGAAACTTCATGAGGACACGATTTGGCTTGCAACTTCACAGTTCTCACAATGGGCAGTAGCAGTCTTGTGTTGGGGTCACAATTAGGCGCAGATCGCAACCTTTCGCAATTAGCTGCTTGGTTAAGATCATACAGCTAAGTGTTGGCGAACATTTGCAGTAATGGCACAGACCTAGGCAGACTGCCTTTTACACTCACCCTGGGCTTTTATATATATTTTTTTTTTACAGTACTTAAGAGAGGCCCTCCAATGCTCAGAGACTGGTGAAAGGTGATTCTGTTTTTTTGTTATTTAATTTTTTTGCTGCTACCATCACCTTTAAGTTCCAATAACAGGAATGATGCTAGTGTGTAAATGCAAAAAAAAAAAAGAAATAGTGTCACTTTCCTCAAATACATGCAGTTTTATATAGCACGAAATTGGCCCTGAGCCATTGGAGTGATTTACACGAGCACCAGATAGCGTTACAGACGGTCAGATTCATTTTTTGGCTCCTGTGAATTAAGTGATTTGCCAAAATCACAGGATGTTGAGCTGACGCTGGGACTCAAGCTGGGTTTCCAGTTTCAAAGTGGGCTAATGCCACAATTTCACCCTGTTGACTGCACTAATTGATTTATGGCAGGCAAAGGAGAACAGCAGAGACAAATGTATCTCCATCTGTTCCATGCAAGGGAGGGAGACAAAAGTAACTGAAGAGCCTCCTTTCTGGCCCTCACCAACCCCCCACCAACCTCTCAAGTTCTCTACCCTGCCCCTGCAAAGCTAGTGCTAATGGCTTCCCATCAGCAGCTCTTTGAGGCCTCCTTCACACCTGGAGGGTGCCAGAGGGTAGACACACCTCATGCAGTGACAGCCAGAGCATCCCATTGTTATTCTGTCTCTGACAGTGCTGCAGCCTGACCTTAATGTGAATCAAGTCAGGCTCATTATAATTATGCAAAGGCTTTAACTACAGTCTTTGACATTATGACCTTGAGGTGGAGACTGAGACAGCCACCTAAAAACAGCCCACTGATAGGCCTTAACCACAGGCCCATCGGCAGCTGGCCGATTGCCTGTCTTGCAAATCTGAGGCTAGGCATTAGCCAGGTTTGGACTGGCCTATAGGACAATCCAAGAGAGCCCGATGGGCTGACCTGACAGGTCAGTGTGTGGGCCCGTTTTCTTTTGCTGTTTGTGGGCCTGTATTATGGTCTACTGGGCCGATGTTTACTGTTGATTTCACTGATATTAAGACACACATTGCCTGCAGCAAGATCAAATCCATGCAGTCTTCCATAACTTGCAAAACACTAATACAATGTCTTTGCAAGTTAAAAACAGCCCTAATTTGCAACCCTGGGCCACTTTTTAAAATCACTAATGGGGACCACTTTTATTTTGGTGCCCAGGTCGATTTTTGTGGTCCCTGTACCCTGTCAGTAGCCATGGGCACCTGGGAATAACTGGTCAAAAATCACAGATTTTCCTCAATTTTGAGTTCTATTCCACTCACCTAATCATCTGCTCCACAGGTCTGCCTATAACCATATCTCACTCCTTCCTAACTGTACATATTCTGCGAGCCTTAAAAACCTGTACTAGTCTGCCCTTCTGAATCTGGCCTGCAGGGAATGGACGATTGCATTTATTCCCCTCTGTGAAGAGGGAAGGATGCTTTGCTGCTACTATACAGTACTTATTTGTGAGGAAACAGGTTGCACTGCTGCCTCTCAAATTCCACATCATGTGATGTGGAAAGCTTGTACTGCAGCTTCCTAAGCTGTACCTCTCCTCTAAAGAAGAGAAACTTGCACTGTTTCTCTCCCATGTGTACCTGTTCTGTGGAGAAGTGATGTCTGTTTCCACTACTGTTGTTCCATCTTATGACAAAACAAAGGATATTTTGAATGCACTTGGCCAGGGCATTCAGAAGCTTTTGTGGGACACAGTGGCAAAAACTAATCGCATTGCCTGATGCAGAGACCTTGGTTCAATCTGATTTTTCATGATCATTACATATGAGAGCACCTTGAAATAATTCAGTTCAGGTTGTGCACTGTCACAAATCTCTCTTGCACATCGGCGATGAAAGTAGAGTTGCTGGGAGTGCTGCAGCACCCCCAAGTTAATCATGATGGAGTTCAGAAGGTGAGTGAGCAATAAAGATGCCTTTAAATGTTGGTTTTATCTGGTAACATTTGATGTGCTATAGAGAAAGATGTCAAATGTCGGACAATAACTTCGGCCAAATGGCTGTTTATTCTTTTAACTTGAGGTGGGCTGAGCTCGCGGAGTTTTACTCCACAGAATTCCACGGAGTTACATAAAAATTCCGCAAGATTCTGGGGTGTTCCGCCCACCCCTAGCTGTTGACGTTCAGCAGCTGTGCTGAAGGGCAGGGGTGAGGTACATTGGCAGAGTGCTCAGTGTAGCTCTCAGTGCCAGATTAGTAGTGCTGCAGGGATGAAGAGCATGGAACGTACGCTGAGGGCAGTTCTCCATACTCACATTAGCAGGAGTGTTGTAGGCCTAGAATGAGGTGCACTGTCAGAGCACTAAGTGTGAGCATCAGTACTGAAATAGCAAATGGCCGAAGTTCAGAAAAGAGGCGCATCGGTTTCACAGTACCTCAGTATCGGGGTGCAGGTAGTCAGAATTAGAGTGCTGTGTGGCCCCAGCATCGGAGCAGAAGTGATGCTTAAGGCCAGGGGGGTGAAGATGTTCGTGAGGCACTGCACACTGACACCTCCATGGCTATGCTGAGCTTGTTTTCACGGAGCCAGAAGAACAGGTGGAGAAGGATCATGGCACAGAAAGGAGAGATGGCACACACATGGTCAGAAAGTTAACCAGCAAGGGTCGGCAGGTCAGCTATCAATACACTCAGGGCCGGACTGGGAACCGAAACCGACCCTGGCAAACTGCTCGGCCGGCCCCCCCCTGGGGGCAGGGCGGGTGCAGCCGAGCTGTTGGCGAGGGCCGGTTTCGGCCGATTTTGTTAAAGGGGGCCGATATTGCCGACCCCCAGTAACAAAAACGGACCCCCAGGGGCCCAAAACCGGCCCCCAACCTAGCAGCCCACCGGGGAAACGCCCGGTGCCCGCTACGACCAGTCAGGCCATGAATACACTACTCACGGCGGAGATTCATCGAGAGAGCTGGCGATGAGCACCGCTGCCGGTGAAGATAAAATAAGGGATAATGCTGTCAGGCACGGTGCCCACACAGCTGTGGCGTATGCACAGACTCACACAGCTCCTCCCCACACACACAGGAAACAGGCCTATCATAGCACTTTCTCTACCTCGGTTTAGGGCAGAACCCTCCCAGCCCAGATTTTACAAGGATAGAAATAAAAAGTAAACTCTGCCCGAAAGCTTCACCTGTGCATAAGGAGCCTTTGAAAGGGGCCCTGGTATGTGAAAGCGCACCACAGACAGAACCCGGACAGGCACAGAGTTCAAAGTTAAGGGGGTTCAAAGAGAGTGAAGTGCACACACCCTGTCAGGGAGAGATAACAGGGTCTGAGGCAAGAGATGGATGGAGAGGAGAGGACGTGCTGTGACTCTCTCAACTACACACTGCACCTGGAAGCTTCATTTACACACTCAATGCTTCTGCAAAGAAACCTTGCTAAGAATAATAAGTATTTATACCTAGCACTTCAGAATGAACTTCTGCCTTTCTAAAGGCTATAAATGGCAGAGGTTACAAACCTCGAATGTAATGGTACCCAAATCACTGGCCAGGGAAAAATGAAAAGCTGAGGGTGCCTTGCTGTCATGGGAACTCATAACCTGCAAATCACACCAAGCACTCCAGGTGAGCGTTCATCTCGCTAAGCCATCCTGCTGGCATGGCTCAGGGTGTGTGTATGTTGGTGTCGTTAAAACTATGTGTGTTTAGGAAAGGCATAAAATGTGGGCCAGTGCTGCTGAAGTTCTGCAGAAATAACACATCACAGATAGCTTTTACCACCGATAAATTCAAAATATGTTTACATGATCCGGTTGATGCTGTTATTAGATTCTAATACCAGTGGCACAAACTTGTCCATATGATACTACCATACGAGTAAAGAAAGGAGAACATGACAAATTCAGAATTTTCTTATCGTCCATATCTCTGTATGATTTACATTGCAAATCATAACCACAACCTGTGCTCAAGAAGCACATATGAAATCATATCCACCTTCGCAAGTGGAAAATACAGCAAGCAGATACTGAGAAACATTTATTTTCCATACTCGAACTGAACACTTACTATAGATGTAAAGTCGTCAACATTCATCAAGCAAGCAGCCTGCATGCGAAAATGCCACTGAAAATTTCAGTTTGAAAATGCTTTTTTCCCTCCCTTTGTTCTCTCTCTCTACCCACCTCCCTCAAGCCTCTTGTGGGAACAAAGGGTTTCTTTAGCCTCACCCTACCACAAATTAATGCACCAGGCTTCTTCATGGCGCACTCTACACACCGAGACACTGCACCTCTCTGCGGCTGCCGGAGCTCCACATGTCTACCAGGGCTGTGCAGTACTTGGACCCCTGCAAGGACAGAGCTAGGCAATGCAGCCCTGTGCCCTTTGGGCACACAGCCCCTTGTTTACTCACCCCTCTCATGCCTACGTCCTTGTGTGGGTCTGCCCTGGAGTCACAGCGCTTTCCGTCAGTGCTGTAATAATGCACACAAATCCAGGGCCCCCAAAACAAGCGAAGGAGCTGGCAGTGCCAGAAGTGCACCAACTCATAACTCTCTTGTCAGGAAGAGCAACTTTCCTTTATTTTTAAGGCCCTTCCTTTCATTGGGATTTCTGATTTGGCAGCAATAAAGTCAATCTGTGTAATGCCCGGGCAAAGGCAGAGGTGGGCTTTGAGAAGACTGGGTGTTGTAGTTGTTAAGAGGTGAACTGCGCACAATCACATGTAGAAAGCCTCCTTGATTTTTATGTTTTTTCCTTCTATGTCTTCAAAACTCATGCTATTATGTAAAGGATAATCACAAATGCTTTCATGCTGACAATAAGCATACCTATTATTTACATGGCGTCCACCAAACACGGAATGACCATGTAATAATTAAGGGTGAGTAAACTCTGCCACGTGGCTGTTGGTGAAGTTTTTGCCGAACTCCGCCCTCCAAGTGGAGCGCGGTGTAGTAAAACTCTGTGAACTTCACCGGCGGAGCGGAGTTTACCGCCCACCCCTACTTTTCACATGGAGATTGGTGTTTATTTTAACTGCAAAACAAGATGAATTTGCAAAGTGAACTATATAGCAATCTTGCAGGGGTACAATAGATGTAATTTTTTCTAACACATAATAAAATCTAAATACCTGTAAATGAACTGTACAAATGTTTCAGCTTATATCAGCAGTCCGGAAAGTGCAAATTAAGCATGATTTGTTTGTAATTCTGAAGTGTGATGGAAACAAAGATTTTAATTGGATCAAAATCAATCACAACATATTTCCAGAAAACCGATTTCCACACATTATAGCTTGTGCACTTTTTATCAGTAAAATAATGTATGTCTGAGCAAAGTTAGTGGGCATTTCAATGGAAAGTGTGCTGTGTGTAAATGACAGTACGCTACCACACCATGCTTTAGGAATGTAATTGTGACAGTTTTCTCCAAAAAGCACCACCAGCTACATACTACACCCATACCACTGTCCTGCTGAAGACATTTCATACATTCTTTGTGTGTAACGCTTGGAATTTTCACAATCCCTATGACTTCAGTGATATTACATTGATGGCAGCACCCCCACTCTGAAAACTGTTCCAGCACCACTGCTTGTATGGTTTAATACACCGTAACATTTCTCCATAGGCTTATGTAGGAGAAACTAAGCAACTGATTTGCCTCTTGAGTCATTAATGAAATCATCAGGGCAGAAAGAGTGTGGTTCACTAATTCTAATAAAGGCCACTCAGTGAAGTGATATCTAATGTGCTTAAATTAATAAATCCAAACTACACTTACACTTTCCTTTAATTTGAGTTTGTACCTCAGTTATAAATAAAGTGTCAGTCAGCGACACTTGCAGCAGGGTGGGAGGTCCAGGCTGAGCTAAGAGCTGTTCTCCACCGCATCCACATCACTGCTTTTCCAGTCAGAATGTAGCACAGGTAGTCTGCAGAGATTGTAGGGACCCAATGGTCACCATTTCCCTGCTATCACTGGCAGGAAAATCAGGAGATGCCTGCGCGTTGGGCGTGTGGCTCACAGTGTCAAAGGCCTATGCACGCCCACCACCCACAGCATGGCTTGGCAATGCTGGGATGATCTGTTTCATGGTGCAGACTATAATTCTGGTGTCCGGCTCTGTGAAACATACCGCACATGCCTCACCAATATCGCACTGTGGTGCCTCTTCACGGACTGGGGCATTTTAAACATGCCTTATTAACTAGGGACTGTTACACAAGATTTGATATCTATAGACCTGAGGAAGGTGCTTGACTTCAGAGGGGCAATATTTGAGCACCGAAACATGTTACGAGAATGGCAGGGTCTGTTGTTCTACCCTTCCCTAAACTCTGTTTAGAAAGGCACTAAAAACCTGGCTTTTCATAAAATCATAGCTTCAGTAGTAGCCACTCTTTATCCTCGCTCAGCGCCAAGACGCCTCGGCAATAGTGCGCTTAACAAATAATTCAGTCAGTCAGTCAGTCATAGGACGACATCAGTAAAAACAATATTTAGCTCACCTACAAATAATTTTAATATAGGTCTGACAGTTTAGCAAAGGGAGAATGTCAACTCTAGGAACAAAATCCCAGCCAAACTAGGTAGCACATAAATAGGAGACTGCATCCTCTACTCTACTCAGATGCTTCCTGAAGCTAGATGAGTTACCCACTGATAACGCATACAACACACCACACTAGGTAGTTGCGGGTTCATAGTCCTTTATAAGTAGGCAAATGTAAGGTAATTCCATAAGAGATAGGGCTATTTCTTCCAGGACTTTTGTAATCTTTATATATTTATGTCTGAGAGCGTACAATAGTCGTTTAGCTCCTCTCATCCCTACTTCAGTGTGTTAGCTACCTGTCTATTATGTGTGCGTGAATTGCTTGATATTCCTTCTGCTACTGCAACTTGACTTTTACTTGTTCATTGTTTTAAGGAAGGTTGCGGTGCTGCTGCCCATGTTCTACGTTTATTGTTCTGAAGCTCAGTAGAAAACGTTCCACTACACAAAAGGCAAAACAGTGTGCATTGCAAATGCTTGTTTTATTGCATGATGTGAGTGAATCCTCACAAAATATGTGAGCAGTCATTAACTTTGATTGTACATGTGAAACCAAGCAGTTTTTGATATGGATTAGTTGACTTTGTAAAACCTTTAAACATAGCTGAGAAATTACTCCGTCATGTGTAGCACCTTCTGCTAATCCTGGCATTTTGGTCAAAAGCACTTTGCATGCTGGGATTTTAAGCCACTAATGAACATGTTTGGAAACAAAACTGCAAGCCCCACAAGGCAACTTGCTTTTTTCTGAAAAGCCAGGAATGGCTGACGGTATCCTATGTCATATTGCACTTGGCAGATTGGTGAAATCAAAAATAAAATATTGTTCCCGACCTCTTCTGCCTTTCTTTCTTGTAGGCAATCATGGGTTAAACAGCCCAATGGGTGAGAATGCTGAGATAGCCTTTCAAATGCATGTTAAAAGCTGGACATGTCTGGAGAGAGTCAGAGAAAAAACAAAGTGTTGTGCTGTGCACAATATTCAGGTGTAGCCCCTGAGCAGGGCCTGCTTTAACACTGGTGGTGCCTCGTGCAACAACATTTGTTGTCACGCCCCTCCCCAGTGACCTCCTTCTCCACTTATTCCCTCACTACCACTCTCCAACAGTAACCCTCATCTCTCTATAGTCTCTCTCTCTCACAGGTTTATAGTGCTTCTTACCAGTGTTGGGTGTCAAAGCACTTTACATTACACATACATTATAGAGAGACAATGAATCATACATGTGTAGATCAGTGTATAGGAATTGTTATATATGACATTGAGGATTTCAAGGTGCAGGAGTCTTATGTCGTCCACACTGGTAGGCAGTATGTTTTAAGAGTTCTTGGTCTGAAGAAGCACAAACTCAGGATTTAAAACGTAACACAGTTGTTGGATTTGGCTTTAGAAACAAAACGATCTTCGGGACAAAAGTCTGTGATCTGCAATGTACACCTTCTTTTCAGCAAGCATATTAACCCTCTGCGCTACTTGTTATGAGTGAATACTGCCACTAGACAAAACTCGTCTCCAGCAGGTACATTAATCACCAGCGTTAACTTGACATTTTTATTGTTGCCTGAAAATTGCTGGACACACAAGCAACTCTGCAACAGGTGCTTTTAAGTAAGATATTTGAAAATGCCACCCCTCCCCAAGCTCGGCGCCTGGTTGCGTGGCACCCATCGCACCACCCTAAAGCTGGGCTTCTCCGCGAGGCCCGCCAGTTTTCGGCCCTCTCTTCATGAGTCTTCGCCTTTCTCTCCAAATTATTCAATCTGTCCCTTCTCACTAAAGTTTACTAATAGTGTTTCAAAATTGCGTTTACTCAACATGCATTGACAAACGAAATAATGTGGCTTTTTTGCAGTGGAAAGACTACAGTGCTTCGCTAATACACACATCACATGTATAGCATGGTCTGCAGCAGAACAAGCTTCCATAATACATATAGTAGGCCCAGCACAGGCATCAGTAGCAGTGTAAGCTTCCCAAACATGGAACATGTACATCATGTATACCAGCATGTTTCCACCCCAAGTCTTAATGGTATTTACATCAGTGATTTTACATACCATACATTATAAAAGCAGACCACAGTTTATGATAATATTTTTCGTAGTACTTCGGCATTCGGTGCTCTGGATTTTTGCAATGGATTGTGGTCCAGGACAACTCCTAAGTAATTGCACCCATGAAACATGGAGGAAACTAATGCCCAGCTGTCAAGGATACCAACTGTCCTTCATGGAATGAAGAGGTTGCCTTTGCCTTTTTCTCAGGGCACCCTATGGCTGACAACATCAAGTTTGAGGCGCATCGTACATTCTTTAAGGGTTTTTGTATTTCAAGAGTGATTACCATGTAACTATGTTTGCAGCACTAAAAAACGGAATCATTATTCCTTCATTATTACAGGTCGGTGAGCAAGAGGTCTTTTGATGGGTTGAGGAAAAGAAGAGGATAATCTGAGCTGCAAGGCCTCTTAAATACCTCCCAAGGCCCAGATTTTGTGGCAGTTCACCCGGATGTGATGTGGGCATGGAGTTTGGGGAAGTTTCCATGCTGGCCATAATTTGTTTGGCCATAGAAGGGGATACTCTGCTTTCTCTGGCTGGTAATTGAGCATCCATCATATAGAGAGGAAAGTTTTAGGAGGCTACCTTTGATCTTGAGTGTGTTTACATGTTGCATATTGCAATTGACTCCTTGGGATAAATGCAGCAGAGTTCACACAATCAATTTAGCAATGTTGACTAAGCAGATACAAGGTTGGTCAGCAGAAAAAATTGTATAGGCCCCTGTGACGCCTGTCCATGTCTCTTCACTGATTTAGAGGATGAAATTAGTGTTGTCACTCATGTTGTACAATGTTACTAGAATTAAGGATTTAGACATGTGTGGAAAAGAAGCAGCACCCCAAAAGTGGATGAGTGAGGCACAGAGGAGAAATGCATTAGCAAAAGCAGATGTTCTGTCAAAGAGGAAAGAGGACATGGCTTTTTTTGGTTCAGACATGGTGCAGATAATCTATTGTAAAAGACTGGATCATAAGTGTGGAAGGACAATGAAATTTCATGAAGGAGAGCTTCTTCAATTTTGAGGTTGTCGAACATGGGGAGCAGGGCAGCCAATGCATTTTTTCAAGATTTAAACCTGCTCTAGCTAGGGCACTCAGTTTTGGGAATTCTTAAAATATGACGTGACCCATCCTATGGCATAAAAAGATTGTCAGTTTAACATATCCATAATATAATGTTGAATATAGGCCCTGGTATAACTTCAATCACGCTGGAGTAATCGAAGTAATTTCAGTAACACCGCGTTACTCTTTGGCACGGGCTTACCGATCATTACGTGATTACATCTGCTTACACAATTATGAGTAATTTGGGGGGGAAATCCTACTGTGAGAGCACATTTAGCGAGCGCGAGCTGCTGCTTGCACTCGCTATTTGTGTTTTACTGCATTTAGCTCTATTTCTCAGCACAAAGTGCTTTCATGCGCCCCTTTTGCCCATGAGGGAGCATTTTGTGCTAAGAAAATAGTGCTAAATGCCAGGAGTAAGTTGGGTAAAATCCTTCCCCAAGAGCACGTTTAGCGAGTGTCACCAGCTGCTCACGCTCTCTACTTGTGTTCCGCTGCACTTAGCACTATTTCTGAGCGCAATGTATTCTCGCACCCATTTTGGACGCAAAGAGGCATTTTTGCTCTAAGAAATAGCGCTAAACTCAGAATTACTCTTCTTGTGTAATTATGCGGAATCTTGCAGAATTCTCAAGTAATTCCGCATGATTATGCTACACTGACGTATGTGAGTTACACTCACCCCTAGTTGAATATTCGAATTCCTACTTTCTTCACTCCATTGCCTGGTTTCTACCCATTATCAAATTTGAATGTTATGGCAGAAATATATATTGCTATTGGAAGTACATTTTATTTGCTGTTTTTTGATTTAAGCACAGAAACAGAATTATTGGACACGTCGTTACTTATCACTGACCTAAGCATTTGGCACATTTGTAGAGGAAACCAAGGCATTATTAGATACTCTTCTCCATTACTCCACAGTGTTCCATCCTGAGACAGATGGTCAATTAGAACATTTTAATTAGGTGCGAGATTAATTCCTTGAATGTTTTATAACCTCTGCACAGGATGATTTGGTTATGTGCCTACAACAAGTGTAATGTGTATAAAAAATGCAAATCATCAACTATGATGCCACTATTCTTTTAAACCTATTGGTTGCATCCAAATCTTTTTTTAAATTTCTTTATTGATGTCGAGTAGATTCAAAAGCATGCATGTGCACTTTTCCATTACTTAATATATAGTTAGCAGTATGTAAGAGTCAATGCATTACATGCATACAATGTGGAGTCTCATTATGATTCAGTTTTGACATTTTCTTTTTTCCTGGTCCTGTATTGCTTCTTACTCAATGCCAACATTTATCGTTGGCATTTAGGTAGCACTTACTGAGCGACCCTTGACCTTGCCAGGTAGGTCGCTCCCCCACCACACAGCTCCGCCTGTGCTGTCCGCCCGCTGCTGCTGCTGGTAAGCTCGCCCCTCTGCTTGTGGCCTCGGTGCCCGTTTTCCTTTTGTTTCCCTCGCTGCCCCCACCTCCCTTGTGTCCATTTTGCCTTCTGTTTCCCTCGCTGCCCCCACTGTACTGTGCCCGTTTTTTCCTCTGTTTCCCTCGCTGCCCCCACCTCCCTTGTGTCCATTTTGCCTTCTGTCTCCCTCGCTGCCCCCACTGTACTGTGCCCGTTTTTCCTCTGTTTCCCTCGCTGCCCCCACCTCCCTTGTGTCCATTTTGCCTTCTGTTTCCCTCGCTGCCCCCACTGTACTGTGCCCGTTTTTCCTCTGTTTCCCTCGCTGCCCCCACCTCCCTTGTGTCCATTTTGCCTTCTGTTTCCCTCGCTGCCCCCACTGTACTGTGCCTGTTTTTTCCTCTGTTTCCCTCGCTGCCCCCACCGCCCGTGTGTCCATTTTGCCTTCTGTCGCCCTCGCTGCCCCCACTGTACTGTGCCCGTTTTTTCCTCTGTTCCCTCGCTGCCCCCACCTCCCTTGTGTCCATTTTGCCTTCTGTGCCCCTCGCTGCCCCCACTGTACTGTGCCCGTTTTTTCCTCTGTTCCCTCGCTGCCCCCACCTCCCTTGTGTCCATTTTGCCTTCTGTGCCCCTCGCTGCCCCCACTGTACTGTGCCCGTTTTTTCCTCTGTTCCCTCGCTGCCCCCACCTCCCTTGTGTCCATTTTGCCTTCTGTGCCCCTCGCTGCCCCCACTGTACTGTGCCCGTTTTTTCCTCTGTTCCCTCGCTGCCCCCACCTCCCTTGTGTCCATTTTGCCTTCTGTGCCCCTCGCTGCCCCCACTGTACTGTGCCCGTTTTTCCTCTGTTCCCTCGCTGCCCCCACCTCCCTTGTGTCCATTTTGCCTTCTGTGCCCCTCGCTGCCTCTCTCCATTCCCGCCGCTGCGTCCTGCGGCCCCGCCCCCTGACTGCCCATTCGCTGCTCCTCCCTCCCACCTCCCCATATATGGCGGCCGCTGCGCCCGCGCCACTGGCGCGCCAAAGGCGCGCCTAAGGCAAGCCCGTCTGCGCCCGTCCGCGCCTGGACCGCGCCCAGCGCCAGAACCCCTGGGCCGCGCGCCCCCCGCTCCAGCCTCGAGGACCGACGCTGATACGATGCCACCACACTCCACGCTCTCAACCCCGGACAGACGCACAACTGCTTCAAGGCCGCCCCGAAACGCACCCATGGTCCCTTCACCTGCCGGAACTGCAGCTACACCAGCCTCAGAGCCACCGAGGCGCCCGCCAAGAAGGACCTCAACCACCTCCGGTGCATCCTACTGAACACCCGCTCCGCACGCAAACACGCCGTCGAGCTCTGGGACCTGCTCGACACATCATCACCAGACGTCGCCTTCCTGACAGAGACCTGGATGAACGACTCCTCTGCCCCCGACATCGCCATAGCCATCCCAGACGGCTATAAGATCACCCGCAGAGACCGCGTCAACGCAGTAGGAGGAGGAATCGCCATCGTCCACAAGAACACCATCAGGGTCTCGACCAGCACCAACGACACTCTCAGCACCGCCGAACACATGCACTTCCAGATCCACACGGACCCCAACACCACCCTTAGAGGCACCCTTGTCTACAGACCCCCTGGGCCCGACCCCAGTTCAGCGACTCCATCGCCGACTTCATCAGCACGCACGCCCTGACCTCTACCGACTACATCCTCCTCGGAGACCTGAACTTTCACCTGGAGAACAACAACGACAGCAACTCCACCACCCTGATCGACAACCTCGCGAACCTCGGGCTGAGCCAGCTCGTCACAACACCGACCCATTCCGCCGGCCACACGCTTGACCCCATCTTCTCCTCAAGCTCCCACGTCTCCTTCAGCCACACCACGGAACTCCTCTGGACCGACCACCGCTGCATCCATTTCACCTTCCAGAAACCCACCACACACCACCGCACCCAACAGATCCCACGCCGCTGCTGGAGCAAAGTCACCGAAGACCAACTCGGGCAACCCTCGCTCTCAGCCCTCCCTCCGACCCATCCAACACCGACGACGCTGCCTGCAACCTCAGACGATGGATGGACGACTGTGCCAACACCCTCGCCCGCTGAAAAAACTCACCTACAGTGACACCACCAAAAGAGCCAGCTGGTTCACCTCGGAACTCCTAGCTTCCAAGCGTACCTGCCGGAAACTAGAGAAGAAATGGCACAGTGATAAGACACCGGACAGCCACGCAGCCCACAAAGACGCCATCCGTAACCACCACCACCTCATCAAGTCCGCCAAGAGAATCTCCTTCAAAGACCGCCCCGACAACAACGCACACAACAGCAAGGAGCTTTTCAACATCGTGAAGGAACTCTCCAACCCCAGCTCCAACACCAACGACATCCCGCCGTCGCAACCCCTGTGCGATTCCCTCGCCACCTTCTTCCACCGCAAGATCGCCGACATCCACGACAGCTTCAACACCCAGACAGCCCCAACTAAGATCGATGCACCAGACCCGCCGCACACCATCGACCACGACCCCCTGCCAGCCTGGGCCAGCGTGAACATCGAGGACACCATCAAGACCATGAGCACAATACACTCCGGCTCCCCGTCAGACCATTTCCTGCACCACATCTTCAACAAAGCCAGCAGCTCCATCGCACCCCACCTGTGCAACGTCATCAATCTCTCCTTCGAGACCGCGACCTTCCCAGAGAGCTGGAAACACGCAGAGATCAACGCCCTACTCAAAAAACCCAAGGCGGACCCGAGAGACCTCAAGAACTTCCGGCCCATCTCCCTGCTTCCGTTCCCAGCCAAGGTCATCGAGAAGATCGTCAACAAACAGCTAACCCGATACCTCGAAGAAAACAGCATCCTGGACCCATCCCAATCGGGGTTCCGCAGCAACCACAGCACTGAGACTGCCCTCATCGCCGCCACCGACGACATCAGGATCCTGCTGGACAACGGTGAGACCGCAGCCCTCATCCTGCTGGACCTCTCCGCCGCCTTCGACACTGTCTGCCACCGCACTCTACGCGCACGCCTCCACGACGCAGGGATCCGAGACAAGGCCCTGGAATGGGCCACCTCCTTCCTCGCCGGCAGAACCCAGAGATCCGCCTCCCACCATTCCGATCCGAAGCCTCCGAGATCATCTGCGGCGTACCCCAGGGATGGTCCCTCAGCCCAACACTGTTCAACATCTACATGGCCCCGCTCGCACGCATCGCCAGACAGCACGACCTCAACATAATCTCCTACGCCGACGACACTCAACTGATCCTCTCCCTCACCAAGGACCCCCTCGCCGCCAAATCCAACCTCCATGAAGAAATGAAGGCCGTCGCCGATTAGATGAAGATCAGCCGACTAAAACTGAACACGGAGAAGACAGAGGTCCTCATCCTCGGCTCCAACCCCTCAGCCTGGGACGACTCCTGGTGGCCAACGACGCTGGGAGCAGCCCCGACACCCACCGACCACGCACGCAACCTGGGAGTCATCCTCGACTCAACGCTCTCCATGGCCAAGCAAGTCAACGCAGTCTCATCCTCCTGCTTCAACACCCTCCGCATGCTTTGCAAGATCTACAGGTGGATCCCGACAGACACAAGAAGAACAGTCACCCAGGCCCTCGTCAGTAGCAGACTTGACTATGGGAACGCCCTCTACGCGGGAGCCCGGGCCAAGCTCATCAAGCGACTGCAACGCACACAAAACGCCTCCGCACGCCTGATCCTCGATGTACCACGCCACAGCCACATCACCCCCCACCTGAGGAACCTGCACTGGCTCCCCGTCGACAGGAGAATCTCCTTCAAACTCCTCATCCACGCACACAAGGCACTCCACAAGACTGGCCCAGCCTACCTCAACAGACGACTCCTCTTCTACGTCCCCAACCGCCAACTCCGCTCCGCCGACCTCTCCCTCGCCACCGTCCCTCGCATTCGAAGAACTACCACCGGCGGCAGATCCTTCTCCCACCTCGCCGCCAAGACCTGGAACACCCTTCCACTAAGCCTACGACAGACCCAAGACCTGCTGACCTTCAGGAGGCTACTCAAGACCTGGTTGTTCGACCAGTAGCAGCACCCCCCTCCCCCCTTTTTTTCCCTAGCGCCTTGAGACCCTCGCGGGTAAGTAGTGCGCTTTACAAATTCTGTGATTGATTGATTGATTGATCGTAAGCTACATTTTATACAGGTGCAGCGTATTAATTATCTTCCCCATGTAAGAAACTATGTAAACCTAACATTGTAATTCTTAACAAACAGATGAAAGGGTTGCATCCAAACATGTCACCACTTTTGTTCATTCGACTCATGTCCTCTAAAGGACAACTAATATATAAAGTTGGCTATCCATAAGGATTTCTACAGCGATGAGAATATTTTTGTAGCTGAGACAAAATTCCGCCGAGAGAATGGTAATTTCCTCTATTTAATGCATCATCACATGTGGGGCGACCTGTAGCCTTCCCACAACAAAAGCTCATCAATCTCATATGTATCCAAAACTCTCAGGTAAAACCCATCTCTGATTTGTGAGTCGACCACATGACCCCGCCAGTCCTATCATATCCAGATCTTCAAGTATATCTACGGCGGCCATATGTAAATGTGTCTTCCATTGGTAAGACTAATGGAAGTGGCCTTCACAAGCAACATATATACAGAAGTACAGCCTCGAATCAAATCGTTTACTGTGACCTCTCGAATCCAACTGTCACCTTGTCATCATATCTACATACATACACGTGAAAAGTCATGCTTGTAGTTCCATCACCATTGCAGCATCAGCACCCATACCCATATCATCATAATGAAGCTTAAGAACAGAAACTAAAAACTAATATTTTGACAAAAGTCCGTTATGGATTAACAAGAGTGTTAGCAATAGGATTTCTGGTTGGCTTGGCAAGCGCCTAAGCCTGGCAGAAACCACCACCCTAGTCAGGGCAAGGGAGTTACACGCTGAAGATAACCCCTGCTCACCCCCTTGGTAGCTTGGCACGAGCAGTCAGGCTTATCCCAGAGGCAATGTGTAAAGGGTTTGCGCAACACACTCACACAGCAGCGACACACTAGGCACACCACAAAAGAAACTCCACACAAGGTTATATAAAAAATAGCCTTTGTATTATCACAAACACATTAGATCACAATCACAAATATGCACTGTGCCAACTGGCACTAGGTAGTACTTTACAGGGGATTATATACATGACGGGGCTACTCGGGCCACTGTCATAACCAATAGAACTCACAGGTAGTAAACATAAGGAAACAACCAGTAACTACTGGTACCACTGTCCGTAGTATAAAAACATTATGCATCAATCACGGGCATAACCATCACACTTAGTGAGAACAACCAGTAACTACTGGTATGGGTACACTTGGCATAAGCATATTATGGATAGCACTTTAGGCATACACCCTAATTAGCAACAGGGCAATCACGTACCCACTCTTCAGGGCACACACGAGACAAACACATTTACAGTAGGACACAAGTACCACGTATTATAAATACATCAGGGTCCCATCATTACTGCGCTCTCATCAGGCGCCTCAACCCCTCAGCAGGTGTATTACCACCCAGTGTCATCGTCCCCAAATCAGGACACTCTCGAGCGGGGGCCCTGTCCTGGGCTCGCCCCGCAATGCCCCTTTCCAAGTGAGGGCCTTCCCCACTCCGTGCCCCTTAATGAGGCTTCCGCTAGCCCCTTGGCTGCAGTGGCAGCAAGAACAATGCCCGTAAAATAATGGGGGGGCGAGGGTGCCACTCACCCTTGTCTCTCTCCCAGAATGCCCCCGTGTTGCAGCTGCCCGCGATCGGCGGCGCAGCTGTGCGGATAACCCGGCACCAACAGTGCCTTTCCAGCCCCCACTCACCGGGGCTTTTCTTCTTGCGCTGGGTCACTCTGCAACCGGGATGGGTGCAAGGCAGGGAGCTCACGAGGCTCCGCCTGGTGCTTGGTTGTACTCCTGCTGGCGACCCGCCTCTCCCTCTACCATGCGGGGGGAGGCTGAGAGTGGTGGAATGGAGCCCGCGAGGCTCCGATCCTTCAGTCACAAACAAAGAGGCCAGCACACAGCACCTCTCCGCTTCCTCCGCTTTTGGGCAGACACGCGGGGCTCTCGTCGTCGTCTCGGGAGCCCCGCCCACCAACAGGCCAAAACTTTGCCTGACTTCCACGGGGCTCTCCTCGTTCTCCTGAGAGCCTCACCTGCAACCAGGCAATCCTCGCCTGACTTCCGGTTTTTCGGGTGGGAGCCCGCGGAACTCCGACTCCTTTTCCACCAATGTAGGACCTCTTAGAGGTGTTAAAACAAAGCGCCCGGCATGCGCTGCAGTGGAGAGGACCCCCTCTGGTCAGGGGTACAGAAATGCAGCGCTTGTCCCTCTGTTGCTCCTGGGTTGGGCCAAAGCTCCCACCCCACATCGATCAGGGAAGGGAGGCACAGGACAATGCTCACGAAGTGCCCACACTTGCTGACACCAGCAGGGAGCAGATAGCACTCCCCTCCAAGAAGTGCACAGGCAGGCCAGCGCACTGGGGCTCCAAGGCAGTCAGAAGACCCCTCAGCTGCCAAGCAGGGCAGCAGGACAATCCCCAGCGGCGGTTCCTCCTGGCAGACCAGCAGCCTGCCGGCCACCAGTCCAAAGTAAGCACAAGTAAGCACACATCATGGGGTCACAGCCCCAGTACTTATACCCCATATGTCTTTGTTCTGCCCTGGCACAAAGCTTGGGGAACCAGTCCCAACTGGTTCTGGGGGGTACTGAAGCACTTTCTATACAGTGCTCACACCCTCCTTTGTCAGGTTAGGCTCTGGCCCCAGACACACCACAGGGGGGCGGAGCCAGCATTGAACAAGGCAGACTCAGACCTTTTCAGGGTCAGGGGCTACTCCTCTCACTACTCCAAATGCAGCTCTGCCTATTCAGCATAGCGGTGACTCACCCTGCCCCTCTGGAGCCACACACCTCACCAGCCCCTGTCACTCCAGAGCCAGACATGCAATACACATCAGGCAGGCACAAAGACACATAGCACACAGAAATGCCAACTTCTAAAAGTGGCATTTCTAAAATAGTGATCATAAATCTGCGCACACCATTACGCAGCATTTATTATCACTATTCCAGACATACCAAACTTGACCACGCTGCCCCTCTCATATCAGTAATTACCACTGAAACACTTATCAGGGAATCCACAATGCATTCCTATGAGAGGGCAGCCTCACAGCAATGAGAAACCAAAATGGCTGTTTGTCACTACCAGGACATGTCACACAATTAAGGTACATGTCCTACCTTTTGCCTACAATGTACCCTGCCCAAAGGGCTAGCTAGGGCCTACCTTAGGGGTGACTGACATGCAGTAAAAGGGGGGTCACAGACGTGGCACTTACTTTATGTGCCACGTCACAGCGGCAGTAAACTGAGCGTGCAGGCCCTGCAAGGGCAGAGGCCTGAGACAGGTTTGAAAGGGTACTTTGGTGGGTGGCGCAATCAGCGCTGCAAGCCCACCAGCAGCATTTAATTTAATGGCCCTGGGTATCTGAGATACCACTTTACAAGGGACTGATAGGTAAATTAAATACACCAAACAGGTGTAGACCAATCTTACCATGTTTACCACAGAGAGCACACGCACTTTACACTGGACAGCAGTGATAAAGTGCCCAGAGTCCTAAAACCATCAACACCATGTCAGAAAAAAGACTAGGAGGAAGGCAAAAAATTCAGGGATGACCCTGCAAAAAGGGCCAAGTCCAACACAACCCCCTTCCAGCCAAAAGCCAGGGTAGACCAATCATTACCTTGATGGGCTTCCCTGCTTGGGGCGATAGAACACGGACGCGGGCTCGCAACTGCAGGGGCACACTCCAATTCTACGCCAATCTGAACCCCTGTGGTTCCCTCTGTCAAAGCTCCCAGGACCAACTAAGCTACCCCACTGGTACTCCCTAGCTGCCGCGGCCAGGACCAGACCCTAGGCCATCCAGATGTATCTGGTCCTAGCCATCTCACAGAGTGGGGGGCAGTAACTCCTGGTACATAGTACCCATTCTCCACTCTACCTCTCATCAGTGCAGTTTTAAACTGCCACTGACCCTCCAACCTTGGGTCCGCACCCTCAGGCTGACCAGAGGTCACGGGCGAGGCTCTCCTCCCCCTACCTCTCCTTCAGGGGTCCCGCACTCTCCTCCTAGGAGAGGCACCCTCAGAACCAAAAACTGTCAGGACGCTGGAATCAGTCCTCCCAAACAATTCTCCCACCAGTTCAGGACCTTGACCCTGCAACTGGTCTCCCAACCTAGGGTCTAAATACTCAGGTTACACCAGGGTCAGAGGCGAGGATTCCCTCCCTCTGCACCCCCTTCCAGAGTTCAGCACCCTCCCAACTGGAGTGGTACCCCTAGAAGACAAACCGGTCAGGACACTGCTTACAGATGTCCTTCCCTCCAGGTCAGGCAGAACCTGAACCTGGCCTCCCAGCCCAGGGACTAAACCCTGTGGCTGAGCACCCGCCTGGCGCACCAGGACTTCCTGGGGAGCACACATGCCCCCCGAGGGTAACACATGCCCCATGTGTTGCGTGACAGTCTGCCTGGCGCTGATCTTCCGACCCCTGTCCATCTGACAGTGCCCAAAGACCCCCCAAAACAGAAGTGGTGTCACCATGGTCACTCCTAGGAGGCTCAGCCCTTCTGGCTGACTCCTGGCCCACTGGTTCTCCCACTGGGGACCCTCTCCCTCTCTCACCCCTCCATCTGGACTTCTGCACCCTCCACTTAGGAGTGGCACTGCCAGACACCAGAACTGATGGAGGTCTGGTTACAGACACTCCAAGTTCTCTGACACTAGGAGATCCCCTCTCAACGGATGGCCTACAAGTACAGCCTAGGCTCCCCACCTGGTGTTCCCTTAGGGAACCCTTCAGGCCCTGAGACTGAGTTTCGGGCACCTTGGGATGTATCCCATTCTCACTCCTTCTCCGCGGAGACAGGAAGTGAGTCCCTACACCCCTCCCACTACACCGGGACCTATCTGGGCTACTAAAAACCTTTCCCACCACCCTGGGCTGAGAAATACCTGAGCCACTCCTCTTAGGGTGACTCCCCAATGCCTCCTCAGACCCTCTGGCACTCACCCAGAGGTCTGCCTCCCGTGCAAGTTCCCTGGGATCAGAGAACTCACACTCCAACAGGTGTTGGCGTAACCCTGGAAAACAACAACTGAACATGTGCTCTCTGACTATCAGATTGAACAGCCCTTCAAAATTGTTCGCCGTGCTACCCATCACAAAGACCTTCCAGTGCATCACAACACACATCCACAAACTCCCCCGAAGACTGGTGAGACAGTTTCCTACTGCCCCTGAACCTCAACCTATACCCTTCAGGTGTGACACCATCTTCCTGGGAACTAGGTACCATTCTCTGGGCTCTGGGAGTGGATCCTTCCACACTGGACTCCATATTGCTGCCACCACTGGATCCCAACTTCACTGGTGAATCCCTATCACTGAAACTACACTCAGGGGACAACCTTTCTTCAAGAGCTAGTTTCTCCCTGGCGAAGGCCCTCTCTGCCTCCGCCATCCTCTCCTGCGCTAAGACCCTCTTAGTCTCTAGCTTTTTCTCCTCCACACCCAGCTGCTCTAGCTCCAACCTGAGCCTTTCCATTGCCAGCTGATGCTCCCTTTCTTCCCTCCTATCCACCCACTCCTCTGGGGACAGGGAAAGGGATGGGGCACTGCCCACGGCACTGGACTCAGCAAGGGACTCCCTATCAATGGGGTCCTCACTACCTACTGGCGTCCCTGCCCTGTCATTTTCTCCCTCCTGCTCAAACTCTCCAGGGCCACTGCCCTTTAGGGGTGCTGGTCGGGGACCCTCCCTCTCAGAGACCTCACTGATCCCGGGGTCCTCCCTCCCAGACTCCTACCTCACCCGGTTTTGGGACGTCCAACAGGCCAACAAGGCCTCCTGCTGTTCCTCCTTCCTGGCGGACCTATGCACTTGACACCCAAGATCCTGACAGAACCTCTTTAAGTCCTTCACAGTATATTTATGCAACTTCTTTACATTAAATACACTTTCTGTCACAATAACTGCTGGATCACTGAGGTGAGACATGACTGACACTTTAGGGGTGTCACCAAAGTTTAGAAGAGCAGAAAAACAAATTTCAAAAATGACACTTTCAGGAGAAAAAATTATCAGGAGAAAAAATCCCCAAACGTGATTATCTAAATGCAGAGTTTGTAGTGCAACCAGTTGTCGCTGTGGTACTGCGCAAACGCAAGTCCTATCCTCACCGCTGACAACCAATGTTAGAAATGGGATTTCTGGTTGGCTAGGGCTTGCGCCTAAGCCAGGCAGAAACCATCACTCTAGTCAGGGCAAGGGAGTTACACGCTGAAGATAACCCCTGCTCACCCCCTTGGTAGCTTGGCACGAGCAGTCAGGCTTATCCCAGAGGCAATGTGTAAAGCGTTTGCGCAACACACTCACACAGCAGCGACACAATAGGAACACCACAAAAGAAACTCCACACAAGGTTACATAAAAAATAGCCTTTGTATTACTCATAAACACATTAGATCACAATCACAAATATGCACTGTGCCAACTGGCTCTAGGTAGTACTTTACAGGGGATTATATACATGACGGGGCCACTCGGGCCACTGTCATAACCAATAGAACTCACAGGTAGTAAACATAAGGAAACAACCAGTAACTAGTGGTACCACTGTCCATACTATAAACACATTATGCATCAATCACAGGCATAACCATCACACTTAGTGAGAACAACCAGTAACTACTGGTATGGGTACACTTGGCATAAGCATATTATGCATAGCACTTTAGGCATACACCCTAATTAGCAACAGGGCACTAACGTACCCACTCTTCAGGGCACACACGAGGCAAACACATTTACAGTAGCACACAAGTACCACATATTATAAATACATCAGGGTCCCATCATTACTGCGCTCTCATCAGGAGCCTCAGCAGGTGTATTACCACCCAGTGTCAGGACACTCTCGAGCGGGGGCCCTGTCCTGGGTTCGCCCCGCAATGCCCCTTTCCAAGTAAGGGCCTTCCCCCACTCTGTGCCCCTTAACGAGGCTTCCGCTAGCCCCTTGGCTGCAGTGGCAGCAAGAACAATGCCCGTAAAATGATGGGGGGGGCGAGGGTGCCACTCTCCCTTGTCTCTCTCCCAGAATGCCCCCGTGTTGCAGCTGCCCGCGATCGGCGGCGCAGCTGTGCGGATAACCCGGCACCAACAGTGCCTTTCCAGCCCCCACTCACCAGGGCTTTTCTTCTTGCACTGGGTCACTCTGCAACTGGGATGGGTGCAAGGCAGGGAGCCGGCGAGACTCCGCCAGGTGCTTGGTTGCACTCCTGCTGGTGACCCGCCTCTCCCGCTACCATGCGGGGGGAGGCGGAGAGTGGTGGAATGGAGCCCGCGAGGCTCCGATCCTTCCGTCACAAATGAAGAGGCCAGCACACAGCACCTCTCTGCTTCCTCTGCTTTTGGGCAGACACACAGGGCTCTCGTTGTCGTTTCGGGAGCCTTGCCCACCAACAGGCCACAACTTTGCCTGACTTCCACGGGGCTCTCCCCGTTCTCCTGAGAGCCCCGCCTGCAACCAGGCAATCCTCGCCTGACTTCCGGTTTTTCGGGTGGGAGCCCGCGGAACTCCGGCTCCTTTTCCACTACTGTAGGAACTCTTAGAGGTGTTAAAACAAGGCGCCCGACATGCGCTGCCGTGGAGAGGACTCCCTCTGGTCAGGGGTACAGAACTGCAGTGCTTGTCCCTCTGTTGCTCCTGGGTTGGGCCAAAGCGCCCACCTCACCTCAATCAGGGAAGGGAGGCACAGGACAGCGCTCGCGAAGTGCTCACACCTGCTGACACCAGCAGGTAGCAGATAGCACTCCGCTCCAAGAAGTGCACAGGCAGGCCAGCGCACTGGGGCTCCAAGGCAGTCAGCAGACCCCTCAGCTGCCAAGCAGGGCAGCAGGACAATCCCCAGCGGCGGTTCCTCCTGGTAGACCAGCAGCCTGCCGGCCACCAGTCCACAGTAAACACAAGTAAGCACACATCATGGGGTCACAGCCCCAGTACTTATACCCCATATGTCTTTGTCTTTGTTCTGCCCTGGCATAGGGCTTGGGGAACCAGTCCCAACTGGTTCTGGGGGGTACTGAAGCACTTTCTATACAGTGCTCACACCCTCCTTTGTCAGGTTAGGCTCTGGCCCCAGACACACCACAGGGGGCGGAGCCAGCATTGAACAAGGCAGGCACAGACCTATTCAGGGTCAGGGGCTACTCCTCCCACTACTCCAAATGCAGATCTGCCTATTCAGCCTAGTGCTGACTCACCCTGCCCCTCTGGAGCCACACACCTCACCAGCCCCTGTCACTCCAGAGCCAGACATGCAATACACATCAGGCAGGCACAAAGACACATAGCACACAGAAATGCCAACATTTCTAAAATAGTGATCATAAATCTGCACACACCATTACGCAGCATGTATTATCACTATTCCAAACATACCAAACTTGACCACGCTGCCCCTCTCATATCAGGAATTACCACTGAAACACTTATCAGGGAATCCCCAATGCATTCCTATGAGAGGGAAGCCTCACAGCAGTGAGAAACCAAAATGGCTGTTTGTCACTACCAGGACATGTCACACAATTAAGGTACATGTCCTACCTTTTACCTACAATGCACCCTGCCCAAAGGGCTAGCTAGGGCCTACCTTAGGGGTGACTGACATGCAGTAAAAGGGAGGTCACAGACGTGACACTCACTTTATGTGCCACACCACAGCGGCAGTAAACTGCGGGCACAGGCCCTGCAATGGCAGAGGCCTCGGACAGGTTTGAAAGGCTACTTTGGTGGGTGGCACAATCAGCGCTGCAAGATCACCAGTAGCATTTAATTTACTGGCCCTGGGTATCTGAGATACCACTTTACAAGGGACTGACAGGTAAATTAAATACGCCAAACAGGTGTAGACCAATCTTACCATGTTTACCACAGAGAGCACACGCACTTTACACTGGACAGCAGTGATAAAGTGCCCAGAGTCCTAAAACCACCAACACCATGTCAGAAAAAAGACTAGGAGAAAGGCAAAAAATTCAGAGATGACCCTGCAAAAAGGGCCAAGTCCAACAAAGAGGCTAATATTTATACACGTATCCTTTACAGGACACATTACCCCTGAATGGATTAGCTTGGAGTACTTCCCTACTCCAGATTGTATATGCTCTTATATTATATATATATATATATATATATATATATATATATATATATAAATATACATATTGTTTTTTTTTTTATAATGGTTGCATGGTAAAATATATAAAACGATTATATCGGTTGCACACTGACAGCGTTTCATTGCAAGCATAGATTATGTGTGTAACAGAGCAGTGTAGTAATAATGCATTAGATACGCTTATACATATCCTCTGACATGAATTACATACATGATTCTCACCTTGTGCCTAAAAGATAAAGCATCTCATGGCCACTATTTAGGCCCTCATTAAGAAATGTAATCTCATAATCCATCTGGCTTCACACTGCCGGAGTCTCCACTCAAGGTTTTCCCCTCTCACTTCACTTCTGATAATGTCAATTCCATGAAATCTGAAATTAAAGTGTATATCCTGTTCTTTATAGTTTTTGGCATGTATAGCTAGCTGGTACCTAATGTCATGTGTTTTTAGAGCCCTAAAGTGCTCATTGATCCTTTCCCATAGTGGCCTGATTGTACTCCCTATGTATACTTTTTTGCATTTGCACATAAGTATTTATACACCATATCGTGTTCTGCAGTCAATGTGAATGCGTATAGTGTTAGGACCTGACTTATTATAGTCAAACTGTAATATCATCCATCACTAGTCTGCACATAGTGCAATGTGCATATTTGTAGAACCCAACTGTTAGCCGGGATAACCATGTATCCTCCACACTCGTCACAGGATAACTAGGAGAGATAATATTGCATAAGATCTTACCCCTACGATATGTAACACTGGGGCAGGACCCTAGGAAAGGGCTAAGATCTTCTTTATCTGATAGCAAAAGAGCCCAATAACTCTGCGACGCATCTTCCCCCACCTGGGAATCCCACACTTGGTCCAGGCTAATATCGCTCTTGTTCTCTCTAAACTTGATTACACCAATAGCCTCTACCACGGATCATCTTTAACAACTATGAAAAGACTACAATGGATTTAGAACTCTGCTGCCAGACTACTGTTACATATAAAGCCACAAGCCCACATCTCTCATGCCTTGAGAGCCCTACATTATTTACCGGTTGCCAGAAGATCCACATTCGAGCTGCTTTTTCTCACCCACAAAGCGATACATGGAACAGGACCGCTCTTCATCAGGAATAAAATCACCAAATACATTCAACAAAGGAACCTCTGCTCTAGATTGGCACCTCACCTCAAAATCCCACATACAAGAAAAAAACCATAGATGGCACATCCATTTCTGTTCAAGCAGCCAAACTATGGAACTCTTTACCCCAAACATAAGATCCACAGATAAGAACCTTATCTTCAGGAGACTATTCAAGAGTTGACTCTTCCCCACATAACCACCATACTGCAACATAAATATAAAGTATATCCCTCTGTATATAAGCATTTATTTGGACTATAGATGTGTACATATGTGTAGTGCTTTGTATAAATGTGTATAATAATTGTTTTTAAATATCTAGATATTCGTTAGTTCTGCTTAACAAATGTACATATTACTTATGGTTATATTATTCTATGTTTAACATGTATATAGGTGACTGCATAAATAAGTAAATATTTTATCATAACTACTTACCTACAATTGCTTCACTATGGAAGTACAAAAAAATGATATAAACAAATAAATTAACTTAAATTACAGCAACACTTGAAACTCTGAGTTTATTAAATACAACTTAAATCTACGTATATTATCTTCCTTATACATATATACCTTCCATGTACTTATGTATCTTTATATTTATTACTTTGCTTCTAATTCAGCATCTCCAATGCACTACCCTACATCTCACCCTATACCTCTCGCAATATATCCTCTACCTCCTCTCTGACTCATCTCAAACATCATTCTACTACTCTCTCCAGTGTACTACCCTAATTCTCACCCTTTACCTCTCTCAATATATCCTCTACCTCCACTCTTTGACTCATCTCAAAAATCATTCTACGACCCTATTTCTCACCCTATACCTCTCTCAGTATATCCTCTACCTCCACTCTTTGACTCATCTCAAACCTCATTCTACGACCCTATTTCTCACCCTATACCTCTCTCAGTATATCCTCTACCTCCACTCTCTCACTGATCCCAAAGCCCATTCCACTAATATTGACCCCTAAAATAACCCTTTCTAGACTCTTCCCTCATCTACCCCTCCTTGCATCATCTCATACCTCTTTTACTATTTAGATCTCCCAAGCAAGCCTTTCTAAACCCTTACCTCTGACTCTTCTACCCTCCACCACCCCTTTACTCATCCCAAACCTCCTCCTACTATTATGAGCTCCCAAAAAAAAAGAAAAATACTTTCTAGACCCTTCCCTCTTCTATCCCTCCACTATCCTTTCAATCCAAATAACAGACTAACATGTACACGGCTCAAACTAATTTCATATTTCCCTATACTAATTCCCCACTAATCCTCTTTGGGTTCCGGAGTAGAGTGCTACCCGCCAAAAAGTGCTTCAAGACCTCATCAGGGGTAAGAAGCGCTATATAAATGCAAACCCCTCCCTCCTCTATCCCTCCACTATCCTTTTCAATCCAAATAACAGACTAGCATGTCCACCACTAAAATTAATTTAATATTTCCCTATACTAATTCACCACTAATCTTTTTTGGGCTCTGGAGTAGCGTGCTACTCGCCGAAAAAGCTCTTCAACACCTCGTCAGGGGTAGTAAGCACTATATAAATGCAATCACAATATTTACGTTGCCTAATGGAAAACATGCAAATAAGTATGATGCAGACACTAACAGATGGATGGTGGCCCAGTATCGAAGGATGGGACAATATTTAGAACACAAAGTCCAGTGCAGCACAGACAGTCATTTTCGATGACGATGACTTGATCATTGAATTTGCTGTAAAGAGTAGGAACCCAAAGAACAATCTTCTGTACCATCTTTTCTACCAAGTCAGTTTATAACAGTCTCATAGTAGTTAGAGGAGTCAGTACATCACTTCAAGAAACACAGGCCATCACTGTTAGGTTCCTTTGTTAAGAAAACTCTTATGTGGCATCTCCATATGGCATCTTCACCCTAGTCACTAACATTACTCTGTCAACAAGTGAGGAAGAAGTTGTAAAGCGATAATGTCTAAGCCATGGTGTGCTTGTTGGTCCTTCATCTTCATGGATGTTTCAAATTCCAGCTTATTCCTGTTATGGCTCAGTTCAATCAACACATTGCTAGGAGAAGTTGCTGTTCTGAATAATTATTGTAAAAATGCTTGCGTGAGATGTCAATGAGAGCAGTGGTGTAAGGCTTTAATACAAGCTTTCACAAATTAGGTTATTAATTTGAGATGTGGGTATCCCGATCCACTTAAGAAACAAAATCTTTGTTAGGTCACAACCCAGTTCCATAAGACACTTAACCTCTGGTAGCTATGGAACAGACAGCATGCGATTCCCCAGAGAAATTAAGTTCAAGTCATAACAAACAATATTCAAATTAACTATGCAGGACAATACAATTCCCAGATCAGCTTAGGAAAAGTAAATAAAAAAAAAAATCAAGGTAAAGTTAGTAAGCAAAATGACATGGTTAAAAGCAGATTAAGTGAAACGGTTTGTACATTATAAAGCAAAATGTATAATAAAACGCCTATAGGAACAACGGAGATGTAAAAGTCACTGCCATCCTGTGTGTATACCAATGCATTTACTTTTCCTGGTGCTCTTCTGTGGAACTCCAGTCACAGCTCCAACAGACACAGACCTTTCTACCACTGTTTCTTGCCGAAGGCAAGAGTCCAAATACTCCATGATGCTGGGAAGAAAGTCACTCCTACAGCCTCTAGGTCATCAGAGCAGTCCACTAGGCATCAGGTCTCTCTCTAGTCAGGGCTCACACAATAGCCAATGATGTCCACTGAAAACTAGTCAGCTAATTTTTCTGTTCATGATGAAGTGCTTCTCTGCTTATTATGGCCCCTGACAGTGAACAGGAAACCAATACCAGACCTGAAGGTCAGGCAGACTTCTTTATTCCTTCAGATGATCTTCAGGTGAGGTGTGTATTTTGAATCCTGTGAACTAGCTAGTGATTGGAAAATTCTAGACTCGGTCTGAATTTCTACCAAAGCATGCTGTCCTGTTTCTATATGTCCCAGTGCACCTTACTACAAACCTTCCCAGAATCCATTATTTAAGATGGCAAGAGACCAGCTTCCATCCAAGGATCTCTGAGTACCACTCTCAAAGTCTACTACAGTAGAAATGAGGGAACACCTATTCTTCTGTCCTGAAACCAGCATCCCTCTGCAGTGGAAAGAGAAGAATTCCTAAGACAACTCTATGCCTTAAATGTTTTCTGTCACTTGGGATCCCACTATTTTCATGTGAAAGAGAAGTTTTCATGCTTTTCATGCTCTATGCAGATGGATCAATGATCTACTCCAACAGTCTTCCTAGGTTTATAAGTGGCTCGGTTATTTTGATGCAGATGAGCATACCCTCCCTTCTTGGGATTACAGTCAAAGGAGGAAAGGCGGACAGCTAAACTGGTTACTTTTGGCTATTGGACAAGAAACGTACACTTTTCAAAAGTATTTCCCCACTACTGATACCAAAAAGCTACTTCCACTATTGATTTTTTTTTTTTTTTTTTAAATGTAAGTGGTAAATAAATTATAAGCAGGTCTAATATTTTCTATATCTTTCCATGTTAAAGGGTCACACATAAGCAAGAAAAGAAAGCATCATAGTTATGTTTCTTACCACCCAAACTGCTCCTATGTTTTGTCTCTGCGTTTTTAAACACTTACACAGGCGGAATTTGTGCAAGCCTGTGTGTGCATATGTTTCTGTGTGCTGTGTGAAAACATGCACAAAATTGATTCTCATTTAGAAAGAAGCAAAAGCCAAGACCTTCATTTGAATTTGCAGAACATCTAAAAGTGATAGGGGACAGCTAGTCTACAGCAGGCAACTCAACCTGGGTCCTATTCTTTTTTTCGTTTCAAAATAATTAATTTCAATGTTTTTTAATAAAAAGACAATACAGAAATGGAACATAGTATAATGTTCTATCAATATACCTAATGCAGGAAGAACTGTACCTTAAAAATTTAAATAGAGAAGTAAAAAAAAAAAACGTAAAGTATACATATAGCAAAACTAGAGCTACTTATCAGTGAAGGAAGCACATTAAATGTAATATAGTAATTTAAATACCATTAATAATAAACATTATAAATATAAATGAATGTAATCATCAACTGGTTTCCAAAGTAGTTGATAAGCAGAAGTATTATGAATAACACACTTAAGAGTTACATTGGTTCCACGTCTGGTGAAAATAATCCAAGACCATCAAGTGTGAACTAACAGCAAGAGGCATTTTTCCAGTTTGATGTGATTGACTTGAGGGCCCCTGCACTCTCGAGTGTTGGTGATCGAGGCCCACCTCCACCCACAGGTTTCCCTGCGCCTCATCCCTGGTGGTCCAGTGGACCTCTGTCTCCTTCCTCTCACTCTGCTCTTTCACTCGTTTTCACTCGTTTTCCTACCCTTTTTATCTTTCACCTTTCTGCACTTTTCTGCATCTCTGCTCTTTTGTTCCTTATTTCTGCTCATTTTCCCTTCCTCTCGCTCTGCTCTTTCACTCGTTTTTCTACCCTCTTTTATCTTTCACCTTTCTGCACTTTTCTGCATCTCTGCTCTTTTGTGCCTTATTTCTGCTTATTTTCCCTTTTTTCTTTATCCCTTACTTCCTCCCTTTACCTTTCCCTGCCGCTGCTGCCCCCGCGGCCCCTCCCCCCTAGTGCGACCGGCCCAATCCAGCTCCCCTCCCCGCCTCCCAGCTGTCCAGCCCTCCCCGACCCCTACTTAATGGCGGCCGCTGCGGGGACAGGCGAGCAAGACCACTGACTCATTGTCCGTGAAATTGCTCTCCCACCCTCGCAGCTTCACCATTAAGTGAGGCCTGCCCCTGCCCTCTCGAGTGTTGGTGATTGAGGCCCTCCTCCACCCACAGGTTTCCCTGCGCCTCATCCCTGGTGGTCCAGTGGACCTATGTCTCCTTCCTCTCACTCTGCTCTTTCACTCGTTTTCACACGTTTTTCTATCCTTTTTATCTTTCACCTTTCTGCACTTTTCTGCATCTCTGCTCTTTTGTGCCTTATTTCTGCTCATTTTCCCTTCCTCTCGCTCTGCTCTTTCACTCGTTTTCACTCGTTTTTCTACCCTCTTTTATCTTTCACCTTTCTGCACTTTTCTGCATCTCTGCTCTTTTGTGACTTATTTCTGCTTATTTTCCCTTTTTTCTTTATCCCTTATTACCTCCCTTTACCTTTCCCCGCCGCTGCTGCCCCTGCGGCCCCTCCCCCCCAGCGCGACCGGCCCAATCCAGCTCCCCTCCCGCCTCCCAGCTGTCCAGCCCTCCCCGATCCCTACTTAATGGCTGCCACTGCGCGGCCGCGACCCTGGCGTGCCGAAGGCGCGTCAAAGGCAAGCCCGTCTGCGCCCGTCCGCGACCCAACCGCGACGAGCGCCAGGAACCCTGGACCTCCGCCCGCCAACGCTACGACCCAGCAGCACTGCACGCACTCAACCCAGGCCGCAACAACAACTGCAAGCTAGCATCACCAGCCAACACCCACGGACCCTTCAGCTGTCACCGCTGCCGGCACACCTGCAGCACCGCCAAGAACACGGATCCAGCACAAACCGCCCACAAGAACACAACCGAACCGAAGACCCTGCAATGCATCCTCCTCAACGTCCGATCCCTCCACAAACACGCCACAGAAATCTGGGACCTCCTCGACAGCACCACCCCGGACGTAGCGTTCTTCACCGAAACCTGGACCAACACCACCTCGGGACCGGACATCGCCATCGCCATCCCTCAAGGATACAAGATCTCCAGGAAGGACCGCCCCGCCCACCCAGGAGGAGGAATCGCCATCGTCCACAAATCCAGCCTCCGCCTGAGCACACTCCCCGACGAGCCCACAGAACTGATGGAACACCTTCACTTCAAGATACTGGCCAGCCCCACCGCCACCTTCTGAGGAACCCTCATCTACTGAACCCCGCGGACCCTTCGCCAACTCCATCACGGACATTATCTCCCCGCAGGCCATCGCATCCACCAACTACACCCTGCTGGGAGACCTCAACTTCCACCTCGACAACCAACTGGACCCCAACACCACATCCCTCCTGGACAACCTCCACAACATTGGACTCCGCCAGATCGTGACCGAGCCCACGCACTCAGCAGGACACACCCTCGACCCCCTCTTCACTACAGGAAACTCCATCACCTTCAGCCACACCACCA
Organism: Calotriton arnoldi; assembly: GCA_963921515.1. Lineage (NCBI taxonomy): Eukaryota > Metazoa > Chordata > Amphibia > Caudata > Salamandridae > Calotriton > Calotriton arnoldi. Next base: position 1,671,143 of record CAWUFW010000894.1, on the reverse strand, counting down.
AACTCCCATGGACCGACCATCGTTGCGTCCACTTCACCTTCAGAACACCCACCATCCACAGACACCAGCACCTGCTTCCACGAAGAAACTGGACCAAAATCACCGACGACCAGCTCACCTCCTCACTCAACAACTCCACCCCAACCATCACGGAAAACGACGACCCCAACACCGCAGCCCGAACCCTGCATAGATGGATCTCAGACAGCACCAACACCATAGCCCCCCTCAAGAAAAACAACAATACCCGCGCCAAGAAAGCCAGATGGTTTACCACCGAACTTCGAGAGTCCAGAAGCACATGCCCCCGCCTCGAAAAGGCCTGGAGGAACACCAAATCCACAGAAGCCCACAACAACTTCAGAGCCGCCTCCAACGCCCACCATCAACTCATCAGAGAAACGAGGAAAAAAGCGATTGAAGACAGAATCTCCACCCACGCGCACAACAGCAAGGAACTCTTCAGCATCATCAAGGAGTTCGCCCAACCCACTAGCGAGTCTACTGACATCCCTCCCTCACAAGACCTCTGCGACAAACTCAGCACCTTTTTCCACCACAAAATCAAGAGCATCTACGACAACTTCGACGAAGACAACCAACACACTGAACTCTCACCAACCACCCCCGACACCCGGAAACCAGCGATTGACGACTGGACAGCCCTCACCACCGAAGACACACTGAAGACAATGAAGTCAATCCACTCAGGGGCCCCCACGGACCCCTGCCCCCACCACATCTTCAACAGAGCCGTCAACACCATCACACCCATGCTCCGCCACACCATCAACCGCTCCCTGGCGACCGCCTCGTTCCCCGACGACTGGAAACACGCCGAGGTCAACCCCCTCCTAAAGAAACCCTCAGCGGACCCCACCGACCTCAAAAACTACAGTCCCTGCTCCCGTTCCCAGCTAAAGTCATCGAGAAAGCCATCAACAGCCAACTCGCCACATTCATTGAAGAACACAACATCCTCGACTCCTCCCAATCTGGCTTCAGAAAAAACCACAGTACGGAAACCGCCCTCCTCGCCGCAACAGACGACATCCGCACCCTACTGGACAAAGGAGAAACAGTAGCCCTCATCCTCCTCGACCTATCAGCGACGTTCGACACAGTATCCCACCGCACCCTAATACACAGACTCTACGACGCAGGAATCCAGGAGAAGGCCCTCGACTGGATCCGCTCCTTCCTCTCCGGCAGGACGCAGCGGGTCAGACTCCCCCCTTTCCTCTCGGACCCCACACCTACCACTTGCGGAGTCCTCCAGGGCTCCTCCCTCAGCCCGACGCTCTTCAACGTCTACATGGCTCCACTCGCCCCCATCGTCAGAACCTACGGACTCAACATCGTGTCATACGCAGATGACACCCAGCTCATCCTCTCCCTATCCAACGAGCCCAACACCGCCAGATGCAACTTTCGAGAAGGCATGGAAGCCGTCGCCAAATGGATGAAAAACAGCTGCCTACAACTAAACACCAACAAAACAGAAGTACTCATTATGGGCCCAAACCCCGACGCCTGGAGCGACACCTGGTGGCCCCCCGCCCTCGGAAACCCGCCAACCCCCACGGACCACGCATGCAACCTGGGAATCATCCTGGACTCCGAGCTCAAAATGGACCGCCAGATCAACTCTGTCTCGTCTTCCTGCTTCCACACCCTCCGCCTCCTTCTTAAGACCTTCAAATGGATCCCCCTCGAACACCGAAAGACCGTCACTCACGCCCTGGTCACCAGCAGACTCGACTACGGCAACGCACTCTACGCCGGAATAAACAAAAACCTCACCCGCAAGCTACAGAACATCCAGAACGTCGCCGCAAGACTGGTCCTCAACCTGCCAAAACACTGCCACATCTCCCAACACCTGCGCACACTCCACTGGCTCCCTGTCGAGGCGAGAATCACCTTCAATATGCTCACCCACGCACACAAGGCTCTCCACCGCACCGGACCAGCATACCTGAACAGCCGACTCAAATTCCATGCACCCCAAAGGACCCTACGTTGCCCAGCTCTCCTACGCCGTGGTCCCCCGCACAAGAAAGACCAGATCGGGAGGCCGCTCCTTCTCCTTCCTCGCGGCCAAAGCATGGAACGCCCTTCTGCTCCACCTCAGACAGACAACATCGCTCCCCATCTTCGCAAGAAACCTCAAAACCTGGCTCTTCGACAGACCCCTCCTTGATGGAATGGAACCTGCACCCCCCCACCCCTAGCGCCTTGAGACCCTTACGGGTGAGTAGTCGCGCTTTAACAAACCCCTGATTGATTGATTGAAGACAGCAAAAACTCAAATAATTGATAATGAGATAGATTTACAAATAACATGGCATAAGAAAGCTTATCAGAAATATTGAGTATTTTCGTTATAAAACTTCTAAAACTTGAAACAATAGGACAATCAAATGAGACATGTCTTAAAGAACCTACAATTGTTTTACAATGCCAACACATGAGGGCATCTAAAAGTTGCACTTAAAATAATTTCAAAGAGCTCCATAAACAATTAAATAGAATAAAAGAGTTAGTTTGTTGTAAGGCTACAGGAAGCCAACCAGAAATGTTAGGTAACCGTATTTTTGTCCAAGTATCTAAAGAGGCAGGCTTGGAGAATTCATCATTCGAACAATTACTAAGAAATAGGATATTATCACTGTCTGAGTTTAAAAAAAAAAATTTAATACAATTTTCAAACAGTGTGGGTAGATGTGGTAAAAGCTTGCATGCAAATTTCTGAATCAGAGATCACAATATTAGGTAAGGTTTTAGAAAATAATTGAGAACAGAATTGCATAAAATTTCAGAATTATAGAGATCTGTTGAAGGTAAGGTAAAAATGTAATTCTGAAAAAGTTAAAAAGGTGTCATTATGACATATATCACTTAAATAAAAAATGTCAGCTGTAATCCAGGATTGCCAGAGTTTGATGTTATGATTTAATTTTATCAATGGGTTGTGCCATAAAGAGAGTTTCAGAGTAGATGAGATAGGTGACTGAAATAATTAATCGAAATCTTGCACAATTAATTTGGTGGATTTTGGGATGTTAGAGGATTTTAGTAAGTTAGCAGAGTTAGACATGGATAATAGCGTAGGTAAAGCATAGGGTGAAATTAATCCTTGTTCAAAAGGAGTAAGTGAAGTAGTGGGTTCCACATGCCTAAACCATAAAGAACCTTGTTTTAAAATAAAAGCTTTATGATATTTAAGAAACTCTGGTAAGCCAAGACCACCATCACTATTGGTCCCAGGATTCTTGTTTCTGGTCCAGGGAAGACATGGTTTGGCAGTTCGGGCTGGACTGTTCCCATGAGGAACAGGGTCAAGACTAATTGCATAAAAACATCTCAATAATATGATTGTCAATAGGAGTAGGTTTATTGTATAAGGAGGAGTAACATTCAAAAATTCATGTACAATTTCTGAGTGAGTTGAAAAAATGTTTCCATTAGTCCCATGAATAACTGTTATTTGATTTTTATCTCTTTTAATACAAAGGTAATTTGCCAGGAGTCTCCTAGATCTATTAGAGTTGAAATAGAATTCAGCCTTGTTATTTGAAACTTGTTTGCCAGCTCTTACGCTTAAACGTTAATTGAATTCGTAACAAAGTTTTTGTAGTTGTAATTTGTACGTAATATTATTATAGTTAATAAACAAGCATTCAAATTTGGCTGTTTGCTTATCTAAATTCTTAAGTTTAGAGTTAAATAATTTGTTTTCATGAGCCATTATAGATATTGTTATGTCTTTGGTGTAAGCTTTAAATGCATCCCAGCAAGTAATGTTAGATGTAATGCCTTCAGGTTTAAAAGAAAAATAATCATTAATAGCTTCTAATATTTTAATCCTGTTATCTTCATTGAGCGCAACATAAACATTCATAAACTATCTTGATTGGGAAATCTGAATTGTGTCCAATGTAAAGCTAAATAGGTGACAGCATGGTCAGGTGTATACATATTGCCAACAATAGGGTCTGAAGTTGAGATAACTAAGTTATGTGAGGATAGTAAATATTCAATTAGGGAGTATGAATTATGTGGATTAGACAAGAAAGTTAAATCTTTATCTGTGGGATGGTGTAATCACCAAAGATACACAAGTTTGGTAGTTTTAAAGAAAGTTTTAAGTGCATAAAAGTCTTTGGGAGGGCGATATATGGTAGAAGAAACTCTGTCTAGTAGGGGATCACAAATTAGGTTAAAGTCACCTCCCACAATAAGGAAGACATTACCAAATCTGAGAATTTCAGATGCAAAATTGTTCCAAAAGGTTGGATCATCAGCTGTTGGACCGTAAATATTGATTAAATGTAAAATTGTATTTTCAATTTTGATTTTGGCAATTAGAAAGTGACCCTCAATATCAGAACGCTTATCTAGTACTTGGAGTTGAAGCTTTTTTGAGAAACGAATAGCTACACCATTCTTTTTGCCAATTGCGGGGAAGGAAAGAATCTGACCGACCCATTTCTTATTCACATACAATAAACGTTTATCATCTATATGTGTTTCTTGGAGTAAACAGATATCAGCTTTTTGTCTTGCTAAATAATCTAACACTGTCATACATTTAACAGGGTGTTGCAAGCCTTTAACATTAAGAGAAACAATTTTAATCCTGTTGAATTTATCCATAACAGTGAAAAATAGCAAAGAAAGGTATTTGAGAAACAATCACAAACAATATGATGTAATAATTAGGAATGACATAAAAAAGTGAAGTAGCTCTGATAAGAAAGAAAGTATAAAGAAGAAGAGTGAGAAAGAATAACCTATAAAAGACGGCTTGTAAACATTAATAGAGATATGGAATCACACACACACCTGCACAAGAGTAGCCTTATTGACAATATCATACTATTGGCTAACCACCAATGAGTGAGAAATGATAAATATAGTAGACTCAAGTGAAATTCTCATTAGTATCCTTAGACAGAGGAGAATGGTGATCCAAAAAAGCCCGTAAGCTTCTGGGTGGTGGAAGGATTTAGAGATGCCATCTTTCCAGATTTGTCGAGGGATCAAAAAGAACATATTTAAAGGGGCATGGCTTGGAGTTGCCGGCAATGGCCGACAATAGAGGAGCTCCAGGCTTTGTAACGTGATAGCCCTCCATCCGCCCAAAAATCCGTACTGGCACAGGGGTGAGAAGTGCAGTAGTGACCACCGTACCCCCGAAGACCAATTGAGTCAGCCTGCAGCCTTGCGGAGGCAGGCGATAAATGCAGAATTCGCCACCCAGCACGTGAGGGCAGTGAAGCGAGAGGCCTAGGAACAGTGATGGCCGCGTTCCAACACCAGTGGGCTGCACCGGAAATATTAGGCGGATAGACACGGGGCCTCACCAGCGACAGTGAGGAGCTCCTCCCAGCAGAAATACACACAGCGAATGGGTGGCCGGTGGCCGAGGCGCCTCTGGGGACACGCGATATGGGGGGCCTAAAGGCGAGATAGTCGCGCTTTGGCACCAGCGGGCTACGTAGGAAGTACAAGACGGACAATTGCACAGGCTTCCCCAAGGACCACGTGAAGTTGCCCCCCAGCAGAAATACGTGAGGTGGGCAGACGGTGCACAGCTGCATCACCCTTGGGTAACTGCGATTGAGGGGTGCCGTGAGGCGGTAACAGCTGTGGCCTATCACCAGCGGGCTGCACCGGGAATACGAGACGGATAACAGTGGAGACTCCCCCCGGTGACTGTGAGAGGCTCCCCCCCAGCAGGAATTACTACAGCGGCGGGCGGTTTGTAGCCACAGCGCCTCTGGAGACCCGTGATCGAAGGGCTGGGCTGAGACCGTGGGAGGCCCCGCGGCAGCGGGCGGTTGAGGGACGGTGCAGCGAGCCCGGGCAAAACCGGAGTGGAGATGAAGGCCCAGGCGTAGTATTAAAGATTGCCGGAGGCCTCCAAAATAATTGTTGACCACGCAGAACAAGGCCAGACATGACTGCAGGACAATAAAGAGAAACGGATCAAGTGGAGAGCCCGGTCTCAATGGTGAGGCGAAGGCGGTAAGAGGCAGTGTATGATTGTAATTGGTGAAAGAGAGAAGTATGTTGCAATTACATGTTTTGAGATGGGATGGCTAAACCGACTGGTCCTGGGGAAGGCGCAGCACACAGTCATATTTCTCCGAGCCGGAGCAGAGACTGGGCACGAGCGCAGTAGGTGGACTGGCTCCCGACCCAAGGAAAAGTGAAAGCCCTGAATCGGACCGAAGGAAATGATCAAAGGAGGGGGGAAATTTGTAACACGAACAGCAGCCAGAGACAAAGGGGCGGAGATTGTGCAAGAAGCACTCAACGTGACCCGGGGAGTGGGAGACCAGCCTCTTTGAACCAACTCAATACGATATGGAGATGTAATTGAAGAATGCAGGCAGCGATTTGTCCCATGGAGAGTGGGGGATCAGCGGGGTGATCGGCGGACAGGGCCCTGGACGCACACTCAAATCGGGGGGCCCTGGGCTGATCGCCTACCAACAGATATAGAGACAGCCCAACGAGTGAACTGACTAGTCACCTGGGCGATACAGTCTCCCGGGCGGGGCAGGGCAGAAGGCCGAGGACTGGATTGGGCAAACCAATTGAGAGAGGCCTGGAGTGTGAGATAAGGGCTAGGAGGGAGGACATAATTGAACAAAAAGGAGTGTCCCAGTGCTCATATCGGCTACGGCCGCAAAAGGAGATGGTGAAACCAAAGGCTCCATCTGCAATACAGACAAACAAAATGGACAAATACGCCGTCACAAAATCCCCTATAGTAGATCCAGGAACCCAGACTGAAGAAACAGGGGCGGCAGAGCCTTCGCTGGCAGCCATTATGGTGACCATTACTGACCTAAAAGGAACGCTAGAGCCCAAAATAGACACTGTCACTGTAGAAGTCAATCTTTTGAGGGCGGATTTCCATAAAATATCTGAAGTATCGAACGCAGAAGGTAACATAACACAGTTACAGAACGCCAGAATCTAGAGGAACTACTACAACACCTCAACAACAACAAGGGGCGCTAGCAGCAAAGCTCGAGGATCAAGAAGGGCGAGCATGCCAAAACAATATATGAGGGGTGGGCGTCTTGGAGGGTCCCAGTGTGGATCTCGTCCTTGAGGACCTTCTCCTAAATCACCTACGCCCTAAAAGACTGTCAAATTTCTTCACCATTGAACGGGCACATAGAGCCCCCATCCCAAAACCAAAACCGGGAGGCGCCACCACGAACAATTATTGCCAGGATCCTTAACTATAGAGACAGAGATGCAATATTACAAGAAGCAAGAGTACATGGGGACCTCTCCTATGAAAACGCAACAATCCGCTTTTTCCCCGATTTCATCCTCCAGGTTCAAAAAATGCGTCGCAATTTTGAAGCAGTAAAAAGAGAGCTGCGAAATAAAGAAATCAAATATATGATGCTCTATCCGGCGCGGCTGCGAATAATGGCCGAAGGGAAATCGAGGCACTTCTCCACTCCGGAAGAGGCTTGGGAGTGGCTAGAGGGATGGAGGGTCGTAACAAAGAAGACACTGAAAATTAAAGATCAACGAAGACCCTCGGGCCGGCGGCGGGGAGGGGGGAGGATTGATAGACGACAGAGCTGGACCAGAGGCCTTGGGGGATGCATGACGGCATGAAGAACCGGCCTCACTAGCGGAGAGGTCAGATCTGCTATGGACCTAAACTGTGGACAGAGGCAGATGGATCCTACAACATGGACTCTACCATTGTGGATGTGGTGAGAGGGACCGGGGGGGGGGGGGAAGGGGTTCAGATGATCCAGGCTGGGGGGGGATGTAGTTCCTTTTGCCATGACACTGTGCAAAGGAACGATACCAATGGGTTAAGACGGGCTGGATGCGCTGTTGAGACTGGGGCCAGTGGGCGACTTCAGCTTACCCTAGCGGGCAGCAAGTTTATATGGGGCGAGAGGCTCTCTGCAAGTTGGGGTGGCGGGTGGTTGCAGACTTGCCAAGGGGTGGGTGGTACATGTTCAAGGGGCAGAAACCGGCCACGTTGGGCGGGGTTACATTGTAGTTGTTATAGGCTCAGACACTTTCCGACACAGGTAAAAGACCGGCCCCTCCAAGTTAGAACACAGAGCTATGAGTGGGTGAATTCACAGGACAGCAGACTATACAAGTTGATAGATCCTAACCAACACAACATGAATGCTACTACAAACTGACATTGAAAATTTTCACATGGAATGTTAATGGACTAGGTAGTAAGGTAAAACGCACGCTGGTATTACAATACCTACGTCGACACACTCCAGACTTGGTGTTGATTCAAGAGACCCACCTGAGAGGCAAATACTGCAAAGCCCTAGACAGGTATGGATACAAACTCCAAGCACATGTGGGGTATTCATCTGGATCTAGGGGTGCCGGGATTCTAATCAGATCATCCGTTGCATTTATAGTGAGTAGGTGCTGGTATGACAAGCTGGGAAGATATGCAGCGCTGACTAGTACATGGGAAAGTAAAACACTTAATTTCTGCTCAGTGTACATTCCTCCAAAGCTACATAGCGACACTCTCCCAGCATTGGGGAATACCATACTCAAAATGCCCCTAGGCAAGCTCATTCTTGGGAGCGACATGAAGGCAGTCATGGACCCACAGCTGGATAGATTGACAGGGGCCACGGGGACAACTGGTAAAGAACCACTGGAGGGATTTATAGAAGTGATGCGCATGATAGATTTGTGGCGCGCCCATAACCCGGCGAACTGACAATATACATATACCTCTGCCGCACACAAGAGCCATTCCCGACTCAACTATCTTTTTACACATAGGAGATAGGCGTGGCAATTTCGGGGGGCCATACACAAAGCACGAGGCATCTGGGATCACTGCCCGGTCGAAGTGCAGCTACAGGGACCAGCTAAAAGCGTTATATTACCCCCAAGACAAGACCCATGGCATTTTTAGGAATATGCAATTTGTGCAAAAGGTACAGGCGCACACCACACAATACTTCCAGGATAATGAGGGTTCAGTGGAATGAGTCTCCACTCTGTGGGAGGTGTATAAAACTGTGATTAGAGGGTACGTCCAAGCACAAATAGGTATTCATAAAAAAGAACAGGCTAGAGAATTGGAGGACCTCGAAAAAGAGATAAGCCGACTAGAGACAGAAACTTGGGAAAATAGAGACTCGGACGGGTCTACGACGCAACAACTTCGATTCAAGAGGCAGGAATTTAAAGACCTGGGGGAACATAAGGCGGGAGCACAAGCACTAGCCATCCAGAGAAAACTATATGACGTAGGAGATAAAGCCAACAAAATGATTGCCTGGCTGGAACGAAGAGACAGAGGCTGGGTTTTGGAAATACATACCCCGAGGGAAGAAATACACCGGACAGGTAAGGAAATAGCAGAGGCTTTTGCCCAATACTATGAAACACTCTATACCTCCTCCACGAAGCGTTCCGCAGTTGATTGTACCGAACTCTTGCAAGAGATTAATCTCCCACACTATCGGCAGAAGATAGACGGACATTAGAGCAAGACTTCATGGTGGAAGAGATAGTGGGCGCTCTTACAGACCTTTAATCAGGGAAAGCGTCCGGCCCCAATGGGCTTCCAGTGGAACTGTACAAGAGTGTAGCAAGTAAAATTGCCCCCCATCTATTAAATATGTATCAAGAATCTAGGGACAAAGGGGAACTTCCCCTAGACCAGTGCACAGCCACACTACTGGTGATCCCCAAAAAAGGTAAATCCCCGGTCATGCACGTCATGCACACGTCATAATTGCATGACGATAGCTTACATTCACTAGAATTCACCATGTGGGGCACATCATGATTGCGTGCATTTACATGGTGTGATTCACAGGGGAGAGTGGTGTTTGAAAAGCAAATAAGAACTATTACCACTGTATAACAATGTTGTTTGTTTCTTAATAGGTTGGCCAGCGCATCTACAGGTACTTCACCTTTAGGTGCCATATGTGTATATCGAGGCCAGTAACACCAGAATACCACTTTCAGTGTAGATAGACAATTTTACATTAGGTCCTGAAGAATTGCCGCTAGATCACTCTGACACCCAGGCAAGAAACATGTCGACCACACGAAGTTGAGCGCAACACCCTGAAACATTACATCAGGTAGTCGCCACTCTAATTTTTAACCAGGTTGGAAGCCAGGGTCATTAAAATTGCTCTGTCTGGACTTCCATTTCCTGTTTTAATCCTGCACGGTCTACCGACCCTCACATCAGCACATCTACACTCTTAGGCCCCTCACACCCACGGCACCATATGGCAAGGAATAAAAGATCTCCGCCAAAGAGCCCCTCATAGGGTGGCCGTCAGGTATTGCAGCGCCGACCTGACGAGGAGCATGCCCTATGATGAAGCATGACACCCAGCTGGCTGGGTGTGTGAGAGCCCTAATTCCGAAAGGAGGGATTCCCCTTTCCCTCTTTTCCTACAGGACAACCTATTGTCCTCCCTTGCTCTCTCCTTATAGGAAGTGTTGGGAATTGACAGTCTAGGAGATATATGGAGGGGACAGGCACAGCTCACTTTCGAAAACCTAAAAATTGAAAAATACGAAATGGCAGACACAGAAAGATTCAATTATTTTTAACTAGGCCACACTCTATGCCAACATATCAGAGAGGGGGAGACTCTCCCGGACTACTCACCTTTGGAAGACAGACTATTAATGGATCCAATGATTTCAAAGGCCACCTCATTAATATATAAGAAAATAATGTACAACTCATCTAATCCGATAGACTCCCTGAGGAGGGCATGGGAAATGGAACTAGGACTCCTAGAGAATGATGATTGGGAGGAGGCAATACAGAGTCCATGAGAAGTAGCTATAAGGCCCCGTTTCCGTCTCATTCAGCTACAAATTCTACATAGGTCATACACCTCAAGATCATTACTGTATCGACTGGGTCATAGCATATCAAAATACTGTGTGAGGGGGTGTGGTGAAATAGGTTCCTTTTTCCATATTATCTGGGAATGCAGTTTCATTCACAGCTTCTGGAAGGAGGTGACACGAGTCATGTCTGAAGTTACCGAATTAGAGATCCCAGTGGAGCCGTGATGGCTACTGCTATGCATGACGGGCGAGGTAAAATGGCCCAAACACAGAATAAAATGGCTTAAAATAGTGGCAAAAAGGAACATAGCTAAAAAGTGGGGGGCGAGCCGACCACCAGACCTAAGAAATGGGAGGAAGATTTAGACTGGTGCTCTGGGGCCAAGAAAGTAACATACAAAGCCAGAGGATGCTGGCGAAAATAGGACAAGATTTGGGGACCGTGGAGAACATACAGGGGACATTGAGAGGGGAGCTGGGATGATAAGGGAAGTTTAAAGTAGGCGAGTAAACCTCAAACCCCAGCAGCCTTTAGAACTGTGGAACATATGAGGGAGAAGCTAACAGGTGAATTTAGAATGAATGAATCAAAATTATGTGTACCATTCTGTATCGTGTGTGAAAAGATGTCTTGAGCGATTGTTAAATAAAAAGAACTATAAAAAAAAAAGAACATATTTAAATCCAGAGCTTAGCAGCCTTGGTCGTAACGCTGTAAATGTTTTACGAATATTAACTGTTTCCTTAGTGAAATCTTGATATATGACGATTGTGGAACCATTAACCAGAATGGATGGGATGTCTCTTGTAGCCTTTTTTATCAGCACTAAATGGTTGTGACGCAGCACCTTAAAGATCACTTCACGGGGTTTAGCTTGACCAGGCTTGCGGAGTGATGGAATCCAGTGTGCTTTATCAATTTCAAATTTTTCTGGAAATTTCAGACGCAAAAGGCTAGGTAATAAGTTCTCTAAGTAATGTCTGAGGTCATTGCCTTCATTATCTTCTGCCAAGTTAAAATGTGCAAATTATATTGCCTGTTTTTCTAAATCCAATAAAAGTTTGCACACATGAAGAACTTTGGCTCTGATGGGCAGAAGGCTGTCCATTTTAGATTTATTATCTTGAATTTTGATCGCATTATCTGTAACTTTCATAGACCGACCTGCCATTTCTTTGCAAATATTTTTAATTTCTGAGGCATATTGTCAGTGTTAGACCGAACAGCCTGTTATTCTTCCAAAAATGTGGCTAAAAAGGGTTCCGCTGAGTCTGCAATTTTAGATTTAACCGGCGGTGGAGAAATTGCCTGTTTGCATTTATTATTATTAACATGTACACTTTTTCCCTCCTTGGAAATAAAATGCCACAAAAAGTAGTAGAAATGAAGAAAAGCAGTGATAAAGAAATATAGAAACATACACCAAAGTAGTTGTAGGTGCAGCAGCTAAAAACAGCTGTGGAAGTGGTCCAGGTCTCAGCCACGCCCTTTCCTGAAAGCAGCTCTGCCCTCCTGACAGGAACTTCTGCTGCAAGGCTGAGGAAGATTCAGTGATTAGCTCTGCAGTCTCACAAGCTGCAAACATGAAAACAATCCGGGCAGAGCGCTGCAATCAGCAGTGAAAGGTAACTATTAATAAAGGCATTTTGGCCGCCTTAATGTAGAGAAAAGTCGTCATTAACCCGGGCATTGGTGGGGGCTATTGTGGGCAGCCATCTTGTTATGCACGCTTGCGCAACTCCTCCTCTGGGTACTATTCTATGGCCCTGGCCGTGCACCCTGTTATACTTAATGTACTGTCCCCAGAGTAACTTCGAACTCATGCCTACCCTGGGGGCAGCACATTAGTGAAAGGCAGAACAGCTCTTTGAACCATCCGGTCGTCTCACGTTTTGCAGGAGGGATCAAGCCTTGCCTTTAAAAGGGAAGACAGAGATCCCCCTTCAGGCAGGTGCAGTGACTAACTGGACATGCTAGCAGGGAGATGCCTGAGGAGCCCTTTAGTCCTTTTGCCCCCCCCTTTCTCACCTTTCAAGGGTCTCCCCGGGGGAAGAGGGAAGGTGCATCTCTTTGCAGTTCAGTCACACATACCCTGACAGCTCCTTTGTGTCAGGGCCTGCATCTATGATACTGCACGGGCTCAGAGGCAAAGTGTTCCCTCATTTGCGTGGGGCCTTATTTAGATTTAGGCGGATAGGTTACTCCATGACAAACATGACGGATATCACGTCCACCTTATTGCAAGTACCATAGGATATAATGCACTTGTAATATGACGGACAGCTTATCCTTCACGTTTCGTCACAAATGTGATGGCTATCCTGTTCACCTTATTGCAAGTACCATAGGATGTAATGCACTTGTAATAAGGTGAACGGGATATCTGTGACATTGGTGATGGAGTAACCCATCTTCCAAACACGAAATCAGACTCAAAGTGCCCCGGAAGTGCAGACAGCGGGCACACAAGTTGTTGGACCCCTGGGGCCCTCAGTGCAAAAAGGCCCCTGACATTTCCATGTCCCCCATGCAGTGCAACTGAGAATCAGGCCTAGTTAAGGAGATTTGACAAATTGATGGGTCTACTCTAATTAACGGGGTGATACTTGCAAGTTCAGGGAACTTATGACACTGTCTTTTGGCAATGACAAGTCTCCATCTTAACTATAGTAGGTGCAGAGTTGGAATCCTAGTCTAGAGATTAAGACCATGTGTTCTTGGATATGTCTTATAACTGGGGAGCAAAGATGGCGGCCGGTCACTCGGCTGTGTAGGCTGGCGTTCCGAGCTCTCCTGGGCAATTCCACCTATGTAGGGATCCCGATGTGATGGAGCGAGCGGAAGGGAAGAAGAAAACGGCATAAACTAAGAGTATGCTCTGGTACCTGTCTCAGCTGCAGGGAGAAGTGTCCAACAGAACACCTTGGATGGGATTTTTGCCGAGCTGGTTTGGTCTCCCTGGGTCATTTTGGCGATCGTATGGTGTAATGGCTCCGAAAGCTTTGGCGAAGAATCTGAAGACCCGCGTGTTGACAGCGCAAACAGCGAGCCCCGGGAAAGGGCGCAGCGGGGGGAAAGAGCCGCAAGTCACCCGCGGGACAGAAGAGATGGTGGCAGGAGCCGCTGGACATATTCAGACCCCCGTCGCCGCAGCCGGTAAATCAAAGCAGACACTCCCCTCGCTCTTCAAGATGCAAGCGGGAAGGACAAAGAAAGCGGAAACTCCTGTGAGCACCGGTAAGCGGGAGCAGGCGGCTGCGGGCAAAGTGGTAAACAATGCTGACTCGAAAGCGGTAGAGTCAAAGGCAGATGAATCTTCCAATATGGGGGTGTCTAATGATTTCTGTGCCTCTATCCCCGAATGCAATGGATCTTTGCATCTAGAACAGTTAGGGGGTGACTTACCGGTTCGTAGTGGGGTCTGTTTAACCAGTAACGAGATTTCTGCTGGGGGCAGTGAAACTATCTCTGCAATTGATCTCGGGGAAAGCGAACTCCAGACTACGGCACTTCTCCCGGACAGTGGAACTATGGGAATTGTAGTTCTGCATTCTCCAGTAGTCCCTATGAAAGACCATCAAAATTTGGAAATATGTAGCAAAGGTGCTGACTCTGCAAGAATAGAAGTACAAGGGGGTAGATCATGGGACTTTGTCGACGGCAGTGGATCTGGCAAGGAAATTGAAGGGGCAGATAAATTTTATTCTATGTCAGACCATACAGGATCATCAGAGGATGAAGGTCCGGGCAAGGAGTGGACGGACGACGACGATAGCGATCTTGCTGATTGGCAGTTTGGTGGAGCGCAAAAAGATGAAGCCTCTTCCCGATTAGAGGGCACAGTTCGCAAATTTTCAAAACCAAAAAACCAAGGGGGGCTTCTGGTAAATAAGTCTTCTGGGCTAACGGGAGTAATGGGTCCAATGGCATGGGATTATTCCTTTTCTACTCAGCCCGGATTTAGTGGGAGCATTGCTGCCTCTACTATCACTGAAGCTACTCAGGGACCTCCTGCGGAAATAACAGTGTCAACCATCTATCAGATCATTATGGTCCATCGTGAAGAGACGCGTCAGGAGAGCTCTCGAATACAGGGGGCGTGTCGCAAGATGCAGAATTCGATCCGGAGAGTGGCTAAAACATGCTCGGACATAGCTGTTAGAATTGGAGAGGCTGAAGAAAGGATCTCTACGCTGGAGGATGATCTGGCAATACAAAAGGGCCTTACCGATACGATTAAAGCACAAAGGGACGATATGATTTGGAAGATGACGGATTTGGAAAATAGAGCTAGGAGAAATAACTTAAGAATTTTAGGAATTCCGGAAGGAAGAGAGGGGGCTGATGTCAGGCAATTCGTTGTCGAGCTTTTTTCTGAAGCATTTCCGGATTTAAAACAATGGGACTGGCAATCTGAGGTCCAACGAGCGCATCGCTTCCCTTTCAAGCTAAGGCAGAAGTCTGGCTCAGTTATGGACAAGCCTCGGGCAATATTGATTTGTTTAAATAATTTTTTAGCTAGGGAGGGAGTTTATGATCTAGCGAGGCCAGACAGGAAGAGAGTCGGGAAAGATTGTGAGTTTTTTGTTAGACCAGATTTCTGTCAGGCAACAGTTGAGCGGAGGTGGCAGCTCCGTCAGCTCATAGTGGCATTTCAAGCAAAGGGGGCGCAAGCTTTTTTACTTTTTCCCTCGAAGCTGAAAATTATTTACCAGGGTCAGACAAGATTTTTTTATCTGAGATCCAGGCAAAGGAATTTCTGAATTCTATGTAGATAAATTCAAGCTTTTTCGGAGCTCCGAGTCATAGGGGTCACTTTACTTTGGATATAGATGTGGGGGTTGATTTCTTGTTTTGTCTTTTATTGGTGTGTACTATTTCAGATCTCCCCCCTCTTTTTGGCTAAATATGGGTGGAAGGATCCAGGGAGAGCGGGTGCACCCAGCTTAATCCATCACTAGGACTTAGGTCCTGTTGCTTCGTAAGGGGGTGTAGTGCAGGGGTGGGGAGGGGTTGGGGAGGGATCAGGGGGATAGGTTGGGGCTCAAGTTGGGAGGGGTGTGGGGGTATGTGGGGTTTTGGTTTTCAAATGTAGTCATGGCAACCATAATAATAGTGGTGGTGGTTTGACAGATTTTATGAATAAAAATGGTAGGCTTTTCATAGCAGTATTTTTTTTGAGCTGAGATCGGGATCTATGTTTTGTTCAAATGATGCGGGGTAGGCTTCGTATAAGTTCATGGAATATCTGTGGCCTTAATGATGGTAAAAGCGGGCGCTTCTATCCAAAGTTTTACAAACTATGCAAGTGGATATCTTGTGTCTACAAGAAACGCATATACCATGGGGGAAGCGGGAATGTCTGAAAGTCTTAGGCTTTGATCTAGTAGCCTGTACAAGACAGTCATCAATGATTAGAGGTGTGGCCATATTGTTAAGGCGCGGAGTAGGGAGTTGTAATAGAGTGAAGGAGGACAGAGCAGGAAGATGGGCAGTAGCTGAAATTACCATTAATAATAGATCTATGTCTATCTGCACGATTTATGGCTCAAACTTAGATGATCCAGAACTTTTTAAATGCTTAAATGTGGAATTAGCAATGTGGCCGCATCCAATGATTGTCTGTGGGGACTTCAATATCCATCTGGCAGGCAATTTTAATCTTCTTAGTGATCAAAAGTATGTGGGAAGGAAGCCGAGGGTTTTTAAGGCTCTTCAGACTCTAGTCTCTGAGCACGGATTGGTTGATGTCTGGTATAGGCATAAAAAGGGTAATGATGGTTTTACGTATTATTCCACCCCCATAATAAAATGGTGCGTTTGGATTATCTTTTTATGTCTGATCAGTTGGTGGGGGAGGCCTCGGTTGAAGTTCCCCTGAGAATCATATCTGATCACAATGCGCTGATCGTAGAGTGTCCTTGGGGGAACATGGATAGAGTTCCTAGATCTTGGACATTTGAAAGAAAACTATTATTGGATCAAGCGTATCGGGACCACATGACTAAATGGGTATCGGAATTTTTAAGTATAAATAGAAAGACCGCGTCTGATTGTATAGTATGGGACACTTTTAAAGCTGCAGTGCGGGGGGAGACTAAGAGCTTTGCAGCTTATCGATGGAAGGTTGTTCAGGAGCAGATCAAGGGGCGTGTTGAGCAGCTGCGGGTTGCAGAGACGGAGCTGACGCAGAATATCAGGGATGGCCTTAATACTGAGCTTAGCCAACAGAGGGTGGCTATTGTTAAATCTAAATTATTCGAATTTTTGGGGCGGATCTGGCTACAAAATATATTCAATATCGTACGACAATGTACGAATTTGGGGAAAACTTCGGGTAGAGTTCTTGCTAAACGACTACAGCAAAGAAGTATGGCCAATCGAATTTCTAGAGTTCAAGATCAGTTGGGCCAGATTCAGGACACGCAGGAGGGGGTTATGGATGTCTTTGGTAAGTATTATACCCTGCTGTACAAGGAAGAGAGGTCCATGTCATTTATTGAGTCTGCGGCAGAGGTGGTGCTGCAGGGTGTTGATACTTCTAAAGTTACAATAGATCAGAATGAGGTTCTCTCAGCCCCAATTGTATGGGAAGAGGTTGAATTGGCCATAAAATCTTTGGCCAACGGGAAAGCCGCTGGCCCGGATGCCATCCCTTTGGAATTTTATAGGGCTTTTGCGCAAGAAATTCGACAGGATGTCTTATCTGTTTTTAGGGATGCACAGAGGGGTGTTACACCGGAATCCTGGAGGCAAACAACTATTGTTCTTTTTAAGAAGAAAGATAAGCCTGATTTAAACCCCTCATCCTATCGGCCCATTTCATTAATTAATACGGATAGTAAAATATATTCAAAAATTTTAGCTTCCAGACTGGCCGAAGTTATTACCCCATTAGTGTCCATTCGCCAACATGGGTTTATACCCGGACGAGATACGGCCGATCATGTCAGGCGGGTCATTGCCTTGCTGGATTGGGCGCAGACCACAGAGTCTTCCCTTGGGGTGATCCTGTTGGACGCCGAGAAGGCGTTCGACAGGGTCTCCTGGGGTTTTCTGTGGGCGGTGCTTCATTGGAAGGGATTTAGTATGGAGTTTATTCGGGCTTTGCAAGCATTGTACATCTCTCCAGTAGCCTCAATTCGTATCTCAGGACAGGAAACCGGGTTGATTAACATTGGTAGAGGAACTAGGCAAGGCTGTCCGTGCTCACCTTTGCTCTGTACATTGACCCTTTCCTTAGTAAAATTGAAGGAGATCAAAATATTTTGCCGGTCAGGGTCAACGGTACAGATTATAAGACGCTGGCTTATGCGGACGACATTGTGGTCTTAACCAGGGATGTTGTTCCGGCTTTTGCAACTTTAAAGACACTTGCAGAGCAATTTGGTGTACCGTCAGGCTACAAATTGAATGTCGATAAGACACAGATTTTACATTCAGCTTTCTCATGTCCCTCCGATGTGTCTCTTGTCACTGAAGCAACATATCTGGGGGTTAAAATCACTGCCTCAGTGGCTAGCATTCCTGATCGGAATATTTTGCCAGTTATCGATTCCATCAACACTAAACTTGAAAGATTGGATCACTTGCATTTGTCGCTGTATGGCCGCTGCAACATACTTAAAATGCTGATCCTTCCTAGACTATTGTATCTGTTTAGAACTATTCCGATAGAATTTTCTCAGGTATCTTTGAGTAGGGCCGAGAGGATCTGTTCCAGATTTCTCTGGGGGTATCGTCGGTCACGTAGGGCGGCCAAATGGATGTGTCTCCCTAGAGATCGTGGGGGTTGGGCGGTTCCCAATATTTTATTATATTATTGGTCAGCTATGTTGCAAAACTTTGGAATACTTTTAGTAGGAGACAGGGCTGAGGTCCCGCTAGCCAATAGACTGACTATCTATGAAATAGGCTTGGGAGACTCGGCTAAGGGCATCTTAGTGAGGGTACTCGAACCGAGCTATTTTAAAAAATAAGGTTCAAAGTAATCGGGGCTGTGTTTTCGATTTGGCGGAAGATTCGCCATAAGTGCCAAATCTCAAATATTAATATTTATACGCCTTTTACGGCTGCTGGAATCTTGCCATTGATTTTTCAGGACCAGGTCATCTTTAGATGGCAGCTGCGGGGTTTGAAGGTTATTGGTGACTTGTGTTCGGAGGGGCAAATGGTCTCTTTTTCCTCTCTTAGGGAGAAATTTTATTTATATTCTCATGATTTTTTCAAATATCTTCAGATTAGAAGTTTTCTGGATAAATATCAAAATGAGGCGGCTGTGGTGTTTGAAAAGGTTACTATAGTTGAGTTAGCTCAGAGGAAAGCAAGGATAGGAATAGTATATCAGTATTTGCTATCTTGCTTTCCGGACGATGTTGAGGTGCAGAATATTAAGTGGGAAGGAAAACTTGGCAAAACGGGGGTAGATATTAGATCTGCTTTAGAATTGGCAAGTCAGATATTAGTCTCCGG
Organism: Calotriton arnoldi; assembly: GCA_963921515.1. Lineage (NCBI taxonomy): Eukaryota > Metazoa > Chordata > Amphibia > Caudata > Salamandridae > Calotriton > Calotriton arnoldi. The sequence goes on along the minus strand of CAWUFW010000894.1, from coordinate 1,651,792 downwards.
TAGCCTACAGACGCAATGTTATATGGCAATGTTTGATTTATACTACACACCTGCAAAGATCGCAAAGTGGGGAGGGCGGAAGGGTGATAGGTGTGGTAGGTGCGGGCTGCAAGCTGCTAATGCAGCACACATGTTCTATTTGTGCCCAAGCCTGGGGGAATTTCTTCATGAAGTTGAGTATTTTATTAATATAGTGTTAAAAATTCCGGTTGTAATTTCTCCAGAGTTGGTGCTAATGGGATGTGAGTTTATTGGGACGGCAGGTCGATCTAGATATACTGTAGCCTTCCTGTTTGTCGCGATGGCAATGATTCGGCTGTGCATTACGTCTCAATGGATTAGTCCAGAAGCTCCTACCTTTTTTAACTGGAGAGCTAGGATACTTGCACTGTATAATTTGGAGTCCTCTGTTTATTCCTTAAGAGGGGAGAAGAGGCGGGATCTGTGCACTAGAATATGGGCTCCTATTAAGGAATGGTCTAAGGTCTGACGGATATAGCCCAGCAGGATTAATTGTAGTCTGCATAGCTTTATAGATGCGTGTTATATTTTGTCTGTTATTGATGTCTTTGCTTTGTCTATGGGGTTATGCAATTGATTTATAAGGTTATATTTTGCTTATTCTGCTTAGATTTCTGAATTATGGTCTTTTTTTTTTCTTTGGGTATTGCATTTTTTCTGTTTTTTTATTATTGTTTTTTTCTTCTTGTTGTGCTGTATTTCTGTATAAGGTGTTTGTCATGACATGTGCTAATCGTTAAATAAAGAAAAAGAGTTAAAAAAAAAAAAAAAAAAGGATATGTCTTATAACTAAAAGTATCACTTAATTTATTTGTGCTATTGATACAATATGGATTTAGACACTCGGACAGAAGTGTTCCTAGCAGTTCTGATCAGCAAGAAATAGGCCTGATGGAAGAGAGGTTGTTTACAGCTAAATTGTTCTTGAAGACTGACGTCCTTCAACTAGCGTAGAAGTCATTCGAGCATCTAACCGAAGCCAACATTGAGACGCCAAACTATGGAAATGTTATTTTCGTATCTGAGGCTGATGAGCCATGAGGATACTGTCAACATCAGTACGTGATCCTAAATGTCATAATATTTCAGTAAATGGTGAAAAGGATGAAATTGAAAGGTTGCTAATTTCTTGAAGTCCTCCACATTGTATGGAAGATAAATTGTATAGAACTTCACATCCATAGCAGGCACCCTCAGCACATTCAGCCGACGCATACAATGCTAGATTTGTTGTGCTTGCTTGGAAGAGTATGGTTTTATATTATAGAGACCTGAGTGGTAAGTGATTTTTTTCGTGCTGCATATAGCTGTGCTCAAACATGGAGTGGGGCAAAGAGAAACGAGAGGCAAAATCACTTGCAGTGTATTGTATTGTGTTGGCTGATAATCTGTGGGGTTATAGTGTGGCCTATACAGAAAGTGTTCTGTGTGGAGGCCAGAGGGATGCTCTTATCAGGGTGCCTCATTCTTGTAGCTGAGGTTATGTGTGGAGTGGAGTGAGAAGGAGTATGATGTGCATTCACACATGCTCATACTGATCATCCTTGTGTGAGTGAGACTGAGTCTACTTGTGGAGTTGATAGGTTCTGGTAACTCTTTGTGTTAGGGGTGTCATCTGTAAGCAACAGCAAAGACTTTCAGAATAACAGGTGACTGAAGAAGATGTTTCTTATTTTTTCCAGGGATTAGTTCTGGCTTTTGACAGCCTGCACAGAGAAGGAGGGTCCGCTGATGTATGTTTTTTTAAGGAAAGGGGTCAGTCTGGTGCCAGGCTAGAACACAGGGTTTCAATACAAGTGTATTTTCAAAGTTTTATTTGGATAAAAGTTGGTCCAGTGCCATGGATGGTGTTCTGTGCAATTCAGGCTGCCTTAAATGAAGAGTATCTGGCCATGGGAGGCCAGTGAAGGCTTAAAGGGTTGGAGCAAAGTTGTTGTGTAGGTATCTGTGCAGTAACTGCTATGTGGGTGCATTTTGTATTCTTAGCAATCTTCAGAATAGGTTTAGCTATGTACAGAGTGGTGGAGATTGTGTGTTACACAAAACTCACTGCACTTTGTCAGAACTGGGGAAGGCAGGTAAGATGGCAAGAGGAGCAGCTGTGTTGAATAATAAGTAATGTGATGGCAAAGACCCAGCACAGTGGAGAAAGTGCTGGTATTCTGTTTCTCTTGGGTTCAGTATGGGGAAGGTAGTGGCCATCAGATGCTCACTTTGTATAAAGTAGGACATACGTTAGTCAAAGTCATCACAAGTCATGAATTCAGATTTGTGTCCTGAGCAAACAGATGAACAGAAACGAATTGTTGTGCCACCAGAACTCCCTGAATGGCAAGGCGGAGATTGAACAGTTTGAGAGAAAAGATTGAACTTTGAGGTATCCCACAGACAGAAGGGGGTGGTTGAGTCTGAAGGAATCAATCTGTGCTCATCAACTTAAAGAACCAGTGCTCTCTAACTCACTAGTACTCAAGGATGGTGGTTCATGCAAGGTCTAGAGAGACATATGTATGCAAGTAAAAGAGCTAAAGGCCCAGTAATTTGCAGACATATGCTCTAAAAGTTTGTGAAACATAACTTTCTAAAAGTAAAGCGAAGTAATATATAACCAGATTAAAAAGGCCCCGACTAGAACTGGATAAGTGAAATGACTATGACGCCCGTTAATCAGGACTGGGGGGCAGGACTTCAAGCCCCAGCACTGCTTGCGGCAGCAGCCGCCGACGCCAGTCCTCCCATCCCTGGAGGTGCGCATATAGGCTGCTGTGGGCTCCCGCAGCACGGGACGCCAGTTAATCAGGACCGGGGGGCAGGACTTCAAGCCCCAGCACAGCTTGCGGCAGAAGCCGCTGATGCCAGTTCTCCCGCGCCAGGAGGCGCGCATATAGACTGTTTTGGGCTCCCGCATCGCGGGATGCCCGTTAATCAGGACCGGTGGGCAGGACTTCAAGCCCCAGCACAACTTGCGGCAGCAGCCGCTGATGCCAGTTCTCCTGCGCCAGGATGCACGCATATAGGTAGCTGTGGGCTCCCGCAGCGCGGGACGTGCCCGGGCGCGTGCCTGGGCGAAGACCAGGCCAAGAGCGGACCCGTCTGTGCCCGTCAGCAGCAGGAAGAGGCAGGGCAGGACCACTCCTTTTGGCCCGTCCCCACTGGAGCTGTTTTGAGGTCATTGCCCTTATGGCACGGAGATACTTTACCGAGAGGGAGGTGAAGGAGGCTATTATCAAGGTATCTCTATTTCTTTGTTTTTATGGGAGTCTCACTCTAACGTCCGTGACTGTTTTCTTGTACACCCCGTACACCCTGTGAGAGTGCCTTACTGCCATCCCTGATCTGCTTACTTTTGCTGTCACTTACCAGATTAAGGGTGAAGTGGTCCCAAATGGTGTTGAAACGTGTGGCAATCATGGGCAAAAAGAAAGGCCCCCCCACCAAAACCCTGGCCACCATTCCCTATGTGTCGACCATTGAGGGTTTTCTGCATAGGGCAGTTGGGGTTGAGACTAAAGAAATAGAATTTGTTGAGAAGAGGATCTCGTTGGACAACTCGCAGAGCCTGCCTCCTGGCCCATCAACTTGCAGAAGTTTAACAGAGCCTCCCCAGAATACGGATCCCGGAGGGGAGTGGGTGGAAGTTCCTGCGAGGGATGCCTTGTGAACAGACAATCCCTTATCCTCGCCTACATCAGCCACTAGCCCAAGACGGAAATGCAAAAGGAAGGTCCCCGTATCTATCCAGCCCTCTGTAGAGTTCCCACCGGCGGCTCCCTCTACCTCCACTTCCCTCAGAGAGGATATAGACCAGGGGCCTCCAACCTTTTCATTAATAAGAGCTACTTATGTTCAAGGAAAATCATCCTAAACTACTAATAATATTAGTGCCATACACAAAAGAAAAGATTATATTAGTGATCACTCTATGCAAGATTACCAGCCGTGATCTCCAAAGTGGAGGATTACCAGTAGTAATTTTAAAACCACTTTTTCAATTTTGAATGCCTCTACAAGGGTAATACATAACAGTCACAGCTGCAATGCCCATGGCACCAAGTTAATAATAGCAAGGTAATAATATTAGTCAAAAATCTCACAATGCTGCATTATTTGTCATTCAAATATCATCTTTAAATATGGAACGGGAATCATGGGTTTTGAAAATACACACATTTTCATCTTGAATACTCACTTTTTAATTTGGGCTACATATATTTTTCAAAACAGTGAAAAGTTTCTAGTTTATTAGGCTGGGCTGCACACAGGAGAGCTACTCACAAGTAGCTGTCGAGCTGCCAGTAGCTCACGAGCTACTTGTTGGAGAAGCCTGATATAGACTCTCCCTATAGGAACGTCTCAATTAGGGACCTTGAGACACTATTGAACAATAAGTTGGACCCAATTTTGCTCAGACTTTCTAATATTGAAGACAGGGTCTCTGAACTATTTTCTCTGATGAATAAAGGGAGGGCTCTGTCTGTCCGGGGGAGGGGGTGGGGGGGATCTAAAGAAGTCTCACGGGGGCCGGGGAATCTACTCTTGGGAGGGCTGTTGTTGCAGTAGCCACCGAAGCTGGGGATGTAGTGCCAGGGTCCCCTTAACTAGGCTCACGGCATGCGCCTGTGGAAGTAACTCAGAGCTCCCATAACACTGACTCCCTCTCACGACCTTGGGATAAATCAGGGATGGGCCCGTGCTCTACACCTCCCACAAGCCTGGGAGCAGCGTTAAATCTTTCCCCAGCAACAACACCGTATGTCATGGTTTTAGGGAAGGGCCCCCCTGTTCTAGCGCTAATGGGGAATCGTATCAAGAACTTAAAAATAAGGTGATGCACTGGATTAGCTCACATTTCATCCCTAGGAGGGGCCTTGCGGATGCTATATTCATAGTATGAAGAACAGGTTGAATGGGCAAGGAGAGGAAACCATGGCCAGGTGACTGTGTGGTGGTTAATTTTAACAATCCTTGCTTAGCGGGTGAATTACTTGCTATTACCCCCCGTATGACAAGAGGCCCATCAGGGGTACTTGCCTTGCCATTGGGTTTTTCTATAGACCGGGTAGTCTTTCCACTATTTCTTATTCTTACCCCTCAGGTAGGAGGCCCTGCCCAGCTAATGATCTCCCCTCATCCAAGTTTCCCCCCCATTACCAACTTCCAATAGATTTCTCCCACTGAGCGGCTTGGAGGCCTCTGACTGACTGACTGGATCCAGTGGCGTAGCAAGGGGGGCAGAGGGGATGGCGGCTCGTCCCCCCCAAGCCTCCCTCCGCTCTTCCATGCGTTTGCCGCTGGGTGGCAATTGCGGGAATATCGCCAGCACCCCCCCTACTCCACCCCCTGCTGTTATGGCCGCCGCAGGCGGCAAAAGCAGGGTGCGCCGCGGGCAGCAAAGTGGCTAGCTCTGCCACTGACTGGATCGAATTGAATCTCTTCAGTCTAACAGAATCGGGGCTCAAATCAACCCTTCCCAGCCTCGAATAATCCCGGATGCCCCCCCAGATAGCTCCCTCCTATCAACTCATGGGTCTTAAGGTGCTGTCTTGGAATGTTGCAGGGCTTGCTTCAAAGTTCAGTGACCCTAGGTGGGTTTCATACGTCCAACCTTTTCATATAATTTGTCTCTATGAAACATGGGCAACTGAAAACAGTTTTTGTTTAGAGGGTTTCACCACCGACTCTGTACCAGCGATTCCTTCTACGGCCGGCAGGGCTAAGGGGGTCCTAATTATGTTTGTTAAAGTCGAGTTGAGTGGGTTTACTTCGATCCTTAAGTGGCAAGCTCACACACTCCAGAGAGTGCAACTTATATTACCTGTCACTCTCCAATGGTTTTAATCAATTTTTATAATAATAAGGGTGGATGTTCCGAGCCCCCTGGAATTCCCCATTTGGATAGTTTTTTTAGCTCCATTTTAGGAAAGGGTGACGGCCCACCGCTAATCGTTTTGGCTGGTGACTTCAACTGTCACCTGTGTAACCTTTTCCCAGAGGGTGATGCCACTATTGGCAGTTGTTGGCTAAATCAAGGACTACATTTTGTAAACTCACAGGAGGGGCGGGAGCCAAATTAGCTTTTAGATACTCATAATCTGACCCTCACTATGGAGGAATTGGTGAACTCACTAAACCCTGTTATTTGCCCAATTTAGGAGCAAAGGTACGATTATTGATTTTATCATGGTTTCAGCACCAATATGCCTCCTTGTTTCTCATTTTGACATTTTTTTAAGCCCATTCAGCGTCCACAATCCATTATCCCTAACCTTGGACATTGCCGTGAGCCCAAAATCACGAGCTTGTCCACTATAAATAAAGGGAGAAGGCTCAAGTGGGCACAGGTGGACCCGCTGTGCCTACAAAAGTCTCTTTTCTCTGCCTGTTTCCAAGATTTTAACACATGCTTGGATAGTGATGCTGGGGGTAGGGAGGTAATGGAGGCATATGATGGAATAATTTCAGGGGTCAGTAAACTCTTGACTGTCTCTCCGCAACCTAAAGGCAGCACTAAAGCAGTCCTGGAGGGACGGGCAATTGATCAGAAACTGCAGACGCACCTAAAAGGAGGCCTAAAAGGAGTGCAGATACAAGTTACTGTAGGCAGCTTGGGAAGAGTTATGTCAAGCTTGTGACACGGGGGACAGTTGCCTTTTCTGGAGCGTTGTAAATAGGACCTGTTTTTCCAAGGATCCTGGTGTGTTTTTATGTCACCATATCCCCGAGCAACATTGGGAGGCTCACTTTGAAAAGCATCTATAACCATGAGGGGGTGGGGGTGGGGGGGCGGTGACAAAACTCCCAGGGCACTGTTCACATCCAGCGACCGAGTGGTCTTCAATTTAGACGAAATCCAACAGGGAATTCTCGCCTTGACCAGTAATAAGGCCCCAAGCCCAGACAACATACCACACAGGAGGGGTTGCCGCCCTCCTGGTCCACCTCCTGGTCCACCGCTGTGATTGTCCCCATATTCAAGAAAAGGGACAGAGAGAACCCGCAATGCTATCAGCCAATCTCACTGTTGGATGTCTCAGTCCAGGTTCTAGGGAGGGCGGATATAAATAGGTTGTCTGAATGGGCAGAAGATAATAACATCTTAAGCAATGTCCAATACGGATTAAGGGCAGGAAGGTCAACTACCGACCAATGCCTCAACCTACATTTAATCATCAACAAATATACGGTGGGTCGGGCAGAATCGTTACATCTTGCGTTTATGGACTTGACGTCCGCTTTTTACACGGGGTATCGAGGTAAACTGTGGACTCTGCTTAGTATGCTGGGGGTTGATACTAGCATTGTGGCATTACTAGCTGATCTGTACTCAACAACCTCAGCCTCGGTGCGCTTCTCTTCCAGAGGAGCATGCACACGACCATTTGCAACATGCTGTGAGGTCTGCCAGGGATGCATATTGACACCCTTTTTGTTCACGCTGTATGTGAATGGGCTAGAATCTGCGCTTCTTTTGGTGTTGGCCGACTGCCCCAAGATCAACAATAGATTTATTCCCGTCCTGCTATATGCGGCCAATGTGGTCCTGTTGGCACGGACTGCACAGGGTCTGGACCTATTACTAGCTAAGTATGTGTCTTTTATGGGACTCTTGGACCTCTCAGTCAATTTCTCGAAATATTACGTAATGGTAGTGGGCCCCAAATCCAATAGCAGTAAAACGTTCAAGGTATCAAATTTACCCTGTCCAAAGTCAACACCTTCCCCTACTTGGGAGTTCTATTTGATGCCAAAAACTGCTGGAAAATTCTGGTAGAGGCTTAAAGATATCAGAATCTATCAAAACTATGGGGGCTGTCTTTAGTTTTGCACAGAGCTTGGTTCCAGGGCACCGAGAGATCTTTTAACAATTTACCAATCTAAGTGTATTGCACAGTTGCGATATGGTAGTGAGATCTGGGGATACACCAAGGCGGACCGGCTCCAGACCATGGAAAACAACTTTTTGCATAAGTTGGTCCAGGTACCCCAGCCTACCCCAGCGTTTTCTGTGCACGCGGAACTGGGACTTGATTATGTCACGGACCTAATCGCCTTAAGCCCGCTCTTGTGCTGGATAAAGGTTTGGAGTAGGGAGGAGTTGAAGCTTAGCCAGATGATTCTTGAGGACAGTCTGTCCCTGGACCGGGCAATGAGTATTCCATGGTTAGCCCATGTTAAGGCATCTTTCTTTTCTTTAGGCAGGCCTGACATTTTTTTAACCCAACTAATCTCTCCTCTTTTGAGTTAGAGTGTTAAAAGATTGTTTCTGGATTGTTCCAGTTTGGAGAGAGAAAGTATAGAACTCCAGAAGCCAGTAGTTAGGGGCCATATGCTTCTGAAGTCTGTACAGGGGTTGGAGCCATACCTGAGCCTGGTTCGCTCACAGCATGATAGGTTTTTATTGTGCAGGTTCAGGTTTAATCGATTGCATAATTTTTTAGCTTCCCTGCGTGGCTGGGCTCGGCTGGAGGGAAGGGAACCCTGTGGCTGCGACAATGTGTCTCCGCAGCATTTTCTTCACTTTACAATCTTTTGTTCTTATTATAGTTGGCCGAGGAAGCATTTTTTAATCCCTTTGCTCAAACTGTTGCATTTTAAACAAGTAAGACCTGCCTTGTTGTATTTACAGATGCTTCCCACGGTCCAAGTCGTTTTGACTGTTTTAACTTTTTTACAGGCTGTCTGGGCATCGAGAGAATCGAGACGACTATTTGTCTCATGTTTTCCTTGTTGTTATATGTAACTGCATTTTATTGGTCTTTTATTGTTTTTTTTATGAACTCATTTTTATAATATGAATTTGTACTCTTTTATGGTGATTTTATTTACCGAATAAAGAAATATTGATTGATTGACTATGAAAATGGTAACAGAATGAGACCTCTTGCTGCTTAATGGTTTAATGAATCAACCGCCGCCATGTTTCCTCAGCTGAGTTCCTGCAGGTTGCATTGCACTCGTTTTGCTCAGCCGAGGGCACCCCCTTAGTTACTATACCCCTTCTTGACTTATTTTACTGTTTGTATGTTGTGGCTGCTTCAGTGAAAGTAATAAATCATAAAGAAGAAGTAACTACATTCTGGACTATGACTGATGGACCATGTGTGTAAGGTGTGCGTTTTGAACTCCTGCTCGTGTTGATAGCTGCGCCTGCCTTAACCGAGCTACCTGCTGCGCAAAGCAAGACTGCAAGGCGATTCCACGCCTCATATGGTGTAAAGGAAAATGCAATAAACGTGCAGGTAGCAGAGGAATAAACTGGATAGTGATAAAAAGTAGTGGGGGGCATTATTTAACGGAATACAGCATTATTTAAAGCAATTAATAGCTCCACTCTGCAGTGCAGGTGTTATTGACAGCACGGGTCTGTTGAAGGCAGTAATAGAGCGAAGATGGTCCAGCTGCTCATAAACGGAGAAGCTTTTAGTGGCGATAAAGCTCAGCTCGGAGGCCATTAGCAGTTTGATGTGAGTGGTACTCTGCGGCCAGCAGCGATAGAGGTGCTTGCAGGCAGCAGCCATGTTGCTTCTCTCACAGGCCTGTATCTAGGGGTAGCAGTGCTTAATTTGTAAATTATTAAGTGCCAGGGCTCTGACTAGGAGGCCACTGCAGCTTGCACCACCCATCGCCCCTGTCATCGCTGCCAAAACAACTAATAACCATCTCTCTCGCATGTAAATTCAACAGTTCAGATTATTCCAAGTCCCCAAAGCTAAAGGAATGGCTGGGGAGGCAGGTATTAGTAATGTTTTAATGTATATTGTTTTTCTTAACAACTGTTATCCTGCTCATCTCTAATTTACATCAGCAGCGCCACCTTGTGGCAGACTGCCTAAGTGTGGTGTTGGCAATTAGGTGCCGGTGCCGAGCACCGGAAACCAATTAAGTGCCGGTGCTCAGCACCAGAAAGCTCCGGCTCAAATTAAGCACTGAGATGTTTTCGGGGGCCGAGCCTCATAGGTCAGCTTAAAAAGTGGACAGGGATGTGGCTCCCCTCACAGTATCTTTTGTTAAAAAGAAGCACAATATAGTACGTTTTTAAAAGGATGCAACACATTTGGTGGTAATTCTAAAAGTATTCTACATTGACAGCTATTTCTAATAAGTTGTATTAAATGGTGCAATTAAAAGCAAGTTAGAAAGGAACACTGGAAATTTAAAGACGTGTGTCAAATGGGGTTTTGTAAACACTTCTGGACAATAACTGATGAAAACACAATAGAATATAAATTCAATAACCCATGGGGATGTGAATTCTCCATCAAGGCCCCTTTAGGAAAATGTAAGTCAAGTGCTGTATTTCTGGGCACATTTTCATAACAGCCATTGATAATAATTGAATGGTTTTGAAGACAGTTCAAATTATATTGGTACCGATTTGGGTACACAGACATGGGGCGGACATATATATGGTCCCACTGTCGGTCAGCACTGCAATGACTGTACCTGGCTCTCTGCCCATGTGTTTCGACTCAATGCCTTATATAATAAATATGATAGACAGGGCTCTATGCCAATACATAACAACTCTTCCTGGTAGGCTTTAAAAAGGAGTAATGTTATCATATATGCTAAAGTGTCCTACACCCATCAATTGAGGAAAATGCTTTGAACTCTAAGCATAGTATTTTATGCTGGAGAGGTATCTTTAAGTCCAAGATTTATGCGAGACACTACGCGCACACCCTTGAACTGTGGTGCAAGGGTGTGTGCACGGCGCAAGGCAGGCTCGAATCGTTCCCGCCCTGGGGAAGAGAGAAAAAACTCTATATCTTAGTAGATATGGTGCTGTTCTGCTCTTGCCTTTTCATTCTGCGCAGCAACTTTAGCTGCTGCTCTGTGCTGCATGAAATGTTGGTAAATCTACCCCTAATTTTTATAAATGACAAGGAAGGAGTAGTTTCACATATCATTTAAAAATTATGGCAAGGGTTGGAAGTTTGCTTCAGAATACAGAGCAGGTGCATAATTTTGACATGAATGTTGAACATATTCAGAGGTGAAGGAAGAGTTAATACGAGCAAACCTTTTGTTTGTAAAACTGTCTCTTGACCTGAGGGTTCTGCCTGCTGCCAGTTGCATTTGAGGCTGCAAACATTCTTATAGGGTGCCTAGTCCATCCAGCTCACAGCTATGGCCATGCTCTCCCAGACCAGTTTTTGGACTGTGCATATTAAATAACTTCTGCAATCTGAGGGCTGAGTGTGGTTTTTGCATGAAGTTTCAAAATCTGTGTAAAAAGGAAGATAGAAAATGCACTGTTACCCATATTAATTTAGTAAAAAAAGCTCATTATTTTGACATCCAGCCTATAAAGATATATGTTGCCTGGAGGTTACATTCCTGTTACATCCAGGGAAAACCAGCCTTTCATCCTTGGAAAGGGGTTAATATAAATATCTTTTGATAGGTAGTGCTTACTCTGGCTGCCATCCATTGGAGGGCATTTAAATGAATCCTGAATCCTTCTATTTGCCCCCAGGGGGCAGGGTGTAGCCCGATGACAGGATAAAATGCGCCCTTCTTTTTATTGTTTTGGTGCCATTTAAAATTCTCAAATGGGCAACTTGAAGGCAAACCCCCTGTTTAGCCCTGGGAGGAGGGAGAGGGGACAGAAAAACTGCCATTGGCCACACCACCATCCCAAATGAGACAAACCAGTTTTTCTGCCCCCCCTCGCCAAATCCCCTTGCTACCAGTATCACTGACCTCTCCACGTAGCGCTTTAGGGCATTTTGTGTTAATATCTCTTGGCCCACTCGCAGAATTCAGGTACTGTTTCTATCAGGCAACATGTGGTAACTCAAGGTGGTAGGTACTTATCCAGCACTCTGAACCAGCCCTCCTACCATTCGTCCTCCAATAGACCTTTTCTTTCCCGCCTGAGAGGTGATTGGAGTAAATATTTCATCAATCAATTTCAATTAACAGTGTAGCCTATTTGGCTACACAATAAAGACCAGGAATCAGTGACTATAGTTAAGAAGGTTTGTTACAAGGTAGCAATAAAGTTAAGATACACAAATCTTAGCACCATTCTATAAAGATACAGAATAACAACTGCAAATCCCATCCTCCTAAAGAGGGTTAGGCATACCAATATGAGACAAACAAGAAGTTCAGTCACAGCAATACAAAAGATTGAGAACAAAATCTGGTGCTCAGAGAAGAGTTTCTAGTTCTTTGTTCTATAAATGGGTAAATCCTGAATCATCTAGGTTAAAGTCCTAACTAAGAGGATGGTTCAAAAGTCTAAGGAATCTCACATTTCAGGGAAATGCAGAAAAATAGGAAAAAGAGAAAGTATGGGAATAAGGGAATAAAGGGAAGGTGTCAGCATCTCAGAAGCTCGGTCAAGAGTCTTCTTGGGTCAGGGGAATTTAAGGGATTAGCCTAAGCCACACTCAACAAAGAATGAAAGGGAATAAGCATAGATGTTAAACCTCTCAAAGTCCAAATAATAAGTGGAGGCAGGCTCAGTCAGTGTAGACTCCAGTTATTTGCAACAAAATCACTTAGGAACCACCGCTCTGTTCACATCATCAGGGGTTCCATTGTCCTTTTCCATTCTTAAGTTGTAAGCTGCAACATTCACGAAATGTCCACACTGAACATGGGCATGACATCGCCCTTGCTCAACCAAGCCATGTTGCAATAATGCTGAATAGGACTCTTCAGTTAATGCTCTGGCTCTCCATGTTCCTTTGTCAAGGTCTTCTTCTCAGGCTTTCTCTCTATCGCTAGTACAGTGTTGTATCTATTCTCAAACTAACAATGTATGCGAACCCACCTGCAAGGGAAAAGTCATGCAAGCATAAATGGAAAACAGTATTTTATGCAGAATGTAAAAAAATGGGCCTAGTTAGGGTAACTTTATAATATTAAATCAATGGTGCACATTTAGTATGCGTGTACACTTTCAAACACAAATTAATATAAACTTATCAGTGCATTAGATTCATATTGCATGTGGCATACAGTAAAATCTTTAATACACATGTGTAAGTATGACTAAAAACTACATTTTGAATGAAATATATGAAACATTAGCATATACATTACAAAAATCATTATCATTTCTAAAGTAAACACCTTCTAAATAGGTGAGGATGGTTTATTCATCAAGTCTCAAAAGAATATCTCATTTGATACGGTTAAGGCACATAGTGTATATGTATGAATTCTTTAATTCTACAGTGAATGTACTTCAATAATGATGTCAAATATGACACTTTTTATGAATGTCGTTAAGTCACACAGGAATCACGCGCTAAGTGCACTTTCATGTTATGAATTTGTGACGTGTAAAGGTGGAACCAAAATAATGCTGGTCCAGTACTTTGTGGCTCTCTGCAGATTCCAGAGATTTCCATCACAGAAATGTGATGAAAATGTGGGGGTTTTGCCAAAATTTGAAGTTTGCAAAAGCTTCTGTGTGAAATTACCTAGTGAGAGCCATGCAAGTCACACACTCCTGGACTCCCCTAGCTGTTTAGTTTTAAAAAATAGGTTTCCCTAGCTGCCAGCTGAGCTAGGGCTCACAACTGAAAGCTACCCGTATTGCAAAAAAGGGTCATTTTTGAGTGGAAAAATGTGATGTATGCATGTTGCATTTGGGCTGTTTCCTGTCAAGGGCAGTAGGCCTACCCACACAAGTGAGGTACCAATTTTATAAAGAGACTTAGGGGAATGCTGGGTGGAAGGAAGTTTACTTTGTGGCTCCCCGCAGATTCCAGAACTTTCCATCACAGAAATGTGAGGAAAATGTGCTGTAGTCAAACTTTGAGGTTTGCAAGGGGTTTTGGGTAACAAAACCTCTAGTTTTCAAAAATGTGCAGGTTTGGTAGGTTTCCTGTGGTGCCGGCTAAGCTAGACCCCAAAATCCACAGCTACCAACTTAGCAAAAAAAGGGTCAGTTTTAAGTAGAAAAATGTGATGTATCTATGCTGCATTTTGGGCCGTTTCTTGTCAAAGGCACTTGGCCGACACACACAAGTGAGGTACCATTTTTATCGGAAACCTTATGGGAATGCTGGGTGGAAGGAAATTTGTGGCTCCCCGCAGATTCTAGAACTTTCTATCAGAGAAATGTGAGGAAAATGTATTTTTTTACAAAGTTAAAGGTTTGTAAGAGATTCTGGGTACAAAATTCTGGTGAGAGCCACACAAGTCACCCCTTCCTCCATTTCCCCATGTATGTAGTTTTCAAAAATTTGCAGGTTTGCTAGGTTTTCCCTAACTCCCGGCTGAGCTAGGGCCAAAAATCCACAGCTGCCCACTTTGAAATAAAATAGTCAGTTTTGAGCGGAAACAAATGTGATGTATCTATTTTGCGTTTTGGGCTGTTTCCTGCCACTGGCATTAGGCCTACCCACACAAGTGAGGTACCATTTTTATCGAAGTACTTAGGGGAATGCTTCTTTGGAAGGAAGTTTGTGGCTCCCAGTGATTCCAGAACTTTCCATCACAGAAATGTGAGGAACATGTGTTTTTATCAAAGTTTGAGGTTTGCAAGGGATCCTGGGTAAAAAAAAAACCTGGTGAGAGCCATGCAAGTCACTCCATCTTTGATTCCCTGCGTGTATAGTTTCCATAAATGTGCAGATTTGCTAGGTTTCCCTTGTTACAGGCTGGGCTAGGGCCCACAATCCACAGTGCATACAAAAAGGCCAGTTTTGAGTGCTAAAATGTGATTTATCCATGTAGCATTTTGGGCTGTTTCCTGTCGCGGACACTAGGCAGTCCATACAAATGAAGTACCATTTTTATCGGATGATTTTGGGGAATGCTGGGTGGAAAGAAGTTTGTGGCTCCCCACAGATTCCAGAATTTTCCATTACAGAAATTAGAGGAAAATGTGCTTTTAGTCTAAGTTTGGGGTTTGCAAGGGATTCTAACTAAAACAAATCTGGCGAGAGCCACACAAGTCACCCATTCCTGAATTCCCCCATGTGTCTAGTTTTAAAAAAATGTGCAGCTTTTCTAGGTTTCTCTAGGTCCCAGCTGAGAGCTAGGGCCCAAAATCCTCAGCTACCTTCTTTGCAAAAAAAGGGTCAGATTTGAGTGAAAAAATGTGATGTGTTCATGCTGCGTTTTGGGCCCTTTTCTCTTGCATGCACTAGGCCTACCCTCAGAAGTGAGGTACCATTTTTATCAGGAGACTTGGGAGAATGCTAGGTGGAAGGAAGTTTGTGACGCCTCAGATTCCTGAACTTTCTATCACAGAAATGTTAGAAAAATGTGTTTTTTTAGTCAAAGTTTGAGGTTTGTAAGGTATTCTGGGTACAAAAAAGCTGGTGGGAGCCATGTACGTGACCTCACCCTGGATTCCCCTAGGTGTCTGGTTACCAAATGTACATGTTTGCTAGGTTTTCCTAGTTGCAGCCTGAGCTAGGGCGCAAAATCCACATCCACCTACATTGGAAAAAAGGTTCAGTTTTCAGTGGAAAAATGTGATGCGTCCATGTTGTGTTTTGGCTCATTACATGTCACGGGCACTGGGCCTACCCACACAAGTGAGGTACCATTTTTATCAGAAGACATGTGGGAGCATAGAATAGTAGAATTGTTTTTTTATTACCAAGTGGATTTCCCTGCATTTGTGCCTTCCAAATGTAAGCCAGTGTGTAAGAAAGAAGATATTTTGAAAAATACCCTCTAAATCATAAATGGTACGGGTACCCACAAATTCAGAAATGTACAAATAACCACTCCATATCTTGTGCCCAATTCAGAAATGCATAGGTTTCTTTGATACCAATTTTTCACTGCACATATTTCACCATATGAATTGGTATATACTCTGTACACAATGAAAAACCATTGCACGGTGCACCTAAGTTGTTGGCTCTGTGTACCTCGGTTCTTGGAGAACTTACAACCCCTAGATATCCTGCAACCAGCATGGTCTTGTGAACATAACTGTATATTGCTTTTGCAAATTGGCAATTGTGACAAAAAGTTACAAATGAAAACGTTGTCACAAATGGCCTTTTTTCCTACTCATTTTCAATATTTATTTCAACAGTTACTTTCTTTGGGTAAACCTTGAGGGATCTACACATATGACCCCTTCCTGAATTCGGAATGTTGTCTACATTTCAGAAACATATAGTTTTCCTGAATCCCCCACAGGTTTCACACTGGCTTCCACCACAGACTGGAAGTAGGTTGAAAGCACAAAAAATAGGAAAAGTGGGCAAACTCTTTTATAAATGCTAAAATTGTGGTAAAAATTAGTTTTTTAATTCACTTCAGCATTGTCCTGAAAGCTGGGCAGATGGTGACTTTGGCACAGCAAACCGCTCTTTATGCCATTTTTAGGGGAAAAACATACACTTTTAGCCAGAGCACTTTTTTCTATATTTCCCAAAAAACGGAAAATGTATCGATATTTTGCATAATTTCTCAGTCTTCTCCATAGGAATCCACTAACCATGGGTTCCTTTAGAATATCCAGGATGTTGGGGAAAAAAGAAGCAAATTTGGCGTGGATACCTTATGTGAATAAAACGTTATGGAGTACGAACTATGCCAAATAGCCAAAAAAGGGCTCAGGAAAGGGGTGGATGGAGGTTGAGACTAGTGGCGGCTGGCACGAATCAGGGGTGGCGGGGCAGGGGCAGGGAGAGTACGGGAGGAAGGAATTGAAAAACATAATTTAAAAAATAAAAAAGTACTTTATCAACGCATCTCTCCGTCTCTCCTCCACGTCGGACTCGAACTGCAGGAAGCAGGAAGTATCCAGGAAAGAAACACCCAGGCGCCGTGGTTCGGCGCTCAGACGTGGACTGGGGACCTGGGCATGTTCTCCACCCAGGCTGTAATGCAGCCTGCGTGGAGAACATGCAAAGTGCGAAAGACTGTTTGGCCGGCCCAAGAGGGCAGGCCAAACATTCATGCGCACTTGGAGTGGGCAAACCACTCCTCCTGTGTCCTGCTCAGAGAGCAGAGCAGCTCCGTTCCTCCCGCCCTGGCCGCAAAGCAGCAGGAACAAATAAAATGATAATAACATTGAGCTATCATTTTATTTTTCCTTCAGTTACACTGCTTAAAAGTAGTGAGGTAACGCTCCTCCACCTTAGCGGAGGAGCCGCCACTGGGTGAGACCCTGCAATTAAGGGGTTAAGGACTGGTAATACTGCAGTTGCTGGGTGTGTTAAGCCTGTTAGCATTTTGTCATAGTAATGCAGATTGCTAGATAATCTCTAAACAAGGGTTTCAAAATCCCTCTCTGACCCTCTCTTTCACTTCTGCATTGTATAGACCAGGGGCCGTATTATAGAATACAGCGCACTCTCCTTGTTAGAGCCGAGCGCACAGTCCAAAAGGTGCGCTCGGCGCTAACAAGGAGAGTGTGCTGTATTATATTGACTGCGCTGCCCCCAGGGCAGCCGCGAAGTAGTGCTGCCCAGAGGGCAACACATTCAAGTGAAATACGGAGAATTGAAGCAGCCGCTCCGTGTTTCACTGTACAGGCGGCAACCCACCTGCACTTTTAAGGGGGATTAAAGATCCCCTTGCAGGTGGGTGCAGTGAGTGGCAGAACCCACCTGCAAGGGGATGTCTGGGGGGGGGAGGGCAATGGGACCCCCTTTCCGTCCCTCCAGAAGACTGCCATCAGGGTGTGCACTGACACTGCACCATCTTTTAGGTGGTGCACTATCAGTGTGCTTCCTGACAGCTTCTTTGCCTCTGTGTCCTCATCTATAATATGGCGCGGGCGCAGAGACAAAGGGATTCCCTCATTTGCATGGGGCCATGCCCCCATACAAATGAGGGAACACCCTCTGGTGATAGCGCTGGCGCTATATGTGCACCAGTGCTATCTGTGAACAAGCATCTGCAGCCCTTTCTGTAATACAAAAGTGCTTCAGGGGCACGCAAAGTGAGCGCACATGCCCTTTGTGAGCCCCGGGGCACTTTATATAATACGGCCCCAGGTGACCTTTATTTCTCCTGTCTTGAGACACCCTCTCTCCCTTCCCACTCTGCTATAACGTACACCTGTATTCAGACTTCTATCGAAGGCACTCTGGAAAATCCAGGATACCTTCTGTTTCTAACTCTGACACCAATGCTTGCTGAGTCAAGTGCTGATGACATCACCTGCATCTTTCTGCAGTTGCTCTATTCCTAAACTGCTGCCTCTCCTCAGTATCCCATGAACTGAGCATGATGTGACTGGCTGCTAAGCCTGTTCATCCTGTGAGATAAATCTTCAGGCTTCCAGAAGGCCTGCTTGTACGAGATGAAGTTGTTGATCCACATTCAAGACTCACGACGGTACTCTGAATGTCCACTCTTCCCCTTTCTTGATCGCAGTTAATCTTAAATAGATCACCACTTTCAATCGATGCTGGCTCAGTAGATCCATCACTATTGCTATATATATATATATATATATATATATATATATATATATATATATATATATATATATATATATATATATGAATCAACAAAATGCCTTGAGCATTGGGAGGCACTCGACCTTGCTGTACCCTCCGGTCTGTATATTGCAGCCTGCCATTAAGTTCCGCATTTCTTTAAGGTGCCGACGCGTTTCAAGGTTAACAAACCTCTTCATCTGGGCTGCAAAAAATGGCACTTGAAGCTCGCATTGCCTGAATCACGGCTCAATTTATTTCATTTCCAGCCCCTCCAGTGGGCGTATGCTAAGTGCAACGTCACTGTTGAATCCTGGGACTCGAAGTCCTTTAATGCGAGAAAAACAGTTCCCTTTAAGTAAGTTCAAGTGTTCATTTAAAACTGTGCTTTTTTCAAATACCTTTAGTAGGCTGTGTCACTTAAAAAACAGGCTCTTTATGCATCAGCAAGGTGCCACTCACGACCCAAGTAGTCCTGGGACTTCGGCCTCGTTCCGCTGGTTCACCTTTCATTCCAGCGGGTGATGGTGCCTTCCCCACGGCCAGGCCGCCGTGCGCAGTAAATGAATCAACAAAATGCCTTGAGCATTGGGAGGCACTCGACCTTGCTGTACCCTCCAGTCTGTATATTGCAGCCTGCCATTAAGTTCCGCATTTCTTTAAGGTGCCGACGCGTTTCAAGGTTAACAAACCTCTTCATCTGGGCTGCAAAAAATGGCACTTGAAGCTCGCATTGCCTGAATCACGGCTCAATTTATTTCATTTCAAGCCCCTCCAGTGGGCGTATGCTAAGTGCAACGTCACTGTTGAATCCTGGGACTCGAAGTCCTGTAATGCGAGAAAAACAGTTCCCTTTAAGTAAGTTCAAGTGTTCATTTAAAACTGTGCTTTTTCCAAATACCTTTAGTAGGCTGTGTCACTTAAAAAACAGGCTCTTTATGCATCAGCAAGGTGCCACTCACGTCCCAAGTAGTCCTGGGACTTCGGCCTCGTTCCGCTGGTTCACCTTTCATTCCAG
This sequence comes from Calotriton arnoldi, assembly GCA_963921515.1. Lineage (NCBI taxonomy): Eukaryota > Metazoa > Chordata > Amphibia > Caudata > Salamandridae > Calotriton > Calotriton arnoldi. The sequence goes on along the minus strand of CAWUFW010000894.1, from coordinate 1,632,367 downwards.
CGGGTGATGGTGCCTTCCCCACGGCCAGGCCGCCGTGCGCAGTAAATGAATCAACAAAATGCCTTGAGCATTGGGAGGCACTCGACCTTGCTGTACCCTCCGGTCTGTATATTGCAGCCTGCCATTAAGTTCCGCATTTCTTTAAGGTGCCGACGCGTTTCAAGGTTAACAAACCTCTTCATCTGGGCTGCAAAAATGGCACTTGAAGCTCGCATTGCCTGAATCACGGCTCAATTTATTTCATTTCAAGCCCCTCCAGTGGGCGTATGCTAAGTGCAACGTCACTGTTGAATCCTGGGACTCGAAGTCCTGTAATGCGAGAAAAACAGTTCCCTTTAAGTAAGTTCAAGTGTTCATTTAAAACTGTGCTTTTTTCAAATACCTTTAGTAGGCTGTGTCACTTAAAAACAGGCTCTTTATGCATCAGCAAGGTGCCACTCACGTCCCAAGTAGTCCTGGGACTTCGGCCTCGTTCCGCTGGTTCACCTTTCATTCCAGCGGGTGATGGTGCCTTCCCCACGGCCAGGCCGCCATGCGCAGTAAATGAATCAACAAAATGCCTTGAGCATTGGGAGGCACTCGACCTTGATGTACCCTCCGGTCTGTATATTGCAGCCTGCCATTAAGTTCCGCATTTCTTTAAGGTGCCGACGCGTTTCAAGGTTAACAAACCTCTTCATCTGGGCTGCAAAAAATGGCACTTGAAGCTCGCATTGCCTGACTCACGGCTCAATTTATTTCATTTCAAGCCCCTCCAGTGGGTGTATACTAAGTGCAACGTCACTGTTGAATCCTGGGACTCGAAGTCCTGTAATGCGAGAAAAACAGTTCCCTTTAAGTAAGTTCAAGTGTTCATTTAAAACTGTGCTTTTTTCAAATACCTTTAGTAGGCTGTGTCACTTAAAAAACAGGCTCTTTATGCATCAGCAAGGTGCCACTCACGTCCCAAGTAGTCCTGGGACTTCGGCCTCGTTCCGCTGGTTCACCTTTCATTCCAGCGGGTGATGGTGCCTTCCCCACGGCCAGGCCGCCGTGCGCAGTAAATGAATCAACAAAATGCCTTGAGCATTGGGAGGCACTCGACCTTGCTGTACCCTCCGGTCTGTATATTGCAGCCTGCCATTAAGTTCCGCATTTCTTTAAGGTGCCGACGCGTTTCAAGGTTAACAAACCTCTTCATCTGGGCTGCAAAAAATGGCACTTGAAGCTCGCATTGCCTGAATCACGGCTCAATTTATTTCATTTCAAGCCCCTCCAGTGGGCGTATGCTAAGTGCAACGTCACTGTTGAATCCTGGGACTCAAAGTCCTGTAATGCGAGAAAACAGTTCCCTTTAAGTAAGTTCAAGTGTTCATTTAAAACTGTGCTTTTTTCAAATACCTTTAGTAGGCTGTGTCACTTAAAAACAGGCTCTTTATGCATCAGCAAGGTGCCACTCACGTCCCAAGTAGTCCTGGGACTTCGGCCTCGTTCCGCTGGTTCACCTTTCATTCCAGCGGGTGATGGTGCCTTCCCCACGGCCAGGCCGCCGTGCGCAGTAAATGAATCAACAAAATGCCTTGAGCATTGGGAGGCACTCGACCTTGCTGTACCCTCCGGTCTGTATATTGCAGCCTGCCATTAAGTTCCGCATTTCTTTAAGGTGTCGACGCGTTTCAAGGTTAACAAACCTCTTCATCTGGGCTGCAAAAATGGCACTTGAAGCTCGCATTGCCTGAATCACGGCTCAATTTATTTAATTTCAAGCCCCTCCAGTGGGCGTATGCTAAGTGCAACGTCACTGTTGAATCCTGGGACTCGAAGTCCTGTAATGCGAGAAAAACAGTTCCCTTTAAGTAAGTTCAAGTGTTCATTTAAAACTGTGCTTTTTTCAAATACCTTTAGTAGGCTGTGTCACTTAAAAAACAGGCGCTTTATGCATCAGCAAGGTGCCACTCACGTCCCAAGTAGTCCTGGGACTTCAGCCTCGTTCCGCTGGTTCACCTTTCATTCCAGCGGGTGATGGTGCCTTCCCCACGGCCAGGCCGCCGTGCGCAGTAAATGAATCAACAAAATGCCTTGAGCATTGGGAGGCACTCGACCTTGCTGTACCCTCCGGTCTGTATATTGCAGCCTGCCATTAAGTTCCGCATTTCTTTAAGGTGCCGACGCGTTTCAAGGTTAACAAACCTCTTCATCTGGGCTGCAAAAAATGGCACTTGAAGCTCGCATTGCCTGAATCACGGCTCAATTTATTTCATTTCAAGCCCCTCCAGTGGGCGTATGCTAAGTGCAACGTCACTGTTGAATCCTGGGACTCGAAGTCCTGTAATGCGAGAAAAACAGTTCCCTTTAAGTAAGTTCAAGTGTTCATTTAAAACTGTGCTTTTTTCAAATACCTTTAGTAGGCTGTGTCACTTAAAAAACAGGCTCTTTATGCACCAGCAAGGTGCCACTCACGTCCCAAGTAGTCCTGGGACTTCGGCCTCGTTCCGCTGGTTCACCTTTCATTCCAGCGGGTGATGGTGCCTTCCCCACGGCCAGGCCGCCGTGCGCAGTAAATGAATCAACAAAATGCCTTGAGCATTGGGAGGCACTCGACCTTGCTGTACCCTCCGGTCTGTATATTGCAGCCTGCCATTAAGTTCCGCATTTCTTTAAGGTGCCGACGCGTTTCAAGGTTAACAAACCTCTTCATCTGGGCTGCAAAAAATGGCACTTGAAGCTCGCATTGCCTGAATCACGGCTCAATTTATTTCATTTCAAGCCCCTCCAGTGGGCGTATGCTAAGTGCAACGTCACTGTTGAATCCTGGGACTCAAAGTCCTGTAATGCGAGAAAAACAGTTCCCTTTAAGTAAGTTCAAGTGTTCATTTAAAACTGTGCTTTTTTCAAATACCTTTAGTAGGCTGTGTCACTTAAAAAACAGGCTCTTTATGCATCAGCAAGGTGCCACTCACGTCCCAAGTAGTCCTGGGACTTCGGCCTCGTTCCGCTGGTTCACCTTTCATTCCAGCGGGTGATGGTGCCTTCCCCACGGCCAGGCCGCCGTGCGCAGTAAATGAATCAACAAAATGCCTTGAGCATTGGGAGGCACTCGACCTTGCTGTACCCTCCGGTCTGTATATTGCAGCCTGCCATTAAGTTCCGCATTTCTTTAAGGTGTCGACGCGTTTCAAGGTTAACAAACCTCTTCATCTGGGCTGCAAAAAATGGCACTTGAAGCTCGCATTGCCTGAATCACGGCTCAATTTATTTAATTTCAAGCCCCTCCAGTGGGCGTATGCTAAGTGCAACGTCACTGTTGAATCCTGGGACTCGAAGTCCTGTAATGCGAGAAAAACAGTTCCCTTTAAGTAAGTTCAAGTGTTCATTTAAAACTGTGCTTTTTCAAATACCTTTAGTAGGCTGTGTCACTTAAAAAACAGGCGCTTTATGCATCAGCAAGGTGCCATTCACGTCCCAAGTAGTCCTGGGACTTCAGCCTCGTTCCGCTGGTTCACCTTTCATTCCAGCGGGTGATGGTGCCTTCCCCACGGCCAGGCCGCCGTGCGCAGTAAATGAATCAACAAAATGCCTTGAGCATTGGGAGGCACTCGACCTTGCTGTACCCTCCGGTCTGTATATTGCAGCCTGCCATTAAGTTCCGCATTTCTTTAAGGTGCCGACGCGTTTCAAGGTTAACAAACCTCTTCATCTGGGCTGCAAAAAATGGCACTTGAAGCTCGCATTGCCTGAATCACGGCTCAATTTATTTCATTTCAAGCCCCTCCACTGGGCGTATGCTAAGTGCAACGTCACTGTTGAATCCTGGGACTCGAAGTCCTGTAATGCGAGAAAAACAGTTCCCTTTAAGTAAGTTCAAGTGTTCATTTAAAACTGTGCTTTTTTCAAATACCTTTAGTAGGCTGTGTCACTTAAAAAACAGGCTCTTTATGCATCAGCAAGGTGCCACTCACGTCCCAAGTAGTCCTGGGACTTCGGCCTCGTTCCGCTGGTTCACCTTTCATTCCAGCGGGTGATGGTGCCTTCCCCACGGCCAGGCCGCCGTGCGCAGTAAATGAATCAACAAAATGCCTTGAGCATTGGGAGGCACTCGACCTTGCTGTACCCTCCGGTCTGTATATTGCAGCCTGCCATTAAGTTCCGCATTTCTTTAAGGTGCCGACGCGTTTCAAGGTTAACAAACCTCTTCATCTGGGCTGCAAAAAATGGCACTTGAAGCTCGCATTGCCTGAATCACGGCTCAATTTATTTCATTTCAAGCCCCTCCAGTGGGCGTATGCTAAGTGCAACGTCACTGTTGAATCCTGGGACTCGAAGTCCTGTAATGCGAGAAAAACAGTTCCCTTTAAGTAAGTTCAAGTGTTCATTTAAAACTGTGCTTTTTTCAAATACCTTTAGTAGGCTGTGTCACTTAAAAAACAGGCTCTTTATGCACCAGCAAGGTGCCACTCACGTCCCAAGTAGTCCTGGGACTTCGGCCTCGTTCCGCTGGTTCACCTTTCATTCCAGCGGGTGATGGTGCCTTCCCCACGGCCAGGCCGCCGTGCGCAGTAAATGAATCAACAAAATGCCTTGAGCATTGGGAGGCACTCGACCTTGCTGTACCCTCCGGTCTGTATATTGCAGCCTGCCATTAAGTTCCGCATTTCTTTAAGGTGCCGACGCGTTTCAAGGTTAACAAACCTCTTCATCTGGGCTGCAAAAAATGGCACTTGAAGCTCGCATTGCCTGAATCACGGCTCAATTTATTTAATTTCAAGCCCCTCCAGTGGGCGTATGCTAAGTGCAACGTCACTGTTGAATCCTGGGACTCGAAGTCCTGTAATGCGAGAAAAACAGTTCCCTTTAAGTAAGTTCAAGTGTTCATTTAAAACTGTGCTTTTTTCAAATACCTTTAGTAGGCTGTGTCACTTAAAAAACAGGCTCTTTATGCATCAGCAAGGTGCCACTCACGTCCCAAGTAGTCCTGGGACTTCGGCCTCGTTCCGCTGGTTCACCTTTCATTCCAGCGGGTGATGGTGCCTTCCCCACGGCCAGGCCGCCGTGCGCAGTAAATGAATCAACAAAATGCCTTGAGCATTGGGAGGCACTCGACCTTGCTGTACCCTCCGGTCTGTATATTGCAGCCTGCCATTAAGTTCCGCATTTCTTTAAGGTGCCGACGCGTTTCAAGGTTAACAAACCTCTTCATCTGGGCTGCAAAAAATGGCACTTGAAGCTCGCATTGCCTGAATCACGGCTCAATTTAATTCATTTCAAGCCCCTCCAGTGGGCGTATGCTAAGTGCAACGTCACTGTTGAATCCTGGGACTCGAAGTCCTGTAATGCGAGAAAAACAGTTCCCTTTAAGTAAGTTCAAGTGTTCATTTAAAACTGTGCTTTTTTCAAATACCTTTAGTAGGCTGTGTCACTTAAAAAACAGGCTCTTTATGCATCAGCAAGGTGCCACTGACGTCCCAAGTAGTCCTGGGACTTCGGCCTCGTTCCGCTGGTTCACCTTTCATTCCAGCGGGTGATGGTGCCTTCCCCACGGCCAGGCCGCCGTGCGCAGGAAATGAATCAACAAAATGCCTTGAGCATTGGGAGGCACTCGACCTTGCTGTACCCTCCGGTCTGTATATTGCAGCCTGCCATTAAGTTCCGCATTTCTTTAAGGTGCCGACGCGTTTCAAGGTTAACAAACCTCTTCATCTGGGCTGCAAAAAATGGCACTTGAAGCTCGCATTGCCTGAATCATGGCTCAATTTATTTCATTTCAAGCCCCTCCAGTGGGCGTATGCTAAGTGCAACGTCACTGTTGAATCCTGGGACTCGAAGTCCTGTAATGCGAGAAAAACAGTTCCCTTTAAGTAAGTTCAAGTGTTCATTTAAAACTGTGCTTTTTTCAAATACCTTTAGTAGGCTGTGTCACTTAAAAAACAGGCTCTTTATGCATCAGCAAGGTGCCACTCACGTCCCAAGTAGTCCTGGGACTTCGGCCTTGTTCCGCTGGTTCACCTTTCATTCCAGCGGGTGATGGTGCCTTCCCCACGGCCAGGCCGCCGTGCGCAGTAAATGAATCAACAAAATGCCTTGAGCATTGGGAGGCACTCGACCTTGCTGTACCCTCCGGTCTGTATATTGCAGCCTGCCATTAAGTTCCGCATTTCTTTAAGGTGCCGACGCGTTTCAAGGTTAACAAACCTCTTCATCTGGGCTGCAAAAAATGGCACTTGAAGCTCGCATTGCCTGAATCACGGCTCAATTTATTTCATTTCAAGCCCCTCCAGTGGGCGTATGCTAAGTGCAACGTCACTGTTGAATCCTGGGACTCGAAGTCCTGTAATGCGAGAAAAACAGTTTCCTTTAAGTAAGTTCAAGTGTTCATTTAAAACTGTGATTTTTTCAAATACCTTTAGTAGGCTGTGTCACTTAAAAAACAGGCTCTTTATGCATCAGCAAGGTGCCACTCACGTCCCAAGTAGTCCTGGGACTTCGGCCTCGTTCCGCTGGTTCACCTTTCATTCCAGCGGGTGATGGTGCCTTCCCCACGGCCAGGCTGCCGTGCGCAGTAAATGAATCAACAAAATGCCTTGAGCATTGGGAGGCACTCGACCTTGCTGTACCCTCCGGTCTGTATATTGCAGCCTGCCCTTAAGTTCCGCATTTCTTTAAGGTGTCGACGCGTTTCAAGGTTAACAAACCTCTTCATCTGGGCTGCAAAAAATGGCACTTGAAGCTCGCATTGCTTGAATCACAGCTCATTTATTTCATTTCAAGCCCCTCCAGTGGGCGTATGCTAAGTGCAACGTCACTGTTGAATCCTGGGACTCGAAGTCCTGTAATGCGAGAAAAACAGTTCCCTTTAAGTAAGTTCAAGTGTTCATTTAAAACTGTGCTTTTTTCAAATACCTTTAGTAGGCTGTGTCACTTAAAAAACAGGCTCTTTATGCATCAGCAAGGTGCCACTCACATCCCAAGTAGTCCTGGGACTTCGGCCTCGTTCCGCTGGTTCACCTTTCATTTCAGCGGGTGATGGTGCCTTCCCCACGGCAAGGCCGCCGTGCGCAGTAAATGAATCAACAAAATGCCTTGAGCATTGGGAGGCACTCGACCTTGCTGTACCCTCCGGTCTGTATATTGCAGCCTGCCATTAAGTTCCGCATTTCTTTAAGGTGCCGACGCGTTTCAAGGTTAACAAACCTCTTCATCTGGGCTGCAAAAATGGCACTTGAAGCTCGCATTGCCTGAATCACGGCTCAATTTATTTCATTTCAAGCCCCTCCAGTGGGCGTATGCTAAGTGCAACGTCACTGTTGAATCCTGGGACTCGAAGTCCTGTAATGCGAGAAAAACAGTTCCCTTTAAGTAAGTTCAAGTGTTCATTTAAAACTGTGCTTTTTTCAAATACCTTTAGTAGGCTGTGTCACTTAAAAAACAGGCTCTTTATGCATCAGCAAGGTGCCACTCACGTCCCAAGTAGTCCTGGGACTTCGGCCTCGTTCCGCTGGTTCACGTCCATGTCGGTAGCTTCAAACCAAAAAGCAGCTGTGCTAAAGGAGGGTCGAGAAGGAAGTCTGACCCCGTCTTAATTTGCTCCATCAAGGTTAGTGCCAGAGTTAGTTTTACCTTGATAAGAAGAGCTGCCTAAGATTCCCCTGGCACCGACCAGCCCCGCCCCAGAGAACACATGCACAGATAACTCTGTGGAATGGAGACAAGAGGGGAGATGGGAAGACCTGAGGTCACATGACAGCCCTCTGCTCCCGCATCTACCTCTCTCAATAATTGGTACCACACATGGTGACAGGACAATGTGAGGGACTCGAGCAGTTTTGCTCTTTCATTTCTTATATGAACGCATGACCACAGTTTGTTTTAAATAGATTTTTTTGCTGAAAAATCAGAAATCTAGATCTTGAGTGCAGTCAGTGGAGATGATACTCTGCAGAGAGATGTAAGCCTTGAAGCCGGTCTGCCTGACAAGTAATTAACTGGTACATTTCCAGGTGCCTAATTATTCTTTTCCCTGGTGCGAAACTTTGTACATTTTGCTTTGTGAAGCAGAACTGGAGGTGAATTTTTCCTCTGACAGTAAGTGCAGACATTAATGTTTTGTCTTGCTTTGCCCTTAATGTGTTTCTAGATAGGGTGCTAATCTCTTCAGCATATAAATGATGCAGTGCAGGCCAGAACCCTCCTGCTCTACAGAAGCGAGCAGCAATCACACGTAATTAGAACATTGATCCATTGTGTCTGGCACAATAAAGAGGTTTAAAGACATAGAGTCTTGGTTTGTCTTGCCAGTGAGTTTATCATTAATTTAGTGGTGCGATGTGGCCTTTACAATCAGACCAGCTGGAATATATTTGCGAGGCATACATAATCCATTTAGCCAGCATCGTCCACTCTCACGACATCATCTTCCTCTCTTATGCCGAAGAGACACAGCTCATTCTCTCTCACACGGGCAAGAAGCCGAGTAGCCAGATCAAGGTCAATGCGTGCATGACTGAAATCGCCCACTGGATGAGGACCTGATATAGATCTTGGCAGAGCGGGAACCCTGTTGCAATGGCAATGGTGTTTTCTCCCTGCCAAGACTACGGTCCGCACAATTTAAATGTGGGTAGACAAGAGTTTGATGACAGTGGAGTCTACTCCGTCTCGGCCATGGTCAAACTTCTCCATCAGAGTAAGTGCCATTTCAGGATTGGCTATTTGTCCGCCCAACTAATTTAGATGGGCGGACATATTGTCATTTTTCAACGTCTGTTACCGCCAAGAAAAACCTGGCAGCACGGGAGACAGGAAAGTGCTCAATACCCTCTTCACCATGGGAGAAAAGTCCCATGGCGAGGGGGGCATTGTTTTTTTATTTTCAAAAAGAAACTCCGTCTTCCGAGTTTCTTTTTGAAAATAAAAAAAAAACTTTGTACGTTTGCCATATGACTCTGTCATGTTGATGGAGCCATCCGGTAAAATTACAATCCATTTACAGGAACCGCCTTGATGGCAGTTCCTATCAATGCTAGAAATGTCCGCTGGGCCTGCGGACATTTCCAAATTTGGCTGTCGGCACCTCCGTCAGGGCAACCGAGTAATTTACCCTGGCGGAAGATGGGCTGACCACCAATAATTAAATCAGGTCCCAACTTGTTAAACCTGAACACCAGCTAGACCAAAATTGTGATCTTCGGGAAGAGGACTTCACCGTGGGACTCCACTTGGTAGCCAACAGAGCTAGGACCGACACCCCACGCCAATAACCACAGGATAGTGATCGACAGGAAACTCGACATGACCAACCAAGTCCACACTGTCACCGCCTCATGCACCCTTACCCTGAAGATGCTAAGGAAGATTTTCAAATGGCTCCCAATCAGCACCCTGAAAAACATCATGCACGCCCTCATCACCCTTTATGCCAGTATCAACAAAGAACTCACCCGAAGGCTGCAGGCCATTCAGAACTCAGCAGCCAGAATCACTCTCAAGCACCCAAGCTGCAATCACATCACACCACAGCTGAAGGAGCTCCACTGCCTCCCCATACACAAACGAGCAAATTCAAACTCCTCACCCACACTTTCAAGCCACTACATAACATGGCCTAGCATACCTCAACAATCACATCTGCTTTCACAGACCTTCCAGACTCATCCGGGCTCCTACTTGCACACATCCCACGCATACGAAAAACCATATACGATGTTGAAGCTTCCTCCTACATCGCTACAAAAGCCTGGAACAACCTGCCGCCACACATAAGAGCCTCCGCCTCACTTCTTGATTTCCCCAAAAAGCTGAAACCAGGCTTTATGGTTAGTCCCACTAGGCCATAGGTTGGCTAGACTCACACGTGCTCAGCACTAAAATACCCTCCCAGGTGATAATGCACTCAATAAATCTGCATGACATAACATAATACAAGATCTGTATTTTTTAGGTCTGGCCTAGAGACATCTTTAGCTGTGGTGTTGACCTTTTGTTTTCTAAGCAAAATATAATAAAAATACATACATATGTTTATAACCTCAGGGGCCTATGGTCAGTCCTTTTCATCCATTGATGTGTTCAATTGTCATTCACATTTGACATCCACCCACCCATAGCATAGAGCATGGGGCAGTTGGTGAGCCAGTGGATGTCTTTACTGAGAGTGACTGCATTATGCTAGTGCACATTCAGATAAAAAAGTAGAACACTTCAATGTCAGACCTGGCAGACACCCTGCTTTCTTGTCTACTTTCATTACATGTTTAATTTTTGCAGTGGACATTTTTTTTTCTCAAACTTCTTTTTATTGAATTTTTGGTAGGAAGTCACAATATATTGTCACATAACGCCCAGCGCAGTGGGCCATTGCTGAAAAAGAACAAATAAGAAACCAAGCCATTGCAATTCACAAGGTACCAAACCAAGCCAGTGTCTCTTATAACAGTGCAATTGGGTGATACAGTTCTGGAACTAAAGTGGCTTGGAGAAGAACCTATTGCTTCATAGAGATCAAAATAATCGGGCCAAGTCCAGCATGTTCTGATAACGAGTTGTATTTGTGTCATCCCAACGGAGATGAACGTAGTCAGCAAACTGAACTCCCTATCTAAAACCCCCAACTTAAGGTAAACTAAATACCCCCCTCCCTCCACCCTCCCCTATGGCATGGTGGCGGCATAAAAGTTCCCAACATGTTCCAGGTTGGTGAGTCATGTGAGGGCTAAAATTGAAAGAGGTGCATACTTCTTATAGATGAAGGACAGACAGCCATGGGTAAGCCTCGTGAGAGAAATGAAACCAGCGGACCCCATCTATATTCAAAGTTCTTGTATTCATCTCTGAAGATGTCAGACAGCCTTTCGAGGCTAAGCAATCTCCAGAGCTGAGAATACCACAGGGTGATCGCAGGGGCCTCCCTTTTCTTCCAGGCTGCCGCTATAGCTATCTTGGCTGCTCCTATGCATAACCACATGATGGCTTTGTCAGCCCTGGTTTGGTGTTTAAGGGCTGGGTCTCTAATACCTAAGAGGCATTCTGCCATGGTAGTCGGAATGGGGTACCCTAGCATATCTTTAATGTGCGCTAAAATTTCCTCCCAGAATGGCCGAATAGTGGGACAATCCCACCATATGTGTCGGAAGTCTCCCAGCAAGCCGCAGCCTCTCCAGCATCTGTCAGAAGTGTGTGGGAAGATCTTCTTAAGTTTAGCCGGATATAGGTACCAGTCCATCATTGTTTTGAGGTGAGCTTCCCGTAAATCTATGGATTGGTTAAATTTCCTAGTATCTGACCATAATTCCGACCATTCCCTGTCGGATATTTCCCTTTGGAGCATATCTTCCCACATGGTCATGTATCGTGGTCGGGGAGTATGTGCGGTGGTAAGTAGATAGTTATATAGGAATGATATGACCCCTTTCATAGTGCTGGCATTGAGTATGAAGTTCTCAAATTTTGTCAGTGGGCGTGTGGCAGCCTCACGGATATGGGGGGTGAGGACCCAATGTCGGAACTGAAGGTAATGGAAGTGTTCAGAGTCCTCCAGGCCATAATCTCGTCTACAATTGGCAAAAGTGAGGAGGTCGGTATTATGAAATAGATGTGTCAATGCCAGGCATCCTCCCTCCCTCCAAGCATCAAAGGGGCCTTCTTGTAGGGCTGGGGGGAAGGCGGGGCTATAATGCAGGGGTGTATACGGTGAGGGGAAGGAGGTCCATTGGTCGTTCCCTGAGACAGAATCCCATGCTTTCAAAGTGGTGCGGGTAGGGGTGCTGAGATAGGCGTTCTGGGGCCTCTCTCTCTTGGGTCGCCAAACAAGATCCCAAATAGATCTACCGACCACGGTGCGGTCCATGTGAAGCCAATGCTTCTCTGATTCTCGTTGTGACCACTCCGCTATGACACGCAATTGGACAGCTTTATAATAGAGACCGATATCTGGTAGGCCCACTCCTCCTTCCGAGCGCGGACACCGAAGTATAAAAAAAGAGAAGCGCGCTCTTCCACCTTGCCACACAAATTGGAGAATCAGAGACCTAACTTTAGGTATGAAGTCTCGCTCTAACTCTATCGGTAGGGCTTGGAAGAGGTATAAGAGTTTAGGAAGAAGCGTCATTTTAATAGCGTGAATGCGGCCAAGCCAGGATAGGAAAAGGGGCTTCCAGCGTGCCAAATCAGTTCGGATGCGGGTGAGAGCGGGTGGGAAGTTAGCTCGAAATAGCCCCTCTATGCGCGGTGTTAATCGAATCCCCAGATAAAGGAGGGAGGAAGGGGCCCATTGGAGTGGGGTGTCGCTCTCTAGTTTGCGAGCCTCTGATTGTGGAAGAGTAAGATTGAGAATAGAGGATTTACCCAGGTTAATTTTGAATCCCGCTACTTCCTCGAATCTCGCCAGCTCCACCTGGAGTGATGGAAGAGACCTGGAGGGTTCTGCCAGAGAGAGGAGTACGTCGTCCGCAAAGAGCGATATTTTATGTTGGATGCCGCTAAATGGTATTCCGTGAATCTCCGGATGTGCCCTGATGGCCATCGCTAGAGGTTCTATGCTAAGGGCAAATAGTAGTGGCGAGAGAGGACATCCCTGGCGTGTGCCTCTAGTGTGGGAAAAAGGATCTGATCGCAGCCCATTAATTTGCACCCTGGAGCATGGCTGAGTGTAATTGGCCTCCAGTGGACATTTTTAGGGTTTTGTTTTTGCAAACACATGCAGGCTACCTTTGGACGATGGGATTTTTAGTTAACACTTCTTCTAAAGTTTTAATGCCTTTGGAAAAAAATGTGCACGCTTGCCTAGGTCATACCTATGGGCTGTTTTTTAAAATGCTTATTTTAACACTAAATTGCAAAAGTGTAAGTCCATTGCCTAAGAGAAGTGGTTTGTTGAGCCAATACTTAGATTATTTACTGGTAATCCCCAGGGATGTCGATTCATCAGAATGCCAGGGGTAGCGGAAGTAACATCACATGTCATTTGACCCTGGTGACATCACAGGATGTGATATCAAATTACGTTTCACCCATATTCATCCTCCACATAGCTGTCTGTTTCTCAACTGTCAGTCTTTATTACCTCTCTCCTTTTCTTGCCTCTTTCTCACTTCTTCCGTCTCCTTCCTCTCTCAACTGTCTTCCTCCATGCTTTCTTTATAATATATCACACCTTCCCCTCTCTCAGCTGACTTTCTCACCTATTTCTGTCAATTTTTCACCTCTGTTACTCTCTTCTCTATATCTTTCCCACCTGTTTCTGCCTTAATACCATATCCATATTTCCCTGCTTTTTGCTGTTTTTTTTTTTAAACTCTGTCTTATCACCACTTTTTCTCTCTCTCTTTGCTTCCATTTTCCTCTCAGTTATCTATCACCAGCTGTCTCCTTATCAGTTTTATCACACGTCTCTCCCTCTCTTTCTATTTTTGCTATCTTTTTATCTGTCTGTATCATTCCTCTTAAACAGAAATCCACTCTCACTGGCCCACTTTTCTCTGCCTCTCAGGGGCCCTATTATAGATAGGGCGCACTTTTACTGTTTGCGCCACGGCGCACCTTTAAACAAGTGCGCCGGGTGCAAACAGGAAAAGTGTGCCCTATCATGTAGAATACGCTGCCCTCAGGGCAGAATCAAACTCGTGCTGCCCTGAGGGCAACGAAGCAACTATTTAAAAGCTGCTCCGTATTTCTCTGTGCAGGTGGTGACCCGCCTGCACTTTAAAGAGGGATTTGAGATACCCTTGTAGGTGGGTGAAGTGAGTGACTGCACCTGCCTGCAATGGGACGTCTGGGGGTCCATAGGGCCCCCTTTCCCCCCCTGCAGAGGGCTGCCATCAGGGGCCACACTGACAGTGCACCGCCTTTTAGGTGTCGCACTGTCAGAGCGTCTCCTGACAGCTTCTATGCCTCTGCACCCACATCTATAATACGGCGTGGGCGCAGAGGCAAAGGGATTCCTTCATTTGCATGGATGAGGGAAGAGGGAATGCCCTCTTGAGAAAGTGTTGGCGCTATATGTGTGCCAGCGCTTTCAGTATTACAGAACGGGCTACACAAGCATCTACGGCTCCTTCTGTAATACCAACGCGCCCCGGGGTGCGGAAAGCGGGCGCACATGCACGTTGTGCCCCTGGGGCATGTTCTATAATACGGCCCCAGGTTTCTCTTTGTCACCTATCGATGTGGCCATCACCTATCACTCACACCAGTCTCACTCTTTGAGATTGTCTATATTTCCAACACCTGTCACCTCTCTCTGATATCTCTTTTTTCTCTTTGTATAATCCCTTGCTCGGTTTCCCTCTTACACTCAACTGCCTTTGTCTTCCTGCTGTTCCTTTTGTTATTTTCCCATTCTAGTCTTTCCCCTCCAACCTCTGCTCTTTCTCATTCTCTGTATTTCATGCTCCAGTCACATGTTAATGGGCTGCAAGAGACACCTAGATGCACGTTGTAGTCAAGGGGCACAGAAATTAAGCAAGGCTCATTAGAGGCTTGATTAACGTCTGCTTCTGACACTGCCCCAATCACCTCTGATGCCAGGGGTTGCAAGGGCAGTGCCAGGGATCACCGCAGGCAAGCCAGGGTTGCAGCTGCAACCCCTGGCGACCTCTAATTGACGTTCATGGTTATCTCATTGCTTCAATTGTTCCTTCCTCATCCCTGACCTCACATGGGTGGTAGCACCGCCTCGTGGACACACACATGTATTTTCACAGTCTCCTTTCTGGTAGGCATCATAAAAGGATGTGCAAACCACCGCACCTTCTCACTGCACCTACCCCAGTCCACAAACAAAACTGCAAACCAGAAATTAAGGAAGAGAGGTAATGATAAGAGTAATATAACTACTGATTATTAATGTAGGCATTTCCACCTCATCTTTTTTCCTCATCCATGTCCATATACGAGAGAACATATCAAAGAGATCGGGACAGCTTTAAAAATCACAACAAAGAGTCACAGAAACCAAACAGATGGCTGTAATGCATACACTTTGATGACTACCACAGACTGCTTAAAAATATAACACTCAATACAGAACACCCTCTCCAAGTGACAAACTATTCTGCACCACCGTGCCCAACCTGTAGTTGGAGAGAAAAGTCAAGCGAGCTGCCTACAAAACTTCCTGACAAATGTCCAAAAGAGAAAGCCAAGAAAGCGGCTGTGCCCAAAATGGACCTACGCTGAACCTGACCTGGAGGACCTCAGCATGGAACTTCGAAGCCAAGGAGATAGTACCCTTTATCCACAGAGCAAGAGTAGAAAGCTTGAGCCTCTGTTGAGGGGCATCGAAGAACTAGTCGCAACATCAGAAGGGCAAAAACAAAAGGGTGCTGACTGTCCTGTGCGCATTCAGTGAATACAAGGCAGTGTCTTTAGGAGAGGCTGGGGCAGGATGGAATGTGGGGAGCACAGTGTCAGACTCAACTTAAAGCCACCCACCCACCTTCAGCACCACCCTATCTGAAACAATCCTCAGAGATGGGGTCCTCCATCCTAGCCACCCCAGCTCACCCAGTCTCTTGGCTGCACCCAATCTAGTGGATAATTTGATATCCATATTAAATAAGTTATTATGAGACTACAACTTCAGAGGGACTCTCACCAGGGTGGATGTGGATGGACCACTGAAGGCTCAAGCTTGGCTTGAGCATGCCTTGCTTTGGCTCTGACTTTGATCCTCTTGGACCCTCAAGCCACAAAGGAGTTGAGCCCATTGGTGAGTAAGTCATCCCTGTGCAAGACATAGACCCTCATCTAATCTTTTCAGTGACCGCGCATCACCGATGTTGTCATTGCCTTTAGGGACTTTCTCTTTTGCGCAACTCCTCTGATATTTTTTGTCACAGCACTTGCTGTGACAAAAAAAGGGAAGCGAGAGAATCCTGAGTGGAAGAGACGGGGCAGGGGGCAGTAAGCGGTACAGGCAGAGAAAGATTGGCAGTGTTTACAAAGATATAAGGCAGAGAAGGATGCAGGTGACAGACCAGTGAGTGAGATGTAAGTTTGAAAGAGGGGAATTGGCATGGAGAATGGTAAGAAATGGGAGAGAAGAGAAAGAAATGCCATTGAAGAAGGCCGTGACTATGGCAGGCTGGTGTGAAAGGCATGTTGGGCTGGGGCAAGGTCCATAGTGTGACGTGATTGACTTTGACTCCCTATATTACCAGCCTGTCAGAGACACCACCATGTTGCAGCATGTCCATATCCTACTATGGGTCAGTTTGACACCCCCCACGTGCACTGCAGACACCTCCATGGCCTGTCACAGCATAAAGAATTGTTAGCTGTCTCAGGATCATGTTTTTGGTTCTTAGAGCCAAGCCATACCCCTGGCTCTGCACAGATATGGTTCTTCCACTAGATTCTCTGGCTTGCAAACCTCTACATCAAAGGCTCCAGATTAGCAGACCGGAGAACAGTCAAAACCAAAGAAATGTCCCTGGGAGACAACCCAACACTAATCAACAGAGTGCCAAAAAGAAACTCCTAAGCAGCCTGCCTGAAAATGACACTGAAGCTTGTAACCGCCCGCAAAAAGTATCCATACGCTCCATCAATCTGATATCTTGTGGCAGCCACCCACTGGACCTTCAGCATGGCTGATAAAGTCCCCCAGCAAAATCATTTTGCTGGGACTGGGAAAGCAGCACGAGCTTCCATTTCCACAACAGCACCCCCTTCTCAACACACCAATTCTGGAAGGAAGTAAATTGATGATTATGTACCTTCTGAAAGAACAGTCGCTTAGTCTCTTCCTGTATGGGGGCCAGTGTTTTGGAATTCACATTTGTTGTGTGCATAAAAGAAAGCAGACACTCAAAATAGCGCATATAAGTCTAAGTCTAAGTCTATTTGTGCCTTAGCCTGCTGCTAGTGTTTCCGTACGTTACTCTGAGCTGCGACAACTGCCTGACCTGAGACCAGACCTCCTTCATCTTATTTTGATCTATATCCTTGAATGTTGAATGGCCGGCTACTAAATTACCCCCACAATAGCATCTCCCACTTTGCACCTTAGTACTATATTGAACTGTTCCCTCTCATTGTTTCCCTCCCCCCTACGTGTCCCTTCCTTCTCCTATTCCACTCTATTATTTGATCTCCCCTACCGGGGTACTTCCATTCCCTGCTCGCCTACAGCACTGGGCTGACGTGGATTTTGATTCGAATACTTCAGCCGCATTTGGGGCTTATATCTCACTCTCTGACTTCTCCCCCATCCCCCCTTACCATTCTCCCCCCTCTCAGTGCCTCCCCTCCAATTCTCCTTCCCTCTCAACCTTCCCTCTCCCCCGGATCTCTTGAGTTGACCGACCATGCCTCCCCTCAATCATACCCTCGCAGCACCGGATTCACTCATCACTAAACATGGCCCCAACTCCTGGACCATCCTTTACCCACCCAACCTATCTAAAAATGCTAAGAAGAATTTTAAACACAAACTATTAATAAGTCACCAAGAAACCTTATTTGTAGATAATTCTCTTAGCCTCACCTCCATTATTAAAACCAACTACATCTTTTACTCCAAACGCCCCTCTAAATGGAAAAGCATCTTTCTACATCACCTCCCCATAACAAAATCTTGCAAAATCCCCTACGGCGTAAAATTGTCTACCACCCTTCCGCCACTTTTTCTAGGCGAAATTGACATCTCTATTTTCAAATCTGGGAATATCCTAATACAAGCCTCTGCAAACCACCTCACTATCTTTGAACACCACTTTAGCACTTTATCCTACCTTCTATCTACACCTGCCCATATCCCTTCAACCTCACAATCTCAGGAAGTCCTCTCGTCCTCTCCCCCTGTAGCAACAACCCCTCCGCTCCCTGACCTAGCAATTACCTTGGAAGTCCCCCAATCCCAGACTTATGGTCCCCTTGCCCCCTTAGAATCCTCTCCTCCGCCTGACACTCCTACTTTATACCCAGCCTCCCAAACCCCCTCTCCTCTCGCCTGTATCTCCTTCTTCTCCTGACATTCCTACAACACACCCAGCCTCCCTAACTCCCTCTCCTCCACTTGACTCTACCTCATGCAACCCTAATCACTCCCTTCTTCCCTCTCCCTCCTTCCAGCCCCCTCACACTAATCCCCCTACTGCCCCTCTATGGTCACCAATCTCTTGCAATCTAAATGACCTCCACCCCCATAACCAAGATGGCGTCCTCCATCACTCCCCTCTCGCCCCCACTTCATCTCATGACACCTTTATGGCCCCCGTTGAGGCGGGCCTTCCCACTACATTTAGCCCTCAGTCTTGCTTCCGGAACACCCATCATGGTCCGCCACCTGGGTTCCCTCCACTTCCTTCTCCTAGACCTCCCTCCCCAACTAACACGAAACATGCCCGACATGCAACAGAAATCTCTGAAACCATCCTTAGTGAAGCCATAGACATCGCATTTCTCACGGAAACCTGGCTCAATGCTCACTCCTCCTCTATTCTTGATCTGCTCGCTCCCCCGGGTTACTTCATTCTCAGGAAAGATAGACTTGACAAAATTGGAGGGGGCCTTGCCATTATCTACAAGGATGAACTTCAACTCTCACTTATTCATAACCCCGATCATCTTACTTTTGAATACATAAGTGCTGAGCTTAGAGTACAGGGCTCTCCTCCTATCCGGCTACATAATATCTACCATCCCCCTGGTGACCATCTCTCCTTTGTCGAGGAACTGTCCGACCTCCTCACCCAATCCTCGATGTCCAACTCCAAAAACCTCTTCCTGGGAGACTTTAATCTTTATTGGAACAAAAAGGATGATTCTGCGGTTAACCTCCTCAATGACCTACTCGACATTAATGACTTGATACAACTCTGCCGTTCACCAACACATTCCAAAGGGGCAACACTTGATGCCATCATTACAAGCAAAGATTTGGCTTCCCTTTCCCGCATTGTCCCCATTGACTGGTCCGATCACCACCTTATCCTCTTCACGCTCTCCAGCGCCATGCCTTCCCCCTCCCCTAAAAGCATCAAACACAGGAAATTAACCAGAAATCTTCACCTTATTCCTCCAGGCCATCTTGAGACTAAGATCAAAGCACAACTTCAGCTTACTCCTCCCTCTCAAAGCGCAAACGACCTTGCCGAACATTACAACAAATCCATCATCGAAGTCCTGGACCAAATAGCCCCAGCCAAATTAAAACTCCAGAAAAATAACCCTGCGAAATCCTGGTTTAATGCTGATCTCAACAATGAGAGACGCTCCCTTAGGCTGACCGAACGTACATGGAGACAACACCCTTCCCCCTCTAATCTAGCTCGCCTTAGAGCAGCAAGGACTAATTACAAAAAACACATCCTCAATGAAAAGGCTGCCTTCTTTTGTGCCCAACTTGACTGGGCTAAAAATAGACCCAGGGAACTATTCAGCATTATCAAAAACCAAACAGCTGCTGCCCCACCTAAATTGATGGCATCTAGCGAAAGATGCGAAGAAATCGCGAACTTCTTTTCGGAAAAAATCGCCATGATTGACCAGTCCTTTGCCTTAACTTCCCCCACATTACTCTTCACCCGCCTATGACATTTCCGCCAAATCCCACCTCGCCCCTACTCCTTCGCCGGATGCGTGTCATCTCCCCTCGCTGTTGCCTCGCCTGTACCCGACTTCGCTAACCCCCAGCTAAAAAATAATGCATCCTGGCATAACTTCTGCCCAGTGACTGAGCAGAATGTCCTCAACATCATCACTAAGCTTAAACCCTCCTCTCATACCAGGGACCCTCTCCCTGCTAACCTTGTTAAAGATTTAAAATACATCATTGCCCCTTTTTGGACCACCATCATCAACGCCTCTCTGTCCACGGGCTGTGTCCCTGCTTCCCTCCAAATGGGGCAAATCACTCCCACCCTCAAAAATACTACAGCTGACCCTAATGACCTCCGCAATCTGCGACCCATCTCTTCTATCTAAGGCCCTTGAAAAATGCGCCCAGCTCCAACTGGACAAACACATCGACTCTTTCAACCTTTTGGACCCATTACAGTCAGGCTTTAGAAAGGGCTGCAGTACTGAAACTGCCATGCTCAACATTATGGATGACATTCACCACTCCCTCGACAAGGGGGAGTCCTCCCTTCTCATTCTCCTCGACCTCTCTGCTGCCTTCGATACTGTTAACCACGCCGCCTTACTCAACACGCTCAAAGATCGTTTTGGCTTCAACGGTCCTGTCCTCAAATGGTTCACCTCCTTCTTCCAACACCGAACCCAACAAATTAAACTCAAGGATTGCCTCTCTAAACCTATGCCCGTCTCCTTGGGTGTCCCCCAAGGTTCTATACTCTCTCCCGCTCTATTCAACCTCTTCATGGAACCCCTCACCCTCATTCTCAAGCAAGCAGGAATCAACTTTCACCTCTATGCGGATGATACCCAACTTTACTATAAGATTAAATCCCATGCTGACATTCTACACCTCAAAGATACCCTGACTAAAATTCAACACTGGTTCCATCATAATCACCTCAAACTCAACCCTAAAAAAACGGAAATCATCCTATTCTCTCCCAAAAACAACCGGCTCCCCATCCATCACTGGATCCCCGACCTTAAAGCTCTCAACTGCACTCTTTCCATCTCTACCTCAGTCAAATCCCTTGGAATAAGCATTGACCAAAACACCAGTCTTACTCCCCACATAAAAAATGCAGCGAAAGGAGCTCTCTTCATTCTCCAGCACCTCAAGAAAATTAAATCCTTCATTCCTGCTGATGACTTTAAACTAGTTGTGCAATCATTGGTACTGTCTAGATTGGACTATGGTAATGCCATTCTCGCTGGTACGCCGAAAGTCCACCTAGCCCCAATTAAATCGGTCCTTAACCTTGCGGCCAGACTTATCTCGGATTGTAAGCGGTTTGATCACATCTCCCCCGTCCTCAAGGACCTTAAATGGCTTCCCATCGAAGGCAGATCCATCTACAAGACCGCCTGCATTACGCACAAAGCCCTCCATCAACACACCCCATTTTATCTCTCTGATAAACTCCACAAAGCTGGCTGCTCTAGAGCAATGAGGAGCACCAACGCCCTTCTCATTGTCCCCCCCTTGTTTAACAAGAAATCTACACAGTCACGCTCTTTCTCCGGTAATGCGCCTACCATCTGGAACTCACTCCCTAAAGACCTACGTTGCAACCCCTCCTACCACAGCTTCAAAAAGGACCTCAAGCTGCATCTTCTCAACAGATTCTGGGGGCCTTAATCCTGCTCACCCAATTTAGATTATTATCGAATCCCTGACTATTTGAGGTGCCCACGACTGATTGCCTGTCCCACTCCCCCCCCTCTCATTCACACATATTCGACTACCTCCCCTATCTATTTTCTCTTGTAGTTACCCTTTACCCCTTCATTCTATCACCTTTCCCATCATCCTCCTCAGCTCCACCCCCACCTTCACACCTGCCACCCCCCCATTTCTAACCATCCTTTACTAGTTTTATTATCCAATTCTTGTTATTGCCCAAAGGTATTCTTTATTTACGACCACATGTAATATTTACAACGTGTATAATGTAATAACTGTCTTGTATTTTTATCTCTTTATACAAATGTTATTTTGTAATTTTTTTTTCACCCTGTCCTTGTAAAGCGCTCTGATACCCTCGGGTCTAGCCAGCGCTATATAAAACCTTTTAAATAAATAACACAATGTTTAATGCAAAAATAGCCAGCAAGCATTCAAAACAAGCAAAGACAAAATGCCAAATCAACAGACAGAGCTTTGCCCCCATGTCAGTTGGAGCGTTTAATGGTAATGTCTATACATTTTGGTGATATGTTTATACACTTTTTCTCGTCGCAAGTGAATGGAAGCAGGAACAGGTAACAGACAAAAACCTACAGATAAACTCTAATGAGCAGGTGCCTGGATGTTCTTGTGTGAAGGATGCAAAAAGTCTTCGTAATACTGTTACAAGTTTTTGAGTAAAAGGCCTTTGCTTTCTGCGATCCTCGCTTTGTTATGTCAACTTCAGAACAAGGCTTTGCTTACTAGGACGGCTAGGCTAAAATGTGCAATGTACAACACAGGATAACAAAATGGCAGTGTGTATAAAATATGTGTAAAGGTGCATTATTGCTAAGGCTTTAATGACCTTCAAGCAGGTAAACAAACAAAATTTAATTGATTAATAATACATTAGCGCTTGTTAACGCGTAATATGGATTTACATTCTAATAGTGTATTAGATATTGTTATTGTTATCCATATATTTTCTGTGGATTTAGGTTCTCAAGCCCCCTTTTTTCACTTCAATTTTGAATTGATTGCTGTATCCCTCATCATCCTCACAGGTATCAAACATGTAAACATGGGCAACGTCTTTATTACTGCAAGCATGCTGTATGATGCACATACTTCATTTAATCACAATGTATAAGAATTTTAACAAGAATAACTGCAATTATGATTTCTAAAATATTCAATCCCCAGTTCTCCATGTAGGGACCACGCCAGCAAGGCTGTAGAGCAGACTTTCTCTGATGGATTCGGAGGTAGATCCAGTTCCTGGTCTGGAGGGAATGGCAGACCTCAGTTGGACACTCTGATAAGGCAGCTTGAACCTGAGAATTGAAACTGTAGACACAGAGTATAAACTTTCTGTAATATTGGAGGACAGCATCATCATTCAATTGTAGGTCTAATTCAGCAACTGATTTGGAAGGGCTTGAGGGTATTCGCATAGGGTGTCCAAGAACTGTCTCACCGGGGCTCAATCGGGTTTTCTGAGTGGACCACAGAGGTAGGGGGCAAGGTATTAGGCCATTTCAAATGAAGTCTCTGCATAGGTGCTTTGCAACTGTAATGGCATTTACTATTGTGCTGGCATAAGCTTCCACCCACACTGAAAATATACACACAATCACATGAAAATATGAGAAACACCTACGCATCTGGAGTCCATTTGCAGGAGAAAAAAAGGGGCTCCAAAGAAGGTGAGCTAGCGGGAATACAATAAATCTATATTGGTAATTAAAAAATGCACAATCGCAATCAATTAGGGTTAAGGAGTGATGTCAGAAAGAAAGAGAGCCTCGCAGACTTGATGTTCATAATAATCCTTTTTATCCCAAAAAAATTTATAATTCAAAAACAATACAAACACAGACCGAGAAGAACCATAATAGTGATTATATGTCCCAAAAAAATGGAACCATCCATGATGATTATAGCATCTGTATACAATAGTCAGAGCTACTTAAAAATGGTTCACTTTCAATCAGGTCATTGTTACCAGGCAGACGACCGGAGCAGTTCTTATCCTCGGTGGCATCAAGTAACGCCTGATTCTCCTGCCGTGGCACTATCGATCCCGCGGCTTTAGCTATCCAGCGGAGGACCCTGCTCAGGTACCACTACATCCAGTGGTGATGATCCCTGCCAACTACTGTGACTGAGCCGCAATTGATTAATACAAGCTCACAGCCCCTTTGTTCGTCTCTCACACGGGGTGCTCGACAGAGTCCCCGTGTGAGTATTCACTCTTTCTTTTTCCCATCTCACTGGTGTTTCACATTTTATGTGCATTTCACGTGGCTGTGCAACTACCATCAGATTGTCCCTTATCCCTTGGTCCTGAGGAGACCCCACATTACAAGAGGGTCGAAACGTCGTCGACTTGATTGAAAGCGAACCATTTTTAAGTAGCTCTGACTATTGTATACAGATGCTATAATGATCACCAATTCATGTTGTGGTCGCTTTCCTTTCAATAATTGTGGAAACCAAGTTTTGTATATATCACATGTCTGTTCACTATGTGTTGGATGGTTCCATTTTTTTGGGACATATAATCACTATTGTGGTTCTTCTCGGTCTGTGTTTGTATTGTTTTTGAATTATAAAATTTTTTGGGATAAAAGGATTATTATGAACATCAAGTCTGCGAGGCTCTCTTTCTTTCTGACATCACTCCTTAACCCTAATTGATTGCGATTGTGCATTTTTTAATTACCAATATAGATTTATTGTATTCCCGCTAGAACCGTTGTTTTCGGATACATATGACTTACCCTGGTTCCTAGTGAGTAGGGTCCCCCTTGTCCTCGTTTTCGCCAAAGAAGGTGAGCAGCGGGGGGGGTCTTAATCATAGTGGTAGATGGTGAACTTTGTAAGTGGTGGGGCGTAAGACCAAATCATGAATTTCCCTGGGTTAGTGAGCGAGCATGAGTGTCCAAAGGAAGACCTGGGGTGGGGAGGTTTCTCCCCCTCAATTTTTTTTTATTTTTTAAATGAGGTAAAACTATGCATTTTTCCAGAAAAATACTGACCAGAAAAATTAGTTTTTTACAGTCACTTCTAAAGGAAATCTCAGAGATATTTCGACAGAATTCCTAGTTTGCCCAGTGGGGCTGATCTCCCCAGAAGTGCAGACACCAGGCAAGACAGCCAGAGATTGGAATATTGTATTGTAATTGCATTTATATAGCGCTTACTACCCCTGACGAGGCGTCAAAGCGCTTTTTCGGCGAGTAGCACGCTACTCTGGAACCCATAAAGGATATACCCAGGAAACGTTAGGTTAAATGAGTTCTCTTACCTCAATGACCATGCGTGGGTGACAGACAGGAATATTGGGATCTGGTCAGGTAATGTGTTAGTGAGGTTAAACAAATGGGCCAGAGCTGCCAATTGTGCAAGGCAGACGAGAGATCGAAAATGTTTCAGAGTGCTTTTAAAGGTTCACCGCATAGTTAGTCTACAGATTACAGATATTGCTAGGACAAGCCTACAGATTTCCACACTGCCCCAAAAACATCCAGTCGGCTAATTAACTCCCCTGTGATGTGCTGCTTGAATTCAAAGCTATGATCTGTGGACTCCACACGGACCTCTGCAAATGGTACATTAACCTGCTCACCTACTTTATTAGAATATGAATGTCTGGACTGCGACTTACAGACTACTTCAGGCAGAATGTTAAGCTATTTCATCTGCATTTCAACCTGCAGGTATGTGCACTCTCTGCAGCCAGTGAATTAACTGGCTGAGCCAAGTGCTTAAATTGTACAGAACATAAGTGCAAGAATCCAAAGTGTTTTATTTGGAGTGCACTGCCAGTGTTGCTGAATGCAGGTAATGCCAGATAATAAGGCTGCATACTAGTCTAAATTCCACATCATGCCCCTTTCTTCCACCCCGCCACGTTTCCAGTCTCCTCATCTTACTCTTGTTTCATTTACATCCATGCTTCCTCTCCATGTCTCCCCATGTCTCATCCTCCTCCTTTCTCTCTTTTAGGTCTTTCTCTCTTGTTCTGAGTTATACTGTGCAGATGTAAAACAAGTCCTGACCCCAAAACTGAATCCTGGCGCCCATCATTTGCAACCACCGGCATACAATAAGCATGGCCTTTCAGAGGATGGTTGGGCTCATAAAGATGTGTGCTAAATAAATCAGTATTTTTAGGTCTGCCTTGAGAGTGCAGCTGTCTGCGTGAGATATTATTACCAGTACTAAAACATATGCAGAGAGTAGGCTTTGCCCAGATGAGTATTACCCTGTCACCAGATGCTATTGCCTGGCCGGTATATCATTCCGCATCCAATTGAGTGTTTGCTTTGCGAGGCATCAGGGACTGTTTTAAATCTTGCAGGGAGAACGTGTATATATTTTTAGTACTGTTGGATACTGGCTCACTCCTCTTGCTCTCCTTCTCACTCACTGCTAGTGTCTTCAACCTAAATAGGAAGAATAACACAGGCAGGGACCATAAGAGAGCATGGGAAAGTATGTGCCCCATTCTCCTATTTCCTTCCACATCTCAGACTTGTAGTCAGTGCTCAGTTTGAACCAATTGTTGCAGGTGGGGCCCACCGGCACTCTTGCTTTGGGGACTGGGACATATTTTTATCAACACAGTTTACCTAGAAAAAAAGTGAGAAAGGCAGACAATGGAGAAGGAAAGAGGAGACGAAAATGGGAAAACAGTGAGAAAGGAAGAAAGCACTGATGCAAAAAAAGAATTTTCAAGATAAAGGGATGTAAGAGGCCAGAAGTCGAATTACGACTAGACAGTCTTGGTGTT
The DNA here is from genome assembly GCA_963921515.1 of Calotriton arnoldi. Taxonomy (NCBI): domain Eukaryota; kingdom Metazoa; phylum Chordata; class Amphibia; order Caudata; family Salamandridae; genus Calotriton; species Calotriton arnoldi. The sequence goes on along the minus strand of CAWUFW010000894.1, from coordinate 1,606,346 downwards.
CAACAACTGGCTTCGAAGAAAAAACTTTAGGCCCTGGCATTTATTGTTTACAAATTAAGCACTGCTTGTAGTGGGCAGACAACTGCACACCTGCAGAAACACGTATGAGCTCATTCTGAGAATGACATTTCTGAAGGTTCGTTGTTGTATTCAACACCCATGTTGTTATTGCCTATCAATGCGCTTGTATAATGACTTGTCGGCAATGCGATATACTGGCCCTCCTCCACCAGCTCGGAGGTGTGACCGCCTGTATCTTTCACAAGCATGTTGTTGTTTGGCCCTGCTTGTCTCCCTCTCATTAGTTCCTGATTATTTGTAATGCGCTCCGCTACCCTCGTGGGTCATGTTCATGCTATATAAAACTCTATAAATAAATAAAGCAACTTAGGCAGAGTCGGTCTATAATTTGTTCTCCTATATTTCCGTTGACACTCCTCATGCTACCTTAAGACTATGTTTTAATAGACTGAAGTGTGCAGATTTAACCCGTCAGACTCAGGCATGACACCCCAAGATATACATAGCTACTGCTCTCACATAGGCTAATCAAGACTCTTGAAGCCCGACCAACAACTCCAACCCCATTGTGCACACCCATTGTCAGGCAATTTAAATTAAAACAAGAAACGGGGACCTTTGACACGCGGGTGTGTCTGCAGTCCCAAAATCATGAGAGCTATGACAATACTCTGGTGCAGGGGCTGCCAACCCCACCACCTCATGCCAGCTTGGAGCCGGCCACTCCTCTGTGTGCCAAGGATCAAACCGTGCAGAGGGTCTTGTTAGCATTGCTTACAGCCTCTTACCAAGCCCAGTTACCGCTGCTACGGTGCGCAGTGGGCACCCACATGTGGAGGCCCACAGGACTACCTCTCAGAGAGACACTTCAGTTCTGCACAGCACTGAGATGTGAGTCCTGTCTCTTGGTTTTAATGAACATTAATGGTTCACGTCAAGCATTTCGCTGATCGCATTCCTTTTGTATGGTACTGTAGCCTTTACCGGAACTTTGGTATAAACAAGTGGCGTTGAAGCATGGTTTCAGTAGGCGATCAACTCACCTCTGATAAATAAACTGCTTTGCAGTGCTCCAGTGACACCCGTCACACGTGCAGCAGTTGCTTTCTAAAGGGAGCTGTCCTGTACGCCTGCGGTCCAGCAAAAAGCTTGATTAATACCACTCAATTGGCGGCAAGCAAATCAAATACAGCGCACCTAAGGGCTAAAATTCCACTAGAGCAACGGTTCTTAACCGTGTGACTTCTGTGGACCCCCACTGAATCATTTCTGGAATCCAGGGTCCACCACTGAGTCATTATTGGAAGCCGAGGACCATCAACCTATGATTTGAACCTCAAAACAATACACAAAAATACAAAAACAAGTATTATATATATATAATTCACAAATATGGAGAGAAAAATTCAAATTTTCAATCTTGTTTATTTATTTGCATATATTTTATGAATTTTAATGTATTCGTTTTAATATTATTTAATTTTGTAAAACAGTCACGGATCCTCAGAGTAGGCCTCATGGACCCTCAGGGGTCCTCAGCCCACAGGTTAAAAACCACTGCGCTAGAATGTCTGGATGCATTGAATGGGGCCTTCTAAACTGGACATATTGCTCATAACGCGCTTTTAAGCCAACCAAACAAAACACAGGATGCATCTTGCAATTAAAGCGCTCCCATCTGCATTCGCTGGCACACTTGGTAGCTACATAGCGGGAAAACAAGCTTGCACCTGCTCACATTGTTTAACAGACCACCATCGCCGCCAACAACCACCAGAGCCGTGGACCTTGTTGAATGAAACTGTCCAGTTAAAGCTCCTGACCAGGCTCGTGTGTATGTGCAACTGTGCAGACAAAAACTGTGATTAACACAATGCTGCATAAGCAACAGGACACTATTTGATCAAAACTACCTGAAAAAGGTTCCGCTTTGTGTCGGAAGTGTGCAACACCCTTATTAGTGCCTCAGAGAAATGTCTTCCACATGCAAGGTGCTGGAAGTGCCTTAAGAGTAGCCTGAGGGACCTTCACACCCAGCAGGTGCTTAAACTACTGAGCCATCACAGAAGGAAGATCAGTTGCCGCGCCACGCGCCCTGTGAAGCATTCTGACACCGTCTAGTCTCATGCCATACAAGCGGTTCCCTTCTTGTTGCAATAATCAGTCTAACATAAAGCTAATTTTCGACAAGAGGTGTATCTAAATGGGAAACGCTATAAAAGTTGCTCTGTGAAACAATCTACGTTATTTGATTGTGCTCTGTGTCAGGTCCGTTGTCAGGGGTGATGAGGCCTCTCTGGATTGTTTCTTGTGTAAAATAAATAACTTGCTTCCCTTGCATGTAGGGGCAGTGAGGCACTAGACCGAAAGCTACGCTGCATAGCTCACCTCCGAAGTGCTCTGCAGTGTCCAGTCTGGATAAGGCGATACACTATATAGTGTGGGAAGCTTAGAACTTGAATTCTGCACAATGTGTCACCAAAACCTGTGATGGTGAACTGCACAATCACCAGCACTCAGCTTCTCGCCTGCAGCCTTTCTCTCCACCCTTTCACAACTCGTTTTTAGGGTGGGATTGGGTCATTGGTGCAGATTGACTCCACCCTACTCTGTGGTCGGCTGTGAAAGTGGTGAGATGATATGGCACCAGTCCCTGATTGATGCGTAGCCCCTGGCGCTGCAGGCCTTCATCCTGAAGCACCCGGACCTAACTTCACCAGCACCTCATCAGTGTGGAGCTGAGTACAGGAGGCTGTGGCTTTGGCAGGATGGTGACCTCACAGATCTCAGGGCTGTGAAACCTTCAGCCTGGCAAATGTTGACTTATGGAAGCTTGCATATGTGCATCATTGCATCATTGCATCATTCCTTCGAGACAGCAACCTTCCCGGAAAGCTGGAAGCACGCCGAGATCACCGCCTTACTCAAGAAACCCAAGGCAGACCCCAAGGACCTCAAGAACTTCCGACCCATCTCTCTGCTCCCGTTCCCCGCGAAGGTCACCGAGAAAATCGTCAACAAACAACTGACCCGCTACCTCGAGGAGAACAACATCCTGGACCCTTCCCAGTCCGGCTTCCGCAGCAACCACAGCACCGAAACCGCCCTCATCGCCGCCACCGATGACATCAGGACCCTGCTAGACAACGGAGAAACAGCAGCCCTCATCCTCCTGGACCTATCAGCCGCCTTCGACACGGTCTGCCACCACACACTACGAACACGCCTTCACGACGCCGGGATCCAAGAGAAGGCCCTGGACTGGACCACATCCTTCCTCTCCGGCAGAACACAAAGCGTCCGCCTCGCCCCCTTCCGATCCAAAGCCACCAAGATCATCTGCGGCGTACCCCAAGGCTCCTCCCTCAGCCCAACGCTGTTCAACATCTACATGGCACCCCTCGCCCACGTCGCCCGACAGCACAACCTCAACATCATCTCCTATGCCGACGACACCCAGCTGATCCTCTCCCTCACCAAAGACCCTCACACCGCCAAAGCCCACCTCCACGAAGGAATGAAGGCCGTCGCCGAATGGATGAGTACCAGCCGCCTGAAGCTGAACTCGGACAAGACGGAGGTCCTCATCCTTGGTTCCAACCCTTCCAGCATGGGACGACTCCTGGTGGCCGACATCACTGGGAACAGCCCCGACACCCACCGACCACGCACGCAACCTAGGGGTCATCCTCGACCCCACCCTCTCCATGACTAAGCAGGTCAACGCCGTTTCCTCATCCTGCTTCAACACCCTCCGAATGCTCCGCAGGATCTTCAAGTGGATCCCCACCGAAACAAGAAAAATAGTCACCCAGGCCCTCGTCACCAGCAGGCTGGACTACGGAAATGCCCTCTACGCAGGAACGAAGGTTAAGCTCCTGAGACGGCTGCAACGCATCCAGAACGCCTCTGCACGTCTTATCCTCGACATCCCCCGACGCAGCCACATCACACCCCACCTGAGAGACCTGCACTGGCTCCCTGTCAACAAGAGGATAACCTTCAAGCTCCTCACCCACGCACACAAAGCACTCCACAACTCCGGACCAGCCTACCTCAACAGACGACTCAGCTTCTACACCCCCACCCGCCAGCTTCGCTCCACCAGCCTCGCCCTCGCCACAGTCCCCCGCATCCGGAAAACGACCGCCGGCGGCAGATCCTTCTCCCACCTCGCCGCCAAGACCTGGAACACCCTCCCCACCAACCTTCGGCAGACCCAAGACCTACTGGCCTTCAGAAGACTCCTCAAGACCTGGCTCTTCGATCAGTAGCAGCACCACCCCCCTCTTCCCCCAGCGCCTTGAGACCCTCGCGGGTATGTAGTGCGCTTTATAAGTGACATGATTGATTGATTGAAAGAAGTAATGACTCAAGGGAGGGGTTTAGTACTGCCATTCTCATCAACATTGCATGTTTTAGATATCGCTTACTACCCCTGATGAAGCGCTGAAGATGTGTGAAGAAGAGAGGGAGCTAGATCTATTGCTATCCTAATCTTGTTGTAAAACCCTCTTTTTTAAAAATTCTGAACAAAATAGTTAAGGGAGAAGGAAGGAGGGTGGAGCCGTGATGACCACACCAGCGAGCCGCCCATGCTTAACCCTTCCCCATCATTATGGGAATTTCAAGTGACACAGGAATGGCAATGATTTGGGAAAATAAAGGAAAAGAATGGCACATACCAATGGGTTGCGGCAGCATGTATCATGCCCTCCCTTCCGGCATGGACAGCTCCATGACACAACCGCGCAAGATTGGAGAGTAGAAATTCTGGTGCGACCACATGCCTTGAGCTATTTCTGCACACTGCTTCTGGGTCGCTTGAACACCTCTGCTTGATCCAGAGCTATTTCTCTCTCTCAGATGTCCCTTCCTGTAATAGAGACATATCTTTTAAGGCGGGGACAGGGAAACAAATCAGTCTGTACAACACATACAGCAGCATCATTGGTTTGTGATAAGGCCGCTTTCCCAGCAGCTGAATCAGCGAGAACATTTCCCGAGGACACCTTAAAATATGGATATTGGCGGACAGCACATTTCACTGCAGCAATCTTGAGAAGCAACATTGAAGCGTTCAACAAATTCTATATATAGAAGCCCATTTTATTGATGATACCGGCAGACATTAAGAATCCCGCTGCATCAACAGGAGGCCAAATTCATGTCCAACTCCAAATGCATACTTTGAGTCCATGAATACAGTCACAATCTTTTTCTCAGCCAGGACGCAGGCTCAAGTAAGCGCAATGAGCTCAGCAACCTGGGCAGACCTAATATGTGGCAGGTGGCAGTTTTGACAATTTGATATACAGCATAATCTGCAACCAGCACCCCCTCATACTTCTAAGAAATAAACCTACCACAAAGTACACTTAATTCACAGTTTGGTATGGGTGTATCAGTTACATGCATGGTATCAGGGTTAGGGACCACAAGGAAACTAGGGATAACCACATTTTTAATGCCCCTAAGATCTTGGACAAATATGTGCATGTTGATCTTTCTCGCTTTTTTATAGGGAGATTCAGGTTGTTACAGTTGCTAACAATGGGTACCAAAACTCCCTGTTTTATTAGGTCAGCAATGACAGGAAACATTCCTGCCTCCGCCTTGGGCTTTAGGGGGTACTGAGAGATCTAAAGCAGTTTCTTTTGTGAGTTGATTTTTATTTTCACTTGCTCCATAGAAGAGATGAACCCCACATTGTTGGTCTCTGTGGACTACACCATGGAAGGTACCTGGGAAAGTAAACTGGTTAATAGTATTTACAACAGACTGTGTTTTCACAAGGCATTGCCAACACTTCATTCTTGTAGTGTTGGGGTATGCTGAGGTAGCCTTTACAAGGTGTACAGAACACAGTGCAATCAAGGTTGTACAAGATGTCTCAACGAGATAGATTAATTGACTGGTGAGCAGGATTTATTAAGAAAGCATTCTTATCTGCAATGGGGCCAAGGGTGATGGAGACGGGTAAGAAATGTGGTGAACAAACTAATTTTAAATACTGACTTCATCTATGGACAAGCCCAAGAGCGGTAATGAAACTAATTCAGACAGAACGGATAGTGCCAGTATCAATACGGCAGGTAGTGTGTTTGCCATTTATCAGACAACCCAGCTAGGGGCCTTTCTGATCTACCAGGATCAGGGTATCAGGGTGTTCAGGGCACAGCCGGACCTTTCAGGCTGCCCTAAAGTTCAGGTAAGAGTTCTGCGAAATTTGGTTACCTTTTGGACGGATCAGCAAGACCTGATATATTTGAAACATTGTTACGACAATCCATTTTCTAATGCCACAATTGACCACCGGCAAAACATGACCCTTCCGCACGCTGGACTTCTCCCCTGCCCCCTTTAGCACTTCCCACTCTTCCTTCCCCTGACCCCTTCTTGGTTCCTCCTTTTCCTTGTTCCCCACTTGTAAGTGCTCCTCACTCTCTCGCTTTTGTAAATTCAAAAACATTAGTTTAGATGAAACATTCTCTTTCTTCTTTGCAATGCCACATAGTGATTGGTGACTACACTAACTCTGCTAGTTTCACGGTTTGCCATCAGATACATAGTTTCATGAATTGATTTCTCACATTCAGTAACAGTCCCTGCACAAAGGCTGCACCTACAGCTTCCTGAGCCGGTTCAGTCGGACGGCCAATGCCCGAGTACCTGTCAAATACCTCACTGAGCCTGCCTAAATAATGTGCTGGCAATTCACCCTTATTCAGTTTTCACTGGGAACACATAAGCAACCGCTTTCAACAACACAACCTTTGCATATTCAGGGCTCGATCGATTCTAGGGTCCTGTCTCAGCCATGCCTACTTTTCAACCACTTGGTTTCTCACTTTATTTTGTGCCACTAAACTCGCAGTTGATTCACATTAGCCCAGTTCGGTCTATACACTTCATGCACATTTTGCAATTGTTGAAGGAACTAAGTAGGGTTTTCTCTAATGTTGGGAAACTGTTTCTTAATGTTTATCAAATTAGAAGGGGCTCAAGGGACATGGATGTGGACTTTCTCTCTTGGAGTGGATTCATCTCTCAAGGGAAGAAGGGTGTCAGGAATAGGTGGGGCGGGATCTCCTTCATCTGCATCGCTGGAGGGAATCATAAACTACTGCCTTCTCTATCTCTGAATGCGGCTTCTAGCCAGCCAGTCTACCATCCTTCTTAGACTTTCTCATATAATGTGGGGCTGCGCTCACAGGGATCTCTATGTTCAGCTGGGACTGAACACACTTTTGGTCTGGATCTCTCCAAAGCAGTTTAAATATTTGCACTCTTCTGCCTGACTGTCTAATGTCAGTCACTTGCATTGTGTGCTTGCTTGAATGTTAACTCCTTGTGCTCCTCGCGGCGGCAGTCCCTAGGGCGCTGCTCTGTTTCCAAGTGCATCTGCAGCTTCGCCCCTGGCCTCATAGGCAGGCATAGGGAAAACATCCAACAAATCATCCTCTCTAGGGTTCATGCTTGCTTTCAATCTCTTTATCTTGTGGTTCAGTGATTTGAGGGAATAAATAAGAAAGAGGCAGAGCAGTTGGAGCACAACCCTTACTTTTGTCCCTAAGGTGACATATTTGTTATTCTAGCTTTTCCTGGGTATGTTTCATATCATGGACTTGGGATTCATGTTTGCATTTGTTGGCCTCCTCATACCACTATAAAAACAGCGGCCATTGTTCAACCTCTGTTTTGTTTTTAGGATCCCTTAGCTTCTTTTGCAAGTACCCAATGTATCTCTAGTACGAAGATATTGTGTTCAGGAAAGGATTTCTTCCCTACCTCATTCGTGAGTCCCACTCTGTTTCAGAAATTTGCACATGGCTTTACCATACTGGTAGTGCATATCGCGGAAGGAGTCCCTCGTGATGGGGGTTCATTACATTTATATGTTCCTTCCCCATCACTGTTCCTTCATTCACAATGGTAAACTTCTGCCCACAGCTCATCCTGTGGAGGGGAATGGGAAGTAAATGGAAAGAGGGTAAGGGAGTCCCTCAGCTATTTCTCAAATTGATCATGTAGCTCACAACTAAAGATCAGCTTGCACATGGTCTATCATCGGTTGTGCACCCGGAGGGTCTAGCGAAGGAGCCTGGGTGGCTGGATCCACAGGGCTTCTTTCTCACAAACATGCAGCCTTCAAAAATCTGTGCTTCTCATCCTGGCACTCCCGCTTATCTTTACAGCTTCCACGCGATTTTCTAGAGCCCGCTCACTCTATTCCATGAATTACACACACAGCCTCTGTTATTGGACTTCTCCCATTTCTACCTACCCAACCAGAGTAAATTCCCATTGTTTCCTACCCAGACAACACCTTCCATGCACTTGAACACAGTTACAAACCATACGAAGCCATGCATGCACAGAAAGCAAGCAAGCACAATATGGTAAACATGATTAGACTTCACCTCAACCTGGTTCAGCATGTTTACACTGTCCGGCTGAATTACCAAATATAGTGGGCCATGCGCCACCCCAGGGCCAACTCTGTTTGCAGAGTGGAGACGTTTCCTGGCACCAAGGTCTGTAAAAGAAAACATGCACTCAGTATAGTGCATAGACGTCTAACACAATCTTTAATGCAAAAATAATCAGGGAACACTCAAAATGAGTAAAGGCAAAATGCCAATTCAACGGATCAGAGCTTCTCCCAGTGGTCAGTTGGAGAGTCTAATGCTAAATTCCATACATATTGGTGCTACATTTATTCACTTTTTGCAATGCAAGTGAAAAGAAGCAGGAACAGGTGACCGACAGAAACCTACAGTTAAGCACTAACAAGCAGATGCGGGGCTCTCCTCGTGGGAAGAATGTAAGGAGAACTTGGAATAGTGTTACAAGTGTATTAAGTGAAAGGCTGACTGCCACTACTTTCTGCAAGCTCCACATTCTGTGGCAGCTTCACATGAATCTATGCTTACTAGGATGGCTGAGCTAAAGTGTGCAGTGTACAACAAAGGAAACACCAAATGTTGGTTTACTTGAAATGCTTGTAAATGTGTCATAATGCTAAGGTTATAGTGAGCTTCAAGCAGGTATACAAGGGGAACTGCAGTTGATTAATAAACAATATATTCACACTTGTTAAGGTGAATGTTTGGATTTATGTTCTCACGGTGTATTAGCAATTGTTACAGAATATATATTGTGGATTTACATTCTCATGTGTTGATTTGATCCCCTGACGTCTTTTGGAACCATTGAAAGATGCACCTGGTTCGAGAAGGTTAGGTTGAATGTACACTTAATAAGACCCAAGTCAAATGAGACATACTAGGATGGTGTGTGCATTATGAGTGTAATTAGTCAATCAGTTTGCTTTAGGGAGTCAGAGCTACCTCAACCCTCGGTGTTCAACTGCTACACTGAGAGGCACATCCTCTGGAGTGATAGAGCCAAGAGAGGAGGAGCACAGCGAAACCACTGCAGAGTAGGCATCAGTGTTCCTAGACCTGTGCCAAGACTGAACAACCGCAGCAGACCCTGCCTGCTTCTGCAGAAATTGTGCCCTCGGCCTGAGAATGACCAGGAAGTGTGGGGGAGGCAAAGAGCAGCTGTTCTGGTTAAGGACACATCAGAGTTTCTGCCCTCCAGGTCCTTATGACGAATCTGGAGCACAATATTGGAGGCAAAACACTGCATCTTCTTGCAAACAGATGCTCTAGTGGGTGCTAAATGTGCAGTAACTTTCCATGAAGACCTTCATGGAGAGGCACAGGTCCAAGGGGCACTGAAGAACATTATCAGACGGGCAGCACGCTGCACTGTGGGTAAAGTGTATGGTTGGCAGTGTCATATTTGTAAGGATGTGTTTTGATGTCAGATGTTGGACCAGGAATGTCCCCTCATGGTTTCATAGAGAACACCCTGCCCAGGATGCACAACAGTTGTGCACTGAGGCCTAGACTGTGCGCAAGGTTCTGAGACCCAAAGCGTAGTTCACTGGTCTGGAGGGGCGCACCAAGCATAATTCTATTAGGACACTGACTGCTCTCTGTGTCCCGAAACATAATCATGGAGAGGTTGTGGCAGCAGAGCGTTTTTAGATCTTTAGTACAGGACAGACCTTTTTCCTGTCCTTGAGTGAGATGCCAACAGGCCTGACTCTGATAAATCTCCACTACCATTATGTACCCAGAGCCTGCACTGACAGTGAGTTGTGTATGCACGAGGAGTATATGCTGACAGATAGCATGACTCCATCTTAAATGCAAGTATGTCACTTTGAGGCCAATAGAACTCATTTACGATCACTTCCGGGTGAAGCATGACTCAAGATGGAGGCTGAGGGGCAGCATGCACAGGCTGGCAAAATGTATTACAGGCAATCCTGTGCTTTGGGTTTAGTATCAGACAGTAAGGTGTGGGAGGGTGGACATGAAAAACAGAGGTGGAGGTTGGAGGCAGGACAGCTTTATGCAACGGTAATGTTTTTAAGAGTCTTGCTGAGTGTCTCTTGCTGAGCACTGCTATTTGACTTGATGGAGGGCCTGGGTCACTGTGTTCTCTTTCTTGTGTAAAGGGGATCATCCAAGCAGGGGGGCCTGCCCCTTCATTGCTCCCAAAAGCAATACTCCCAGAAGGATGATGGCCGACAAGTTGAAGGTCTTCACCATTGATTGAGTTCATATTTTCAGTATGAGATTCTCCTCATCTTTACCTGCTGTAAAAATCATCCCCCGAAACAAAGACCGTGCCTGCTTTGCAGAGGACAGATGCACTAAAAGAGAAACCACTTTGGACCAGTTCCTTTCCCTCTCTGCAGCATGACTTTAAAAGTGGGACTGAAACTTCCCCACTTGGTTCCATATTTCTTGCTGACCAAAGATGTAGGCCTCCAGAGAGCACCAGAGGAATTCCTCAGATCCATGGCTGGTGTCAGTGTCAGTCTGTCTCGCTGAGGTGATGAGACATCACCTGTAAAGTTTGTAAGGAGCTCCTGAAGAAGGTAAGAGAACTGACCAGTGGCGGCTGGTGACATTTGAAAGTGGTGCGGCGTAAAATTTTAGTTGGAGTGCACCGCGGCGAGCAAGCGTAGCGAGCGAGCCCTAACAACCTAAGGGTGGCTTGAGGGGTGTTCTCCCCCCGAGAATGTTTTGAAAAAACAGTGGGCAAATGGTGCATTTTCAAGCAAATTTTAGAAAGCAAAGTTGTACTGTGCACCCCTCCTGCCAGTATGAATGTCTATGCGTTCTGGGCAAACATTGAAGTGAGCACAAATCGAGTTCTCCTACTCCCATTTTTATTGTTAATTTACTGCTCTTTCAGACCATTTTCACCACTCCTGAGTCACCACTCATCCGATGTTTTATACACCAGAAGGACATATCTAGTGTAGTAAAACATATAAAGAGAAATAGCGGCCATTGGCACAGTGCTATGAAAACAAGTTCTGTTTCAAACAAGGTGCTCTTCCTGAAACATATAGCTAGTCCAATTTCACATAACTACTTTAATACTGTGTCTCACAGAACAAACTGAAAGGCACATGCATCGGTGTTGTTATTCAGCAGTGCTGACTGAAGACGAGGGCATTTCCTTGTCGTTAATGCCTTGGTGGCCGTTGGACCTCCCTGGGTATTAACAAATGATAAATGCCTGACCATGAGTGCTGGTATTCATACTGCACCCATATGAAAATGAGCATGATCAAAAGTGTTTTTCTGATACTTCATCTTTAAATGACTGAGTGACAGCGTCATTTTGTATTCAAAGCTATGGCTCAGAATAGGGTTGTTTCCATTAGCCCCAGTAAATGCTGATTAAAAAAACAAAATGCCGTACTGAGGGGTGGTGACAGCAGCGAGCACATCCCCCACAGTGGGCACAGTCCTGACTCTCGCAACAGAGAGCTGGGGCGCTCGCCTCACTGGCAGGAACCCAGTGCTGGAGAGTGAGAAGCCCTGAAATGAAGGGGCAGCTGCAGCTCTCTCTGCAGGAGGGGCCACTGCCATGCCACTGGGTTACAAATGCACCCGCACACTGTAGACACTCACTGATGTTGGAAACTAAGGGGCTGCTGTAGCCCCCGCAAGAGGGGTCCACCCCTCCAAGTGACTGTCTCACACACACCTCCACATACCGTACACACTTACAGATATTCACACGTTCAAACTGTCTTAAAAACATGCCTTTCGCTTCTGCTTGACTGACATTCCCTCGTTCAAAGTGTGTCACACAATCTCTTGTCAAAAACGTTTAAACAATTAAAGTCACATTTCGTCTGTCTGATATTCACGCATATTTGGCCATGTGACGTACACTCGAAAGTGTAATCAGTCATACATATTCACCAATTTAAATATGCATTAGTAACGGACGGGCACACACACTTGCGAAAGGCACTCCACTTTACGCCGTGTAATGAGCACACTCATACACCTGCGCACGCGCACACCCCATGCCTACACTCAACACACTATGTTACAGGTACACTCATATTTAGAATGTCAAGCAACCTGCTCCACCCTCCCCCACCCGGTATGGTCCTGAAAAAAAAGAGGTAAAAGCGTACGTGGTCGGGGAGAACGCCTGATAGTACAACAGCTACTAGAAACACTTATAAACACTGTGCAGGTGGCCCCAGATGCTTAACTTTGTCACTCTTTCTCCCGTGCCACAGAAGACAACTGCTTCACCCCTGGCCCTCATAAATGTAACTTCAGAGCCTGACCCCTGCACTAGCCTACGTGCAATGTTGTAAACAGATCTTCACGCGCGCCGTGTATATAAGACACCTGGCGTTCCACAAGTGCCCATACCAGAATTAGGCGTGTTTTCAATTATCGGTCTGGGGATGCTGCAACAACTGTTGCATGCCTAGTTCCAGTGCCCTGCAAGACTGGCTCAAGGAGTGCGACGTAGACTAGCGCCAATAGTACAAACCCCTGAAGTATCCATTAGGCGACGCGCAGCGCTATATAAAACTCCCAACTAAGTACATAACACAATTAACTAAATCAACAAAAATAATGAAAAGTGACGGTTGCTGCCCCTTCCACTGCCTTCTCGTGCAGAAAGAATGTAATATATAGCTTACAGGAGAACCAATGGAACAAGATGGGGGGCGGCAGTGACACGAGGAATAACTCACTAGTCAAATTTACACACACAAAAAACAAGTTAAAGCTACGGTCGTCCGCGATTATGTATAACCAGAAGCAGGCATGGTTTGTCAATAACACTGAAACAGGACATGAAGACTTCTGTTCATTTTCTTAGGTTCCTGCTTCTGCCTCCCACAAACTAACATCCCCAACAACCCGGTTTGCGTAAGAGGAGGTGCAAGTGATTGCCACACAAAGGATGGCCTCGCAATGCTTTTTGCAATCTGTGCTCACCAGTCGCGGCCGGCATGACGGGTGGGTGGGGGGGTTGGCGAGGGGGGTAATTACAATTTTAAAAAACTTACCTTCACGGGTCACACGAGGCCGCCTCAGCTCCTGCTGCTCCTGGCCGGTTTTCCACAGGCACCCTGAACACGTGTCTGTGGCGCGGTCTGCTCCGACGTCATGGTCACAGTCACGCTTGCTTCAGCAACGCCAAGAGGCCTGGCATTGGCAAACGACGCGTGCCTCTCTCAGCCAATCCAGACGCTGCTCCAGCAGTGCCAGGATTGGCTTGAGCAGGGATACTCCCCACTCATTAGGAGACCGGGGGCTGCGGCATGAAACAACCCTCGGTCTCCTAATGTGCAGCCCTAGTGCGCATGTTCGGGCTGTTCGGAAAAATGATCGGCCCAGAACCGAACATGCGCACTCTCTTGCTGCTGCACTAGACCACCACCACTGACCCATGCTGCATGTTGTCAGTCAAACCTGCTGCCAGTGCGTGCCCCACCCCCTTCAGAGCCGCAGCACGCCTGACTGCCTTGGGCGTGGCCTGGTGACCGGCCGCCCGGATTAATTATTCGAGTAAGTTAAGTTAAATTAACTTAAACTGTTTAAGTTAATTTAGTGACACTGACAGCGCCCCGATGCAACTCGATGTAGTGGGGCAATGCCCCAGCGCCCTAATGGACGCACTGCCACTGGAACTGACTCAATACCAAAGCCTGCCTGGCCTGCTGAGAGAGGTGATTAGAAGATACCCCTGCATGAGAGGACTGCCCTGAAGAGCCAAGGTATGTCCGAGTGGAAGTGACAGCCCAAAAGAGCACACTAGCATTTGAGCAATGCAGGAGCTGACGCGAGTGCTGGAGAGGATATCCCTGTCTCCCAGTCTCTGCTTAAAGCATAACTGGCCTGCTGCTCCCACCAAGAAGAAAAAAGAGAGTGTGAAGATGTCTGTGTCCTCCAAAGACATGCACTTGATGCTGATCATCCTGTGCTGACTCGGCCAGCCAGAAGAGGATCACAAATGACTGAAGAACCACAGACACAGGAGGGTGCAGACTTCCTTGTTTGAGAGGGGGGCTTTTGCTTTGGATCGTTCTCCCGCTAGAGTCTACGGCCAAACCTGCTGAACACTCATGCTCTCTACAGAGCTCTGGAACATTAGAGGAAGCAGGGTCTGTCACCTACGCACTCTGGATTGAGGGCCTCATGATGGAGACCTTACTACTGCTATGCTCAGATAATGTCTATTTGAATTGTGCTCACCAAACATTGGGACTCGTTTGACTTCAGGAACAGTTGCGGTGGTGATTAGCTGAGACAGGACCATTGAAGGACCGGCCTACGGGACATCAACACTGCTGTCTGCTTTCCCTAATCATATTAAACCTGCAAGTATGGGATTATTCTAAGCCGGGTATGTTTTCTCCTATTTTACATGTAGTACCTGTTATAGAACCCTGTGTTCACGAGCATAATCCTTTGTGTGTTTTTTCATATTGCTGTAATAAAGTATTTTCTTTTATGAAAGATAATCTCTGGATTGGAGAACCATCATAACTTGCTATTTGATAACTGTTGAAATGTGACTGTAGCCCCCACATTACCTCAATGAGAAGCCTTGGACTGCTTGCCCACTACAATGAGGGTCAAGTGCTTAAAGGGTGTCCTTGATGTTCAGTTTGCAATGACATAGTAGGTCATTGGGTACGATTACTACACCGAATAAGCTACTCCTGCCCCCTTAAAACTGAGCGATCACAGGTGAGTCATCAAAATCCTCATACACGCCATCTCCCCATTTATTGATAGCTTTAGTTTTCATTATCTGCTGCCGCCTTCTCACAGTAATCGACCTGCCGGCACCCCTTCCCTCATTCGGTTTCTAGTATTTCTTGGCTCTCTCTGAGCGAAATACAACATTTCAGGAATTAGTGTTGTGAAGCGGTTGAGATGCGAGAGATTGCACTTATGCCGAACGCCAGGAAGATCTTGTTAAAGTGGAAAGAAATGGAAAATGCCAATACTAACTAAGACACTACACTGATCATGCCAACCATTCATGCCCCCCCAGCCCCCCCCGAAGCTCAGCAGTAAAGCAACAGAAATATTCTTTTTCTGCAGCCCTCTTCCCACTCGCCCTTCTCATGTTCTCTCATGGAACCACTTGTTTTTACATGTATTTGTTACTGGATTTTTCCCATATACACAACTGGTCACACAGAAAAGTCACATAGGAAAGGTCACCCATGAAAGGTCAAACAATTACTAAAGTAATGGAAATAATTTCATCTCGCTCTATAGATACCTATCACAGAGGCAAAGAAATCTGACAAAGGAAGATTGGAATAGAAAAAGGATACACACGAAAGTGAGGGACTCCAAATCAATTCACTAGTCAATCCTAATACAGGTTTAGAAAGGATGCCCTTCAAATTTCCCAAAGGTCCCCCTCCTTTTGTAGGGTCCCATTTCTAAGGCTGTAGGTTGCTTACACGTAGCAGCCAATTTCGTTGCGGAGAACCTGCCGAAATATAGACTAATAGGAAAAGCTCAACCTTCTCAATTTCTCTCAACACTGCAGAGGTAGGAACTCTTCTGATAATGCGGTTCAACTAGAATGTATTTTCAGTAGCCCAGAAGGCCACTGGAACAAAGCCAGGTTTTCTTTTAGGAGATTGCATATTGGAAGAAAATATGAACGATGGTGAACCTTGTCAGGTAACCTGATTTAGAGAATAAGATGTTTGACTTTAAATTGCACCAGAGGAAGGGATCTATAATCGCCAAGGCATTGGCTTTAGGTATTGCAAAATTAAGGGCATAGAAATGCTGCTTCGCACATTGCGTGAAAAAGTGCAAACTGACTTAGTAATGCTGCTATCCTTGTTGGGGGAAATGTTTTGCTTTTCATATTTGAGTATAATGTGGACAGTGTAGCGCCACAGCACTGTACATACTGGGGCAAAATGTGGAGACTTTAATCGTTTTCTGGGTTTGCACTAATTTGCAGCACACCAGTGCTCTGCCAGTTTGCACCTCTTCTCCATGTAGACACCTTTGCTATGCGATTTGCACATTGTCTCCAATAAAGCAAGCATCATTGCTAGGTTAGAACATTTGCTGAAGCAGGGGTGTTAAACGCATTGAAAGTGATTTGACAATGTTAGCCATACATACTGGGGCAATGTGAGCCATACATACTGGGGCAATGTGAGCCATACATACTGGGGCAATGTGAGCCATACATACTGGGGCAATGCGAGCCATACATACTGGGGCAATGCGAGCCATACATACTGGGGTAATGTGAGCCATGAATACTGGGGCAATGCGAGCCACACATACTGGGGCAATGTGAGCTATGGATACTTGGGCAATGTGAGCTATGGATACTGGGGTAATGTGAGATATGGATACTGGCGCAATGTGAGCTATGGATACTGGGGCAATGTTAGCTATGGATTCTGGGGCAACATACGCCATGAGTACTGGGGCAATGCAAACCATACATACGGGAGCAATGTGAGCTATGGATACTGGGGCAATGTGAGCTATGGATACTGGGGTAATGTGAGCTATGGATACTGGGGTAATGTGAGATATGGATACTGGGGCAATGTGAACGATGGATACTGGGGCAATGTGAGCTATGGATACTGGGGCAATGTGAGCTATGGATACTGGGGCAATGTGAGCTATGGATACTGGGGTAATGTGAGATATGGATACTGGGGCAATGTGAGCTATGGATACTGGGGCAATGTGAGCTATGGATACTGGGGCAATGTGAGCTATGGATACTGGGGCAATGTGAGATATGGATACTGGGGCAATGTGAGCTATGGATACTGGGGCAATGTGAGCTATGGATACTGGGGCAACATAAGCCATGAGTACTGGGGCAATGCGAACCATACATACTGGAGCAATGTGAGCTATGGATACTGGGGCAATGTGAGCTATAGAAACTGGGGTAATGTGAGATATGGATACTGGGGCAATGTGAGATATGGATACTGGAGCAATGTGAGCTATGGATACTGGGGCAATGTGAGCTATGGATTCTGTGGCAATGCTAGCCATACATACTGGGGCAATGTGAGCCATGGATACTGGGGCAATGCGAGCCACACATACTGGGGCAATGTGAGCTATGGATACTGGGGCAATGTGAGCTATGGATACTGGGGTAATGTGAGATATGGATACTGGGGCAATGTGAGCTATGGATACTGGGGCAATGTGAGCTATGGATACTGGGGCAATGTGAGATATGGATACTGGGGTAATGTGAGATATGGATACTGGGGCAATGTGAGCTGTGGATACTGGGGCAATGTGGGCTATGGATACTGGGGCAATGTGAGCTATGGATACTGGGGCAATGTGAGCTATGTATACTGGGGCAATGTGAGCTATGGATACTGGGGCAATGTGAGCTATGTATACTGGGGCAATGTGAGCTATGGATACTGGTGCAATGTGGCATCAGAGATCATCTGTCAAGTAATGGAGATTTCGACTGCATGAATCTTCCCTGGTCAGTACCCAGGCAAATAAGTGACCTCCATTAGTCCCTTCACCCCGAGCACCCCACTAGAAGTTACAATATTTTATGGGTTTCCCTTGAGAACTACTTATAAAACCTATATCTTTTCAGCCAATACTTTCAAAGATTGTTCTTTAGAATACACTGTTCGGATATCACTTTTACCAAACTTTTATTGCTGGGAGAACGACTCCAAATGGACTTGGAAAGGATGTGTCTGCTTGCTACAGGTGTACAAGTGGAGGCTTTTAGCATGGCTGCAGTTGGATCCCAGCCTGGTCGTCTTGCAAGCTTCCTCCAGCCCACCCCCACAAAAGGGGCAGCCTTAACTGCTAAGTCACATCCTCTGTGAACTCTGGCAATACCAATTCTTGGTCCTCCTCCTAGAGGTGCAGCTTGAGTCCTGGGGTACAGCGACTTCAGGAACATGTTGGCATACCTCCACCCAGTGGTTAATTTGGAAAAAAATAAGTGCCAGGGCTCTCGTCAGGAGGCAACTTGCACCAGCCCATTTGTCCTGTTAGCGCTGCCTAAAACAGAAGCAACTACCAACCATGAAAGTGGTGAGAGGATGTGGTGTAGTGGCCAGAGCTGCGGACTTCGGAGCTGGGGAACCAGGTTTGAGTCTCGGCGTCGGCTCAACATCCTCTGATTCTGGACAAACCCCCTAATCTCCCAGTGCCTAACAAAAATGAATGTGTCCTGAACTGGTGCTCATGAAAAGTGCCGGTGCTGAGCACCGGAAACCACCGGCTCAAATTAAGCACTGCCCACACCACTTAGGGAGCCACCCTCCGCCTTAACATAACTGATGGAATCAAATGCTTGAATGGCTCTGAATCGCTGTGCGCATGCAGTGGTGCTGTAACAATTTCCAGAGTGGGGGTGCAGTCATCAAAGTTACATCACTGCAAACATAGGGACTGTTAAATATCTAAGCGTTTCACAGGTGCAAGTGTCGCAAGTGAGCCACACCCATTCAGCAGGAGCTGCTAAAGGTGTGTTATGTAACCAGCGGTGCATTTTGGAGTACACTGTTACAAATACATAACTAAAGGATGGTGTGACAGCACACTGGCATTTACAAACAGCAAATTGTCCTTGGAAATGGCCACTAAATTGACACTAACATACTGTTTACTGACAAAACGATATAGAACACAAACAATGTGTGGAATTCGGGTTTAAGCAAGTATTTATCATTTGCACAGCAAGTAAAGTGTCTTGATTTGTTTTGATCCTATTAAAATATTTGTTTCCATCCAAAATGTGCTTCATTTGTGCCGTCAAAACTCCTGGCATGTTGTGAAAAATGTGCACAGTTCATTTACAGGTATTTAAAATGTTGTTGCGTGTTAGAAAAAAACTGACATCCTACAGCCTTTCCTTTGGCTCGCAGTATCCCAACAAGATTGTCAAATAGTTTGCTTTCCAAAATCCTTACACTTGGCAGTCAGGGAAAGAGAAATTAACACCAACATTCAGATCATATGACATTTTGTCAGACCTTGGACCGTGTAGCTGCTCTGTGTGTATAGCAGGCTTAACAACAAGAATTAGCATTATTTAACAGCTTCAAGGTCAACATTTGTATTCTCTCAATAATTTGCCAGAGCTGACACATGTTCCCGCCCTCCACAAACTCTCTCCACTCTGCTCATTTCTACCCTGCTGATTGACAGTGCCTGGCGTAGGTAATCTTAGCTTTAGTTATGTCAAAATGGACACTGGCATAAGCGACTTGTGTTCTAGACCAACTGCATTTGTGATCCTTTATCACCCAAAACCGTTCTCAAATTTCCTACTCTCTATAGGCACTTGGTCTCTGGGTCTCCCTAGTCTCTACTGTGCTTTCGCGTACTCCTGCACCTTCTATCACGCAGATAGAATTATAAGTTGGGGCTAGGATTTGGGCTAGCCTCCAATGGGATTATTGATGCACTGTCACTTTATCATATGTTTTTATTATGGCTCCATTTTTGTCATATAAATGTTATTTTTTCTATCTCAAATCTTAATAATAATCTCAAAATTGGAAATTGTTGTCACTTCTTACACTTTTGTTTTCAATTCTTTCTCCTATACCTGGTTTATTTCTCCAGCTATAATAGAGTCAGTTACGGATTGGAACTATGTGATGTTAACATTTCCAACGTTAGTGTACAATCTATGTACATTCTATGTCTCACCTGTTTTTCTTCTCCTCTGTTGATTGTACTGTATTGTGCTACACTTATGGCTCGATAAAATTAAAAATAAAAAGAATTATAAGTAGGGATGGGCGCGGGACCCCACAAGTGAGCCCCCTAGAATCTAGCAATACCATTAGAATCCATATTTTAGAAACAAATGGACAAAAAGGTAGCCGATGACGTTGAAGCGTAGATTAATAATTTATTAAAAGGAGAGGATGATCAGGGCCTGAACCACTGGCGTGAGCTGTATGTTCTGAGAGAAAATTCAGAGCAGCCCTATACTGTGCAAAATGGCAATGTTGCAAATTGTTATCCAAATTTGTGAGATTCTTAAAGTGTGAAGATCACAAAGTTAAAAAAAATATGGCAGCAGGAAACGGTAGTGATGATACCATGCATTCCCTACTCCCAGCTCTGAGCTCGCTCACCCCCTGGGAAACACCAGAGATCCTCTTGTCTGAACCTCACATCGCCTGGGTGTGAGCTGCACCCCGCCCCTCGGTCCCTGGCCATGCCCCGTATCCTTACCTTTCCATTTTTCCCCACGGCCTTGCTGGCACCCCTTATCTAGTGACTTCTGGGAGGGCTGCAGACTGCCATGATTCATTGTACCACTGTACCAGAAGCAAAAGGCTGTTGGAGACACCTCCAATAATGTTAAGGAAGGCTATGTTCTGACAAGGACACCTCCAATTTTAATGTATCAGCTCCTCAAAATAACTGCAAATACTTCATGCAGTGCTTTAAATGAAAACTTAAAAGTGATGGTAGTCACTAGCCTCAGTACCTGTTTGCTCCTGAGAAATGCCGGTACTCTCCCATTAAATAGATTGCGTGTCTGCCAAGATGTGCAGATACTCTCCACTTTAAATGGAAGAAGCGAAGGTACTCGGTACTGGACAGTACCTGCTCATTTAAAGCAGTGATATCACGTGTTCAAAAGAGGACGAAATTTCACTTAAATTAAATACCAGCCTTTTTCAGGTCTGCCCTGAGGCAGCGCATTCACTGTCCTTTGTGACGATCTAAAAAAAAATAACTCTAAAAAGGGCCTTTTAGCCCACCCTTTACTCACCATTGGTTGGCTTAACTGTCCCGCATATGTTTTCTTTTTGTTGGTGAGCGCGTATCTGCACATGTTGACTTCACTTCGTAACCGTGTTTATCTTTTCTTCCCTGGAGCATGGACCAAGTACTGATTGATTTCTTGATTGAACTTCTGAACTGCTTTCACTTGGATTCTGGTACTTTTTTTGTGGGTGTGTATTTTGTGTTTCTATCTTCCTTTTACATACTGCTATGATGCGCTGTCTTGTTTTTTAGCTGCTTTTATGCCCCTTCATTTTTGTTTTTTTCATTTTGGTCCCACCACTACCCTCATTCATTGTCTGCTTTCCAGATTTCTCAAAACTTCATTTTCCAGTGAGCCGCTTTCCTTCGGCCAGTCTTGTCCATGACGCATAACAAAGCAACAACACAATTTATAACATAAGGGATAAAGAGCCCACGCCGTACAATATAAGGATATTGCAAGCCACCAAGGAGTTCCATAACCATATAGAGGAAAAAGGCCAAGTTCCTTTATAAGGTTATGGAACTGACTTGCAACATCCTTATCATGTACACCAGAGGGTACTTTATCCCATGTAATACATGGTAACACCATCACCTTTCCCAAAAACTATTTAAAAGCTTGGCACGTAGCTTCTTCATATGAAAGAGTGAATATGTTTGAAAATATTAAGAATAAAAATAAAATCTCTAGTGCAAAATTAAACACTTCAAAAACCTGTTAGATATTTGTGGCAAACAGATGTTAGAAACAGTTCAATACAAGTCAGTTTTTTTAATGAATAAAAAATAATAATAATAAAAGACATTTGTAGAGCGCGCAGCTACCCCACATGGGGTGTACCGGCGCTATAGCAGACAGTGAGCAGGACAGAGAACAACGCAAGACTAGTCATTCCGACTAAAAAGCCAGGTTTTTAAGGCCTTTCTGGATTCCTGTTCGGACTGCATCATGCGTAAGTGGGGAGGGAGGTTATTCCAACATGTGGTGGTACACACCTCAAACGTTCTGCCACCCATTCTTGCTTTCGCAAAGCGTGGTGTGGAGAGAAAGCGTTTGAGGTTGGATCTTAAAGGTCTGTCTTGTTGATAAGGGCGGAGTCTCCTCCTCAGATAGATAGGCCCTCTCCCTTTGTCTGCACGAAAGGCAAATGTCAGGGCCTTAAATTCAATTCGCTTAGCTATAGGCAGCCAGTGTAGTCGCCTGAGATAAGGAGTGACATGGTGTCGAAGCGGGGACACGCAGACCAGTCGGGCTGCCGCATTTTGAATGATCTGGAGTCTATGGATCAGACCAAGCGGCAAACCCATGTACAGGCCATTCGCATAATCAAGGTGGGAGATGATTAGAGCGTGGACCACGGTTTTGCGGGTTGAGTCAGGCAGAAAATTTATACATTTCCTGATGGTTTTGATTTTGCCAAAACAAGCCGCCGAAACCGATTGTACATGGGTCGTGAGGGACAGATCTTTGTCCCATATCACCCCTAGTTTTCTGACCGAGTCCTTCGGGGTGGGTGCAACACCCAATTCCGATGGCCACCATATATTGGACGGGGGGGGCGTTGGTTGATTTAAAAATCAGGACCTCAGTCTTATCCGCATTAAGTTTCAAGAAATTGCGGTTCATCCAATCAGCAATGTTTTTGAGGCATTCTTTTAGCGGGTCGAAGGTGAAGTCTGACACTCCACTAAACGTAAACAACAGCTGAGTATCATCAGCGTAGGATGTCACCTTAATCCCTATTTTGGTGATAAGCTCAGCTAAAGGTGTTAAATAGACATTAAAGAGCAGCGGGCTCAGGGCCGAACCTTGGGGTACCCCCCATTTCAGAGGTTTGGCGGGTGAAGTAAAGGGGTGGGTCAGGACCTGTTGGTTACGACCATGCAAGAAGGATGTCAACCAATTCCGAGCTGTTCCCTGGATGCCTATGTCCTTCAGGCGATCTAACAGGATGGGGTGAAAGACCGTGTCGAATGCTTCAGTAGCTCGGAATGTGTACAAACATGCAGACAAATTCTAGCTTTTCTCTATCTAAGGAGTGCAAAAAATTAACATATTCTCTCTGCTTGTCATTGTAAGCTATTAAAATAGAGCAGAATAGAGAAAATCAGCTTTACGTTTTTTGTTGCTTTGAACAGCTGCTTCAATTATGCTCAGTGACCTTCCCCGCCTTTCACCTCGGTTGCTGCCTCTGGCAGCAGGCATTGTGACATCAGAACTCAACTTTAATAACGTATAATATTCGAGTTCTGACGTCTTTTCTTTATAACCGGCAACTGGGTACGTTACAAGTCACTGATCGTAAAGAAATCAGAGACTGCCATTTATGCACGGATAACAGAATCCCATGTATTATAGTTTAATAAAGTTACATGTTGCAGCATTTACTACGGGTGCGCTTGTTTATGACTCGTTCTCATTTTGGTCATATTCCATGTAATGCTACCTTCCTTCCCAATCTGGGAAAGCTAACGCAAGCTACAAGTTTTTTAATTGTACCAACTGGTGATATTGGATTGCGTAAATGCGCGTGTATGCGTGCTGTAAGCAATTCATAGGTTTACGCCTCAAGAATACACCATACATACTCATACCATAATATACAATACAATAACATGCCATGACATACTACACCATACCTTACTATACAATAACAGACCATAATAAACCATATTAAACAATAATAAACCATACTATACTATTACAAACAATATAATACCAAACTAAACAGTAACAGGCCATAACATAACATACCATAAAATAACAGCCCATACCATACAATGAAGTGACAGGCCATACAATACCACCCTATACTGTATAATGACAGGCCACACCATATCATACCATTCAATTAAGTCACTCTCACCTCCTTTTACCTCTGCCCACCACAGAGCCCTCCATTCACCCTCGCCTCCCTTTTCCTCTACCTTCCCAAAAACCCTCACGTTATACTCACCTCCCTTTTCCTTTCCCACTTCTGCATCCTGAAGTCACCCTCACCTCCCTTTACTACTGCCCACCCTTGAGACCTCGTCACCATCACCTACCTTTACTCCCAGCCAACCCTGAACCCTCAAGTCACCTTCTCCTTGCTTTACCTCTTCTTCACCTCTTCTCACCACTGAATCCTCAAGCCACCCTTACCTCCCCTTACCTCTGCACACCCATGAACCTTCAAATCACCCTCACCTCTCTTTATCTCTGCCCACCCTGAACCCTCAAGTCTCTCTCACCTCCCCTTACCTTTGCCCACTCCTGAAACCTCAAGTCACCCCCATCTCCCTTTACCTCTACCCATCTAGGAACCCTCTAGTCACCCTCACCTCTTCCCACCCTGAACCCTCAAGTCATCATCACCTCCCTTCACCTCTATCCACCCCTTAGCCCTGAAGTTACACTCACCTCTCTTTACTTCTACCCACCCAACCCTCGTCACCCTCACCTCCCTTTACCTCTACCCACCCCTGAACCCTCAAGTGACTTCCACCCCCCCTTAACCCTCAATCACCCTAACCCCCCCCTTTACCTCTTCCCACCCCTAAACCCTCAAGTCACCCTCTTCTCTTTACCTCTACCCACCTATGAACCTTCAAGTCTTCCTCACCATCCTTTACCTATACCCACCCCTGAACCCTCAATTTACCCTCATCCCCCTTTCCTGTACCCACCCTTCAACCTTCAAGTCACCCTTACCATCCTTTTTCTCTACCCATCCCTAAAACAACTTTTTTTTAAAAATACTACAAAAAGTATGCAATTTAAAAAAATATACTTACCTGCGTGATAAAGTACCGCGTGGTGAAGGTACAAATACTTGCCTGTGCTGCGGTGAATCACCTGCATGGTACTTGTCTGTGTGGTAAAGACTGAGTGATAATGGTCCTGTGTGGTGAAGGCTGTATCCCCACAGGCAGGACACTAATTTTATAGGTGCATTGTCACTTTTATGCCCTTTAGTATGTTTGGCGGGCACCACTTTGACAATTTTCCCCCTTTCCCCACACCATGGGGCAGATTTACAAGGACTGGCGCATCTCTGCAAATCAGCAGGGATGTGCCAGTAAACTTGCGACACGCAAAACTACCCTTGCGCCACCACGGATGCGCCGCATTTACAATGTGGCGCGCCGTGGCGCAAGGATAGGCAGATGCGTGTCGTATCTGCCGGCGTAAGGTTGGCGCAGTGCTGGAGTCATGTCGCGGGCGCGACGCAACTCCAGCACTGTTCCAAACCGGCCTATCTTTAACATTCTGCGTCACACCTTACGCCTGCTTCAAGCAGGCGCAAGGTTTTGACGCAGCGGCAACGGAAAAGTGACTGAGTGAAATCTTGTAGATTTCACTCAGGCACTTTTCCGAGGCTTTCCTGCGACGTAACGCTTACACTGCGACGGTACGCCAACATTATACCTGACGCAGGTATAATGTGGCGTAGGGGTTTACGGCGTGACGCATCTCCCTAGATGCGTCACGTTGTAAATCCGTCGCAGCGTGGCGCTTGCTTTATGCCGCCGCTGCTTCACATAAGTGACTCAGCGGCGGCGCAAATGTGTCGCAAGGGGCTTGTAAATCTGCCCCCATATACTTTAGGTCTCGCCTGAAACAGTACATGTGCTGTTGCTTGTGAGATATTTTCTTTACTTACGGAGCTTAGAGCCGCCCTTTGCTTACCTTGGGTTGGCTTCATGCCCACTCTAATTTCCATGATTTTCTTTGGTCGGTAGGTGTCGGCTTTACTTCCTCTTCATGTGGTTTGTTCCTACGCTGGAGCATGGAACAAGTACTGCTTCCATTGTCCAGTGTCCTTTCACTGCTCGCATCTTCCCCCATAATTTCACCCCTTTTTCTTACTTCGCCCCAGCATTGTTACTTGCCCTGCCTCCTACCCTTCCTGCATTGTTCCTTGCCCTGTCCACCCCCACCCTGTCTCTCCTTGTTACTTGCCCCCCACCTGTCCTGTCAGAAAATAGCACCCAAGAGACATGCCAGCGGGTGTCAAGATGCTACAAAGATGCAAACAGCACTGCGCTCCCTGCTCTGCATGGTGTTTTTGGTGCTGTTTTCATGCAGGCCAAAACAGCGAACTTCAGTTCTGACTGAAGATAACTAATAAGATAATTAAACATTTTCTTTTTCTGAAGGCAGGGAATACTCCCATACTAAGAAAACGGATCACTGTGCACACGGTCAGCGCTTGCCATGTCATTGTGCTTTCTTTCTAACTTTTAGCCATGCTGCAGAGCAGCCACACTGCTGTACAACATGGCTAAAATAAATTGACAAAGCCAATAGCTCTCCCATAGGTGAGAACTATTGGCTTTGCCAATGCTTGTTGCCTTTACAAGGATGGAGGTAACATGTGATGTTTGCACACCTACTACCAATACAGAACAACCGCTTTTAGAAATTCATGAAATTCAAGAACAACTCATCTTGGTGTATGTAGTATATATTACTCACACCCTACACTTTACCTAATGGAAGTCGAAGATCGTTTCTCATCCTCGCCATGTTCTGAGCTCATCAATTACAAGCAGGGCACAAGTCCTAAAAAAAGAAGTGGGGGGACCAACCTAGTTAGGCAGTATGCAGTGACATCACGGCGCGCGACATCACGACTCGCAACATCAGGGCGCACAACATCACGGCGCACAACATCACACATGGCATCACAGGAATTTACATCATAGAAAGTGGTATCACAAGCCACGACTTTACAGGAAGTGGCATCACAAGAAGTGACATCAGTTCTAAAGCCCTCAGATATATGTTGAGCAGGTCTATCATGTGTATGTTTGAGCCCATTGCGAGGATAATAGCACAGTGAGCTATGGAAGATGATATGTGACTTCTACACCTTGCAATCCCCCAGTTTTATGTAACACATCCTGTAGATTAATTTACAAACTTATATAATTTATTGTACATTTAATATGCGCGTGTTGATGTAAATCGCTCTGACACCGTGCATTGGGATGAGTAGGGCTATACAAGAAAAAATGGTGGTACTTAAATTATTTCAACGCCTCCTCAGGGTAAGTAAGCTCTATATAAATGCAATTTGTTTTGTGTAAATACTGGGAAGGTCCAACACATCTGACATTCTTACAGTGCATGCATATCTCCTAAACAGGGACTGGTCAAAGTGAAAAGCGGCCTCTCCTAAGTATGTGTGAAGTGCTAACAAGGTGTGAGACTTTGTTTCCCCTCTGCTTCATTTGCATCAGGTGTGAGGCTCCTGACTGCTCCCAGCCAAGAGACTCGAACAAAAGGAGGCCTGATGACCCCTCAGATTCGGCCTGTTATGGGCCCAGCAGGAGTCTTAAATAAGAAAGCCCCGTCCCCGCCTGCACGTTGTTGCTTGTTGCAGATCGAAAGCAGGCAACGTGCAGACGCTGCTGAAAGTGTCCCGGTGTTTGGAAATTACACCGGGACGAGTTCAGCACATTATTCAGTGGGGCCCAAATTCTTGGCAGGGTGGACGGCGTTAACCCTGTGAAAATAGTGGGTGGACGCCGTCCACCCGCGTGTACCCCCAACTCGTGCCCTGATTCCAAGAGCAAAAAGAACAATTGATGGACAGATTGCAGAACAATGTCATACATTCACCCCAGTACAGAGATCTGGGCCTAAATCCATTGTTTTTTTGCTCACCATGCCATTCCAGTTTGGACCCAGCCATATGCAAATCAGTCTTGACCCTGCGCCCAAAGGGAACAGTCCAGCCCGAACTGCCAGGCCAGGTCCTCCCTGAACTGGAAACAAGCATCCTAGGACCGGTTTTGGGCTTTCAGCCCTCATCAGCCAGGATAGCTTGACTCCAGTGGCATGAAGAGCACGGGACCTACGTCTGGGCATACCCGTCCCACTCGGGGTGACAAATGCAAAAAGAACAATTGATGGACAGAATGCAGAACAATGTCATACATTCACCCCAGTACAGAGATCTGGGCCTAAAATCCTGCAAGAGCAGCTGCTTCCTTTCTCTCGGGAGACTGGCTGTTTGAGGTGATGAGAACTCTAAGTGGACTTATGCTACAGGTTTCAAATATATGAATGCATCAAGTTTTAGATGAAAAAGTCTGGGAGAAAAGAAAGGCATCAATGTAAAGATTTAAGGCAACACAATAAAGGTAATCACTGTACAATATTATTTAAATAACAAAGGAAAAAAAGAAAGAACAACAAGATCTGTTTTTATCAAAAAAGTACAAAATGTATTTTTATTAATGATATACAAAAAAATAATAAAATAGCCCATTCATACTGTCCCAATCGTATCAACAGTCATACCTCATCCAAAATTGGACTCAATGAAAAACAATCTCACAAATTTGATAACGATAGTAATGTGATAATCAGTGTTCACATATATAATCAGGCAAAACAATGTGGCACAAATTCAATTGACTTTAGTAATGTTCTACGCGCGTTTCGGCACTAGAAGGTGCCTTCGTCAGGAAAAGGCCACAGCTAAATCAACGATGATATCTGTAGATGAAATAACCTTATGTGAATGGCTCTTTCTCAAGAGCATGAAGTAAACACATAATGACAAAATTAGAAAAATGTTCAAGCTATAAAGAGAGATGTCAGCTGTTAATATCAACAGCTAAAAACTTTTCAACTTGATGTTTCTATGGTTACACAGGCGTATCATATAATGCCAGGCATTATATGATACGCCTGTGTAACCATAGATTATTGGATGACAAGACTAACGTCTAATAACGTTAATAGAGATGGATTTTCTTTTTTCTGATTATATATGTGAACACTGATTATCACATTACTATTATCAAATTTGTGTTGTGTTACAAAAAGAAAATAAACAAAATAAATGCCCTGACTTTTCGGGTTTGTTTCAAAAAGTGAGTGTAGATCTGGCTTTATGTTTTTGTCGAAAAATGTTGATCCACGAAACAGGCGCCCTGATTCCCTTGTGTGACTCTGCGCAGATCATTTCAAGCCTCAGTTATCAAAACCGGAAACGCTGCGGAAGGGCTAAATGCCCGTAGTAAGAGCTATGTAAATACCTCGTATTTACATTTTACATTTTCTGAAACCATCAAAAAGCCATTTCTTGTGGCAGATCTTTTGCCGTTGTGTGAACAGATCTGTGACGGCCCTATCAGGACACAGGCCCCAGCCTCACGTGCTCTGTGTGCTTATTTGCAGCAAGCCGAGTGCCCATTGCGCAGATATTATTAACATTACGATTCCGCGCCACTCCGTGCTGTTAATTTCCCTCTTCCCGCCGAAGAGGCGCACTCGGCTGCTGTCATGGCAGCTCCCACCGCGGGCTTTGCTAGATGCTGGCGCCAGAATTCTTCGGCCTCGGTGTGATGGCGGCAATCTATCTTCCCGCGCCTGCACCCCGCTCTTGTCCCCAGGTGTTTGATCCTGCAGAGGAAGCCGTACCTCGAAAATAAATATCCTAACCCGGTAACAGAAATCCCTTCCAATTACCTCGCTGGAAGGTCTTTATTGCACTTCATCTGGCTGCTCTTCCCGCGCTTTATCTCTCTGACGCTCCTCCTCTTTCATTGCAGGCTTCACCAGCATATGTCCTGTGTGAGGCAATGGTGGCTTGCTCGGTGTGTTATTGTGTCCCTCGGCATGCATGCGGTAGGGTGACCAACTTGCATGGGTGCAAATTCAGGACGGTGAGTGTAAAAATTCAGGACAAAGGGTCAAAATTCAGGACAAAAATTCAGGACAGGAGGTCAAAATTCAGGACAAAACTTCGGGACAAAAGGTAAGTTTTACAGACACATCAGAGGAGGTCGCGCTATAGTATATAATTAAGCCCATCCATATCTAAACATATTCAACCATTTGCAAACCTATCCATCATGTATCCTTCCATCCATCATTTCACTCATCCATCCCTCCATCCACCCTTTCACTCATCCATCCATTATCCATCCATCCACCCTTTCACCCTATCCATCGGTACACTCATCCATCCACTCTTCCACCCATCCACCCATTCACTCATCCAGCCAGCCTTTCACCCATCCTTCCACCCATTCACCCTTTCAGTCATCCATCCATCCTCCCATTCTCTCTCCATCGACCCTTTCACTTAGCCATCCTTCCTTCCACCCATCCATCTACTCATCCACTCATGAATCCATCCATTGACCCGATCAGTCATCCATCCACACTTTCACTCCTTCACTCATCTATCCATCCTTTTGTCCATCTACCCTCCCTTTCACTCACTCATTCATTCTTACATCCACCCTTTCACTCATCCGTCCATCCATTCACCCTTTCACTTATCAATTCATCAATCCATCCTTCATTTCACTCATCCATCCACCCATTCACTCGCCCATCATCCATCCTTTCACTCATCCATCCATCCTTTCACTCATCCATCCTTTCACTCATCCATCCACCCTTTTACCCATCCATCCACCCTTTTACCCATCCATCCACCCTTTTACCCCTGACCTTGACTGGTAGGTCGCTCCCCCACCACACAGCTCCGTCTGTGTGCCCTGCTGCTGCCCCTGATTGTGCTCGTTTTTTCCTTTCTGTGCCCCCTTGCTGGCCCTGATTGTGCTCGTTTTTCCTTTCTGTGCCCCCTTGCTGCCCCTGATTGTGCTCGTTTTTCCTTTCTGTGCCCCCTTGCTGCCCCTGATTGTGCTCGTTTTTCCTTTCTGTGCCCCCTTGCTGCCCCTGATTGTGCTCGTTTTTCCTTTCTGTGCCCCCTTGCTGCCCCTGATTGTGCTCGTTTTTTTTTCCTTTCTGTGCCCCCTTGCTGCCCCTGATTGTGCTCATTTTTCCTTTCTGTGCCCCCTTGCTGCCCCTGATTGTGCTCGTTTTTTTTCCTTTCTGTGCCCCCTTGCTGCCCCTGATTGTGCTCGTTTTTCCTTTCTGTGCCCCCTTGCTGCCCCTGATTGTGCTAATTTTTTTTCCTTTCTGTGCCCCCTTGATGCCCTGATTGTGCTCGTTTTCCCTTCTGTGCCTGTTTCCCGCCGCTGCGCCCTGCGGCCCCGCCCCTCACTGCCCATTCGCTGCCCCATTCCCTGCTCCTCCCTCCCACCTCCCCATTTATGGCGGCCGCTGCGTGGTGAAGAGAGCGACCCCTGACCTTGACTGGTAGGTCGCTCCCCCACCACACAGCTCCGTCTGTGTGCCCTGCTGCTGCCCCTGATTGTGCTCGTTTTTTCCTTTCTGTGCCCCCTTGCTGGCCCTGATTGTGCTCGTTTTTCCTTTCTGTGCCCCCTTGCTGCCCCTGATTTCCTTTCTGTGCCCCCTTGCTGCCCCTGATTGTGCTCGTTTTTCCTTTCTGTGCCCCCTTGCTGCCCCTGATTGTGCTCGTTTTTCCTTTCTGTGCCCCCTTGCTGCCCCTGATTGTGCTCGTTTTTTTCTTTCTTTCTGTGCCCCCTTGCTGCCCCTGATTGTGCTCGTTTTTCTTTCTGTGCCCCCTTGCTGCCCCTGATTGTGCTCGTTTTTCCTTTCTGTGCCCCCTTCCTGCCCCTGATTGTGCTCGTTTTTTTCCTTTCTGTGCCCCCTTGCTGCCCCTGATTGTGCTCGTTTTTCCTTTCTGTGCCCCCTTGCTGCCCCTGATTGTGCTCATTTTTTTTTTTTCCTTTCTGTGCCCCCTTGATGCCCTGATTGTGCTCGTTTTCCCTTCTGTGCCTGTTTCCCGCCGCTGCGCCCCTGCGGCCCCGCCCCCTCACTGCCCATTCGCTGCCCCATTCCCTGCTCCTCCCTCCCACCTCCCCATTTATGGCGGCCGCTGTGCGGCCGCGCCGCTGGCGCGCCAAAGGCGCGCCTAGGGCAAACCCGTCTGCGCCCGTCCGCGCCGTGACCGCACCCAGCGCCAGACCCCCTGGTCCGGGCATCCCCCGCACCCGCCACACCAACAGACGCCGATACGACGCCAGCACCCTCCACGCACTCAACCCCGGAAAAGATCACGCCTGCTACCAGGCCACCCCGAAGCGCACCCAAGGGCCCTTCACCTGCCGGAACTGCAGCTTCGCCAGCACCCGCCCCGCCAAACCACCGCCCAGGAAAGAACCCAACTACCTCAGATGCATCCTCCTCAACACCCGCTCCGCCCGCAAACACGCCATCGAACTCTGGGACCTTCTCGACTCAACCTCCCCAGACGTCGCATTCCTGACGGAGACCTGGCTGAATCCCGCTTCAGCCCCCGACATCGCCATTGCCATCCCGGACGGATACAAGATCACCCGCAGGGACCGCACCAACGGAGTCGGAGGAGGCATCGCCATCGTCCACAGGAACACCCTCAGAGTCTCAACCAACACCGACGACACCCTCAGCACCGCCGAACACATGCACTTCCAGATCCACACCGATCCCAACACCACCCTCAGAGGAACCCTCATCTACAGACCCCCGGACCCCGACCACAGTTCAGCGATTCCATCGCTGACTTCGTCAGCACACACGCCATCGCCTCCACGGACTACATACTCCTCGGGGACCTGAACTTCCACCTCGAGAACAACAAGGACACCAACTCCACCACCCTGATCGACAACCTCGCCACCCTTGGACTCAGACAGCTCGTGACTACACCCACCCACGCCGCCGGCCACACGCTAGACTCCATCTTTTCCGCAAGCCCACACGTCTCCTTCAACCACACCTCCGAACCCCACTGGACTGACCACCACTGCATCCACTTCACCTACAGGAAGCCCACCACGCACCACCGCACCGAACAAATGCCTCGCCGCTGCTGGAGCAGAGTCACGGAAGACCAGCTAACCACAACCCTCGCCCTGAGCCCACCCGCCGAACCCTCCGACCCCGACACCGCCGCCCGCAACCTCAGACAGTGGATCGACGACTGCACCAACACCCTCGCCCCGCTCAAGAATCCGCCCAACAGCCACACCAGCAAGAAAGCCACCTGGTTCACCGAAGACCTCCAGGCCTCCAAACGAACATGCCGAAAACTGGAGAAGATCTGCCTCCACGAACGGACAGCGGACAGCTACGCCGCCCACAAGAACGCCACCCGCAGTCACCATCACCTCATCAGATCCGCCAAAAGGGCCTCACTCAAAGACCTAGACAACAACGCACACAACAGCAAAGAGCTCTTCAACATCGTGAAGGAACTCTCCAACCCCAGCTCCAACACCAACGACATCCAGCCATCGCGAGACCTGTGCGACTCACTGGCCACCTTCTTCCACCGCAAAATCGCCGACATCCACGACAGCTTCAACACCACGACCGCCCCGGCAACCACCGAGACCACTGCCCCCACAACCACCAACCGCCTGCTCTCCTGGACCAACATCAACGACGAGGACACCAGCGAGATCATGAACACCATCCACTCCGGTTCACCGCTAGACCCGTGCCCTCACCACATCTTCAACAAAGCCAGTACAGCCATCGCGCCCCATCTCCGGAAAATAATCAACATTTCCTTCGAGACAGCAACCTTCCCGGAAAGCTGGAAGCACGCCGAGATCACCGCCTTACTCAAGAAACCCAAGGCAGACCCCAAGGACCTCAAGAACTTCCGACCCATCTCTCTGCTCCCGTTCCCCGCGAAGGTCACCGAGAAAATCGTCAACAAACAACTGACCCGCTACCTCGAGGAGAACAACATCCTGGACCCTTCCCAGTCCGGCTTCCGCAGCAACCACAGCACCGAAACCGCCCTCATCGCCGCCACCGATGACATCAGGACCCTGCTAGACAACGGAGAAACAGCAGCCCTCATCCTCCTGGACCTATCAGCCGCCTTCGACACGGTCTGCCACCACACACTACGAACACGCCTTCACGACGCCGGGATCCAAGAGAAGGCCCTGGACTGGACCACATCCTTCCTTTCCGGCAGAACACAAAGCGTCCGCCTCGCCCCCTTCCGATCCAAGGCCACCAAGATCATCTGCGGCGTACCCCAAGGCTCCTCCCTCAGCCCAACGCTGTTCAACATCTACATGGCACCCTCGCCCACGTCGCCCGACAGCACAACCTCAACATCATCTCCTACGCCGATGACACCCAGCTGATCCTCTCCTCACCAAAGACCCTCACACCGCCAAAGCCCACCTCCACGAAGGAATGAAGGCCGTCGCCGAATGGATGAGGACCAGCCGCCTGAAGCTGAACTCGGACAAGACGGAGGTCCTCATCCTTGGTTCCAACCCTTCAGCCTGGGACGACTCCTGGTGGCCAACATCACTGGGAACAGCCCCGCCACCCACCGACCACGTACGCAACCTAGGGGTCATCCTCGACCCCACCCTCTCCATGACTAAGCAGGTCAACGCCGTTTCCTCATCCTGCTTCAACATCCTCCGAATGCTCCGCAGGATCTTCAAGTGGATCCCCACCGAAACAAGAAAAACAGTCACCCAGGCCCTCGTCACCAGCAGGCTGGACTACGGAAACGCCCTCTACGCAGGAACGACGGCTAAGCTCCTGAGACGGCTGCAACGCATCCAGAACGCCTCTGCACGTCTTATCCTCGACATCCCCCGACGCAGCCACATCACACCCCACCTGAGAGACCTGCACTGCCTCCCTGTCAACAAGAGGATAACCTTCAAGCTCCTCACCCACGCACACAAAGCACTCCACAACTCCGGACCAGCCTACCTCAACAGACGACTCAGCTTCTACACCCCCACCCGCCAGCTCCGCTCGACCAGCCACGCCCTCGCCACAGTCCCCCACATCCGGAAAACGACCGCCGGCGGCAGATCCTTCTCCCACCTCGCCGCCAAGACCTGGAACACCCTCCCCACCAACCTCCGACAGACCCAAGACCTACTGGCCTTCAGAAGACTCCTCAAGACCTGGCTCTTCGATCAGTAGCAGCACCACCCCCCTCTTCCCCCAGCGCCTTGAGACCCTCGCGGGTATGTAGTGCGCTTTATAAGTGACATGATTGATTGATTGATTGATCCATCTACCCTTCCACCCATACATCCATCTTTTTACCTTTTCTCTCATCCATCCTTCCACTCACTCATCCATCCATCCTTTCTCTCATTATCCATCAATTCACCCTCTCATTCATCCATTCACCCTTTCACTAATCTATCCAGCCATCCACCCATCCCTTCACTTACTCACTCACCCACCTTTTCATATTAATTATAAGTTGAGCCTTTGTCTGCAGAGTTGCAGACAGAAGAGGCCCATCAAGAACGTCACCCTTGCTCTAGTTCCTAAAGCAAGAGGTGGGGCGGGGAAGGTTCACTATGCCCTTGCACATAGGCAATCTGAGTCATGAGTCATGCATGATGCACAGTGCCAGGCCATGAGGTGACTGTGACATGGTGTTGTTTCCAGGGCTATAAGTGGGATGAAAAAACTGGGGTGTCTCTCCAAAGTGGGTGTTTGATGTAATTAAGGGTGTTGCTTAAAACACCTAAGCTAAAAATCTGCGCTTAGTATAGTGTAACGCCCGACTGGTATTTTGCCTCTTCTGTCATTGAATCCAGATATATAACACAACAAGTAACGTTACAACTGCAACGAGCCCGAACTATTGGCTTTGTCAATGGTTGTTAGTTGCACAAAATAAAAAAGCAGCAATCATGGCTTCCTCGAATATAATTTTGAAAATGCATCAGTTCTAAAATGGCGAGACTGTGAAAGAATTATAGCCCCTTCTTTTAACTTCTTTCACCAACTTCTTTTCTTTAACTGGGTTCTCATGTAGCAACATTGGCGTTTTTGCACGTCTTTCATCTGACAGAATGCCCTGCCCTAGACGGAGGCTGGGGGAGGCCCACCACATGCTCTGCAGCCCAGACTGGCCCATTGTCATTCTGTATGTGGCAATCATCAGCCACATACAGAATGACAATGGGTGAGGTGGGGCTGTTCTTGTGCTCCGAGGAGGTCAAGGCGGGCCCATTAGGGAGTTGAGGCTTCATGCAGGGAACAGTGCTGTTCCCTGCAATGCCCAAAATTACGGACAAAAGGCGTCCGTAAAAGGGATCCTCACGGACAACGGACGTGAGGTCCAAATTACGGACGGTCCGTGAAATTTACGGACGGTTGGTCACCCTAGCATGCGGGTAGCTCTTGCGCCATGTCCCACCTCATTTCTCGAAGGGTGCATGGTTTGTCGTGGACCAGGTGATGCAGAGAACTTTTCCTAATGCTCAACTTTCCAAGAGGATCAGCTGATGTGTGAAGGAAAGCAGGAGTGCCAGAGGCGATGAGTAGTACTTTTATGTAAAGGAGTCATCTGGGATGGCCCCCGCGCCCAAACCCATCCCAGGGGCGAGTCTCACTCTCCCCCCTTTGCCCATTCAACTGCGCCCCTTTACCTTTAATTACACCATTGACAACGTGATTTGGTGCCTTAAAAGGCCGCAGTTTATTCAAACATATATATATAACATGGCTGTACATTTCGCAATTACCTTGGTCATTCATAAACATCCATGTTATTACATACTTTCATTGTCTTTGTCATTGTCTTTGTACCCACACTCCTTGTGGTCATGTGTTCCCAGACAGTGTCTTTTTGTGGGGTGCCCCTTTGTCCGGGCCTCTGTGCTTGCGGTTCCAGGCTTCAACTTGCTACCGACTTTGGTGGGTGTCCGTCAAGACCTGCCAGGGCTGCAAGTGCCGTTCCGCTTGCCCTGGATCCTTTGTTGGCCCCTCGCCTGCTCCTCATGGGCCCTGCCGTGTGGCATCCCCAAGGCCCCCTATGTGGGCATTTCATCTACTCTGCCTGTGGCTGTGTCCTATTATTTCGCTCCCTCAGTACCCCTGCCGTGAGGCATCCCAAGGGCCCTGTGGGAGCGTCACATCTACTCTGTCTGCGGCTGTGTGCCGTCCTTAGCTCCCTCCGTGCCCCTGCCGTGAGGCATCCCAAGTACACTGTGTGAGCCTTCCATCTACCTCTAGTAATTTTTCTCTCTTTTGTCTATCTTTCCTGGGTTTCTTCCGCCACGCTACCTATGGTTCAACGATCGTAGGGAGCTCCCCCTGCTCTTCCTTTCCTGCCTTCCTCACGAGAAACCCATTTGCTCTAGTACCCCTACGATGTTTAACAGGAACATGTCCATCCCCACCCCTGTCAGGTGTACAACGTCTTCCAAATGATAACCCGGGGACCAGTGCTTAATTTGTAAATTATTAAGTGCCAGGGCTCTGACTAGGAGGCCACTGCAGCTTGCACCACCCATCGTCCTTGTCATCGCTGCCAAAACAACTACTAACCATCTCTCTTGCATGTAAATTGGACAGTTCAGATTATTCCAGGTCCCCAAAGCTAAAGGAATGGCTGGGGAGGCAGGTATTAGCAATTTTAATGTACGTTGTAGTCCTAAACTACCGTTGTTCTGCTCATCACTAAACTAGATGAACAGCGCCACCATGTGGTGGAGTGTTCTAAGTATGGTGCTGACAATTAGGTGCCGAGCACCGGACACCAATTAAGTGCCGGTGCTGAGCACCGGAAAGCCCCAGCTCAAATTAAGCACTGCCGGGGACCTTAGGTTGATGAAACGTGTCTCACGAACCCCCAGCCGTTGGCCCTCCATATCTTGGCCATAGTAATATTCAGCTTGCGTCTGGACTTTTCCACCACTCCCAGGTCCACGGCCCCTCTCCATGCTTTGCGCACTATTATTTCTGAAAAGATCATCTCGGCCGGGCGTACTAGTCTTGCTATCACTGTGAGGCCTGCCTGCACTTTCTCCAAGAGGCCCCTCCATCCTATACTTGCCAGGTCATTCCCTACCAGGTGGCCACCTCCACATCCGGTCTGCCACCTTGCCCCAGGGCTTCCCACACTGCTGCGAGCAGTTGGTCCCATTTCATCCCTGATCGCCCAGCCAGATTACTTCTGTGTCCCGAAGCCAGATGCCGCCAAATTCGCGTCTGGCCGCCGCCCACTGTTGCGCGCACGTTATGTATGAGTGACCCACGATCTAGACCTTCTTGCGCCGCTCAGCCGGACGGTATCAGTTCTCCGTCTTAGGGGCCATCGCGTTGTCCAGCATCAATTTTAACCCGGGCCCACCCATGCCCATGCCTCTTCCGGCACCGGGGTCATCCCTTGGTGCTCTCGGAATGTGCCCCACTGAAAACGAGAAATGGCATCCGCAATTGAGTTATCAATGCCCGGGATGTGCCGTGCCCTAAGTGCGATGTTTGCTTTTAACTGGCAGTCTACTAATTTCCGTAGCAGTTTGACCACCGCCAGACATTTCGCTGTTCCTGTGTTGATTGCATGTACCACTGCATGGTTGTCTGACCATAGAATTATCTGTCTGTTTGCCAGCCGTTGGGCCCAAACGTGGAATGCCACAACGATGGGGAATAACTCCAGTAGGGAGATGTTGGCCGTAACCCCTGATCTCTGCCAGCTGTCTGGCCATGCCCCTGCCGTCCATGCTGTACCTAGGATGGCCCCGAAACCATAGCCTCCGGCCGAGTCTGTGTAGAGTTTGAGTTGGTTGGCCTGCACCCATGGCTCTCGCCACTTGAGGGTGCCGTTCAAATCGGTCAAGAAGGTCTCCCACTGCCCCAAGTCCTCCTTCACCCCTTGCGTTAAGCGCACCCTGTGGTGCTTCTGTGTCATGCCCCTAGTTATCCAGGCAAGGCATCTGGTGAAGGCGCGCCCTGCGGGGACTACTCTAGTGGCGAAATTCAACGTTCCCGGCAGCTGCTGTATTTCACCTAGGGTCGCCTTCTTCTGCTGTCTCAACCTGCCAATGATCTGCCTTAGTTCCGCCATCTTCTCGGGCGGCAGTTTGCATGTCCCCGCCACTGAGTCCAGTACTATCCTGAGGAAGGATAGTTTAGTGGTGGGGCCCTCTGTCTTGTCCTGAGCTAGGGGGACCCTCAATTCCTGAGCCAAGTCTAAGAAAAGGCGGAGGAGGTTTGCGCATTCCACTGTGCCTGCTGCACCGACGAAGAGGAAATCATCCATGTAGTGGACCCTCCCCCCTGCCGCGGAGCGTGTCCCTAGCTCCCACTCCAAAAACCCACTGAAAGCCTCGAAGTATGCACAAGATATGGAGCAACTCATTGGCAGGCATTTATTGTAGTAGTATTGGCCGTCCAGCTGAAAACCTAGCAGGTGGTAGCTATCTGGGTGTACTGGCAGGAGGCGGAAGGCCGATTCTATGTCCGTTTTTTCCAAAAGGGCCCCCCTCCCTGCTTGTCTTATCAGGTCCAATGCGTCGTCCACTGACGCATATGCTATCCCAGCAACTCCCTTGGTCCAGCCAGTCATTGATGGAATCCCCGTGGGGGTGTGACAGATGGTGTATTAACCTGAACTTGCCTGCCTCCTTTTTTGGCACCACGCCCAGCGGGGATACCACCACATTTTTTAGCGGGGGGAACTGAAAGGGCCAGCCACCCTTCCCAGCTGAACTTCCTTGGCCACCTTCTGCCTTGCCGCCCCGGGTTGTCACGTATTGATTTTAGGTTCAGGCTTTCCCGGACCTCCACAGGACCTTTGTAAGGGATGGGGTAACCCCTTGTGAACCCCTCCGCTAATCTGTGTCTGTCTGAAGTTTTGGGATAACGTCCTAATAAATATAGCAGTCTGCTTGTTATTATGGGGATAGGTAAGGGGCGCCCCCGGTCAGCAACCCCTTCGCCCCTCTCCAGAGCTCCTTGATCCTTACTTTATTGGTCCTTCCTTCTCCTTGGTGGCCCCTGCCCCTTGGGCCTGTCTGCAGCGTATGGTGGGATGGTTTCCCCCGCAGGACCCGCATGCGTGCTTGAATCTGCAGGCGGCCCGCCACTTACAATCGTCTTTGTCATATTTCCAACATGACTTTCCTGATTTGCTGTTGCTCTGGTTCTTACCTTTGAAAGACTATCCCTGACCTTCAAATTACCCTTTTGCCCCATAGAGAGGAAAAGTGTGATCCTTTGAGCTTACCCCTTCTCTGGCGGCTACCATGTGGGTTGTGAACCCTTCCATGTCGTGGCAATCCCACTCAATTATCGGCCATGTTTGCATCTTTTCCCTAAAGCCTTCGTCATATTTTAACCATGCGTCGCCCTGGTATTTTTGTTGTGCATCGTGCACCCTCTGTTCATATAAAATCATTGCTACCGCACTCTGGGGGAACTTCTCTATGAATACACATGCAAGGGTCCTGAACGCCCTTAGCCAATTATCAAAGGACCTTTCCACCCTGGGCTTGCGCCTGTCCCGCCTGTCTTTGTCTTTTTTGCCCTGCGTCGTCAGGTCTAAGCCTGCCTGGCGCACCTCTAGTAGTGTAAAGATATCTATAAACTCTTTCCTCCAGATCCTTTCTTTTACTGTCAGTGGGATGAGGTTGGCCAGCCCTAGGAGTTTCGTGGTCATGGGGGGGGTCTCCTGGGGAGGGGCGTAGGTATTCGCTGGCCGGTTTCCCCCTTGGGTCCGGGCCCTCCCCAGTTCCGCTCTTGCCTGTCGTGCTGCCCTCGGGAGCTGCCCCCCCCCCCCTGTGTGGCCACCTCCGCCCTTACCACACTGTCCTGATTCACCTGCTGGGGGATCTCCTGTCCCCTGCCTGTTGCCCCTTTTGGGTCCCTGTTTTTCTTTGCTCTCTGCTCTGGCTCCCCCCACTGGTCTCAGTGTTCCACGGGCCCCCCCCCCAAGGGGGATCCCATCCCAGGCCATTGCCACCAGGGCACCCATGCCGCTGGGTGAGCCGGTCCCTGACCCCCTGCTTTGCCTTGGAATTCCTGCTGTTCCCGTCCTTGTCCTGCCAACCATGCTGGCTGGATAGGCCAGGGCCCTCGCATCGCTAGATTGTTAACCCCAAGCTGTGCTCCCCAGTTCGCAATTTGCCCTAGTCCCTCATTCGCTGCACCATTGCATTGCCCCCCCTTGCGCCTTCCCCTTGCGCTCTTTGGATGGTGCTTACCAGTGTCGTTGTCTGCTGCGCTGTTCCGCCTTGCGCGTGACTTCTGAGGGGCCGCCGTTCTGGCTACAGACCCATCATCGCTGCTTCTCTCCTCTGCGTCCGAGCTGGTCAGCACCTCTGGGGGTGGTGCCGCTCTCTCCCTGGCCCGGGCTCTGCTCCTGCCCCGGGTGCCCGTAGCCTTCCCACCAGTAGCGTTGCTTAATCCCGCCTTGGCCGTTTTCTTGGGGGCCGCCTTTTTGGCTGCAGGCCCCCGCCTCTTGGTTGCTTGGGGGGTGGTGCAGGAGGGCTTGACTGTCTTGGCTCTTTCCCTTTCCTGTGGGGGCCCTCCCCGATGTGTTGGTCCATCCAGGACTTTCCTTTTAGGGCTACCAAAGCCCTGGCTTTCTCTAGCATTGCTTGCAGGTCCGCATCCAGATGAGGCCCTTCGCCCGCTCGTGGTCTCTTCAGCCCTTTCTGAGGGGCCTCCGTGCCCCCTTGTCCTTCTCTGAAGCATGCTGGCATCCTTGTCTCCCTGCCAGCTGCCCCACTTCTTCCTGCCATGCTGTCGCTTACTTCCTTGCCTCTTTTGTTCTTTAAAACCAGGGATTTGTCTGTACTTAGCCCCCACACCTAGTCCCCTGACCAGACGAAGGCTTCCCAAATCCTGCAGTACCCACTGGTTAGTATGCACTCGCCTTTTTAAAACCTTGAGGAAAGGCTGGTGTGACTTTCAGCAACAAACTTCCCAAACTACCCAAATCCTGTAGTCCCCACTGGTCAGTATTCAGTTTCCTTTTTAAATTGTTGAGGAAAGGCTGGTGTGACGTTCAGCAAACAAACTCCAATGCCCCCAGCTGCTTCGCGCCTTAATTGCCGGTTTTCCCAGGTCGCGGTAGCAGCGTGTAGCCCCCTGCCGTTTACCGGCTTCGTTCTCTGCTCCTGGCCGCAAGAAAAAACAAGAAGGTCCGTGCCCCTTTAAGGGCCTTTAAGGCAGGCCCCACCCCGCCTGTGTTCTCCGACGCTTGTGCCTCCTGCCCCGGCTCCCAGGCTGTCAGAGTTACAGCCCCTCCCGGGAGACGCAGACAACTTGCACTGGTGGGGTGTCTCCGGCCCGCTTTCCTCCTGGAATGGAGCCCGATGCAAGCTCCTGTTCCTGCTTGTCCGCTCCGCAGGCTTGGATGCTGGTCCGCGCTTCCAGTAGCTTGGCCGCTCCGTCGCTGGATCTGCTGGGCCGCATCACCCACTTTCCTCCTGGAATGGAGCCCGATGCAAGCTCCTGTTCCTGCTTGTCCGCCACTCCGCTCCGCAGGCTTGGATGCCGGTCCGCCCTTCCAATAGCTCGGCCGCTCTGACGCTGGATCTGGTAGCCGCTGGTTCCCGCTGATTCTTCCGGGCCGCCACTCGGCTGTACTGCTCTTCGGCGAGGCTCCTCCTGGCATCTCCACGATTGCTGCCACCGGTATGCGATTACGAGTTCCCCTGGCAGAGGGGGGGTTATGTGATTCTTCATGGCCCTGCGCCCTATTTAACACCCCCAGCCGCTTGCCAACTCGCAACTGGTCGCCCCCATTTCGCATGCTTCCGCATCGCGGGTGGGGAGTTTCCCGCCTCCGGGCGGCGTTTACCCCGGGCCCCCATCGGGTCCGGCTGCGCCTTCTCCCGGCCCAGGCTTCAATGCGATTCATGCCCCAGCAAGAACCCCGAATAAAGCCCAACCCAGGAAGCATATGGCCAAATATTCTCTGAGCAAAATATGAGGGCTCTACAAATCAGATATGTTTGGGATATTGACTATGTAATGGCATATCCTACAATTCAAATTTTGTCTTAAAAGCCTGAATTGTTAATGGAGGACATTTAACCTTTCTTCAGAGAGTTACACTCCTATCTATAAAGTGAAGGATCTATCCACCCAGATATCTATGTTTTCCTGGTAGGATGGTACCACAAAACCCTGTTCAGTCATCTTCCCTTTGCTCCTATGATCAGGGCATATTGTGATGAAAATGGAAAAGCTGCTTACAGAACGGTAGGCACCACAGTTAATCAGGTCTGAGGAGACCAGACCTGTAGGTTTTGTGGCTCCAACTCCATAATTCATTTATGTTATTTGTTTAGTAACCATACAGTAATTGGATGCTAATTTTTCTGAGCTGCCAAATGCAGTGGCGTTGGACTTGGCCCTTTCTGCAGGGTATTCCCCAAACTTTTTGCCTTCAACCTCGTGTTTTCTAAACCTGTTTTTGTTGGCTTTTAGGACTCTGCACACTTTACCATTGCTAACCAATGATAAAGTGCTTGTGCTTTCTCCTTTAAACATGGTGAAACTGGCTTTAAAGTACCTAGTAAAATGGTACTACATGTACCCAGAGCCTGTAAACTAAAAGCTACTAGTGGACCTGCAGCAGTCATTGTGCCACCCACTTAAGTAGCCCTTTAAACATGTCTCAGGCCTGCCATTGGAGACTGTTTATGCAGTTTTAAAATGCCATTTCGGCGTGGCAAAAAAAACCTCTTGCCTGGCATAAACATTACTTTTTAATACATACAGTCACCCCTAGGGTAAGCCCTGGACAGCCCACAGAGCAAAGGTGCAGTATATTTAAAAAGTTGGACATGTACTTTTAAGTTTTACATGATCTAGTAGTGAAAAACTCTTACATTCGTTTTTCACTACTGCAAGGCTTACCTGTCCCATAGGAAGGATAACATTGGGTTACCTTACTACATTTAATGAGTGCTTTGTTTCAGTTGGGATAAGATAGAGAAGTCGAGTTTGGTGTATAATGAATTGTAATTTAAAGCCCTCTTTAATGGTAAAGTTAGCATTTTCTTGTCCTAACATTTTGGTTCCTGCACCCTGTATCCTAGGTCACATGACCAGGCAGTTGACCTTTGTTTAATGCTCCCAGACAGTGAGACAAAGGGTGTTAGCAGCATGGGCCATCTCTGACTTGATGAGGGGGATGAGCTGTCACCTGCCACACTTGCACACCACAAAGGCTCTGAGCTGGGGCCATGGTAGGGATGCAAGAAATTTCAAACACCTCTGGGGGTGGAAAGCTCTAGAACCTTGTCCTACTTCAAAGCTTGCACCAGGTATACATGTTGGACCCAACTCTTCAGTTCACATCTGGACCTGTGGATACTACAGAAGAATTCATTTCATGCTGCTCTGCTCCCAGAAGGACTGTTACTCTGCTGTCCTGCTTGCTGAGAAGGAAGACTGGATCAGCACCCTTTACCCCAGAATGAAGTGGCTCCAAGGGTCAGCTGACTGACCTCCTG
Source organism: Calotriton arnoldi (assembly GCA_963921515.1). Taxonomy (NCBI): domain Eukaryota; kingdom Metazoa; phylum Chordata; class Amphibia; order Caudata; family Salamandridae; genus Calotriton; species Calotriton arnoldi. Next base: position 1,562,022 of record CAWUFW010000894.1, on the reverse strand, counting down.
TTTTGAGCTACAGTTGCATAACGAGAATCAGAGACCTCCCTGCATCTGTCCAACTGACCTGCAAATGGACCTGCCTGAGCCCTGCTGGCCTCTGCTGGAGTAAGCTTCGGGTCCCCAAGAGGTGACTGTCAGGTCTTGGATCCTTGGTGTGGCATCAGTTGAGCTCTCGCTTTAAGAAAAGGAGAAATCCTGAAGTTTTGGGCTCTTTGCGACCATGAATGGGCTTGTTCGCACCAAGATCTTGCCACGTGCTGCCTGCTAACGCGAAACTCCGGTGCACTCGACTTTTCGTGCCACGGTGACCACTAGAGACGGTCAGCAATGCATGATCTGCACTTCGACCTACGACATCAATATCCCAGAGTGACCATCAACGTCAGCCTCCAGCAACGACCGTCCGTGATGCCAACAGGATCTTCATGCTATAGCAGCACCTGTCCGCGGTGCCAAGTCTGCTCACCACGCTACAGCGATGACCATCATCGGGGCTCTCCCTGCTCTTCGTGGCCCCTTCCACCACAAACGCAACTCTTCGCACTGGACTTTCAAAGGTAACTTTTTGAGAGAGACTAACCTTGTCCCTCTGTCTGGCACACACTCCATCGCTGTTGGCCTGAACTTGTGACTTTCCCCGGTCTCGCACGATTAAATAACCATGTAAGCACTATACTTACCTCAAATCTTTAAAATTGCATATCTCCTGCTCTACTGATTGGATTTTTATCATTTTGGTCTAAAGTAATTTATTCAACTTCACTCTATTTTTCTAAATTGGTGTGGGATTTTTCTTGGGTTGTGTTTTCACTTTATTACTGTTTGAAATGTGCATAAATACTTTACACATTGCCTCTAAGTTAAGCCTGACTGCCTTTGTGCCAAGCTACCAGATGGTTAAGCACAGGTTAATTTGGGGTTGCTTGTGACTTCACTGTGACAGAAATTGTCATTGCTGCTTCAGTAGGGTTTCACCCCTCAACCAGTAATGCAGCTTCATAATAGGGTGTCCTCAGATGAACTGCTCCCCCGGTTGCTTGTATCTCTTGAAGAAACCATCAGCATATCCAAGCTGCTTGAATCCTTTGGATCACTTATGGGGTCCTTCATGACAAGTTGTGTACTTTCTAGGACTATATGGACCATGTGGATCAGAAGATGCTATCAATAGTGTTGTTAAGCCTTTCTTCCAGCCTGCATATGTCCGAAGGTTTGCACGTTAAGATGTCTGTATTTTCAGTTCTGGCCGACGCGTCAAGATGGCAGTCGCACTGTAATAGTGCTCCGGACCCCTCCGTCATCCGTGTCGAAACCCGCCACCATCAGCGCCCCTACAGATCCTTGTTGGTTCCCTGCTGTGCCTGGTGCGGTGGAGAGTGTCCCGCGTGGGGGATTGGCTTGCGGGACTGCCGATACTGGGACTGCTCCGTCTTGGACTCCGACATCCCGGCTCTCAAGATGGCGGCGCCCGTCTCCTGAGCCTCGCCGCTTTGACCTTATCCCCCTGGTCTGATCCCCCCGGCTTGGTGTTGAAGGCCCCCCGGAGCTGTGCCCTATCGACCTGAGTGGTGTCGGCCTTGGGGCTGTGGCACTTGGCGAATTGAACATGGAGGCGGCCCCCTCCTCCCCTGCCTGGTTGCGCCCCCGCCTTCATCGGCCCGACCTGCGGGGCTGCGGGCAACTGATGGGGAGCTGCGCTCTCGAGGTCCGGAGGATCGGCCGCATTATCGAGTGGCGGGGGCCCTGGTCCTGCCTTCCCCTCCTCCCGCCCCGGGTCCGGACTTGAGTCCTGTCCGGCCCTCCGCTTGCGGTCTTGGAGAGAGAGCGCTGCCTGATGCTTCCTGGAAGCAGGATTGGAGGCGGCCGCGCTCGGAGCCCGGTGAGTGGGATCTCTCCGGGTCGCCCCTCGACGTCCTTGAGGCCTGGGTGTGTGGGCCCCCGTCCGGGCACCAGCGTGATTGTGATCTCTGGATCCCGGATCTTCGTCCTCGCTGCCACAATCCTGAGTCTGCTCCTTCCTGGGCTGCGTGGTGGAGGCAGCCTGTACATCGACCAGCCGGTCCCGTGCCTCCTGTCCGATGATGACTCACCACTGAGTGGAGGTGGGTGAGTGTGTTCCATCCTTGGTGGGGGTGCGTGGGGGGGGTTTTCCTGGCCTGGGCCCCCCTCCCCCCCCCTGGTTTGGCCTGAGGTCTACCATCCTGTCCACCAACTGCCTCTGAAACGACCTCCCATTGAGGCCGGGCCCGCCCTGGCCCACCCGGGACTGCCATGTTGAGGCACCACGCACCGGACACCTCCTGCCCCCTAGCCGCCTTGGATTGCGTGTCGGCCTGGGCCGGCGGTCGGGCCCTTGCCCCCCTGCTGTCTGCTGCCAGGGACCTCCTGGGACTTGCCTTGCGGTCTGGAGTGGGGTGACACACCGGGTGCAGTGGCCTGCGTATTGGGAGGTGGAACCGGCCGCATCTATCGAGCGGCCGGGGTCCTGGGGTGGGCCCCCTCCACGGCTCCTTGTCCTTGGCCCTGCCTCTGGGGCGCCCCGGGAGCGGATGGTCACTCATTGGCGGGTGGAATCGGCCGCATTTGTCGAGCGGCGCGGGGTCCCGGCGGTGGGCCCCTTCCATCACACCTCACCATCGATCCAGGCCCTGCAGCGCCCCCGGAGTCGCATTGGGCCTCCGCCGATTGGGCCTCCGCGGCCGGCTCCGCCCCTCCGGCCCCGACAGCGCCCCACCATCGTGACCGGAGCAGGTAATATCGGTCGCACCCATCGAGCGGCCTGTGGTGGTTGGTGTCGGGACCCCTCCGCTGACTCATCGTCCCGGCGCAGCTCCTGGGGGCTCCTGGCCGGGCCCCGTTGGCCCCGATCGCCCGATCCAGTGCTTCTGACCCGGATGTGTTGACCTGAGCTGTGGTCTGGAGGTGCTCTCTCCGCGCTGAGTGACATTTTGCTCTTATTGGATCGGCCGCCACTTCGGGCGGTGGAGGACGGGGGTCCGGACCTGCTTTTGGCCTATACCTCGGGGTTGGTGGGCCTCTGTGTGGGGGGTGGTTCGGTGTCCGGGCCTGAGTATTGACGGCCTGGGTGCTGGGCCTCTCCCGCTGGGGGCCGTCTGCCCCGTGGGCCTCTATCCATTGGCCGGTTGGACGGGCGGGATCCCACGTTCACGGCCGAGATGGGCAGAGACCGCGTCCCAAAGACACCCGCTCCACAGACTCAAACTAAAATGGACCAATGCACCACCGCCGAGCGGAACCCGACGGAGGGGGCTTCTGGCGGTCCCTCCCTTGCCGGAGGAGACCTTGCGACCATCCTGCAGGCTATCGGCACCTCCCAGGCCTCGGTGGAGGGGAAGATTGGCGAGGTCCGGGTGGACATGGCCCTTATCCGCCAGGACCTTCGCAACGCCACGGCACGGATTTCCGAGGCGGAGTCACGTCTCTCTACGGCCGAAGACGAGCTGGGACAGTTGAAAACCCAAGTGGCCCGCCTGCAGAATCAGATCTCGGAACTCCACCGTCGGGCAGAAGATGCGGAAAACCGCTCGCGGCGAAACAACTTACGCCTAATAGGTTTCCCCGAGGGGGTCGAGCAGGGACAGGCGGACACCTTTGTGGAAACTTGGGTGAAGTCATGGATACCCCAAGACGCTCTCTCTATGTGGTTTGCAGTCGAGCGCGCTCATCGCTCCTTGGCACCTAAGCCTCCTCCCGGGGCCCCACCTCGCCCCATCATCCTCAGGATTCTCAACTTTCGGGATCGAGATGCTATCCTTCGAGAGGCCCGGGCTCAGGGTCCCCTGAAATACCAAAACAGCACCATCATGCTCTTCCCAGACTATACGAGAGAGGTGCAGGCCCATCGTCGCTCATATGCAGAAGTCAAGCAAAAACTCAGCACTCTGGATTTGAGATACGGCCTCCTCTTCCCGGCTTGACTCAGAGTTGTCTTTCAGGGTAAGACATTTTTTTTTTACACCCCGCAGGCTGCCTGGACTTGGCTCACTGAGGAGCGGCATCTGCGGATCCGTGCTGCTTCCCCTCCCACTTTGTCTGATCCTGCACCAACACGTCCAACCCCTCCCAAGCCACAGCGGAGACTCACAAGGTCCCGCAGGAGGGGAGATCGGCGAGGGGGAGCGGCGTGATCGCCGGGTCTCGGATCCCAATTGTCGACCTCTTCCGGGGCTCTTCCAGCTCCTAATAACCAAAGCCGAGCCAGTTCGTTGAGCGACCTGAGTCATGGTCCGGACCCATCTGGGGCAATGCGCCCCGTCTTGTCAGACTCTGACCTCTCTAGAAGCCCCGCACTCCAGGGATCCGGTGAGGACACAGGAATCTGAGCAGTAGATGTCCACAAGGATGGCACTGTGGCAGAACTTTTGCTATACTTTATGTTGATAAGCAGCTGATGATACTATGACATCCGTCATTATGGAGGGGTCCATCATTGCCACGAACTGCCCAGCTAAACGTTTTAGCTTAGCTATCTGTTATTGTTATTGTTATTCACCCTTTTTTTCCAGGGCGACAGATGCTTCAGTTAAGGAAGTATAAGGTGGGGGGGTTTGTGGGGGGGGAGGGCCGTTGTCCTCCGATTTGTTTTTGCTCTATCTTCGTTTGAGCCTTTGTTTTTTGATTTCCACGACAGCCTGTCAGTTGCACACACCAGCATCATTAACAGACAACATACTACCTTGCGCATGCTACACCCTTCTAACCTGGCTGAGATGCATCGCCCCCCCTGGGACCCAGGCCCCCTTGACCCTTCCGGCCCTCACTCCACATACTATCCAGATGTCCACCAGCGGTAGACCTCTCCTTGTCCTGTCGAGGAACGTGAACGGCTTGCTGGATCGCATCAAGCGCACAGCGGTCCTCAGATACGCTCAACGTCATGCTTCCGATGTGCTCCTCCTCCAGGAGACTCGCCTCCTGGGGGCCCACTGCCCATTTTTAGCAAGATACGGGTTTGACAGGGTGTGGCATGCCGGTTTCGTGAGGGACTCCCAGGGAGTGGCTGTACTACTTCGGAGGGGCCTTCCCTTCACTCTTACACAGGTGACGACCGATGCACAAGGCCGCTATGTATCCGTGTCCGGTAGGCTAGAGGGACACATCTTGCACTTAATCTCAACATACATTCCGCCCGCCACACTCCCCTCTACTCTCCGCCACCTTACAGCAGTGATCTCCGCTTTGCCCCCGGGTCAGACAGTAATTGGGGGTGATTTTATCGCAGTTATGCAACCGTCACTTGATACTACCGTAGATCCGTCCTCGTCGTGCCTCTCTCACTCCAAGAGGCTGTCGGACTGGTCAGCTGCCCTTGGTCTGTGTGACGCCTGGAGGATTTGGAATCCCCGACGGAAACAGTATACCCACACTTCGGCGGCCCACCACACACACTCTCATATCGACTTACTCCTCCTGCCTGCCACTGATTGCCAACAGGTCTCTAACGTTTCTATTCTCCCCGTGGGGTCTCGGACCACTCAGCCATTTCGTTGCGCCTGAGGGGCACCACTGACGGGATACGGACGGTTTGGCGACTGAACGCCTGGTTCCTGCAGGACGCGGAGATTAAAGACGCGCTTGCAGTGGAGTTTCGGCATTATTTCCTCACTAACAAGGGATCGGTCCCCTCCCCGGGCACACTCTGGGAGGCCAGTAAGGCTACCTTATGTGGCGTGGCCAGAGGTCTCGTCCACACCAAACGTGCAGCGCAGAACGCTCGCCTTACCCAGCTTGAGGCGCAGGCCGCGAGGCTGGACCTGACCCTCGCAGATACGGCCGAAGCGCAACCCATCAGACAGCTTGCAGCGATCCGGGATGAGATCTGTCAGATCTCTCTTGACTCAGCGAAGATGCTGTGGCGCTCCTCTGTGGTCCGTGTTTACGGGTGGGGTGACAAGAATGGTAAGTTGCTCCACAACTTAGTCTCCTACCCCAAGGCTAACAGAATTATCCCCGAAATCAGAGACGCAGTTGGAACCCGCCACTGTTCTTCCCGGGCTATAGCCCAGGCTTTCGTGGGCTATTATACCCAGCTGTTGGGACAGGAGGCTGTCCAGCTCCCCTGCCTGGCCCAGGCAGAACCGACGGACCTCGACCTCCCCCTTACCCCGGAGGAGATACACGGGGCTATCTCCCTGTTGAACTCCGGGAAGACGCCGGGACCGGATGGCTTCCCGCAGGAGTATTATGCGGCCTATAAAGACTTACTGGTGCCCCATTTGGTGGACCTCTTCCACCACGTGGCCGATGAGGGCTCCTTTCCCCCCCCGAGACCGACGTCGCAACCATAGTAGTCATCCCGAAGACCCAGCCACCTTCTCCCTCCTGTGCGGACTACCGTCCGATCTCTTTAATCAACACTGAAATCAAAATTTTTGCCACAGCCCTGGCCCAGCGTCTCCGCCCCCTCTTACACAAATTGGTCCACCCGGACCAATGTGGTTTTATGCCTGCGCGAGGCACTCAGCACTGCATACGGCGCCTCCACCTTGCCCTGGCCCATCGCCACAACCTCACACCATACTTGGCCCTCCTACTTATAGACTTTGAAAAGGCCTTTGATACGGTGGACTGGAACTATCTGGAGGATGTCCTCGTACTGATGGGTTTTGGCCCCCAATTCAGACGCCTCATCCGTGTCCTGTACTCCAACCCCAAAGCTCGGGTCCTGACCAATGGGGCCTTCTCGGAGGCATTTCCGATCTGAAGAGGCACGCGTCAGGGGTGCCCCCTCTCACCACTCTTGTTTGCTTTGGCAATGGAGCCCCTGGCCTGCCTCATACGTAATGACTCCCAAATCCGAGGGTGGTCCTGGGATCCCCATCAGGTGGATAAGATCGCCCTATATGCAGACGATGTCCTGCTTTTCTTGGCTGATCCGGAGACTTCCGGCCCCCGCTGCTTGGAGATCCTCCGGGCCTACGAGAACATCTCGGGCCTATGGCTCAACCCGGCGAAATCCACCCTGATCCCTCTCCACCTCTCCAGGACCTGCTTTGATTGTCAGTCTAATATCCCTATCAGGAGACAATCGTTTAAATAGCTGGGGATCTGGGTGACCCTACTCCCGGAGTTGGAATGGACACTCAATATCGCACCCTTGATCGCAAAAGCCAAAGCCGACCTTAAGCGCTGGCAAACCCTCCCACTTAACCCCCTCGGACGAGGGGCTCTCTTTAAAATGATGATTCTCCCCCGCTTCCTATACATTATTCAGAATACCACCTGTCAACTCCCAGGTAGTTGGTTCCGAGAATTTGACGGAGTAATTACTAAATTCCTGTGGGGGGTGGGAGGCCACGCATTGCCCTGGCCCGCTGCCGGATCCCGCCCTATGACGGAGGCATGGGAATGACTAACCTTCATCTCTACTACCTAGCTACCAGACTTCTTGTCATCCATGACTGGTTCACGGGGGGGCTGACCCGGCCTATCGGACTGAGCTTCGGACCCTGGACTTCCCGCAACTCCAATCCTACTTGTATGGGGCCTCCATCCCGCAGATGATCCCACCTGTCACTAGAGCGGTCCTAGTAGCCTGGCGCTCTGCCCTGCGATTTTCACGCTGGGACAATCGACTCACCCAACACACACCTCTGTGGCATGGCACGTGGCTACGGGAAGTCTCAACCCTTGCAGGTTTTTGGCAATGGGATCACATCGGGGTCTTGCTCCTTGGAGATGTCTGGGTGGGAGATCACGTGACGTCAGGGCCTTCTCAGACCTACAACAACGTCATTGCCTCCATACCTCCCAATTTTATAGGTATCTATCTGCAGCTCCGCCACGCCCTTGCCACACACATTCCACCAGGTACGACGATTCCCGTTGGAGGCCCAGGTGATGATGGGAAACTTGGGCAGGGGAGGAGTGTCGCGGATATACCGCTCCCTAGTGAATAATGGCCCCGCTACCCTGGACTCGCTGAGAACCCACTGGGAGGGCTGGTTGGGTACCCTGGAGGAAGCGGACTGGCACGACGCCCTTATGGCTCCCAAAACCCTTACGACCTCCTCTAAACTCCGTCTCATTCAACTCTACTATCTCCACATGGCCTACCTTACCCCTGTGCGCCTACATAGGGTGGGATTACGCCCCTCCCCAGATTGTACACGATGCGGCCAAGCCCCGGCCGATTTTTTCCACTTGGTCTGGTTGTGCCCTGGTCTTGCCTCGTTTTGGGCGGGTGTGGAATCCGAGCTTACCCAGGCTCTGGGTTGGCATGTTCCCCATGACCCCATATGCCTGCTTTTGGGGGTATTTGATGGTCTAGACGGCTCCAGAGCCGACAAACACTTTCTGGGCACGGCGGTGGCGGTAGCCAAGCGAGACATCGCAGCGGCCTGAGCTCAGGCCAAGCCTCCAACTCTGCGAAAATGGCGACGGGGGGTGGATTGGTGCGCGACCCAGGAAGAACCTCTCTTTGAGGCCCGGGGATGTCCTGGGAAGTTCCATAAGGTATGGGGCAAATGGCTGAATTTACTGTTTTGATTAATTTGCTCTGATCCTCTCATATATTGATATACTGTCTTTCAAATGGGTTGGCTCGCCCGAGTACTTCAATCATGAATGTGGTATTTGTGGTCTGTTGGAAATGATCTCTGATTTACTGTGCAATTGTATGCTGTCGTTTTGTGAATTTGTTTCTCAAATGCAAATAAACTTGATTATTAAAAAAAAGATGTCTGTATTTTTGGCATCTTTCATAAAGGGAAAGGAAACACACTTTCTGAACTAGTTAGATATGTGCAGATTCCAGGGTCTAGTGTGTTCTGTGAGTGGCCGGGCACACCTACATCGACAATAAGCTTGATCATGCCTCATGCATTCAATAGCTCTTTTTGTGAGAGATTATAGAAGTGCTTCATGCAGATAAGTAATTGAACAATTACTCAATTAACAAGCCTCAATTTTCCTGCTAAAGGCACAATACTGTGCTAATTGTCCAATTAGGTAGAAATGTGCTATGCTGAGAGCAGCAAAGTGCCTTAAAGTATTTACTTGAATCGCCTGCGTGTTTCTGCTAGCAGAGGATATTCGTCCACATTTCGGGTTTAGCTTCCCCCAAGAAGGGTGCTCATTTTTTGTCCATACCAGGCATTAATCAATAAAAGTGCTGCACTTCTTCAGTATTCAGGGGTGTTTAGCCAGGGTGGTGTCTGATAATCAGGGCCACTGAAATTATGCGACTGGGGAGGGTCAAATTATGCCGGAGGGTTGACTACATTATGTGATAAGTAAAGGCAAATTATGCACCATAATGCGGAACATTTTGTGACAGGATTGCTGCATTACTTTGTCTTTTATACACATGCTATCACTATCTTAGCAAAGGTACCACCTCATTAGTAACAGTTTAGCACTCAAATACAGCATTAAGTAATTGAAAGGAGCAGGGCCGGACTGGGAATGCAAACCAGCCCTGGCAATTAAGTTGGACCGGCTTGGAGGGGTTGGGGAGGATGGGGAGCTGGTGTGAAACACTGCTGCTGTGCTTTTGTTACAGGGGGCTGATATTGCACCACTGCTGCAAAACAGGGCCCCAGTAACAAAACCGGCACCCACCAGTCTAAAACCAGCCCCCACCCTTCCGGCCCACCGGGAACACACCCGGTGCCCGCCACAGCCAGTCCGGCCCTGGAAAGGCCTTCCATTGTATAATTCCAGTGGCCCTGCTAATAAGGTACTTTGTGATGGTAAGGTGTGCAAAATTGTTCTACTTCCCACCATCCTTGCATTTATTTAATGTGAGCATTTGGTGAAATGGACTGATGCAGAGGTAAAAGATGTTGATTTGTTTTATTGGTCCAAAGAGGTTTATACGGATCCCAGGCAGCATCAAGTTACACCGAATGAAGGACCAGATTGCACACAGATAAGTAGTTAATGTGCACCATTGTTGCTAGAATGTACGAATGCTGAATTAGAATATACACAGGTGGTTAGGTTACACTAATACAGAATAGAGCTCACTAACACAGAGTTAGAATGAATTGTGAGGGATCAGACTGTATCAGTACAGGGCTAGATTATACGTACATAGATTGTGATGCTCAGATAGAAGTGAAACAGTGAAACTTGTTAAAACACTCTGATACATATTAGAAGAACAGGCAGAATCTGAATGTAGTGATGCAGGCTTAGAATATCAAAAACCATAAGAAATACTTGTGGTCTGAAGTCATAAAAGGGTGTGGAAGACTGCAGGGAAAAATCCATGTGCCTATATCCAAACTACTCAGTTTAGAGGATGAAGGCCCTCTTCCAGCTTAAGGTGGCATGCATCATCATAGGGTCCTTCCCCACACCACTATCGAGAAAGATGGTGTTGTGGACTACAACCCTCTGTGCAAAGGCAGGCGCTTAGGAAGATAGGTTCATCAGGTGGAGAGCCTGCAGGGGCATAGGTGTGGGTACAGAGAGCAGAATATAAGTTCAAACTACTTCTTGGTGGACCAAGAGAAGGAGATATTCAACCCATAATAGAAATGCGACATGTTTCTGTCTGCATTAAATCCTTCAAAAAGGTGTGAAGGCATTCATTAGGGCCATGAAAAATCGCCCGGTGGACAACATTTGTGAGAAACAATGAGTATAGATAAATGCAACCAGTGGTGATAATAATGATCTTCATTCTCTGGCAGCTGGACCTGCAGTAGTTCAGAGGAAAGAGAAAAAGACAGACACATAAAGAAAAACATAATGGTCGATGTATATTACATCCCTACACTAAATACAACTGGCAACTTGCTGAGTAGGACAATCACATATATGTTGTGACACACTTGAATGTGCAATAGTGAACAATGCATACAGACGTGAAGAGGTGACAATTACTCAAAACACATAAATAACAAAGCTTACCCTCTCAATGTATGGTCTATAACCTCAGCTCGCTTCCTATGGTCAAGGCTTGGGCAGATCTGAGACAAGGATGATAGGGAAATAGGGCACGTATTGGTTAGCTGATGTGTTGATCATGGGAACAGTGACAATAGTCAAATAACAGAGACATCGAATGTGAAAACAGATAAGCTAGTCGGTAAGATACTTGTATGCCCAAGTGACCACGGAGAGGGTGGTAGCCATGAATCGGGGAATTCTAACAGTACCCATGATAAACCGCAAAGGGTATTTTAAAGGCAGTCCAAGATCTGGGAAAGGCACCAGGCGAAGGGGTAGAGTATCTCCTACCCATAGAGATAGCTGCCTTTAGCATTGCCATGCTGTGCCAAGCAGGGACGTAGCTTAGACAGTGAGATTTGGGTGGTGTAAATCTCGGATTTCCCAACTAAAATAATGAGTAGGCTGCAGGGTGTAGGGGTGAAATGACCAAGGTTCGGGATGCACCGTGTCAGTCCTGATTTGTATTAGGTGGGCCTCTGTTTAGAATGGCACAGTGATAAAAAACGGCGGGTTGAAATGCCACTGGTTAGGCTATTTGCAAGCATTCATTACATCACCTTTTTGGATGTTTGATTACCAGCAGTGCGTATGGAAACCTGTGACTGGCGCAGCTTTCCAAGTCTACTTCCGCCAATGTTTTTGAATTAAAAAAAGAAGAGCATTTGCACCTATTCAAAGAGTACTTATATGGGTGCAGATTTACTACTTTTTTGTTAACCAGTCACTGTATATATTTAAGTTTCTGCTTAAAAATATTAACAAGTTAAAAGCACTGGGGCCATGGTTTGAGAACGACAAGAAAACAACACAAACATAGCAGACCCAACTGAGGGCCCTCAGACCCAACTACAAAGCCAATAATGCATTTCAGGAGTTCCACATACCACCCCCCGACCCCCCACTCTCCCTGAAGCTACGACCCTGCCTGTCCCACCTAGGCTTGGTAGTTCTTCCTGGGGATTCACGACTATGGTCAAGTAAAACACAACAGCCTTGGAGTCCCTGCCCTGGAATCACTTATTTTAAATTATACACCCTCTTATCTGTCTCTGTTACGAGAAGCCTTGATGGTAGACTTGTCAAATCGGAGCATGTAGTCAGGCCTCCATGATTGCTGTCCTCGTCTTTTACAAATCATTTGATCAAGTGTCTGACAGCCTATGGCTTGGCTCTAAGAGCCCATGCACAGGCCACGTCCTTAAAATGTTTGGCATGTATATCGTGCAACAAACATAATGCAAAAATATGATACATTCTCTTCAAAATTTAAAAAAGTATTTCTTTACCATATAGAAACGTTTCACCTTAGGGCATCAGATGACATCACTGCATAGACAGACATTTATCAGAAGTGATAGTTTTTAAATTTGAACTTAGAAACATTAATGGCTCGCCCCTCAACAACAAAAATGTGCTTGTACTATGCATGCCCTGAACTCAAGTATTTAAAAGTGCTCTCATACATGATAAAGGAAATGGAGGCTCTGAAATAAAATATTTGCCCAGGATCACACAATTAGGACAAGCTGGGAAGCCATATTAATTACAGGTTATCTGGCTTCACATTTTGAAATTCAGCCACCAGATGTATCTCTCTCTCTCTCTCTCTCTGCGGTATTACATCAAAAGTCCGATTTTTATGTTTTTTTCTTGGAGCACAAGGAGAAAAACCAACACAGACATAGGAGACCCATCTCAGGGCGAATATAGCACTTTACTACGCAATGTATTACATCGCGTGCTATTACAACGCGGTCGTTACAACGACCACGTTGTTAGTACGAGATGCATTTACATCGCAAATCTTTACAACGACTTCCACTAGGGGGCGCGCTGGACTTAGGAATAGTATTATTTACTATTCCTACTCCAGTTTGCGCAACAGTAGGGAAGGTTTTGGAATTCATTTCCAATACCTCAGCACCCACTAGTGGAATTCGTTGTAAAGACTTGCGATGTAAATGCATCGCGTACTAACAACGCGGTCGTTGTAATGACGGCGTTGTAAAGGTATTGCGGTGTAATGACCGCGTTGTAAAGGTTGTTTCCAGGACCCAACTACCTAGCCAAGAATACATTTATTTGGTGGGTGTCGCACCCCAAACACACTCCTGAAGCTATGGCCCTGGCGCCAAGCCGAGTTGACAATGTGTTTCACCAAGAGCAGCTTCAACCAGCAGAGGCATGCAGTGTTGACATTACCCGGCCTCAGAAGAAAAGTGGCTCATGGGAATTATAGTGTCTGTGGTCATTCACTTAAATAAGAAGCGCTGCTGGTGAACGGATATAAACAATAAGGGTTAGGATACTCTAATATAGTTTAAAAAAATATTGTACTGATCTAGACTGTGCTGATTACATTTAGAAGGTACTGATACTGGCTTAATGGATAACATTACTGGTCTAAAATGTACTGACACCATGTCGGAAATGCACTGCCACAGTATTAGAATGAACCTGTACAACTTACATTCATATAGGCTACATTATTCTGATACAGATATAAAATGCACTGACTGAGGTTTAAAATACATACCAGTTTGAGTGTGCACATACAAGGGTAGAAAATCCTGATACATGGTTATTTATACGGGTTGGCGGAGTTGGCGGAGTGCCACTTTGTGGAATTCCACAGAGTTGGCTAAAAACTCTGTGGAATTCCGCTAAGCTCCGCAACGCCCCCTGCTGCCACCCACCCTGAGGCCACCGCAGACTTACCTGGTCACACCTGTGCTTCCGTGCCCTGCCCGGGCTGTCCTCCTGGCTGTCTCCTCTCTCCACTCCAGGCTCGTCCGACTCACCTATGCTCAACGTCACTCTTGGGAGGACTGCGCATGCGCGTGCATGCGCAGTCTTCCCAAGAGTTGCGCAAGCGCGCGCATGCGTAGTCTCCCCAAGAGTGACGTAGAGCGTCTGGGGAGTCGGACGAGCCTGGAGTGGAGAGAACTGGAGACCGCCAGGAGGAGAGGACAGCCCAGGCAGGGCAAGGAATCACCGGTGTGACCAGGTAAGCCAGAAAGCGGGGTGGGAGTCTGAGATTTTTGCTAAACTTCGCATTCCCAGCGGAGCGTGGAGGTGGCAAAACTCTGCATACTCCGCTGGCGTAGCGGAGTATTGTGCCCGGGGTTAGTTATTTACTGAAGTAGGTTTAAAATATAGAATAACAGATTACAACATACTACAAAATAGTTAAAATATACAGATACATTTTAGAAGACTGAGAATCAAGATTAGAATTAGGGGTGTGCAAAGCTAGGAAAGTTCACTTTGACCACTTCCTTGCTACCAGCTAGAACTAAAATAGAAACTCAAATAAAAATGCGGTTTCTTGCTTGTTGGCTGTCTAGCCACCCTTTAGACTTGTTAGGCTCCAGTCAGGTAGGTTTCAGACCGGTCCTCGGGACAGAAACAGAATTGGTTTCTGCTCTAAAGTCCCTCAGACGTGACCTGGAGGAAGGGGGTCCCACCTACCTCATTATTCTTGACCTGCCTGCTGCTTTTGATACAGTGGATCATAACTTATTTGTCGAATGCATTGAGGAGGTGAGCCTGCAAGAAAATGCAATGTTATGGTCGGCTTCCTTTTCAGTCTTTGACTCTAATTCCTCTCTATTCTCATTAAGTGTCTGGAGTCCTCGAAGGAACAAGAGTTTCCTCCACTTTGTTTAACATCTAACTTATACACACAGGCTACCATTATGAGGAATTTTGTCTTTAGAGTAATCTCATAAATCGATGATACCTAACTCATTTTGGGGCTGGAGAAAGCACTGGATGAAATCCAGGTTATTAGGACATCTTATTTTGTATGACCGACAAATTATTGAAGCTTAACATTTCCAAAACAGAATTACTGCTGCTAGGTCCTTCATCCCCTGGGACATCGTTTCATTTGCTCGCAAGTATGAGAGAAGCCTCCTCTCCTACTGACGATATAAAGAGCCTTGTTTTTGGATTGCATAAGGATGTCAAGGAGATGAGGAACCAAGTATAAATGCGTCGTCAAAGCCATTTGACTGTCAAAGCAAATGTATTGTCAGTGCTGATGCCAGTTCCATTAGTCTGTGATTTATTCTTAGTAAATTGGTGGAGATTAAAGAACATACAATAGCTTTTATTATGCATACATTGATTTGATTTGTTCACAGACCACAAACCCCTCATTTAAATGATGAATGGCAATGCTATGGGAAAGGCTTTCGCTAGATTTGTATGTTTGATTTCAAAATTGTAAGAATGCAACTTAGATATTAAATCTGTGACAAGTGGAAACCTTTACTTACAGATTGTCATTGAGACTACCTCCTAGAGTTATTAATGCAAGTGAAGAACAAGATGAGGAGATAGAGTGTATTGTGACTTCTTTAGATGCCGTACACAAGTGTGATGATATTGAGTCAGATGATGAATGGTTAAAGTGCATTTCTCATACTAGGTATTCTGGTGTTAACCACCACCCAAAAATTGCCCATCCATGGTTTTACATGTAGAAAAAGTAGTTCATATCTGTAAATAGTGTTTGTTGCCAGATAAACAGTGGAAAAACAATTAGAAAACTCTACATCCTGTTCCTTGACCAGAGTGGCCTTTGGACACGTTGGCAGTTGACATTCCAAGCCCATATGTACTACCTCCCAAGGATATTAAGTTTCTATTTGTAGTGGTGGATTGTTTCAGTGAATTTATAATGGTTTTACTAGTTCAAGGGTGAAAGATGCTGTATTAGATCCTCTCAAGGCGTCAGTGAGAAGTGGGACCAAATTGTTTGATTTCATACAAAGAGGCACACTTTGTGTCAGAGAAGATGTTGATGTTTTCCAGCATAATGATATTAAACAGTTGAATGCGCTGTTGTACACTCCCTCATCAAATGGGATGGCAGAAAGAGCTTATAGGTTTTTAAAAGATGGCATACTAACTTCTCTGTCATGTGGTCTGGATGTCATGGAGTATTTGAGAAAGAAAGTGTTAAATTATGTCAGCTCATAGCACTATACCACAGGAGTCATGCTGTTTTTACTTTTAATAGGTAGGAAGGCTAAAAACAGATTAACGAAATGTGAAAGTGGGTAGGGACGCACTGTTTGCATGTAACAGTGCCATCACCCCATAGCGTCTTAGTAGTCGTTGTTCAGTTTTTCACACAAACGCCATATTATTGTGCAGCTAATGCTGTCTTTCGAAATCGTATCTCTAGACACCAGTGTTTTGGGATTCCTCCCTCATCAGTAGAGAATATTTACGGGTTCCTGAACATGCTGCCAATTTTCTCAGGTATAATCCCACTTCTCATGTATAATCCCACTCATAGCGTGCAGGCGTTCCAAAGCTCGTCAGCTTGGGGGCAGCTCACGAGAGCCTTTTATCAGTGAAAGTGGGTAGGAACGCCCTGCTTGCATGTAACAGCGTCATTACCCCATAGCGTCTTGGTAGTTGTAGTTCAGTTTTTCACACAAAGTTTATATTATTTTTCAGCTAATGCCGTCTTTCAAAATCGAATCTCTAGACACCAGTGTTTCAGGATTCCTCCCTCGTCAGTAGAGAATATTTACGGGTTGCTGGACATGCTGCCATTTTTCTCAGGTATAATCCCACTTCTCAGGTATAATCCCAGTCATAGCGGGCAGGCGTTCCAAAGCTCGTTAGCTTGGGGGCGGCTCATGAGAGTCTTTTATCAGTGACAGTGGGTAGTTGTTCTGTTACATGCAAACAATGAGTTCCTACCCACCTTCACTAAAAACAGATTAACACCTGTTTCTGAAAGGATGTGCAAAAAGCTTTCAAAGAAATTGTCTTCTGAATTGTTGCAACAAGTTAAGGAAAGGGTAGTGAATAAGCGATAAAAATGTAAAGTGTATTATGATAAAGATCCAAAAATAAAAGAAAATGGTATCTTAGTTGGAGACTGGGTGATTATTAGGTGTATGCGAAATTCGTTTAGCTGTTGCATAATTATGTGAAATTTCGGTAAATTTACACAAAATTACCCGCAATTATGCTTCATGCAAATCTATCATTTAGTGCTATGTTTCATTGTAAAATGCATCCTCACGTCATTTTTTGGCGCAAGGTCACACTCAATAAATGTGCCACTAAATCAGCTGCTCACGTTCTGTTGTTGGCGTGCGTTTGTGGGGAGTTTCTACCAAAATTGTGCATTTTGTGGTAAATTTTTACTGCAAATTGCACATAATTACGCAAATGGTGTAATGGTGTAATTTGAGGAATTTCAGGTAACAAACGTAACACGAAATTCCAAAAATTGCACAAATGATACCAGCATAATTTAAATTTCGCCTAGGCCTACTGTATTATAAGTAACCCCTTCAAAGTAACCAAGGTTGAGTCTAGATTTTCCGTTCCACTTAATGGAGAAAAGTAAAATGCAGCTCAGTATTATTAAATGATAAAGGTTCGTGGAACAAAGGAGTGTGGTTAAACCTCATAAAGAACAGATGGCTATTCTGTTAAGATAAAATCCAGACATGTAATGTTTTGACTCAGGATGTTTCATGTAATTTTACAAGAATCATGGATGTTTCTAGTGTTGTGATTGGTGGTTTGGAAGAAGAAGAGCATACTGAATATTGAACATTTAATGAACCTGATGAAATTCGGGGTGATGCTTCTCACAGTGGCTTGTTGGAAGTTCCTGTTGATCATGGTGTGGTGGAAGTTATTTCGGACAGTTGTCACAGTACAATACAAAAATACACCTCAGTAGGGAGACTGTCTAAAATTCCTGTTGGGTTTCAGGATTTTGTTCTTTATCGAGATTGATTTATATATTGTTACATGGCTTGATGTTTTACATGGCCGCCAATTCGCCAAAATACCGGAACTGATATCACATAACCTTTGACGTTAATGACATTAAAGGAAGAGTCGTCATATGACCCTTGACCCTGATTTTTTCCAGGAAGTCATGTCACATGACTTTAACCATGACGATGTTGCAATAATTGATACAGCTGAAGTTCCATAATATTTTACTGTTAAATATCACAACACAGACAAACATCTATTTTAGACACCACTTGAATTTCAGTTCTGACTTGAACTTTGAAAATTCTGGGACATAATACTTGCCCAGTATTGTAGTGAGTGAGTGAACGAAGTGAAAAACCCAGGCCTCTGCTGGGGGGTTTGTCATTCCAAGAACATTTTGAAAATAATGTGGTCAGATAGTACATTTTAAAGCGCAATTTTCGCGTACATTTGCTAAAAAGTCATAGACTCTGAAATGGCACTCATTACATTTTCAAATCCTTTCATGGTGTGCAAAGTCAATGAAACCTATCACTCCCTAGGAGTTGACCCATTTTTCCAAAATGAGCTATGAATGCCACCATATGTCAACAATTAACTGCATTGTGCCAGGGCTAGCCTTTTGTCATGGGTACACCATATACTATGGGAGCCCCCAATATGCCAATGCAGAATTTTCCATTTATGACATTCATATATAATAGGTTAAATGTGCCATTACCACCCCACGGGAGCCCATAGGCCAAGAATAGCCTCTAGTGTGTCAGTGCCCTTAATTTGTCACAGGTGTCTGCCATGGTAACAATTAGCTCAAGTATGCCACCATCAATATTTTACTACGGCTCCCTCTATAAGACAAGAATTACATTCACTAAGCCAGGGCCAACTACAGATTTGCAAGAATAACAAAACATTCTTACTTGCACTAACTTTTATTAACTCACACATACCATCTTTCACATAAATACACCCACAAGCACATGCACAATATGCATTTAAATGCATTTTATCTTACCTTAGCTGCCACCAAAGGTCCATTCCAGAGAATTGTGCTCCATTTTTTACTACACTAACAGTGAATAATACAGAATTATTCACTATTAGCATAGCGAAAAATTTACAGCTAATATGGGGAGTCACCCCTGTGTACTTGCCACTGATTTTGCCACCTCTAAGGCCAGGTGTCGCAATGGCAGTTCCAGGGGTCGTAAGTGGCAAGTCCAGGGTCACAGCTGCGACCCCATGTCTAACTTACTTTGAATGTACTTTTTGTTGTTCATGTTTAAAAAGGGGAAGATGTACTGTATGTAGAGTTTTGTTTATTTTTTTATTCTATATTTATCCTGTGTGACCTAATGTTGAGTGTGGCCTAACATTTAGTATCCTGTAGTGTGTTGTATGTTCTGAGGTAGCGCATGCTCATATTGCATCTCTGAAACTTTGACTTTAATAGTTGACTCTCACCACTGCGTCCGGCTTCAAAGAAAGTTTAGTATCATATATTCTTCAGTTCAAGCCTAAAAATATGCCTTCTCATAGAAAGAAACCTCTTTTTGACCAAGTAACATGCACTGCGTTGTCTAGAGAAGTATGCTAGGCTCACAGTCTTCAGTAAGGAATGTGGACTTGGGGGTCAGCCGTCCACAAGGAGGTCTTCCCCCTCAGGGTTTTTGGGGAAGTGGTTCAGTCCACCGACTGCATGGGGTTTGTGCTTCTATTGGGCTACTTTTGCAGCCTAAGCTATATATGGCCTGCCATTTTAAGGTACCAATCACCATTTGATCTTGGTGACACATTGGCTGGTACCGTCTGGTTTTTCCACAGTTGTGAAAAGTAAGTGTGAAAGTGTGTTCCACTACAGCGCCACCAATTCACTATTTTAATCTTGCCCCATCCTTGGCAAATAAAAGATTTAACTGAGGACAGGAGGAAATTTTAATCTCATTCTTCACAACACACCTTTGCACTTACTTTTCACAACTGTTGAAAAACCAGACGGTCTACCTCCAGGTGGAGGATAAGGAGATCACTTGGAGAACCAAGCACTCAAGTGATAAAAGACCCAATGATGATACTATTCACTTAACAGAGCGGAGAATCAAGATATACCGCACTGTATGCTTAATGTGAATGAGGGTCTTCACCATACAAGAGCCCTAGACCCTGGTAAGAACAGGATGTGTGATTCATTCCCCTTTGATTTTTGACTAGTTTTGTTGCATAACAGGTGCACAAGGGAATTTATGTTATTTGGTTGTCACTTGATTCTGGTGCATAGGCTGTTGGCTGAGAAGTTGCCATGATTTACAGAAATGTATTGTTTGTCAGCGGCAGTTCAGGCTGAAAGGAAATGGGTAGGTTAGTTCACACCTGGACAACATAGGAAGTTCAAAGTTAAGTAGGAAGTTGAATGGGTTCAAAGGTTAATAGAGGTAGAAAAAAGGGAAGGGATTTTAGAGGTCCCAATTACAGTTGATCATCTTTGATGCAAGTATTTTATTGAGGATTTATTTTTGTTATGAGGAGAGGGATATTTTAGGGGTGGGGTAGCTTATCATAGGTGATTAAAGATGTATAGTGTGGTTATAATTTTGAAAGGCAATGGCCCAGATAATGTTGTAATGTGCACCTGTTTAAATAAAGCAGCCTTTTTCACACAAACCTTGTGTCAGTGGTCTGTGCTGCTCCCCTCATCCCCAATGATCAGCTCTGTCGAGCTCCTAGTCTCCTTCAAAGCCTCCTCTGTAGAATCCCCAAAAATGGATGCACCTCATTTGCCACCTATTCCCCTCCCGCTCCTCATACACATCACAATGTTCTCTCCATTTTTCTCCTTTCAGAAGGAAGATTTGCATGACTGTCTTTTCTTGACGAGGCTACTGCAGTGCCCCCAGAGCAACAATATCGCACTTCAATCTCATCAATAAGCAAAACTCAGGACACTGAGTTGAGAAGCCGCCGGGATCCTCAGAATAGTGCTTGGAAGGCCCTAAGGCACAAAGGTCAGCGAGGTAAATGAAAAATTCAAATCATATCCTGTGTTTCGCTATTTTCTGGTATCTGGTGCAATATTATCTAATTAGGTGATTCGTGTGGAGGACTTGTTAGAGGCATTTAATGCATTTATTTATTTCATAGTCATTTGCAGCATTTGATGCAGCATTTTTTGGGAGGAATAAATAATCATACACATTCAAAATATGTCTTACAAATACATCATAATATATGGGATAAAATACTCTCTGCCATACCTTATGGGGGTATTGCAAGTCACCAAGGAGTTGTGTAACCATATAGAAGAAGGGGCCTGAAGGCTGAACTCAGAGGTGGCTTTCAGTATTCTGTTAATTTAAGAGGGAGGGTATTTTATTCCACCAGATCACTCCAGTACATCTAAACCAAAAATCTTAAATCTGTAGCCTCTTGCTTCTTCATATGAGTGACTATGGTGGCTCTACTGTAAAATCAATCACATTAATATGCAGTTAATATTTTGTTGTAAAAGCACATTTTATTTACATTTATGTAAGTAACTTAAAAAATAGCTGTAACTTAATGGGTAGAAACGTGCAGATAATTTTTGCTTTCCTGCAAAGAACTACAGCTGTGCAAAAAATAACCCCTTTATCATAAATAACTATTTGCTACTGATGGCTCTTCATTTCAGGACAAAAGGTTATGAGAGCTGAACACCTAGTTATCGTTTCCATTGTTTAAACAGCAGTTGTAACTCTGCTTCCTGACCTACCTTTCACACTGTGGTGGCTCTGGCAGCAGGTGTTGTACAAAACTACTCAAATGTAATAACTTAAAACAGTTTATCAGCTAGGTTATATTGTTATTACAGGCATCTTGTGACACACAGCTAGACTGCAATACCACAATTAGGCAGATTGTATGCAGGGATTGCAGCATTCCAAGTATTGTAAATCATTATATGTTGATATACCACAGTGAAGTAACATTCAAAAGCATTTTCCTAACTCGGTTGATCCTAAACATGATGGAGGGAGCAGCGGAAAGCCACTACTTAGTCGTATTTAGAGTATAATTTCCGTGATGGAAACATGGTGGTTTATTATCCACACCTGTGGTGGAGGAAAAGGGCATAAATAGCTAAACTCTGCCCACAACAACCACTAAACCTACTCTTTCTACATGTCCCTGCCGCTCTAAGGCCTGGTACTCTATCTGGCAGTGCTGGAGTAACAACAATGCAAAACAAAAGAGAAGGTAAATACAATGTTTTACCCTTTTTTAATGCACTATGTTAACTATCACTGGCACTAAAAATACAGTTATGTACACCAAATCACATCTGGCATCAATTTACCATCTCCTTGTCTAAACACATCCCTCACTCGATATACCCATATTAAAATCTCACCTAACACAATTTTACTACCCCCAACACCTCAAGTCAGTAAGACAATGTGCAATTTTAACAAATCTACATTGTTATACAACATATAATGCTAATACTTTAGAACTAAAAGTTTTAACTGTTGTACAAAATAAATGTATACTAATAATATCTTCATATTGGAGTGTTTAACATAAATCACGCAACTATTCTGAGCCTAACATTCATCATACTTTACTCACTTAACACACACCACAAACATAGTATTAAACCAGGTACCCCAAGTACAAATTTCCACTACCCATTCACTGACATGTTACATCTTCAAATCTAGCTCATAATCTCAGGGCTGCGGCGTGTCCAGTTAGGAGTCGGAAGAGAAGCCCCTGGAGTCAGGGCAGCCTGAATTGAATGTCCGCTGAATAATGCGGTACGATTGGCCTGTGGAAATTATATGCAAGAGTGAGTGCGGCGAACCGCATGTGGAAAACAAGGTGAGAGCCCTAAACGTGCTCCAGTGCAGGTAATACCTTTAGAAATGCCAGGCTCAGCAATGTGAATGCCTCGGTGTGGACCGCGGCGGCGTGTCAAAGCAGGAGCCAGGATACTAATGGTCTTATGCCGTGAGTGATCCTAAATGCGGACGCCGTGATCATGTGATAAGTCACATGATCGGCTGAAAGGTGCAATTTAGAGGACCGTGAGGTGGCGGCCATCTTGAAAGGGTGTGTGAAAGTGAAAACGCAGTTTGTTATGGAATTTAGATTCCGGTACCAGCAAAGGAGAAAGGAAGAATGGAACGGAATTTAGAAAGGGAGACAGTAGTTAAACAATGAGCAGAATCATGGGATATATTTCCATAAACCAATAAGTTGCAACATGGGTAACAATTGAATTGTACATAAATTTCATAAGCGCAAATGAAGCAAAAGGTGTATAGAATAAAACCAGTGCTCCGCGTTCAGTAAAATAAAAGGCAAGGTAAAAATTGGAAAAATGTCCAGATGCTAAAAGGTCGGGAAAGATAACGAAAGTAGCTAAGGGAATGGGGGCTGGCCCAAGAGCGGAAGAGAACAAATCAACAGTAATGACAGTTACGTATCGTAGACTTTTTTATTAAAGATTTTGTCCCACAGACGGCTTGCTATATCAGAGACAGCATGTCAATGATTAATTTAGTTGAGCATCATCCCTTCGACACAGATTCAGAAATCCTGTGTACATTAGATGTTGAATCACTTTATACGAACATCCTCCAGGTGGATGGACTATTAGTGATCGAACACGTTCTCAACACAAGACCCTGTCCCCATGCAGTCCCAACCATCTTCATTTTACAACTACTGGAACTATGCCTTACAAGGAACTTTTTCCTTTTTGATGACCAATTTTATCAACAAGTCAAGGGAACATCGATGGGAGCCGTTTTTGATCCCAACCTGGCCAACCTGGCCAACCTGGCCATAATCTATATGGACCATCTAGGTCAATCCTTTCCATATAGGTATCACCCTATGGAAACGGTATATCAACGATATCTTCCTCATTTGGCACGACACGGAAGTTACCCTCACACACTTCTTACACTGGCTTAACAACAACTGTCAGGGCTTGAAATTTACTCTCTCACTCAGTAGAAATGAGATCCCCTTTCTTGACCTCAACATTCAACATAGAAACGGGGAGCTCCTCACTAGTCTGTTCAGAAAACCCATGGAGCGCAATGCTCTATTAAGGTATGAGAGCCACCGCCCTCGAGCCCAACGTGATTCACTCCCCTACTCACAATTCCTACGTATTAGGAGGAATTGTTCTCTCAAGGAAGACTACTTCCGTGAGGCAGCCATCCTATCCAATAAACTCAAGGCAAGGGGTTACCGACGGAGGTTAATACGTACCTCATTAAAAAGGGCATGGTACTGCCCACGGGAATGTCTCCTTTCCCTCAAACCCAAGCCTACTCAGAACCAGTTGGTCTGTGTCACGACGTTTTCACCAGTGTCTCACACTGTGCGGAAAAGTATTCTGAAACATTGGGGGGTCCTCAATGCAGGTACTCTTAATCTTGAACACCCTCTTTATGCGTTCCGTAAAAGCAAGAATATAAAGGATCATCTGGTCAGAGAAGCACTACCTGTTCCAAAATCAGCAGTAACTTTAGACGAGCATTGGGGCCTCGAGCCCCTCTCTGGACATGCCATATGTGGTAATTGCATTGTATGTAAGTTCACAATTGAATGTAAAGAATTCATATTTGGTAACATCAAGGTACAGCTAAAACAATTCTCAAATTGCAATACCTGTAATGTTGTTTACGCTATCCTGTGACAAGATCTTCATTGGGCGGACCACCCAGAAGATAAAGATCAGGATCTGCCAACATCGCAGCCAGCTTCGGTGCAAAACACCCAATGCCCCTCTTGTCGAACATTTCACGAGCGAAGGACATAATGAGGACGCCATCAGATGGACTGTCATCAGTGTGGTTAAACCACCACCGAGAGGCGCAGACATTGGGCAACTCCTCAATAAAGAAGAACTAAAGTGGATCCTCAGAACTGGCAGTATACGTACCGGACTCAACAGGCTCGAAGATTGGACCACCTTGCTGTAGCCGTTCTAACCCTCTGAAATTTCTCTTGAATAATGCTCTTGAATAAGTTTCTGCAAACTTGTTAATCTATATTCTGCCTTCTCTCTTGACCTTCCGTGACTTTTTTTGTTTGAGGTTTACAGTTATTACCCTATCTTCTGCACTACCTCATGCTTGAATGCCCTTTTATGCACAAATGACTCTCGGGGGCGCTAGCGAGCCAGAGGCAAGATGGCCGCACTGTAGTGAGGCTCTGCTGGCCGGGCTAACAATCCGACAATTATCTGCAGACCCGCTGACCATCGGACCCCAACAACGACAGCGTTTTGTGGCGGAATCACAGGGGAACCACCCGGTGTACAGCAGTACCAGGTTACGTTATAGAGGAGGAAGAATCGTAGTGTTAAAGTTTCTACCGCGACCTCGAGGGTGAACAAGATGGCAGCGGGACAGGGCCGTAATACACTCTGGTGAGGAGTGGGACAGCGAGTGCTCTGGGGCTACAGAAACGCTATCATAGCCGCGCAATCCCGGTAATGGGGCTGACGGGCAAGCGGACGTTCAAACCTGATCGTTATCGCCCAGTGCCGGTGCGGAACGGTGCGCTACCGTGGCTGGTGCGAGGTACGGCTGCGGAGGTGAGTGCGTGCCTGAGCCAACGTATGCCTGACCACTGATTACTGGGCGCCGCGGCCGAGAAGCTGTGTGCACTCGGGCGCCGCGGCTGAAGAAGCGGAGCACCTGAGCAGCAGGAGGCGGTTAAAAGTGGTGTGATGAGTGTACATACCCCCTGACCCCCCTGATTGAAGAAGCGCTGGGACTGTGAGCAGCGGGGGGTGCCACACACCCGCGGATATACAACCCGTGGGTGGCTAACAGTGCGTGTGTCCCCGAGAGCTGAGCGCGTCGGACTGCGTGGTAGCGCCGGCTGGTTGCATTGCCTGGCGGACACGCGAGCAGAGATCTGGCAATTTATGGTGACTGGTATGCCAGTAGCTGATCTGCGGCCAATGAGACTGCGGGACAACGCTGGAGCCATACTGCACTCAGGTGTTTGGTTAATTGAGATGGCCACCCAAGCGGAGGTTCTGGAGTGCGCCGACAGCGTCAGGTCCGTACGCCTGTGTGGTCAAGATTCGCTGGGTGGAGGTGGTGAGCGGGTGCACCCTCGCCCTATGCTACATGGCTAAAGGAGTGGGGCCACTTCTGAAGAGAACAAAGTAGTTGTATGAGCGTGCCCTATCAACTGTCACAGTGCGGGTACCGCTAGTGCCAGGCGGGATACTAGTACGGCATTTGTTGGGGCCAGCTAGTGATGTGACGCTTCGCCTTGGCTGCGACTGCACGGGGCATTTGAACTGGCTGACTAGTGAGCTGTGGGCGCCCTTTGATACACGTCTTTGCCCGAACACGCTGGCGCTGCTCTGGCGGTGGGTTTTTCTGACTCAGCAGAAGCGCTCAGGGGGGTCCACTGGTGAGTACTGCCAAATGCAGAGAAGGAGGTCCCTGACACAGGCACATTTGGGTGAAAGCGCACAGCAGGCTGTATTACAGCTCCGGCGCTGAACCCGCATTGCAGTGAGGAGGAACGTGGGGCACTGTATATACCAGACAAGTATTCGATCACAGCGTTTCGCACCGGGGCGGTGTCGCTGTATCCACTCACCTGAATACCAACATGGGCAAGACAGACCAGCAACAACCTAAACTGTCGTTCGAGTCTCGCCGATCGTCCCGTCCGGCGGGCAAGCACTCAGACACGGAGCTGGAGCAGCCTCAATCACAGTCCTCCACTCTTGAGGTCACGCTGCAAGCTATTCAACAGAGCCTACAAGCCATTAATGGCAAGATTGACAGCCTGTCCCTCAGGATGGACAAAATGACGGCCACGCTGGATAAGCAGGGTGAGAGACTCACAACGGCAGAGCAACGAATTTCAGCCGTGGAAGATGAATCCCACGCTACGACGGGCCAATGCCGGGAAATGGAGAAGCTTCTGGAGGTCATCAGAGCGAAAAATGAGGACCTGGAGGCGCGCTCACGGCGGTGTAATCTACGAATAATTGGTGTTCCCGAGAGTACAAATACTGGTTGCCTTGAGGACTATGTTGAGGCAATGCTGAAAGAACTGTTCGGTGCGGAGAATCTTTCACAAGTGCTGATTGTGGAACGTGCGCACCGTTCATTGGCGCCCAAGCCGCCTCCGGGTGCACCACCGCGCCCCGTAGTTGCAAAGATCTTAAACTACAGGGATCGTGACTCGGTTCTTCGGCTGGCGAGGGAAAAACAAAACACATGTTATCAGGGTAACATGGTGTCCTTTTTCCCTGACTTCACTATAGCAGTGCAGACGGCCCGCAGGGAATACACTGAAGTGAAGAAGAAACTACGCGCACTGGAGAAACCATACGCAATGCTATATCCAGCCAGGCTAAAGATCACGGTGGACGGCAAGGTAAGGGTGTTTCAGTCCCCGAGGGCAGCACAGGATTTCATCAGGCAGCTTCTATCTCAACGGAAAGCAGCGAAGAGCAAGGCATCCCCTACACACTCAGCACGATCGGACACGGAAGACTAATGGGTGTCTGCTGCCTCGGAAGGCTTCATATTGGCATCTGTGAGGTGGTGGTGCCGCTTCCCCCACTGGGTGATCTCCGACTAGTTGGGGGCTCCTGTTGGTGACTTGCAGGATGCGGGGGGATTATCTGCATTGGCAAAGGGGTTGCCCCTGAGACTGTAAGTGTTTAAGTTCTTCCTAACTGTTTGTCAATGGCCTCCTGGACAGCATTGCTGAGGTTTGAGTTCCACGAACATTGTTCATGTGTGTGAGCTCAGGACAATGCTCTAATCCAGTTGCAATGCTTTACAATGCATAAGGGGTGTGTACCAGGGGTTGGGGTGGCACCACAGTCCACAGCATCTTGGTACTGTGTTTATATTTCTTAGATGGTGTTACGCTATTGATGATGGTTATCGAAATGTTATGCCATGTTCATGGTGGGATCTGTCCTCTTTATGGACTGCGGGGCTAAGTTATGCAATCTAGGCCTCAGGCACATTCCGAGGCTCCATGCAACGTTCACACGGGTGTGGGAACGTCTCTGAAATGGTCAACAATGTGTACCAGGGGGAAGTATGTGATTGTAATCTTAACAGCAGCTTGGGATATGGTGCCTGGGATTCTGTTACAAGAGACTGAACCAACTGGGTCATGTTTTACACGTATAGTGGGGTCATGGGCATTGGGTGTGGGACCTTTATGCTATCCAGCGTGGCAGAATAAGTGGCGTGAATAGAATTGCAAATGCCGTAATTTCTATAGCACTGTGCTATATTTAGACGCTGGTGGTCCCATCTCAGGGGTCAGGTTTACTAATGGTATAAAAATGTGAGTGGGGTCTACTACTACTGGCGGGTTGAAAGGGTTTACAAGAGGTGCACGCACGGGTATGGCGGGTCCATGATGATCTAGCCCGGCCACACCTGCTTCGCGGGTGGGTAAAGGGTACCTGGCTGTACCCCATGTGGGTATTCCCCAAGTTGTTTGCTATGTTTTTTGCAATGTTATTCGGGGCATGTCTTTGGCATGATTGGGATGCTGAAGTGGGTGGGGGTGGTTTATCTGTTTTTAAAGTGTGAAGCAATTGGTACAGCAGGACCATATGATTCAGGGGTTCGCTGTGCACGAAGCAATACAAGTACGACATCTTCTTTACATAACATATGGGGATGAAAGAAAGTGACATTCGACTGCTGACCTGGAATGTTAGGGGGCTGAATAATCCGAAAAAGATCAGACAGGTGTTTGCCTATTTGGACAGACATCATGTGCAGTTGGCTCTTTTACAGGAGACGCACCCGACACGGGTGGGGGAGGGCAGAGTAGGCGGCCGATAGGCAATGGTAAAAGCGTCAGCTTCATATTTCAGCTATGCCAGAGGGGTAATGATTCTGGTTAAAAAAGGGACACCATCCAAGCTACTATCGACGGAATCTGATCATCTAGGGCGCTTCACATTGGTGCGGGGGAAACTGGCGGGCACGGTGCTTACAATTATCAACACATACGGCCCCAATGTTGATGATCCTGACTTTTTTCAATGCCTTAAAGCCAAATTATTTCAAATGCAATCCGACCTAGTGCTATGGGGGGGTGACATGAATACGTACTTAGATCCAGATATTGACAGAAGCGCTAACACACCATGGCAGGGGAAGCGGTCAAGCAAAGTAATACATGATATTATGCATACATTTCACCTGAGAGATATCTGGAGAGATAGGCATCCGTATGTTAGAGAGGGCACCTTTATGTCGGCGGTTCACAAATCTTGGTCTAGACTGGACTATTGGATTCTCTCGGAATCACTGGCGTCTTGAGTAACTGGGGTTAAGCATATGCCGTGAACACTCTCAGATCATGCCCCTGTAGTGTTGGATATCAACATCCCGACCAGGCATCATCAACCATTCCAGTGGCGCTTACAACCGACTTCCCTACTAGATCCGGTATTTAAGGAGGGCGTACACCAAGCCATAGAACGGTTCTTTGAAGAGAATGATGGTACCGTGGAGGTAGCGGGCACGCTCTGGGAAGCCTTTAAGGCGACCATTAGGGGGACTTGCATTGGACTCCAGGCTGGGGTTCTAAAGGCATTACGATGACATATGAAACATATTGAGGCGGAGATAATGCTAAGTCAGAATAAAATCCCTTTGGGATATTTTGTATAGCATACCCATTCATCAAACAACCATACTGACCAACCATTTATTCATCACACCGTGGACAAGGAATCTAATATAGAAATGTTTATTTAGTATAAAATGCGCGCAATTCTAAAAACCATTAAAAAATATGTGTACAATCAACAGCAATACAAAAACACAATTTACAAAATCCTCATTTCATTATTATTATAAAAAACACTCTACACTAAGTCAGTTTTAATACAGTAATCATAAATCATCATACATAATTCATATTCAACAACCACATTATAAAATCCACAAGAAACTCATTTATATACACTTCATATAGGTTATAAAATCAACAAATATGACAATATAAAACATTCATAAGTATATCCCACATGTATATTGAAAAGGAGAACAAACAAGCGACGCGTTTCGATGGTATAGACAGGTAAACCACCTTCTTCAGGCTTTAAAAAGAGAAGATGCTCCTTTTTTCCCCAAACATTTGTATCGCAGTCTGGGCCTCAAGACACTTTTGATGGAGAAGAAATCTTTTCGTAGTCCAAACATGAGGAGCTGTTAGCTTCTCACCATGCCTTATGAGTTGAAATTACATAGGGGTCCCAATAATATATTTTTTGGACTGCTGATGGCCAATCTTCATAAAGATATCTATATCCAGAATACGGGGTATGTTCCTCCAATATAAAACTCAACATTAATCATAACCCCTTAGGGTTTAACCCTAATGGCAGCGACTTCAGGGATGTGGTTTTCAATTCCTTTTCCTTATTCGTTATGCACTCCTAATTTATGTGACAGAATTCAAGGTCCGGGATTAAAAAATCTCCGTCTGGAACTCCGGTTCTAATGCGCCATGATAGGGAGTACACACACACATTGAACATACATAAGCTGGCAGAGATCAGGCCGCTAGTGACTGAATACAATGAGACGGCTGAGCAAGAAATACAACACATGTCTCGGCGCTGGAAGGCTAGATCGTACAGTGAGGGTGGTCCGCCAGGTCGCACACTGGCAGCCAAACTCAAAGGGGGGAGATCTCAGGAGTACGTTACCAAGATAGAAGGGACTGATGCAACATTTTATCATAACTCCCCAGATATTGTGGGCTGCTTCAGGGAATATTATGCCTCTCTCTATGGATCAGGGGATGACGCAGAAAGTGAGGAGATCCGAGAGTTTTTCGAGGAGATAGCGTTGGTCTGGCTCTCCAATGCACAACGTGAGTACCTAATGCAATCACTCACAGTAGAGGACGTAAAAGAGGCCCTACGGTCGTTACCGTCCGGTAAAGCTGCGGGCCTGGACGGACTGCTGGGGGAATTTTACAAGGAGTACGTTGATATACTGGCCCCTCATATGGTGAATATGTATAGTGAAGCATATGAAAAAGGCTTGCTTCCACCCACCCTCAGAGAAGCCTTAATCGTTACTTTGCTAAAGCCCGGGAAACGGGAAGATAGTTGGGAGTCGTACCGCCCCCTGTCCTTGTTGGATATTGACACCAAAATAATCGCTAAAGTTATTGCTACTAAATTACGCCCACTGTTGCCGGTCATGGTTCTCCCGGATCAATCGGGCTTTGTGCCGTCCCGTTCAACTTCTCATAATTTGCGCACGTTGTTTGCGGTTTTACACCAACTAGAACCGGAGTACAGAGCAGTAGCGGTGTTGCTTGACGCCGCTAAGGCTTTTGATTCGGTTAGATGGGGGTATATGTTTGCCACACTACGAAGGATGGGTCTGCCATTACCATTCCTAAGATGGATAGAGATTCTTTACACGGCACCGACGGCGAGGGTCCGAATCAATAATTGTCACTCGCAACCCTTTAAAATCCACAAAGGGACCAGACAAGGATGCCCGCTATCCCCCATCCTTTTTGCCATCGTGGTGGAGCCGTTGGCTTGTGTTGTGCGACAGAGATATGCGAGAGCAGCTTTGCAGTTCAGCCAACGTCCTCTGATAATCTCCATGTATGCAGATGCCATGGTTTTATATATCCGCAACCCAGAGGAGAACCTACATGCGCTTATCCGGGAATACCTTAAATCCGAACATTTATCGGGGCTCGGAATCAACTGGGGTAAATCCTCAGTCTTCCCGCTCACACCGAGCACTTTGCAGTTCCCGATGGAGTATCCTCTTGAATGGAAAATAGAGCCTGTGAGGTATCTTGGGGTTTTGATGCACTCGGATCCAGAGACAGTGCTGAAAGAGAATTATGGCAAGGCCCTGTCCGCCACAGAGGACCAAGTGAATAGATGGTTGGGCTTACCTCTCTCCCTAGCGGATAGAATAGCAGTAATAAAAATGGTCATTCTCCCACGGTTTTTGTACCTATTCAACAATGACCCTATCAAGTTAATGAAGGTCTTCTTCTCTCAACCCCATTCGATATTATTACGCTTGATTTGGGCAAACAAGAAATCCAGATGTAGCTGGGGGACGCTGAACAGGCCTTGTTCGCAGGGAGGATTCGCAGCACCTGATCTATATTTCTATTACTTGTGTGCACAAGCCCAATTTGCACACTACTGGTTCTTTCCTCCCCCGTTTATTCCACACGTGGCGGCGGAGGCGGATGACATGGCCCCTGATCGCTTGGTGGCCCTCATCTCGAAGGCAAAGCCCAATTACCCATTCAGAGACATGTGCCCTGCAGATTGTATGGCGCAGGCGTGGCGGGCGATGGCGAGGCGTGCAGGCAGACAGGTTGTGTATGCCCCGGCTCTTCCAATAGCGCACCATCCTAAACTCTCGGTAACCCAAGAAAAAAGGATGCTGGAAACACTGGCGAAAATGGGCTTAGTCACAATGGGAGATGTTTACCCAGAGGGTACCTTTCTCCTGATGGCGGAATTAAACGACCAACACCGCCGTGAACCAATGTCAGTCTTTGCGTATTATAGGCTGTGGGAGGCGCTAAAGGTTTTTAACGATAGACACCCCACTGAACCAGTTGCACTAACCCCCCTACAGACACTACTGGCAGGGCCATCACGGGGTAAGTTAGTCACCCGGCTGTATAACACCTTACAAGCCGACACTGCACCCACTTCCAGTCCGGCACGTGTGCGCTGGGAACAGACATTGGGTGAGGAGCTTAGCGAGGAGGACTGGGAATTTAGCTGCTCCATGACCAGACGTTTGACAGCTAATTGTAATATGCGCATAATACACTTTAAATACCTCCAACAGCTGAACTATACGCCCCTTCAACTGCACAGGTACGGACTGAGGGAGGTGGCTAGTTGCAAACGGTGTGGGATGCATGAGGCTGATTTTCGTCATCTGGCTTGGGATTGTTTTAAGGTCAATGATTTTTGGGTGTTGGTTAAGCAAGCTTTAACAGTCATGGTGTTGGAGACAGTGGACTGCTTGCCTCGGGTCTGCTTGCTAGGTCTGGTGAAGTGTTTAAAGCCAAAGAATAGGCGGCTGGTCCTGATTGCATTGTTACTAGCAAAGAGGAAAGTGGCTCAAACATGGGACAGTAAACGGGTGCCACAATTTAAATGCTGGATACAGGACTTGGTGTTCTGCAGAGATCAGCTGGCTTGCCATGCGGAGGAACTTCCAGCCCCCTCCAGGCCCAAAGATGTCTGGTCACCTCTGACTGCCTATTTACTGTCTATTCCTCAGGATGCGGCAGGAGTTCTGGATTCACCCGAGTAAAGTTAAAGATGTACTGTACGAAAATGTGGGTTAATGCGTTGGGCTGGCTGTACGAACTATATACTGTATACTATGCATATGTTGTCACACGGGGGGAACGTTGCGTGCAATGCGCAGATGTTATATGTCATTTTTGAAATGCAAAAATAAAATTTAAAAAATTTAAAAAACAAATGACTCTCTACTGTTTGTTTTTTAGTCCTCACTTTTTAGGTCTCGCCTACGCAGCGCGCATGCACTGCGTAGGAGGGCCTTTAGCCGTCGCTCTTAACTTTTTCAAGCACTGCATTTGTGCTTGTGGCGGCATCCACCTTGCGGGAGCGAGCAGCGGCGCTCCACAAGCACGAGTGCAGTGCTTGAAAAGTGAAGACTGCGCGCGCAGGCACGCACCACTCACGGGCATTGCTTTCTTACAGGTCGAATCCGTGCATCCCGCACTTTCGGTAATGAAGGCAATAACACGTTTCCCATCTTTAATAACCTTCAGTAAGGAACAAATGCTTAAAACCGCCCACACCACACATCACACCAATCGTAAAATGTAAAAGCATTTCAATAAGTTTCCAATACGTAATGAAGTTGATTGTGATGCCTTTTAGTGTTCGGCTCAGGGTGGTTACTCACATATGAGGGCGAACAGCTCAACCAGGTTGGCACTTCTCTTCTTGGCGCGATGAAAGGCATTTCATCAAATGGAACTGTGCACGCGCCTCGCCAGAGCACGGGACAAGGAACTTCGAAAACGTACCTGTGCGTACCTTTATTTATCCCATTCTCCCGCATCACTTTGACTCGGTCTAGTGGTTGTATAAGCGCCAAGCATCTATTTATTTTCCAGCGCGCACTGTTAAATGAACGGCTTAACCTACCACATTTTAACTATCTCCTAAAAAGCACACACATGCACTTTGCTGAAATTTGCTCATTAGTTTGTGTTTGAGGAGGAACGGGGCGCGATGAAATGCATTTCATCAAATGGAACTGTGCACGCGCCACGCCAGAGCACAAGACAAGGAACTTCGAAAACGTACCCGTGTGTACCTTTATTTATCCCATTCTCCCGCAGCGCTTTGACTCGGTCCAGTGGTTGTATAAGCGCCGAGCATCTGTTTATTTTCCAGCGCGCACTGTTAAATGAACGGCTTAACCTACCACATTTTAACTATCTCCTAAAAAGCACACACATGCACTTTGCTGAAATTTGCTCATTAGTTTGTGTTTGAGGAGGAACGGGGGATATTGAATGTGTCGATGTTTTCAGCAGTGCTTAAAATTTCTCTCTGTTAAATCGCTCCCAATTTTGGCAACTAATGCAACTGAAACTTAAGGGGATTAAACACTTTGGCCAGGGTCACGCAGTGCGATCACGTGAGGAAGCCGGGATTAGAACCATAGCCGGCCATTTAACTACTAGAGGCAATCGTCTATTCATTTTATTTTTTTGCAGTTTTCTGTAGCTTGAACTCGATCCGAAGGTAGTGGAGCGCTTTACATAAGCACCAGTTACGTTACACAAGGACGCATTCATTTTTGGTAGGCACAGGGAGATTAAGTGATTAGCCCAGAATCACAGGATGTTGAGCCGACGCTGAGATTCGAACCTGGTTCCCCAGCACCAAAGTCGGACCTTCTCAAAAATATGGAGTGGATCAGTTTTGTGTGTTCGTGTGTTTTCCTGGGTCAGAAAGATATCTTTCGCTCAAGTGCAAAGAGGGAGATTAATATCTATGTGGCCCGCATTGAAAAAAAACTGTAAACAGTAGATGGGTGGTTAAATGTTTTACTCGCACCTCTGTAAGTTTGAGCAATGACCCTGTTCACATTCCATCTACCATTATAGAGTCCTTATGGAACAAGGTATTCGAATTCTTGAGCCGGATTTTGGTTCAATCTATGCCATTCGGGTTGCCGTATCACTGAGATCGCCTCTAATTTCAGGGGAAAAATGTTGGTTGCTCTCAGTGTTAAGCATATTGTGTTTATACAGCTTCCCACTGGCCCGAGGAAATAAAGATAATAGTAGCCACTCCTCATTTTTGTATCAAAGAGCGTAAAGTAATATGCAGCTTAAACGCCGTAGACGTGAACGTGAACTACGAGTCCCAGCAGGCTTGGTTCTAGAGCTTGAAAAATCCGGACTGGCTTGAAGTTCACATAAGAACGTATAGCAAATCTAAATGGAACTCATTTGCATAGTCCGTGGAACTCATTTGCATAGTCCGTGGTTATTTTGAAAATCCAGAATGGATCAGCGCCTCTGAGGGTTTAGCAGCGAGTACTACATGATGTTTCTGACTTTTGGCGCTCTCACTATTTTCTTTGGTGCTCATTTTGGAGACAAATCCATCTTTGAGCCAATGATGGATACTTCGAGCCACAGAGTGTTATTATCCATTAGCACGGACAAATTCGATTTTTTGGGTGGCTGCCACATTGAGACGCAGTAGAAGACTACAGTGAATTTAAAACCCACTCCCTGTGTCATATGTATAGTTTACAACCAGAGCCGTTTTGAGGCTTGGGCAAATGCCCAGGGCACCACCTTCGAGGAGGTGGAAGAGTGTCCTGAAGAAGTGATAATGGTGGGCATAGCCAATACGTCTCGCCTTTGTGACCTTATAAGTGTTTAGACGAAGCAAATTGTAAGTACGTGCACAACCTAATATTCAACCACTCTTTGTGGGTATGGTGTCATGTGCCTCTTGGGTTTCACTCTCTGAACTGGAGTGAATCTGTACAAGACGACTGGTAGCACTCCCACTTTTGTGGGATGTGTCCCCCGGGCACTAGTGTAAAGGCCTCATAGAAGAGGTTAATTTGATTGTTCAGATTTTTCACCAATGTTGTGCTTACAAATAGACGATTACTCAGATGTTCATGTTTTTCAATCCATATATTGTGTTTTACCACATCATTACAGTTAGTTCACTGCATTTATTAATGTTGCGTAAAACAGATTCTTTATAGGTCCCAATGCATTTCGGCCGTCCTGGCCTTCATCTGGGGTCACTCTGTGAAATAATTTGAAACCATTGTTCACTACACATGAAGAAAAGAAGCGCTAAAGATTCAACCTTATAAATTTAGCAATTTACCTAAAGTATACATCACTTTAGTTGTGCTGAGGTGTTCATGCTGGTGACTCTGCATTAATCCTGTATAGAAGTGTCTATTAATGGCGTGTGCTGGTGTTCGGTGAGCATGCTAGTGGGTGATGAGAAGGAATCCGGCTGTTTAATAGTTGAGAAGTTCTAAAAATGGTGGACCGACGCGGTGCTTGAAGGTGCAGGGCGATTCAACGTGTGCATCGGTTAAAAACAATTGCAGTGCTTAATGCAAAGAGTGAATTTACGCTGTACGGTGCGAGACGCGGTGCCTTTTAAACGTGTTTGTTTCTAAGTGCACGCGAGTGTACATCGGTTTAATCCTGTGTACGTCTGAAACGATTCTGGTGCAATTAAGTGAATCTATCTTGTGAGGTGTGCTCTATCGTTTAGTTTGTGTACTTACTCGTGCAGGAATATCAAAGGAACCGATCTCTCGGGCGCGTTGTGTCTGTTACCGGCTTTGCTAGTGAGTTTGCCATATAGGTAAAAAACGGACTCACGTTACGTGATAGTTACCGCGATGGTGAACTACAAGTGACATAGAGGACAGACTCGGAAGATAGCTGTCTCACTATGTGGGGTGGGGTACGAATGATTTACAATGAAATCAAACGTGTGGAGATAAAGAGGCGGGATTGAACTCAAAATGATTAAACTAAAATTGAGTGTGCGTTAATAAGGATAGTGTTAGGAGATAAATCAGAGGTACATATATCAAGACATGGAGAGGGGATCAACAGCTTAGCATTATAAATAACATTGAAACTCCATCCGATCATTTAGTCCATGGGGTTTGAGGGAATTCAAAAGTCGTATCCAATAGTTCTTGCGTTGTAACAAGTAGGTATGGTTGTCTCTTCACTCTTGTTTCTCAACAGTCTCAAGAATGCAAAACTTCAATTGGCAAACATTATGGTGTGCTTCCACGAAATGGCTTGCTACTGACGATTTCAATGATCTAGTCCTGATGTTACTTTTGTGCTCGTTAACTCTTGTTTTCAATTTTCGTTCGGTTTGGCCTACGTACACCTTTCCACACGGACATTTTAATAGATATATTATGTTGCTTGAATCACACGTAGCGTTAACTTTAAGTTTGATATTGTGACCTCTCATGGGGTGTGATATATGAGGGCCCTTAATTACATTATGACAGTTGTTACAGTTCGAGCATGGATTTGTACCTTAAAATGTTGTTCGGTTTTCTTCACTTATACGTTGTTTGATGATTTCACCTAAGTTTTTTCCCCTGGTATATGCGAAAATGGGTTCCTCATCGTAAATGAGATTGAAATCAGGTTCCAATATTAAAATTGGCCAATGCTTTTTTATTATTTTCTTGTACGCCATGCTTTTTGTGGAAAATTTTGACACAACTGTGGTACGATTCTGTGTGGATTTCGCTTTGGGAATTAATTCTTCCCTGGATATGTTTTTACTTCTGTCCTCTGCTTGTTTTAGTATTTGCTCTGGGTATTTTCTGGCTTTAAATCGTTGTAGCATTTCATTTGTGCGTTCAGTGTTTTTAATTGGGTCGGATACGATTCTCTTTACCCTTAGTAGTTGGGAGAATGGCAGGTGTTCTTTTAATGCAGGTAGATGGAAACTACCATCAGGAATATTTTTAAGTCATCTTCATAT
Source organism: Calotriton arnoldi (assembly GCA_963921515.1). NCBI lineage: Eukaryota > Metazoa > Chordata > Amphibia > Caudata > Salamandridae > Calotriton > Calotriton arnoldi. The sequence goes on along the minus strand of CAWUFW010000894.1, from coordinate 1,524,236 downwards.
TCTGTGTTCAGCAGGGCTTGTTCAATGGCTTCAAGTCCTGGTTGATGTGGGATCGAGGTGTATAACGACTTAACGTCTATTGTACACATTATAGTATCTTTAATGAACGTTTTCATCTTTAGTACGGATGGTTGTAGGTATCGGTCCAGTAGTTTGCCTAATGGTAATAGTTTCATATGAAGACACCTATATGAAACTACATATGAACCCAACAGAACAGTTCTCAGGAGTGTTAAAAACTATTGTACAAAAAGCATTTGAACAAGGCACAATAAATGAAAAAACAAAAAAATATTTGACACCAACCAATTCCAAGAGCCCCACCATATATATGGTGCCAAAAATCCACAAAAATCCCATCAACCCACCCTTCCGTCCTATTGTATCTACAAAGGGAAGTATACATGAGCCATTAGGAAAACTACTCGACCGATACCTACAACCATCCGTACTAAAGATGAAAACGTTCATTACAGATACCACAGACTTTCTGAACAAAATTAATCAAATAGTGATAACAGAGGACGAAAACATTATAATGTGTACAATAGACGTTAAGTCGTTATATACCTCGATCCCACATCAACCAGGACTTGAAGCCATTAAACAAGCCCTGCTGAACACAGAATATGAAGATGACTTAAAAATATTCCTGATGGAGCTACTACAATTCACCCTCATGCACAGTTATTTCAAATGGCAAAACGAATGGTTCCTGCAGAAGACCGGAACTTCGATGGGCAATTGCGCAGCCCCGGCATATGCCAATATATTCATGAACCGGTTCGAAGAGGAACATATCCTGACGACGCCAGCTTGGAGAACACACGCTAAACTATTTCTCAGATTTATAGATGACATTTTTGTCCTCTGGAACGGCTCAACTTCAGATCTAAATACAGAACTCAATAAATTAAATCTGATAGATGATCGAATACAATTTACCTACGAGATCCAGGAACGAACCATTACATATTTGGATGTGAGAATAACAAAGAATGATAAAGGATTTGAAACTGATCTGTTTAGAAAAAACACCGACAGGAACAATACCTTACATTATGGTAGTTTCCATCAACCTGCATTAAAAGAACACCTGCCATTCTCCCAACTACTAAGGGTAAAGAGAATCATATCCGACCCAATTAAAAACACTGAACGCACAAATGAAATGCTACAACGATTTAAAGCCAGAAAATACCCAGAGCAAATACTAAAACAAGCAGAGGACAGAAGTAAAAACATTGGCAGGGAAGAATTATTAATTCCCAAAGCGAAATTCACACAGAATCGTACCACAGTTGTGTCAAAATTTTCCACAAAAAGTATGGCGTACAAGAAAATAATAAAAAAGCATTGGCCAATTTTAATATTGGAACCTGATTTCAATCACGTTTACGATGAGGAACCCATTTTCGCATATACCAGGGGAAAAAACTTAGGTGAAATCATCAAACAACGTATAAGTGAAGAAAACCTAACAACATTTAAAGGTACAAATCCATGCTGGAACTGTAACAACGGTCATAATGTAATTAAGGGCCCTCATATATCACACCCCATGAGAGGTCACAATATCAAACTTAAAGTTAATGCTACGTGTGAGTTAAGCAACATAATATATCTATTAAAATGTCCGTGTGGAAAGGTGTACGTTGGTCAAACCGAACGAAAATTGAAAACAAGAGTTAACGAGCACAAAAGTAACATCAGGACTAGATCATTGAAATCGTCAGTAGCAAGCCATTTCGTGGAAGCACACCATAATGTTTGCCAATTGAAGTTTTGCGTTCTTGAGACTGTTGAGAAACAAGAGGGAAGAGACAACCATACCTACTTGTTACAACGCAAGAACTATTGGATACGACTTTTGAATTCCCTCAAACCCCATGGACTAAATGATCGGATGGAGTTTCAATGTTATTTATAATGCTAAGCTGTTGATCCCCTCTCCATGTCTTGATATATGTACCTCTGATTTATCTCCTAACACTATCCTTATTAACGCACACTCAATTTTAGTTTAATCATTTTGAGTTCAATCCCGCCTCTTTATCTCCACACGTTTGATTTCATTGTAAATCATTCGTACCCCACCCCACATAGTGAGACAGCTATCTTCCGAGTCTGTCCTCTATGTCACTTGTAGTTCACCATCGCGGTAACTATCACATAACGTGAGTCCGTTTTTTAACTATATGACAAACTCACTAGCAAAGCCGGTAACAGACACAACGCGCCTGAGAGATCGGTTCGTTTGATATTCCTGCACGAGTAAGTACACGAACTAAACGATAGAGCACACCTCACAAGATAGATTCACTTAATTGCACCAGAATCGTTTCAGACGTACACAGGATTAAACCGTTGTACACTCGCGTGCACCTAGAAACAAACATGTTTAAAAGGCACCGCGTCTCGCACCGTACCGCGTAAATTCACTATTTGCATCAAGCACTGCAATTGTTTTTGACCGATGCACACGTTGAAACGCCCTGCACCTTCAAGCACCGCGTCGGTCCTCCATTTTTAGAACTTCTCAACTATTACACAGCCGGATTCCTTCTCATCACCCACTAGCATGCTCACCGAACACCAGCACACGCCGTTAATAGACACTTCTATACAGGATTAATGCAGAGTCACCAGCATGAAAACCTCAGCACAACTAAAGTGATGTATACTTTAGGTAAATTGCTAAATTTATAAGGTTAAACCTTTAGCGCTTCTTTTCTTCATGTGTAGTGAACAATGGTTTCAAATTATTTCACAGAGTGTCCCCAGATGAAGGCCAGGACGGCCGAAATGCATTGGGACCTATAAAGAATCTGTTTTACGCAACATTAATAAATGCAGTGAACTAACTGTAATGATGTGGTAAAACACAATATATGGATTGAAAAACATGAACATCTGAGTAATCGTCTATTTGTAAGCACAACATTGTTGAAAACTCTGAACAATCAAATTAACCTCTTCTATGAGGCCTTTACACTAGTGCCCGGGGGACACATCCCACAAAAGTGGGAGTGCTACCAGTCGTCTTATAAGTGTTTAGCCATGCAACAGTTGATGTTGTTGCACCAAGGATATTGTGCTGCATAACTAAATACTTATAAGGTCCCAAAAGCGAGCCCTATTGGCTATGCCAATGCTTGTTACCATTTATGACAAGAAGTGAAATTCATTACATGTCTGTTCCGCAACCTTTCGATACGTAACTGTCATTACTGTTGATTCGTTCTCTCCCGCTCTTGGGCCAGCCCCCATTCCCTTCGCTACTTTTGCTATCTTTCCCAACCTTTTTGCATCTGGACATTTTTCCAATTTGTACCTTGCCTTTTATTTTACTGTACGTGGAGCACTGGTTTTATTCTATACACCTTTTGCTTCATTTGCGCTTATGAAATTTATGTACAATTCAATTGTTACCCATGTTGCAACTTATTGGTTTATGGAAATATATCCCATGATTCTGCTCATTGTCTAACTACTGTCTCCCTTTCTAAATTCCGTTCCATTCTTCCTTTCCCCTTTGCTGGTCCCGGAATCTAAATTCTATAACAAACCGCGTTTTCACTTTTAAACACCCTTTCAAGATGGCCTCCACCTCACCGGTCCTCTGAATTGCACCTTTCAGCTGATCATGTGACTTATCACATGATCACGGTGTCCGCATTTAGGATCACTCATGGCGTAAGACCATTAGTATCCTGGCTCCTGCCTTGACAAGCCGCCGCGGTCCACACCGAGGCGTTCCCATTGCTGCTCCTGGCATTTCTAAAGGTAAGACCTGCACTGGAGCACGTTTAGGACTCTCACCTTGTTTTCCACACGCGGTTCGCCGCACTCACTCTTGCTTATAATTTCCACAGGCCAATCGTACCGCATTATCAGCGGACATTCAATTCAGGCTGCCCTGACTCCAGGGGCTTCTCTTCCGACTCCTAACTGGACACGCCGTTGCGGTCCAACTGTACTACATTACGGGGCCTATTACTTCAGTAACGGTAAGCCTTGCGCATTAGGACTGCCACTGCCCTTTCACCACACGTGGCACTAACGCTTGCCTTCATTTCCGTTAGGCTTGTCGCTTCTCTGTATTCAGCGAGCACTCTATTCCTGTCTCCCTCACCTGCTGCCCATTTGGACACGCCGCGGCGGTCCAACTTTAGGCAATTCTCTTTTGCGAGGCTCAATTCCACCTCACTTCACTAACGGTAAGCCCTGCGCCGAGCATGTTTTTGACTTCCGCTGTCATTCTCACCACAGGTGTTATTCCGCATTAACGCATGCCTAAATTTTTGTCTTAGGCTAAATCATACCGCTGTACTCAGCGGTCGATTTCACGGACTCGCAATCAATACTTGGTTTCGTTTGGGGCACGCTGCTGCAGTCCGGCTCTAGGCACGTATATTGTAAGGCCTTAATCACTTCCACGGTAAGCATTGTACCAAACTGCTGTATTTAATCATTTGTCACCTGAATAGCAGACTTGTCAACCGCACCACAGTTTTTATCCTTCCTTGGCAACTCATTCCAGCTGCCTCACACTCACCCACTACTTTTATTCACCGTTTTTTTCCACTCCTTTTTACCACTCTTTTCACCGGTGATTCGCTTGCTGCTATGCTTAGTTGCCATCTCCTCACTGGAGTTTACGTCCATATGTCATTCCTACCCGTCGTCAGGTCTACATAGGCACTTAGTATTTTGTTTTTCCAGCCCCGACTGTATGATCTATGCGGCTCTGCGTTCTCAAACCTTACTAGAAATTGACCCTTTTATGTTTTCTTTTTTTCTCTCCTTTTCCTTATTTGTTTTACAGGCATTTACTCAGTCATGTAATTTAATGTCCTGGTGATGATCCCACAATTGCTTTCATGGGATCGAAACGTCGTCGACTTTTTGTACACCGTAAATGCAATCTGATTTGTCATTGCTCATGTGTAACGGTGTCTCCTCACATTTATGCTTGTTTTATTTAATGCATTACGTACAAGCATTTAGTTCTGCCTGAGCCTTTGGTTTTGTTTAGTTTTGTTTTATGTATACCTCGTTGGATGCAGGATTGTGTCCACACTTTATCTGTTGCTAATAATTTGAAATATTAAATTGATCCTGTCCGGTTGGACAGCAGAAATATAGTACTGATTCCTAGTCTATATTTTTCCTTCTCTTATTGTCCTTGTCCGGGACCACTGGTTTTATGATGTACTGTTACCCAAGGTCCCTGACCAAAGTAATTGGATTCCCTTGTCTCTAATAACATGGACTATATGTGAGCCACAATAACTGCAGGTATTCCTAAACTTACTCACAATTATAATTACGTTAAATGTAGTCACAAATACATTATCACTCTAAAAGCTACACACCCTAGGCCCTCACAATAGCGCTCCCACTTCCTTTAACGCGTAGGAAAGGAAATGATGTTCATCTCCCACAGTACAATACATAAGAAATCACAAGATCTGAAAATGGAAGTAAATTGTTAACACAAACAAAATCTTTGAAAATGCAATCATATTTGGCAAACAATGTAACACTTAACAAAACTAATTATATCTCCAAGTACACAACAGACACAAAAATTTGAATTATACACTTTTATAAATAATAAATATTAAGGGACAACGAAAATCTTATTACTCTGGGTATTTAAAATTTAAAAAAAATTATAAACAAGAAAAGTAAAGTCCAGGATTAAGTCATTAAGAAATAGGGTCCTATCAGAGTCTTTAGCAAGCGTCATGCTCTTATCTTGCCTCCACATCACAGTAGTGTCCTCCTCATGGGGCTCTTCATCACCCAGATGCCTGTCTGGGGACCTACATTTTGGGATGGGGTGTGGGTTTTAGTATTGATTTGGTGGGGCAGGCCTAGGGGATTTTGTGGGGGGACGATGACAGGAATGGCAAGGTTTGGCGTTATATGAGTGTTTGGGGCTATTAGAATGTTTCAAGGTATGGGATGTTTTGAGGTCAGGTGAAATGGTGGAGGGAGGTGGACGGATTGGGTCAGGAGAAGAACTTAGGGTGGGCTGTGGAATAGGGGGCAGGGCTTTGAATGGGGGCAGTGGTAGAATGGGGGTAGAAAGTGGAAAAGGGGCAGGTGTGCTGGAAGGATTGGTGTCAGCAGAGACAGTAAGAGAGAGAGAGCCTCTCTGTAAGGCAGACAGAGCAGACTGCATGTCATCCAAGATGACAGTCACTTGTGTGAGTTGCTGACTGACACCCAGGACGCCATACAACAATGCTGTCCTGGATGGCATACAATAATGCTGTCTGCCACACAGAGAGGTTCTTTAGAACTTCCAGTGGCTACTCTAACACCAGTGCTAGTGGGTTGGGGGTAGAGGAGAGGTGCCTGGGGTGAAGGGGACTCCCAGCCTATTTACAGACTGAGTGCTGGCTTTAAACCAGGGGCTGGTGGCAGTGGTGGCGACGGTCACACGAACAAATATTGTGGCTTGTTTTGTTTCGGCCACCACTATGAGGGGCTAGCCTGTGTCAGGGGCCTCCTAATCCCATGTGCTATTGGCCTCATCGCCACTGGGTCCTTCTGCGTTGGTGGTTTTACCTTCAAACTCCCAGTGGCTCTTCTGCGCGTCCCTTGAAGTCTAGCCAGTGTCTCCCTCACTTGCTCTGGAGGAAGGTCAAAGCAGACATATGCACACATCAGTTACATACTAAAGAGGTCAATAGCAAAAGGTACACACATTAAAGAGGGCCAAACATTAGTCATTGTGCCATACTAATCTTAACAAAGGGCACCTAATGAGACATCATAAAGGGCCTGATTTTGGAAGACCATCTGTTCCATCACAGCTGTCATTGATATTCTGTCTGCCTTGTTACAAGTGCATTTTATTGTCACTTATAATAATGTGCATAGATTATCTGTCACTTTTGTGCAAAATTCGAAATCATACACTATATCTGTTAGTGAACTAAATACAAGTAAAGCTAAGTTTTCCTAAGTATCCACAATTGCAATCCAATCTCAAACAGTGCGCCACATCTATACGGTTTGTTATAGGGGACACTATGGACCTGCTTCACAGTTTGGCGGACGGCTTACTCTGTCACAAATGTGACAGAATTCCCATCCACCTTATTACAAGTGCTATAGGATATAATGCACTTGTAATCCAGGATATCCATCACATTTGTGATGCAGTAACCCGCCTATCAAACTGTAAATGAGGCCCTGAGTCACATAAATATTGGTAAACATATTAGAAGGTAGATATGCTTTAATGCACGTTGAAATTGGTATATGTCTGTTCTGTCATGTTTTATGGACTATCCATTCTTCAAAAATCAGTCCAGGCAGATATTGGTATATGTTTACTTTGGAATATTGTTTACAGCAATGTTCAGTATATGGTGTATAGTAGTGGCCCATGCCCAGCATTCACATTGTACATATCTGCTATCACGCGGGCATGACTACATGGACCTAAATTCAACTACATCTGTGGGTCTGTCAGTGCTTAGGCAACCTTTTGAACAACAGTGTGTTCATACACTTGCCCAGTGCCTGGATGTCTTATACAGGGTGGTGTGAACAGTGCCGCAGCACGGGGCACTGACTTCGGGTGTGGGCGCCTTGTTTGCAAGTTGCTGCCCTGTTCAGTACTTCTTCCATTTCAATTTTCAGGCAACAATAACAATGTCAAGATAACTCATGTGATTAATGTTCTTCCTGGAGAAAGATCAGAGGTTTGTCAGTGGAAGTTTTGACTCATCATAAGGTAGCGCAGAGGGTTAATATGCCTGCAGGAAAAAAACGTGCACCATGAAGATCACAAACTGCATATAATGTATATAGGCCAGTGGGTTACTGTTTTTGTCAGAGAGATCCTTTTGCTACTTGCAGTTTATAAGTTAAAATCCTAATATAGAACAGTAAGCTATTAACTGTCATCAAAGAGCTGATGCTACCTGCAAGGTATAGATTACAGTGTTAAGATTTTTTCCCAGTCTTTCATTATCCTAATGTTACAAAAAGGATTCATTTGGGTAGAAATCAATTCTTATTATTTAAGAGAAACCCAGAGTGGTCATGGAGACTTGAGGGGCACTGTTAAAGGGCAGTAGTGAGGGAATCTGTGGAGGTGGTGGTCATTGGGGGGTGCCAAGGAACATTGTCGCACCGGGCGCCACCAGTGCTAAAACCGGCCCTTATACAAAATACAGTCTGAAGTACTGGCCAGGGGATACTATCCATGTTGCATAATATTATTAAAAGCACAGTTGTGGCAAGGCCTCATCTTTGATATAGATATGAGAATGTTCAAAACTGTTTATGTGCACCACAGAACTGTAAGTCTCATGAACCATTTGATGAAAGGACAGGGCATAATCCATCAGTAACAGCTGTTCCTTCAGCAAAGTTATAAATACAGTATTGACAATGTGCCTCATTTATAGTTTGACAGTTATGATTCTGCTTCACAAATGTAACAGATATCCCGTCTGCCTTATTGAAGTGTAACCACACTTGTAATAATGTGTACGGCATTTCTTGTATGTTTGCTATGCAGTAACTGTCCCATAGACTCTAAATCTGGGCCAAAGTCAAATATATACTATGGCACTTATAATAGGAACATAATTTCATTTTTTTAAATTGTAACATTAAATTGCAACCTGAAAACTGGAAAGAATTGTTAAGAACAACATACATGTTTTTTCAAATGAATAAACTTACCCGCTTGGCGCTGCTCCATGGCCATCAGTTCCCCTTTCAAGTTGATGTAGGCCACTGGCTGAATGCGCTGTATCAAAGGGGTGAGTTACCTCCTCACTTCATCTGTTTTTGTAGGGAGGATGGTTCCAGCTTGCTCAGCGCAATGCAGAGGTCCACTACCAAAGGTCCTCTCACCATTTCCTGCAGTGGATGTTGCGCCATTTAAAGACGCGCTCTCCAGGAGATCATTTTGTGCCTTCTGGATCTCCTCTGGATCTTCATGAGATCATTCTTGGCCCCACGGAAGTTCGATAATCTGGGCCAGAGGATTCTTCTGCCACATAGCTGCACCCATCATGGCTGTGCTCATGGTGTTTACATTGGTGACTGCACCCTGAGCCTCCCACTCCACGGCAGGGCGTGCCCCAGCCCTTTCCAGACCACCCTGTGACCTCGAGTGGGTGGCCACAGTTGCAGTGTGTCCTGGCTGCACAGCAGATGTTATGGTTGTAGTTGCCACAAGAGACAGGACAGAGGTGGCCACAGTTGGTGGTGTTGTGAGGACCACAGGTGATTTGTGGAGGCATTGATTTGTGTAATGAGGACAGGACTCTGCTGATGTATTAGATCTTGTGTCCTGAGGAGCGGGAGAGGCGTAAGGTGCTCTCCACACAAACCTGATGAGCAGGGCTGGTCTCGAAGATCATTCTGATAGGCAGGAGTGCTGCTGCCACTAAAGACTTGGGATCTTTTTCCTCAGCAGAGTGGCCAGTGCAGTTGCGGCTGATGACTGAGATCTTTCTCATTCACCTTGTAAAAAAAATAGAACTTTTTAGACAATTATAGTTTATAGTGCATTTTAACAATATATTAACTCTAATACATTTGGTGTTTATTCATGTTTACAATGTCAAACTGATCTTCAATGTTTATTACCCTACTGATTAAATTGAGTGTCCAGAATTTGTTTCCTTTATATCAAACAACAAAATGCTGAGAAAGATTGATACACAGTGATGTGAGGTTCTTTGTGGTGTTACAAGCCTGGGCTGTCTTAGTGTGTGTGAGCCGTGAAACGTGGGGTTGTTTAGCTTTCCTGTCCAAGGGTCCAACATACTATGCCTTAGCAACACTGTGGAAGTAGAATCTCTCAAACACTTGGATGTCAATGTTTGTAATGTTGAACAATCCTAGATTTCATTATGAAGGTTAGTGAGGACATACAGCACAACATTGAAGATATAGGCCATTTAAAAAATGTTCATTCACAATTATTTCATTCAAATTGTAGAATAAATAACAGTGCTATAGTACTAATATTTAAAATAGAAAAAATACCATTTCAATTAGGCTATGCAGGGGTGATTCAAATACATCTAGGTTAGCTGATTTCCTCTCACTCCCAACAACCCCCTTTTGTCGATTTGGGTCTATTAGTTTTATACAGTGCAGATGCAACACCGCCCCTCATTTCTTACATACTGTCTATGACAGTATTTTTCCAACAGACTGACTGATTATGACTGTGCTGCCAGAGTGAGGTTATGGGAGATTGTGAATACCTAGAGAATGTAGTGAGTTGTTACAGACATCAGCATACTTGTGTGAATAGATCATCAGTGGAGAGCTGTGCATTATGGATAGGGATACCAGAGTGCATGGAGCACTCCAACGGGTAGCTCAAGAGCTACTGGCAGCTCGCCACCACCATGGAAGTAGTTTCCAGAAGTGAAGCCGAGCAAGACATTTAGAGAGCATACCTATTTTGAAGATGAGGGCATGACTCAGTTCCATAACCTTGGAGTGGCCGCCAGCCAAACCAATGGCAGGGCAACACGCTTAGACACAATCACACACCGTGAGAGCCTGAGATACCTGCAATAAGACCACCAGTCTCCACTTTCAATTCAGCAAAAGCACATGGTGATTAGCCTCTTTACAAGTCCCACTCTATCGATCTTAAGGTACCTGTCAAAACGGGGCCACAAAAGAAGTGCCAGCAATAGCCAGAGTGGAGTCATTAGAGTGTGGAACTCCCAGTGAAAGAGTGGAAGCATATGATAACTGTCCATTAGCAGCTCTGTCTGCAAGGATAGCAGAGAGTGTTTTGAGAGTATAGAGAGGCAATGGCCTTGTTTATTTCAGACGGTGGGAGTGATGTGTACATGAATGTATGAGTTATTTTTTAAATGTTTCTTGTATGCAAACTAGTGTTATTATGTGTGTGTTGTGTATGTGGCTGGTGTTGTATCCAACATTGAAAGACATTGTCTCATACTGGAAGTCATTGCTGGTGAAAAGGAACACCAAATGTGTATGGTTCTCCCAATATAAGAGGTTCATCTCTGGCACAATTATGACTAGTCCTGACATAATGTTGGCATTGAGATAACAATGGTAAATATTGGCATATGTTGGGCATCCTTGGAGTAATCATTTTAAAATCGGAGCTGTACTTGGGTTATTGTGAGTATACTTGGCCTAATTGTGACATTGTGACCATTTATAACATAATTGTGGCTATCCCTGGAATACTTTTGTCCATGACTGACATGAAGTGGTAGTTCATAGCAATATGGTGGGCAGCAGTGGCACAATTGTGGCTATGACATCATGGTGGGCACCCTTGGCATAGTGTTGACTTCTTTGGTATGATGATGGGCACTTCTAGCATGAGATGCTGATACTTTGGATGGTGGAGTAGAATCTCTGTCAATGTGGTGCCTTTCTACTAGGGAAATAACAAGCTGACATTTTGGGACTTGAATTAAAACTGAATTTTGAGGCAATTCTTTTTCAGAAAAAGAATAAGGTTTTATTTGAGTGTGTTAATCGAACATGGAAAGTGTATATTTGATAGAAATACATGGTGTTTGAGAAACTGATATGCTGATGTTTGAAAACAAAATGATTAAACATCTAAAACATATTTAAAGTATCTCATAAAAGGATAGTTCAAACCAAGTTGATGAGATTTACAGCTGTTAGAATTTTCTTTGTTTTGCTGTTATTTCATTAGACATGTGGAGGCATTTCAGCTTTTCCTGGCATTGCTGTAAGTAACCCTGTCTTATGTGCTGGGGGTTGGTGTACTACTACATTACTGAGTTTTAAATATCGTCCAGACAAAACATTGTATCCAGAATATCAACTATCACAGCATCATAAAGATAAGTATTTATAGGTATGTTTAATTTTCTTTACCTTCTTAACTCCACATCTGTTTATATTGAAGATACATGTATCTTCAAGGTACACAGATGTGAACTGAAGAATCGTAAATCCGTACTTGCCTACCTATAGGTGCTATCATGATATTGTATTAATTAGTCAATTTTCTGGATATTATATTTTGGCTTGAAGATATTTTGTTACTGGATATTGTGACATAAATCTTGGTGTTCACTACTAGTGATGCAAGGTGTGGTCACCATTGTGATTGTATTTGAGGTGGTCACTACTGCCACAGTGGCCAAAGTCATTAGTAGCTCAGGACTATTTTCATTGATCAGCACTAGCTCCTCTGATAGAAAAGGTTGGAGATCCCTGCTGTGGACTTAACCTTTACTAGCTGACAGCCACCTACAGCAGACCTTTCCATGACAACGCCTTACCCACTGACAGCCATTTCACTTCTTACTACCCACCTGCCACATGAATGATCATTCACCATTGAAAGTTCTTCTCATTCCTCCTTGGACATTCTGAGATCCTGCTGCTAGATGGAACATGAAAGGGTGGCCAGGCATTGCGGGTTTCCAGCTATAAGAATGATGTCGGGAATTGCTGGTGTAAGGCTACTTGCTGTATGGGACATGTAGGGCTGGCAAGTTGCTATGGGAGGCAGCAAGGTGGAGAGAGCAGCCTTTGCTGGGAATGAGCTGCAGGAAAGATCATGTGGGGAAAGCTGAAATGACACCAGAACACACCTCTGTTAAATAACAGAATGTGTATGGATGAAGGTGTTTTAGTCATTTTCTGAATCAGTCAACAAAATCTCTGAGCTTGTGTTTATTTCAATAAATTGATGAAACGTCCTAATCTGCAAAGTAAAGAAATTTCAATTGTCATTTTTATCCACCCAAAGCTTATTTCTGCCCAGCCAATAGTTGGTCAAATTACATTTTGAAGACTAGGTGGCAACCAGCAATGGGCATTTTTTTTTACTGTTTGCAGTGTGCAGAGGTGGTTCACAAGACGAAACTGCGTTTCCGAGGATACATTTTTACAATCGTGGACAGAAACAAATCAAATGAATCTCAGGTAGTGAAGTGTAACAAGCCATCCGACAGCTGCAAGATTGACACCCTGCCCACCCACCCACGTCATAAATAGTCCACATTTGTAGTGCCAGAGACATTCTGTTTCACTACATGCCAACAAAAGACATCTAAACACAAGAACCAGTTCTAATTGTTTGAGGGGTGTCCAATAAATCAGCCTGACTCTTCTACTTTTCTGTATGTTTTTTCATTTAATATTCATAAATTAAGTTTGCTTTTGCACTTTTGTGAAAGCGGCTAGAATGATCTGCATTTACAATTAATTATTTTCCTGAAAGAATATCTATATAATGATCCACGGAAGGGTTTTTTATTCATATTAAGCACTGACTTGTAAAAACAAGCATTGGCATAGCCAATAAGTCTCGCCTTTGGGACCTTATAAGTGTTTAGCCATGCAACAGTTGATGTCCTTGGTGCAACAACATCAACTGTTGCATGGCTAAACACTTATAAGGTCCCAAAGGCGAGACCTATTGGCTATGCCATGCTTGTTTTGTTGTGGCCACCAGACCTTGAGGGTGGCCATGGAGGAGTGGGAAGGTGACACCAAGATGGCAGGCGCAGCTTCCCCAGGACATCAGAGGAACAGCAGGTGTCTGTAATCCCGAGTGGGAGCCCAATTAGCAGAGCCAGCTATGCCTACAGCTGCAGAGCACAAGAGATGCCTCCCAGTACAAACCCAATATCTGGTGGAGGAGTGGAAGATCAACGGCCCCTTTGTGTACAGTGGAATCCTGGCCCCGGATGACGTTGAGTGAGTGTCCGAGTAGACTGCAGAGTCGACAGTCGATCTCCTGCCCTTTGCTGCAGCAGCTCTGAGACACTGCGGCGCATGTCTTACTTTGTTTCTTCCACACGTGGCCCCCTGGGACTTATTTGGGCCTATCGAGCTCCGGGTTGGATGCTCCTGGGCTTGGGCTCCCCCCCCCTTCCCTGGTCGCTCACCTTCGCTCAGTGTCGGCACCTTTCCTCCTGCCTCCCCTGAAGGTAAGGTGGTACGACCGATCAGCCGAACCTCAAGAGCAGAAGGCGTGCGCGTGCTGCTATGCATGGCCGCCTCCGCGAGGAAGGGCAGCGGAGGGGTCCGGTAACACGCACGTCTCATGGGGCACGAGCTCCGAGAGCCGCGACCGGGGTCAGAAATACGTCATTTCTATTTTACTGGCAACTAGATGCGTCACAACTTGCTTGTAATAATACAATTCAATCAAGGTGAGTTTTTATAACGGGATTGCACCAGTCCTATGATTTGCCTAAGCTTAGCCTGGGCAGCCTCTAAATACTGCCTGCTGTCTAAATACTGAATCCTTTCTTTGGGAGCAGCCAGTGTCACGCAGGTCCTCCCTCGAAATTCCAAAAGAGCACACACCTTTATTTGCTGTTACTAGCTCTTTCTTGCCTGCATTGTCACCCACTGTTTGTCAAACAAATTGTCATTTGTCCGTCACAGAGGGGAAGATAACACTAGATATATCCAACTGCTGCACTTTGACCCTTTAGTGTGACCTAGCTGATCACACATAGCCCTACTTTCTAGGTTACTTATCACCTTGATGGGTGCACTAAGGTAACACTCATATCTGGAAAATTCTATGCAGTGCCCTAATATCTGGATTTTCATATACAGCAAAGTTCCTAACCAACACTGTTAATTGCCTTGTTTGGCAAATTGAATCGAAGTGATGACTTTGTAGCCTGTGGCTATAGTTTAGGAACTAAATCGTACTCGCTCACCCATGCGATTGTGTTTTAGGTACATCACTTCCCCTCATATTGAGTGCTTGCAGTGGAATGCATGAGGGACAATTTTACATCTGAAAATGCACACATGCATTCCACACTTGGCATGCACTGTATACAGAAACCACTATTTTGTTGATTTTTTTTTTTTTACTGCATTTGTATTTTTTTAAAAATGTTTTTGCCAGGACTCGAGAGTACCACCACCATAACCACCTCTGTGGGCATGCTTTGCCACATGACATGCAGACTTGTCGGCTTTGCCAATGCTAGCCTGTAGCGTAGGGAAGAAAAATTATTAAGGGGCGATGTTCTCACAGGATTTTAACGAGTCACTTGTCAAGAATGGGGCGTGAAGGGTAAACAAAATAGACGTCTCACAATTTTCAACCAAGTTAACAACGTGGGCTTCTTTGTAATTGCTCAAACCAATTACGTTTGAAAAATGTGCCCGAAGGCACACACCATCTACTGAAGGATATATTTCTCTTGCCATCCCTAAAGACAAATTTCAATTCCAAAAGCAGGCCTTATACTGCAAGTCTCTCAGGCCAAGTTCCAAACTTGCTTATAAGTATTTCTTTCGCGGGCGATAATATCTTGGTATAAATAGCGCAAACTACCGCACTTTCGACGTTTCTAAGCACTGTAAATGCCAGACTGGTTACTCCAAGCCAAATTTATGGAACTCATTTTACAGACAAACGAACGATATAAGGCTGAATACATTTTGCAGGTTCCGAACCCCTGACTTCCAAAACACACATCCCTTAGTGGTGCTGACTTTCGCTTCTATGCGCCAAGCCGGGAGGATAGCTCAGAGATGCGTTTCACATGACTGAAAACAAAAGGATCAGGTAGGAGCAGGCCTCGGGCTGGAACGTCCTAAGCGCGTTAACAAGACGAACTCGTGTTTATACCAGCGCAGAAATGTTGTAGGCTGAAGGCTCAGCGGTTGCTTGGTCTGAAGAAGGGTTTCTGTACCACTCATTCCTTCGCTTGACGTTGGCACGGCTGCTGAGGTCAGCAGGGCGCGGAGCCAGTCACCGGTCGCAGAGTCAAGCGTACGTCATCTGTGTAAACTGTAGAGTTTAACAAAGCCACGTGATTAAATTAATGCCTTGCCAGATTTTAGGGGTTGGCTGCAGCTGAGGGATGACCATCGCCGAAGCAGGCTCTTCCGTGTGTGTTTTCAGATGATTGAATTAGTCAAAGGCGAACAAAGGTATGCAAGCTTCCAGAGTTTTCCCTCGCGTGCTTACATCCCATGTTACAAGTTCTCCTGGAGTTATGCGATTGTGCAGCTGTGGCGTTTTCTTCGTGACAAAAATGGTTCTCGCTAAAACGGATCAGAAATTACTTTAAACAAGTGAAGCGCTGGACAGCAGAGATGGCAGCGTCAGAGAGGAGCGGGGGCGAGCGCGCAGCGGGCTGAGCTGACCACACGCTCGTGCACCATGGCCTACTGCTTGCGGTTAGCCGCACGGGCGCCATGTGTTTTCAATTATCGCGCCCGCGCCTGGGCACGATAATTGGAAACAGATGGCGGCCGTGCGGGTAACCGCAAGCAAAAGGCCATGGTGCACGAGCGTGTGGTCAGCTTTCAAAAGCCCACTACATAAAGTCTCGCAGAGGCTCGACCTAAACAGATTCGGTATGCCATGCTCACACATATATGTACCGAGGCCAATGGAAGGCTGTCTTTGTGGGGAATGGAATTTGAAGCTGGATGTAATATCCTGCCTTAGGCCTGACTTTTGTGATATCAAGGCAGTAGTTTGTGATCTTGACACTACAGTTCTAATCGGCCAACATTATAAAAAAAACTTAAGTTACTTAAGGGATGACCAAGCTTATCACGTGCATTTAACCCCTTTGTTGCTAGGCCTTTCCTCCCCGTGCTAAGCATTATTTTGGCTATTCGGGGTAGTTCGTGCTTCGGCCCTTTAACGTTTTGTCCACATAAGGTATCCACACCAAATTTGCGTCCTTTTCTACCAACATTTGGAGGATTCTAAAGGTACCCATGGTTTGTGGATTCCACTGGAGGGAACCGAGAAATTGCCCAAAATACAGCAATTGTTTTGGGAAAAATTGGTAGAAAGCGTCTGTTTTTTCCCTGCAAAAGGTATCAACAAAGGGTTTGTGGTGCTAAAATCACCATCTTCCCAGCTTCCATAAACAGGCAGACATTTGTCAGAAAACCAAAATTTTCTACACAGTTTTGGCATTTTACTGGGACATAGCCTATTTTTATTTTTTTTGTGTGCTTTAAACCTCCTTCCAATTAGTGGTAGTAATGGGTGTGAAAGCAATAATAGAACCCAGAAAACTATATTTTTTCATTGTAGGCAAAATTCTGAATTCAACAAGGGGTCATTTGTGTAGATCCTTCAAGGATTTTCTATAGAAACTAACAATTGGAATAAAAAATTATTGAAATTGGGTTGAAAACAACAGCCATTTGTGCCGTTTTCACCTGTAACTTCTAAGTATGGCAGGTTTTTTAAAGCAATATACTGTTATGTCTGCGGGACCCGTCTGGTTGCAGGGATATATAGGACTTGTAGGTTCACCAAGAACCCGAGGTACCCAGAGCCAATAACTGAGGTGAGTCTTGCAATGGTTTTTCATTGTGTACCGGGTATATAGCAATTCATTTGGTAAAAATATAAGGAGTGAAAAATTGGTACCAAGGAAACCTATATATTTCTGAAATGGGAACAGAATATAGAGTTTAGAAGCAGTGGTTATTTGCACATCTCAGAAATTGTGGGCATGTGTATTAGAGGAAATTTTTCAAAATGACTTCTTTTTTACTCATTGTCTTACATTTGGAAGGCAGAAATGCAAGAAAGTCAATTGGTAATAACATTTGTTCTACTATTCTGTGTTCCCCTCAGTCTCTTGATAAAAATGGTACCTCACTTGTGTAGGTAGGCCTAGTGCCTGCGACAGGAAACGGCCCAACACGCAACGTGGCCACATCACATTTTTACAGTGAAAACTGACCCTTTTTTCGCAATGTGCCTAGCTGTGGATGTTGGACCCTAGCTCAGCCGGCACCTAGGGAAACCTAGCAAACCTATACATTTTTGAAAACTAAACACCCAGGGGAATCCAGGATCAGGTGACTCATCTATGTTCTGTTACCCAGAATCCCTTGTAAACCTCAAACTTTGTCTAAAAAAACAACTTTCCTCACATTTTTGTGATGGAAAGTTCTGGAATCTGTGGGGAGCCACACTGTTCTACCCACCCAGCATTCCCCAAAGTCTTCCGCTAAAAATGGTACCTCACTTGGGTGGGTAGGCCTAGTATCCGCAACAGGAAATGGCCCAAAACGCAACGTGGCTACAAAACAATTTTCCAGTGAATACTGACCCTTTTTTCGCAATGTGCCTAGCTGTGGACTTTGCACCCTAGCTCTGCCGGCACCTAAGGAAACCTAGAAAACCTATACATTTTTGAAAACTAGCCGTCCTGGGGAACCAGGATGGGGTGACTTGTGTGGCTCTTACCAGGTTCTGTTACCCAGAATCCCTGGCAAACCTGAAACTTTGTGAAAAAAACACATTTTCCTCACATTTCTGTGATGAAAAGTTCTGGAATCTGTGGGGAGCCACAAACTTCCACCCACCCAACATTTCGCAAAGTCTCCTGATAAAAATGGTACCTCACTTGTGTGGGTAGGCCTAGTACCCATGACAGGAAATGGGCCAAAACGCAACGTGGACACATGACTTGTGTGGCTCTCATCAGGTTCTGTTACCGAGAATCCCTTGCAAACCTCAAACTTTGTCAAATGAAAAAACACACTTTCCTCACATTTCTATCATGGAAAGTTCTGGAATCTGCGTTGATCCACAGACTTCCACCCAAACAGCATTCCCCCAAGTCTCCCAATAAAAATGGTGCCTCACTTGTGTGGGTTGGCCTAGTGCCCATGACAGGAAATGGCCCAAAACGCAACGTGGACACAGAAAACTGACCCTTTCTTTGCAATGTGCCTCGCTGTGGAGTTTGGGCTCTAGCTCTGCTAGCACCTAGAGAAACCTAGCAAACCTGTACATTTTTAAAAACTAGACATCCAGGGAAATCCAGGATGGGGTGCCTTGTGTGGCTCTCATCAGGTTCTGTTACCCAGAATCTCTTGCAGAGCCCAAACTTTGTAAACAAAAAAACAAATTTTCCTCAAATTTCTGTGATGGAAAGTTCTGGCATCTGCAGGGAGCCACAAATATCCACTTACCCAGCATTTGCTTCAAGTCTCCCAATAAAAATGGTACCTCACTTGTGTAGGTAGGCCTAGTACCCGCGACAGGAAATGGCCCAAAATGCAACATGGACACATCACATTTCTCCACTGAAAACGGACCCTTTTTTCACAATGTGCCTAGCTGTAGATTTTGGACTCTAGCACTGCCGGCACCTACGAAAACCTAGCAAACCTATACATTATCATTTTTATAGGGAGACCAAGGAGACTGCTGTGTAGTAGGACAATTGAGCCGGCACGGTGATCCCATTCAGAAATGTGAGGAAAATTTTATTTTTTTAAGCTAAATTTGAGGTTTGCAGGGGATTGGAAAACATTGGGGGATCCACGCAAGCCATACCTCCCTGAACGCCCCTGGATGTCTAGTTTTCAGAAATGTCTGGGTTTGGTAGGTTTCCCTAGATGGCCGTCGAGCCCGGGACCAAAAACGCAGGTAGCCCCCTTGCAAAACCAGGTTGTTTTGTGATAGATAATTTTGATTTCTCCACAATACGTTTTGGGCCATTCACTGCTGCGGGTACTTGGCCCACCCACACAAGTGAGGTGCCATTTTTATCGTAAGACTTGGAGGAACTCTGGGTGGTAGGAAATTTGTGTCATCCCGGTGATCCCACAACTTTCCCACACAGAAATGTGAGAAAAATGTGATTTTATTTAGCTAAATTTGAGGTTTGCAGGGGATTCAGGGTAGGAAAACGTTGGGGGATCCACGCAAGCCACAGCTCCCTGGACTCCACAGTCTAGTTTTCAGAAATGTCTGGGTTTCCCTAGATGCCCACTGAGCCCAGGACCAAAAACGCAGGTGACAAGCTAGCAAAACCAAGTCTTTTTTTGATCGATAATTTTAAAGTCGCCACAATACGTTTATGGCCATTTCGTGTCGCGGGCACTAGACCTAACCACACAAGTGAGGTACCATTTTTATCGGGAGACTTGGGGGAATGCTGGGTGGGTGGACGTTTGTGGCTCCCTGCAGATTCCAGAACTTTCCATCAAAGAAATGTGAGGACATTTTATTTTTTACAAAGTTTGAGGTTTGCAAGAGGCACACAAGTCACCCCATCCTAGATTCTCCTGGGTGCTATTTTTAAAAAATGTACAGGTTTGCAAGGTTTCACTAGGTGCCAGCTGCGCGAGGGCCCAAACTCCACAGCTAGGCACATTGCAAAAAAAAGTCAGTGCCTAAGGGGCTTTCTGCCTCCCAGAGGGGGGCAGAAAGACTGTGCCCATTTTTTTGGGGGGGTGGGGGCATTGGCATGCTCATGCTGGGAAGCCCCCACCCCTGCGTATAAAAAAATCAGCATAATCCCTGGCACCTAGTCTGCTCTCCGCCCCCCTCCAGGGGGCAGATCAAGGGCTATTGCCCCCATCGGCCTCCCCAGGGGGGCAGAAAGACAGTGGCAATTTTTTTTGCCTGGGGGCATTGGCATGCACATTCTGGGCAGCCCCCACCCCTATGTAAAATAAAAAAAAATAATCCCTGGTGTCTAGTGGGCTTTCTGCCCCCTCTGGGGCAGATCAGGGGCTAGTGCCCCCATCTGCCTCCTGGGGGGGCAGAAAGACTGTGGCATTTTTTTAGGGGGCAGGGCATTGGCATGCCCATTCTGGGCAGCCCCCACCCCTACGTATAAAAAAACCCTAATCCCTGGTGCCTAGTGGGCTTTCTGCCCCCCGGGGGGGCAGATCAGGGGCTATTGCCCCCATATGCCTCCTGGGGGGCAGGCAGAAAGACCTTGGCATTTTTGGGGGGTGAGGGTGGGGGCATTGGCATGCCCATTCTAGGCAGCCCCCACCCCTGAACTATAAAAAAATCCCTGGTGTCTAGGATGGCAGAAAGACTGAATATGCCCATTTTTAAATGGGGGGATCAAAGGCCTTTGCCCAAGGGGCCACTCCCCCCTCCCTGGTGTCTAGTGGGTCGATCTCTGCTGGGGGATCGCCCTCCTGCGGCGATCCCCAAGCAGGGATCCACTAGGAAGGGGTACCATTGGAAAGGGGAGATTCTCCCCTTTTCAATGATACCCCTCCCCTTTTTTTCAGTGCTCGGGGGCAGAGATAGCCCCATGAGCACTGAAACTAAAACTAAGTTTCATTTTCATTTTCAATGTAATGACATCAGCGTGCCATGCGTGTGATCGTCATTACATTGGAAACAAAAAAAAATGCCTTGGGAGGTTGGGGAAGCTCTTCCCTGCTTCCAGAGGCTGTTCACGGCAGAGGGATTTCGTGCTAGTGTGCACATGACGGAATGGTTCCGTCATGAGCACACGAGCTCTGGTGCTCATGACGGAACCATTCTGTCATGAGCAACGAAGGGGTTAAATAGAATATGCCAGTTAGAGGCATCATCAGTGTAGGTCCTGTGGTTCTCTCTCAGTATTCTATAAGGTGGTGCAAGGAGATGCCGATGTGTGATGTCCTGGGATTTCAGAGTGCTTGGGAAAAGGCTGTGGGTAGGAAGAAACCACTTTGTTGTGTGAAACAGTGCCTCTTACCGACCTCAATAATGTTGAAAGGAAGGTATGCCCTGATGACAGTGTGTACCACCCAGTGCTGTAAATTAAGGGGATCCTGCCAGATCCTGGTTCCGGCAGCTGTTTCTGGACCCTGTGAAGCATGCTGAATTTGTCCTGGTGTCATTTTCCAACACCAGGACATAATTAAGCTGCACCTGCACGTTGTCTCCGTTCCGTTTGGAACAGCAGCCTGTAGGCGGTGACAGGGCTTGCTTTTTTGCACTTCGAAAACAAAGGCCTGAATTAAAAGGCCATTGGCCCTTCTTTTGTTCGAGTATCACCAGGCTGAGAGCCATCTGGAGCCTAACACGTAGATGCCAATGCAATCGAAGGAAGCAGAGGCACTCAACTTTTCACTTCACAAGTACGTTAGAGAAACTATGACTTGGAGGCAGATTTTTCACTTTGTACAACGGCCCATGTAAGAAACGTGCATGAAATGTAACAATGCAAGATTTATCTGTGTGTATGAACAATTACAAAATTAATGTGTTGAAAGGCATCTTCTGTTTTATATTTGATTTAATTCTTTTATAGCGCTACTCATCCCATTGCAGGGTGTCAGAGTGCTTTACATCACACACAGAGACACAACAATTAATATGTGTATAAATGAATGTACAGGAAATGGTAAATAAGACAATGAATTGTCCATACTTGAAGACACTATAATCCCATCAAAATTGCTTGGCACACAGAGCTCTAGGCAACAAGTGTCTTAACCCTGCAAACTATTTTAGAATGCAGCCTCTTTGTGACCAATTAAATAAGTTAGAACAGATTTACTGACACAGTTGTCCTAGTTGCAAATTTCTTTGCAACATGTTTTAAAAAAAAATAATGCATAAATTGACTGTCAGACTCTGCTTTTCAAATTCTGCCCCTCATGACTCCACCCCTCTTTTTGTTGCCACACCTTGACCCCCAATTTATCGGATGCAGGAGAGATGTTTCCCAATTCCAGCACTGGTACCGTCTTAAGAATTGTGTTTACTCACTTAGGAAAAGCATAGAGAGCAGTGATAGCGTTGCACCAAAATCCAACGGCAAAGGGGACTGCCATCAAATGCCCTCTACCCCCAATGACAGAACTGTAAAACATATCACACATATATTAACACCAATGGCGGCCACTGACACTTCAACTTACCGAGTGTAAAAATGTTCATTGATGTCAAGCAGGCATACCCGCTACAATGTGCTAAATCTAAGGCAAGCTCACTATTGAAGGGCTATTTGTCTGGCTGGTTAAAGCACCCTACGGCGCCCCTCACAGCTCCAGTGACAGACAGACTTAGGCCTCTAAAAGCCAGGGCTACAAAAGCGTCGAGTGAGACTGACTACCCCAGCTCTGCGTTGAAATGGAGATATCAAAGTGCAGGCACTGACTATCTCATAGTGCCTGATTAGTGCTAAGAAGTGCAGATTCTCTTCAATTAATGATGATAATATAGGCCGCCCCTTCCTGCAATCACCAGTAGGTGTCAGGAAAGGTTGCAGTGGCAGCTGGGGCAGTTCAGGCATGAAGCACATGGGTACCATTTGTGTGCTGGTGGTATTTACAAAGTGTGAGTGTAGCAAAGCTGGGCCACTCGACTGGAAAAATTGTGCGACGATTGTGCCTGTTACCCTGAGTCCCTCTATTACCTTGAGCCAGTGCTTCATTTGTAAAATAATAAGGGCAAGGGCCCTGACCAAGAGGCCGTTGCAGCCTGCAACACCCATTGCCCCTGTCATCGCTGCCAATGACGTTACCAAAACAACTACTAACCATCTCTCTCGCCTGCAAGTGTGACAGTACAGATTATTCCAGGTCCCCAAAGCTAAAGGAATGGCTGGGAGGCAGGTATTATTTATTTTGAATGTATATTGTATTTATAAACAACCGTTGTTCTGCTCATCTCTAAATTAGATGAGCAGCGCCACCATGTGGCAGACTGTCATGAGTGCGGTGTTGACAATTAAGTGCCGGTGGCCAGCACCGGAAACCACCTGCTTAAATTAAGCACTGCCTTGAGCCATCTTTTGTGGCAGCACTAACAGCAACCGTGTGCTATAAAGGGTTGTTGATGACACTGCCCCTCATGTTTTTTTAAAGCAGAGCTACTATACACTTTGGGCGGGTACCCATATTAAAACCAAAGCGGAGTTGCAAGTCATGAGGCAAAGCAACTCTGCACACCCTTTGATATAAACATGGTCAATTAAATGTTATTAATGTTGTGTTTGAACCCCCTTTCTAAAAGGGGTACCAAGGTAGGTTAAAATAAAACAAGATAAAATTATTTTACATGTTTTTAAAGGACAGAAATATTAAGGACACATTAAGTATGTGAACTCGAAAACAGTGTTTTCATTTGCCAAGCCGAGAGTCGTGATAACCTGAGCTCAGGGGGAAAAGTGCTTCATACATACTAAAAAACACCACCCACTCAGTGCAGGATGCTGAATCATAGGGGAAAGCAGGCTTCAAGAATCTAAGGAAATATTGTTCAAGCTTATGGCACCTGAACTGAACTTATCAGCCTCATGGCTAAGTTGTACTTGAGTAGGAAGTCCCTGAGTGTCGTGTCATTGTGCAAAATGAAAAGGATTCTTCTCAGAAATCAATAGCTAGTGATCTGCACAAGACAACATCTTTTTATGTTAAGTACAGAAAGCTCTGTTTAATGGTAATTAATATAATTTACACACCTCTACACAAATGTCTGGGTTAGCAATACTAGGTGATGGACCAAGATAAGCGTTTTCAAACCTTTTGGCACTCTTAGATGCTCAAAACAATCTGGCGTTTCTTTTCAGGGCCACAGGCAAAAAACTGGGAGTAAACAGAGCCTAACAAGAGGTATATCCCACTGATCACAGATACCACACATTTATCCTGTCTCAATGCAGACTCACAACCAACAATCGTCACTCTGGTCTTCCCAAATTTAGTTTTAGTTACTCTCCATTAAGTAATGCCCTAGTGGGCAATTGTAGAAGAACCTTAGTGCAGTCTCGGTGCTGCTATGGGATGGGAGATAGATTAGTGTGTCAGAAGTATTGGACCTGGCCCTTTTTTCATGGTCACCCCACATTTTTGCCTTCCTTTGCTGTACCCGTTGTTGTTGGCTTTTATGACTCTGTGCACTTTTCCCCTGCTAACCAATGGTAAAGTGCTTGTGCTCTCTCCATAAAACCTGGTAAAAACTGTATAAACCTGATTGGAGTATTTAATTTTCTTGTAAGTCCCTATTATATGGTACTACCTGTACCCAGGGCCTGTACATTAAATGCTGCTAGTGGACAGTAATGCCACCCTCTAAATTAGCACTGTAAAACATGCCACTGAAGCCTGCAGCACAGTTTTAAACCGCCATATCAAATAATCATTTTGCCAGGCCTAATCCTTCCTTTTTAATACTTTTAAGTCACCCCTAAGGTAGGCCCTAACCACTCATAGGGCACAATGCTTGGTTAGGCCTAATCCTTCCTTTTTAAAGCTTATAAGTAACCCCTACAGTAGGCCCTAACCACTCATAGGTTCGGGTGCATTGTCGGCGGGGCCCGAGCTTAAGGGTGGAGGGGCCCCGCACCTCCCACCTTTTGGCAAACTAGAAAAGTGTCTGTCAGGCTGTTCAAAGTCAGCCTGGTAGACACTCTTCATGCTTATTTCAGGCAGCCAGGTGCTGTACATGCGATAAATGTGCAGGCGCCTGGCTGTCTAAGCTGAACATTGCCTGGCTGAAGATTTCACAACCCTGTGGGCTTGACCTCCTCAGCCCAGGCAAAGCACATGGAGATCCTCCCCCTCATGACGAGGGGGCGCTTCACAGATAGACTCGGACCTGGGCGCTTCAGTTTGAAGTGCTCAGGGCTGACTGTCCATCAGTGATGCCTCATCTCAGTGTGGGGCGGGGTCAGCAGTCTCACTGACCCCAACAGCAAAGCATTCACATTCATTTGACCCAGGACACTGGTAGAAAGGTACCGTTGGTTTGGCCAAGAAAAAGCCAACTTTCTAAAAGTGGCATTTTTAAAATTGTAAGTTCAAATCCAACTTCAACATTAAAGAGGATTTCGAATTACAATTCATTTTAGTGTAAACAACATATATCCAGGGCTGGCTTTAGCGCTGGTGATCCCCGGAGCGACAATCTTTGTTAGTACCCCCCACCATGACCTACTCCTCAGATTCCCTCACTACCACCCGGCAAAAGGACCCCTCATCTCTCCATAGACCCTCTCTTGCATACATTTCATTTGTTTTAAAGTGCTGATAAAGGCTGACTTTACTAATCCACTCAGCTATCCACTTTAAATACAGATCTGTTCTTTGCAGAAGGCTTATTAACCCTCTGCCACTAGACAAAATTCTGATCTCTCCCTCTCTAGCAGGAACATTAATCACAAGAGTTATCTTGACATATTTATTGCTGGCTGATATCTGGAGGCACAAGGAACTCTGCATCAGCTGCTTTTAAATAGTAAGTTATTGCTAAACACAGCGTGCCCACCTTAGGTCAGCGCCCCCTCCAGGTCAGCGCCCAGTGCTGCGGCACCAGTCGCACTGCCCTAAAGCCGGCCCTGCATATATCTATCAGGTCAGGTCAGAGAGACTCGGAGGTGGGCGCTTCAGTTCGAAGTGTTCAGGGCGGACGGTGCATCAGTGATGCCTCATCTCAGAGTGGGATGGGGTCAGCAGTCTCAGTGGCCCCATCAAACTCTGTGACGAGGAAAGGATTCCTGCCTCCTCTCATTTGCTGATGAGGAGGCAACAGTCCCAATCCTACTGGAACCACGGAGGTTTCCCTTCCGCCACGTGAGATCACCACTGTGGCCCTGTGAGATTTTTTTTTAAATGTTCGGTGTGTACCAGTGTGTATGTATGAATATTAGTGCGTGCTGTGAATCGGTGTGTGCATGAGTATGTGCTTGTGAATAGTGGGTGTATGTGTGCTCGCTTGTGAATGTATGGGTGTGAGTATGCTTGTAGATGGGTTAGTGTGTGTGTGTGTGTGTGTGTGTGTGTGTGTGTGTGTGTGTGTGCCTATCTCTCTACGAGACTAACACTTGGTTACCTTATCACATTTAATAAGTGCTAACTTCAGATTGGGAGCAGACAGATGTATGCTGTTTACACTCAAATTAATTGTAATTTAAAATCTTCTTTAATGTTGAAGTTGGATGTTAAGTTACAATTTTTAAAATGCCACTTTTTGAAAGTTGGCATTTTCTTGGGCAAACCACCTGTGCCTTTCTGCTAATGCCCTGAGTCAAATGAATGTGAATGCTCTGCTGTTGGGGGTTGTCTATTACTTTCAGGCAGTAAGATAAAGAAGTCTTGGTGTGAGGGGGGAAGGTCTTGCTGACAGGCCATCTGGGGAGGAGCTGTACCCTGTCATGATTCCATTTCAAAGGAGCACACAAAAAGGAACCTTGCTACAGGCCTGCCCTGCCTTTTGTCACCCTAGACAGTTTGGAGACAGGACCAGGGGAAGGGAAAGAACTGACCAGAACCAGTTTTGGGGATAGGTCAGGGAATTCTCTCACATAGACTGGCATCAGGTTTACAAATGGGACCTTCAGAACTACTCTTCAGAACACTCCCAGACCTGTGACAGATTCAGAAGTAGGACTGCCCTGCTACTGGAAGAACTGCGTTGCTCTCTGAAGAAAGAAGATTGGACCTGCTTGCCTTTATCCCAGACTTCCCAGAAGTGACTTCAAGGGTCAGTTGGCTGACTTTCTGTTTGAGCTAGAGACACAACAAGCTTCCGAGGCCTCTTCTCCTTCCCAGCTGGCCAGGCCCAACTAGACCTGACCTGGTCCCCTCTGCTGGCCTCTGTGTGAGTGAGTCCTGACCCCTCAAGTGCTGTCCTCAAGGTTCGGTATCCTTGGCTGTATTGCTCCCGGCACAACTGACGAACCGATGCTGTGCAATGCATCCCGACTCAGGACCTTGCATCACAGCACCTCGCAGCTCCTGCTTGGCTGCTTCACTGGAACCGACGAAGCGTGGCTCAACCTGACGCAACCTGATGCAGGACCTTCAACACACCACCTCGCAGCTCCTGATTCGCAGCTTCACTGGAACCTATGTATGACGATGCAACCAAATAAAGGACCTAGCATTGCAGCACCTCACAGCTCCTCCTGTAGTCTCACCGGAACCAAAGCAGCGAAGCCCGGACAACGCAGGACCTCCCATCTCAGCACCAAGGACAAATAGGTCAAAGTCCCAGAGGGACGAACTTTGTCCTTGACCCGGCCTGCACTCCTTCACTGTCAGCTTGAACTTGTGGCATTGTCCCAGTCCAGTGCAACCAGATAACTGTAGGCGGCTCTTTCTGCTTCTTTGGCGCCATTTTCACTTAACACTTTAAAAATCAATTTCTCTAGTTCTACTGATTAGATTTTTTACAATCTGTTACCATATTAAACTTCACTCTATTTCCCTAAATTGTTTTGGGATTTTTCTTGTGTTGTGTTTTCTGTGTTACTGTTTGTGTGCTGCATAAATCCTTTACCCATGGCCATTGCTAGTGTTTTTTCTTCAAAGGATGGAAAGAGCTACTGTAAATCTAGTCACCCCCCATTTCTTGGAAAGCACCACCGATTTTGCAGCACAAACATTGTGGTCTACTGTGTCTAGGGCTACTAGTAAAACCAGCATAACAAGGACCAAAACGCAGCCCCTGTCAAAAGATTGTAGGAATTATCAGTCCGCCACATCAGTGGCAGTGGCCTTCAAGCCAGGCTGGGTGACATCATAGAAGCAGATGGTTCCAATGGGCTCTGCAGTAAAATAAAAAAACAGCCACCCTAAGATCTCAGCTAAAAGAGGCATCTAGCATAATAAACAATAGATGAGAAGCAAAGCGCAAAGTTCATTTTTAAGCCACTGTTCCCTCTGCCTTATTTGCTAAAAGATTTAGAGAAGTTCTTTCTGAATATGAAATAAGCCTTCGTGGTGGTGATGCAGAGTAAATGTCTGCAAATCAGTTGACTTTGTTGTAAAATCTTCCTGTGGGGATGAGGAGATCAGGAGGAGATGCCTTTGATTAAAAATAGCCTAGCAAAAATGGAACATGGTTCGGCATGCTGTGCAGTACAGACTTCCCGGCCACTTCCCACAGGCATCTGATAAGCGGATAATGGATCTCATGTCAGGGAAATGTCCACTCTGAAGTTAATATAAAGGCAGTGGGTTGCTGCAGCAATGCAAACAAGTGAGTCTGCAAAATGGCAGCTCCAGCGTTACCTCGCTGTACCATTCTCAGAAGAACCTGCCAAACGTTGACTTAGTGCACTTTCTTTCTGCAATCTTCATGCCATGCTACCACAGTGTTGATCACATCCAACCTCTGGATGTCGACCGCGGCACTGGGATGCTCAGGGGTATCCACCAGATCTCGCCGGTGGAGAAAATAGAATAGTTCCTGGGATGGAGGTCTCATCCGGAAATCCAAACCAAACTCAGGAGTGAGGCTTCTGCTCTGCAGGAGAGCCCGCCCGCCACTGTCAACAATGCCCTGAATACACGAAAAAAAAGGCAGGCGTGGCTGATGCCGCAGGCCGCATGCAGTCCTCTCTTACTGGACCAGGCTAGTTAATCTCTTCCTCAGTCAAGGCTCCCTCCCTGCTGCCCTCAAAACAGGACAGGTTACCCCTCTTCTAAAAAACACCTCCGCAGATGCGAACGACCTCAACAACTTCCGCCCCATCACCAACCTCCCTTTTCTTTCTTAAATCACAGAAAAATGTGTTGTGAAACAACTTTCCCTACATATTATGGACAATAATCTCCTTGAAGTGTTCCAGTCTGGCTTCATTCAAAATTGCAGCACTGAAACAGCCCTGCTGCAAGAGATTGATGATGCGCTGCATATACTCGATTCTGGGGAATCGTGCCTTCTGATTCTTCTTGACCTCTCTGCAGCCTTTGACACTGTTTATCACAACACCCTCCTTAACACTCTTCAACAGAGAATGGGCTTGGAAGGCACAGTGCTTAAATGGTTTGCCTCATTCCTCTCGGACAGATCCCAAATGATCAAGATAGCGAACAGCCTTTCGTCTCCATTGGCGGTAGGTCAAGGCGTCCCTCAAGGTTCTATCCTTGCACCCACTTTGTTTAATCTCTATCTGGAACCATTAGGGTACCTCCTAAGTAAATCTGGGATCCACTACCATCTCTATGCGGATGACACTCAAATCTACCTCAAGGTGTCTTCCACACACGATCTCTCACTACTCAACTCTACTCTCAACTCTATTCACAACTGGATGTTATTCACCAACTCATTCTCAATCCCTCCAAAACTGAATTCCTCCTCCTATCTACCTCTCTCTCCCCTCCTCCTGTTCAATCCTGGATGGATCAGCTGAATTTACTCAACAATAAACCCATCATTGTCGACAGCGCTAAATCCCTAGGTGTCATACTTGACAAAAGACTCAACCTAATCTCCCACATCAACTCCATTGCTAAGAACGCACATTACCAGCTGCGACTTCTGTGGGGGATTCGTCGGTTCTTCCCGGAGAAAGACCTAAAAACCTTGGTCCAATCGCTGGTTCTCTCTAGACTGGATTATTGCAATTCTCTTCTGACTGGCCTACCCAAATCCCACCTCTCCCCTCTCAAATCCGTCCTCCATTCAGCAGCTCGCTTTATTTCAGGGTCCAAACGAAGTGACCACATCACTCCTATCCTGTCTTCTCTTCGATGGCTTCCCATCGAGGCAAGATCTATTTACAAAACTGCCTGCATCACCCACAAAGCCTTGCACACTTCCTCCCCTCGTTACCTGGCGAATAAACTGAAAATGTCCGGAGGCTCTAGACCTTCCCGGAATGCAGAAAAGTTTCTGCTTGAGCCCCCCTCCTTCAAAAGGGAAAGATTGATGGCTCAATCGTTCTCAGGTAATGCGGTGAGAATCTGGAACTCGCTTCCTCCATTGCTCCGTGCCACCACCTCTACCCGGATCTTCAAAGCTGACCTCAAATCTCTTCTCTTCCAAAGACACTTTCAGAACTAATACCTTCATTCTCAGACCCCTCTAGGAAGTTTGTTCATCATTGTAAATTTGTAATATTTTTTCCTGTACATTCCTCACCCTTGCTTGCTGTGTTTGATATTGTGTTCTTGCCTTCTATGGTTTTACCCTACCTCTTCTAGTCTCCTGTTTATTTTTGTAACGTTCTATTTTGTAACATTTCGCTCATGTAACATAACTTGTTCTACTGTACAGCGCTCTGACACCTTCGGGTAAAGTCCGCGCTATATAAAAATGCATTAAATAAATAAATAAATAAATAAATAAAATGATGCCGTCGCCACTCGGAGACATCAGCCTATTGGGAAATCTGAGACATTTACCACAGGCCGGACGCCCCGATGACTGATTCAGGGGCAGAGGTAACACTCCTAGGTAGTAGATTTATTAGGAGCAGGGGAGATGAGCTCAGCGCCCTTCGGGCAGGCCGGGCAGCAGAATAAATCTACGGAGCATTTCATAGCATCCTGCTATCAGGCCCAAACCAAGAGACCTGGCGCAGCCGCTGGCAACCACCGTTGCTTTTTACAGGGCACTAAATCTGAAGGCAGACCCTCGGCACGGGAGGCGGGAGATTAATAGAACGTGTCTTAATGCCGGATATTTATTTATTTTTTGTGCGGCTCTCGTTGCTTTTATGACGCAAGTAAATCCAATCTATGAAAATTACACCTGTATTGATCGCGGGCGCTCGTTTATATTCACTTCTGATGGACGTTTGATAGTCACAGCCTCAGCATTAGGCCTCTGGTCCAAACTGCGTAAGATGTCAGTGAAGGCTCTGTATAATGTACTGTATTTCCTATGGCAGTGAAGACACTGTATTTTGCACCGTATTAGCCTATTACAGGGAAAGCTCCGTGCATTGCACCGTATTAGCCTATGACACTGAAGGCACTGTATTTTGGTTCTGTATATTGCACAATATTAGCCGATAGCAATGAAGGCTCTGTAAATTGTACTGTATTTCCTATGGCAGTGAAGGCACTGTATTTTGCACCGTATTAGCCTATGACAGGGAAGACTACGTGTATTGCACTGTATTAGCCTATGACACTGAAGGCACTGTATTTTGTCTCTGTAAACTGTACAATATTAGCCGATAGGTGTGAAGGCTCTGTATATTGTACTGTATTTCCTATGGCAGTGAAGGCACTGTATTTTGCACCGTATTAGCTTATGACATGGAAGGCTCTGTGTATTGCTCTGAATTAGCCGATGACAGTAATGGCGCTGTATTTTGGCTCTGTATATTGCACCACATTAGCCAACAGCAGTGAAGGCTTTGTATATTGTACTGTATTTCCTGTGGCAGGGAAGGCATTGTAATTTGGCTCCATATATTACACCATATTAGCCGATAGCAGTGAAGGCTGTGTATATTGTATCGTATTAGCCATGGCAGTTAATGCTCTGTATATTGCATTTTATTAGCCTACGACAGTGAGGGCTTTCTGTATTGCAGCATGTTAGCAGATGACTATGAAGGGCCTTTATTTTTCACTGTATTCGCCTATGCCAGTGACGGCTCTGTAAGTTAGTCGGCCTTAGCTGATGGCAGTGAAAGGCTCTGTATATCGGCCTCATTAGCTGATGGCAGTGAAGTGTTTGTAAATTGCAGAGTGTAGCAATTGGGTTCAGCCCATTTAGTCCCCAAAGATTGTTTGCATTTGACTATCCGGTGTTTGGACTTTTACTGTGAGTGGCTCTCACTAATGGTAAATTCATGGTAATGGTGCTGAAAGTGCTAACTGCCAGTGTCTGCTTTTTAAGAAAAGGCCGCTGCTTCCCAGCTAGATTAAAAGGCTCTGGACTGGTTACATGTGAGCACACTCGTGCATAGATTGCACATGTGAGACTACTGTCTTGTGGAGCACAGTATCTGCACACAGGTAGACGGTCACAGAACAGACTCTTCAAGGATTGGTTCTGACCCGGGGTAGGCCTTATTATTTGAGTCGGAATAGTGTAGGTTTGAAGGGCTTACTGAAGATCTGTGATGCTTTTACTGTATTGCACATTATTGTTGAAGCCTACATTAAGGTACACTTTCGTACCACTTAGGCCTACAGGGTCCAGCATAGTATCAAGTTAGGGGTAAACATGCATTACGATTGTTGATTCACAGTCCCTAACATCATACATACACACCTAAAGGCACTTTAAGAATTGTCTTATTTCACTGGCTAAGCTTATCAGCAGATTCCAGGTATTTGTCCCGCCTACTGGGCCGCATTATTGACTCTGCTCCGAAGCAGGATGATAAAAGGCCTCCCCACTTAATAGAGCCATTAACGGTGCTTGATCCAGTTCCTGGGAAAGGAAGGGATGGGGAGGAAATCTGCATCTTTTAATTAGCTTGTTACAGGCCCACAGAAACAAGGGAAAAGGGCAAGACCTCTGAATCCAACACGGGAGAGGCTCGCCTTTTAAGTTTTGGTGAAAGGCATCAGGCAACTGTGTCTGCTAAGGGGATGCTGAGGCTCTCAAGGAAGCTCTTTCCACAGAGAACTTGAAGTCGCCATATTGGATTGTCCCAGAAAGCTTTGCAGGAGGATTGGGACAGGGGTCGGGCAATGATGCACACCCTAGAATTGGCCAGGAATGCTTAGCTCCACCCCAACTAAAAAACACCTGCACAAAGGAAAGACAGATGAGAAGTCACTGGAGGTGGGAGCGACAGTGGAGAAAAAATGCCCAGCTGGATGGAAAGGTCACCTGATACCCTGCAAGGATGGACTTTGGGATTTTGACTTCAGATGACCCCCAGGACTAGGTTGCCTCTCTCTAGGGCAAGTGGCACTGCCCCCCTTATGCCCCCTCAGGAACAGTTGGGGGAATGGATCTGCTGGGAGACTCTCAATGGATTCCTGGGGCTTCTGTGGACCTGCCCTTGAATCCACTGACACATAGGTGCCCTTCAAGAAGCCCAGAGACTCTGAGGCCTGGAGAGTGTGGCAGGGAGGGTGTTCAGCTGGCTGGCTGTTGAGCGGCAGTGCAAGACTTCCCCACAAGCAGGAGAAGAGCCCCAGGAGCCAGGCAGAGGCTAGGTCTGGTGCAGGGAGCCAAAAAATCAAGCTACCAAAGAAAATTGCAATTTCAGAGGCCAGGAAGCCTGAAGAGGACTGGCCACCAGAGACCAGACAGAGAACTTAGTGAATGGTGTTTCGCGGTGGATTTTAAAGAATTCCCCTGGGAAGGGCAAAGCCCATGGGGGTTACTACAATCAGCATCTTTGATTTGTCTGCCTCTCCCTCCCTAATGACTGGGGGTTATGTGACAGAGGGAGGCTTCTGAGCAGAGACATCCGACCTCATGGTGCCTTGTTGGGTATGAGAACATTTCAAATGAGCCCTCATTGGGACTTCCTGGGCAGCTCTGAACACTGAACACTGAGTCACACCCACGAATCACATGGTTTATTTATTTATTTTTCTTCCGTATCTGGTACGTCATCAGTGATGCGGCCTGACAAATTTCGCACACCTCAACGCGTGATAAATGTCACATTGGCGCAATTTCGCGCACCACTGACACACGTCGTTGGATCTTTCCTATTTCCTAGTCAGAACATGAATATTGCTCTATAAAGCCTGTGAACAAATAAAAGGAAATGGAATGGAATTCCAGAAATGTATACATCTCATTGCACCCTAGCTTTTCTTAGGAGTAATTTTAATCATGTTGCAGTCAGCTGTCCCGTACAGGAGGTCATTAATAAAAAATAAATATGCACATATATTGCTTTACTCGAGCGAACATGCCCAGGGGCATTTTTCCTTGCATAAATCATTATTACTAATGCATTGTATAGTGACACATCTCCTTATTAAAAGGGGCATGGTAACTACTTATTAATGAAGGCATGAAAACAAAACCGACCAATAATGGAGTTGACAAACAATCCGTGCATCTTAACAGCTTGCAGCATGATAAAGCCAAATTTAGGAGCATGAACTCGGCATTTGTACTGACCGTGGCTGCTTCAGTGCGCCTCAGACACCCTAAGCATATAGAATATAAAAATACCAAACAATAGCAAGATTCAGAGAATATATGTGGCCTGAGAGTAAGCATAGAGCATCAAAGTGCATATCCAGGACTATGAGCTGAGAGTCCATGTCCAGGGGTACTTAGCACCGCACCAAAATCCACCTCGGATTCCACCCCCTCTTTTAATTGATTTACCCTGCTTGACCGGAGCTTTCACTACTCCGTACGAGCACTTTCAAAATCACTCTTTCTTGTCTTCTGCAGTGCTTAATTTGAGCCGGTGCTTTCCGGTGCTCAGCACCGGCACTCATCTTCAGCACCAGCGCTTATAGCACCAAATAAGGACACACTCATTTTCAAGGCACATAATTTTCCCTAAAATCACAGGATGTTGAGCCACGCCGAGACTCGAACCTGGTTCCCCCAGCTCCGAAATCGGCAGCTCTAGCCATTAGGCCAAGTCCTCTCCAGAATAATAAGTGTCGGGGTTCTAGTCAAGAGGCAGTTTGCACCAGCACATTTCTCCTGTTAGCTCTGCCTCCTGAGGAGGGCCCGGCACTTTTTATTTGACAAATTAACCACTGGTCTACTGTTTTTCCCAGTGCTTAATTTGAGCCTGTAGGGGCCA
The DNA here is from genome assembly GCA_963921515.1 of Calotriton arnoldi. Lineage (NCBI taxonomy): Eukaryota > Metazoa > Chordata > Amphibia > Caudata > Salamandridae > Calotriton > Calotriton arnoldi. The sequence continues at coordinate 1,489,053 of CAWUFW010000894.1, read as the reverse complement.
ACCGGTGCTCAGTTTTATGCAGTAAACATTTACCACGAGCAAGAGAGATGAAAAACAAACAAAGCGGAAAGACTGAGGAAAAAGAAAGACCGAAAAAACGGCATAAAGGGAGAAAGCAGGGACATGCAAGAGTGAGATACAGGGGTGTAATGTTTAGGGCTCTAGGCCCGCATGCAGCACTAGTGACCACTCAGACACATCGTTGAGGTAACTAGAACTGGCCCATGGCACATGCACCATGGCCCTTTTATTGGCAGGGTCATCTGACCGGTGATACCTGTGATGGATGGGTGTGGGGTGAGTGTAGAGGCCAGCCCTCTGGGAGGGGCTGGTTACATAGGGCATATGCTGTAACACTAGAATGTGTCCAGCATATCACTACATCGTGCAGATAACGTCTGGTAGTGGAAAAAAGGTGCATGAGGTGGATTCAAGGCTTGCCAGCCTTGGTATTGGTCGCACTGATATTTAATTGCACCGGCCGACACCATCTGGGCAGAGTGTTGGGCATCGCCACTCATTCTTTTAGAAATGAAGCACTGTTTTGTACGTATGGTGCACCTCCAAGCAAAGACCATTTGTTTTCAGGGGGCAGTGCTTCATTTGTGAAAGAAGTGCCAGGGCCACACTTTTTCTCAGAACCTGCTGCGAGCCCTGCTAAATGTCAGCGTCGCCCAATACCAAGGCTAACCTGTCTTTATTCCACCTCATGCCTCATTCATCCACAACCACATATTCCCCACATTTTTTACTAGAACATATAGTTAAGTGTATGAAGACCCCGCAATTAGGGGTAGAACTCAGCACCCACAAGTATAGCCAATGCGGAGGCGTAAAACTGTGTGCGCAGTTTGCTCTGGGTTCTGGTTCTGAAATTATAAGGTTATCCCAAACCATAACACGTACTCTAGCATCATACTTTTTTAGTTTTTAGACATTTGATGATGCATATTTTCTTTCCAAAAGAATGACTAAAGCACCATTTGCCAAATAATTGTGGCCCCGCCTTCAGCCTCCTCTCCCTACAAAACGCCTGTCTGTTCTTAACAAGATTCTGGTACTTCTGCGCCAAAGAGCCTTGGGATTAGGGATCCTATTAGGGACATTCATCAGTTAAGCCAGTTCATGATGTCTTCCCGGTGGTCCGGAATTCAGGAATGAGCATGACCCCCTGCACCATCACTGAAACCTTTGTCAAAAGCATGGATTCTACTTTCACCTCCTAGAGGTGCCCCCTAGTTTCCATCCCACACGGCACTAAGAATTGCAGCCTACACCAGCCTTGGAAACCAGATGTCTGTCCTTGAGCTACATCATAGGTCGTCTGCCGGGCTTTGGACATAGGTCCAGTAACTGGTGATTTCCGGAAACCTGATTCAGAGCTCATTCATAGCAACCACAAGGTTCATCTGTATCTTTGGTCCATTGCAAATGCCGTGGTTCGGCGTTCAGACAGGGACAGGGAGGCTGTGCATGTTCCCCCTTAGGCTGTGTAATGCAGCCTGGTGGGGAACTGCAAAGTGTGCAGGACTGTTTGGCCGGCCCAGGAGGGCCGGCCAAACCATCCTGCGCACTTTAGAGTGTACTTAAGACTCCTCCCCCCGACTACTGCTCTGGTCAGCCCAGCCCCACCCTGCACTTAAGCAGGAAGGAAAAATAAAATGATAATAACATTAGTTTTTGAGTTTTCCTTTTTTAAATTGCTCGCAGAGCAGTTGGGTTACGCTACCTCTGCCTTAGCGGAGGAGCCGCCGCTGCTGGGCCTATCATTTATGGTCAATGAGATATATTGATCCATATATTTAGGGAGCCTTGAAATTACCTTTAAGTTTGTGGTTCTCCTATACCTGAGATCCAAACATAACATTTCCTGATTATCCTAGTGCGATGGGGACACAGGGATTTGTCATTAGTGACTGATACCAAGGGAAAAAGTAGATACAATTTTCCTTGATTCCCAGTATCCCAAGGGGAGTAAATTCATTTTACAACAAAAGATAGACAGTAGGATCATTGGACCTTGATCCAACCTAAATACTATTTCATTTGATTTTGGTTATTTCTTGAAAACCACCTGCAAGAAGTGTACATTTGATGGATGCTCAGTTTTGGGTGCTTTTTGGGTGCCATCAAACTTTGCTGATTCTGGCTTCCACATCCCATAGTGTTCAAAGTTAATGTTAATGTCCCTCACCACTCTAGACAGACCAGAGCTGGCCATGGAACTGAACTCTCATAGAATAACATCTACCATTGTTTCCTATGAAAAATGTTATGACAAAATAAATCACCAGACAGACCTTAAAATGTTCACAATCCACAGAATAAAACTTAAATTTTAAAGCTATTACTTAAATGGAACATAAATAGTTCAGATTAGATTTTTGGGTCTTTCATCATTCTTTCTCATGCTGCATGTGCTATCATTCTCAGATGTTTATTAAACATTAATTATTCTTAATCAGTAACCATGCTGCTGCGCCGTGCCCTTCCTTTCGTCGAGCGTAAAGTAATCCATGATCCGGGAGGCTGCTTTGTCATCCTGGAAGGGAACATTGGGACCCAAGCCCTGAACCTGATAGTTGTGTACTCTCCCCCTTCTCTGCTGTCCTCCACGCTCCAGCGCCTCACCCCACTAATAGCCGCCCTGCCTCCGGGGACCACTGTAGTTGGGGGGGATTTTAATGCGGTCATGGCCCCAGACCTTGATTCTGCTGCGGCCCCTTCTGTCTCTCGGGTTTCCCAATCCACACTCCTTTCGAATTGGGCTGCGAATTTGGGGCTTGGTGACGCCTGGCGACTCTGGCACCCGAATACTTGTATGTTCACTCACACATCGGCCACCCACCACACACAGGCCAGACTGGACTATCTGTTTCTCCCGGCCTTGGACTGTCGATCGATCCAAGCTATCACTATTCTTCCCAGAGGCCTCTCGGACCATTCCCCAGTTTCCATGCACCTGGGTAGCCTCCCGGCCTCTTCACGCCCGATCTGGAGGCTTAACGCCTGGTTTCTCCAGGATGAAGACTTCCGGCAACATGTGGGGCTTGAGTTGCGTCACTACTTCGCCGCTAACCAAGATTCGGTGTCGTCCCCTGGTACCTTGTGGGAGGCCGCTAAGGCAACTATTCGCGGTTTCGCCAAAGGCCAACTCAAAATCCAGCGCACGAAGCAGGAGGCCCGGCTCACACTCCTAGAGGCCCAAGCTGCCTGGCTGGAGGCCCATCCGCCTGGGGAACGAACGGAGGCCCAGGATCGGAGACTCACATTTCTCAGAGACGAGCTCAGACAGAACTCCATGGAGTCCGCTAAGCTGCTGTGGAGGTCCTCTGTGGCGAGAGTGTATGGGTGGGGGGATAAAAATGGGAAGCTCCTTCACCGTTTGGCCACTTATCCTATGGCTAACCGTATTATTCCTGAAGTGATGGATTCCCGGGGGCAGACACATCAGACCCCCACGGCAGTGGCCCAGTGCTTTGCCTCTTATTACGCTTCACTGTACTCCGCCCGGCCTCCAGACCTCACCCTATCGGAACTCCTCCGAAGTGAAAGATTCCCACTCCCGCGGCTCACTGACGCTGCGGCGGAGGATCTTGATCTCCCGATTACTCCGGAAGAAATCAACGATGCTATCTCCCGCATGGCGGAGGGTAAGACGCCAGGACCAGATGGCCTCCCGAGGGAATTTTACGCGTCCTACCGGGACACGCTGATCCCCCATCCCCTGGCAATGTACCGCGAGGCAGCAGATCGTGGTTCCTTCCATCCTGAAACGGATCTGGCTACCATTGTGGTGATCCCTAAGTCTCAACCCCCCTCGGTCCATTGCTCTGACTACCGCCCTATTTCCCTTATCAACTCAGAACTCAAGATATTTGCTTCAGTCTTGGCACACCGCATACGCCCTCACCTGGACAAATTGGTCCAGATGGACCAGTGCGGCTTTATGCCCGCCCGAGGTACCAGGCACTGCCTGAGACGGCTCTACCTGGCTCTGGCACACCGACAACAACTGACTCCCTATCTCTCTTTGCTCCTCGTGGATTTCGAGAAAGCATTTGATTCTGTGGACTGGCGGTACCTGGAGGCAGTGTTGTCAGAGATGGGATTTGGAACCCCCTTTCGCAATTTGATCAAGACCCTTTACTGCAAGCCCGCGGGCCCAGGTGATGGTGAACGGAGGTCTCTCCCGCCCCTTCCCCATTGGGAGAGGCACGAGGCAGGGTTGCCCCCTCTCGCCCCTCCTCTTCGCGTTAGCGATGGAGCCCTTTGCCTCTCTCGTCCGCGCCGACTCGTTACTCACGGGATGGCAGTGGCCCGGTCTGGCGGAGGACAAGATTGCCCTCTACGCCGACGACGTCCTGATCTTCCTGTCGGACCCAGCCCGTTCAGGGCCTCGATGTCTCCGAGCCCTACGTCTCTTCGAGCGTGTCTCTGGTCTCAGATTGAACGCGGCCAAGTCGGTCCTGGTCCCCCTTCACTTGTCGAGAGAATGCTTCGATTGGCAGTCCTCAATCCCTCTCCGGCGACACTCGTTTAAATACCTGGGGATCTGGGTGACGCTCCTTCCTGACCTCGCCTGGGCTCTCAATGTCACCCCACTGGTGAAACGGGTACGCGCGGATCTCCTTCGATGGCAAACGCTGCCGCTGAACCTTATGGGCAGAATCGCTCTTTTTAAGATGATGGTCCTGCCCCGATTTCTCTATATGCTCCAAAACACGCCCCTCACCTTCTCGCGGTCCTGGTTCAGAGAGATGGATGGCTTGGCCACTAAATTCCTATGGGGAGGGCGGAGGCCGAGATTGGCCCTCAGTTACTGCAGAATTCCACCCTTTGATGGGGGGCTGGGAATGACGAATTTACACCTATATTACCTGGCGACCAGACTTCTCACCGTGCATGACTGGTTTAATGGCGGCTGGGCGGATCCGCTTACCGACTGGAACTACATGCCCTGGGTTTTTCCAGTATTCAAGGGATGCTGTACGGAACCGCTATCCCCCGCACCATGCCGGAGATTACTCGTGGGGTGTTTTTGGCCTGGCGAGCCGCCCTGCGCCATACCCGCTGGTCAGGCAGACTAACCCAATGTACCCCTCTGTGGAGCGGAACATGGCTCAACGACGTTGCCTCTCTCTCTGGGTTCAAAGTCTGGGATCTCATTGGCATTTCTCAGCTGGGAGATGTCTGGCGCGGAAGCCATATTCGCGACTTCTCAGACATGCAGACCCGGTTCTCCCTTCACGCCTCTCAGTTCTACCGCTATCTTCAGCTGCGCCATGCACTTCATGTCCACATCTCGGAGGGGACCTCCCTGCCTGCATACAGCCCGCCGGAGGCATGGGTCATGACTGGCAACCTGGGGAAGGGGGATTTCTCGCATTTATCGTTCCCTCACAAATAACACCCCCAATTCCCTCTCCTCTCTCCGGGATAAATGGGAGGGCTGGATAGGCTCTCTAGATGATGCTGATTGGAGAGACGCGCTGATGGCCCCTAAAACTGTTACAGCTTCAGCGCGACTCCGCTTAGTTCAAATATACTATTTACACGCGGCTTACCTCACGCCATTGCGCCTTCATCGCTCTGGGCTCCGGCCTGGTGCGTCCTGTCCCCGCTGCCAATGCTCCCAAGCGGATTTCTATCACATGGTATGGCTCTGTCCCGCTATTACGCGCTACTGGGAATTAGTGACTGCTGAACTTACGGAGGTCCTGGGCTGGGAGGTCCCACTGAATCCACTGACCATCCTTTTAGGGGTTACTGATGGCTTGAATGGGAACAGGGCCGAGAAGCTCTGCCTCACCACGGCACTGATGGTAGCTAAACGAGATATCGCAGCCCTATGGCTGGACCCGTCGACCCCCTCCATGACACGATGGCGCAGGGGGGTGGATTGGTGTGCGGCGCAGGAGTGACCAATGTATGCAGCCCGCGGCTGTCCCAAAAAGTTTCGAAGGGTATGGGGTAAATGGGTCGGGGTGGTGGAAGACTGAAATTCCCGAGGCTTCTCTATGGGCAGGGCTGTGGACAGTGTTGCTTGCTATTCCTTGCTGGATTCATGCATGTGTGAGTATTATTTCCCATTTTTTGTCACTGTTGTACGGACCACTGTGCGAAAAGCTGGTTTGTTCTTGTTGCAACTGTGTTAATTCAAAGTCAATTAAATTGATTATCAAAAAAAATAATCAGTAACCATGACTGTAAATTCATATTTATTGAGTGTGATAAACGTTATAATGCACGTATTGCAACTATAACTTCTCATAAGTTAGGCTTTAACTGCTCGACCAAACTGCTAGAGAAAGTCGAGGAGAATTTGAACGTCCAACTTTACATCTTAGATCACACACCCAGTGTCCTAGCTTGTAGCTAACAGCGGCGGCACCTCCGTTAGAGCGGAGGAGCGCCACCCCCGCCACCACCCGCAAATAAAATGATAATAAAACGGGTTTTAAACCTGTTTCATTATCGTTTTATTTTAATCCCCTGGACACACCCCCAGCACTCTGCTGAGTCTTGGGGGCGGGTCCAGGGGATGACACTGCTGGTGGGGGAGTGGTGGGCACTCCCTTCACTGTGCAAGAGGTGTTTGGCCGGCCGTCTCAGGCCGGTCAAACCCCTCATGTGCAATGTAGCTCTCTCCAGCCCCAGCTGCGTTGCTGGGGCTGGAGAGAGCAGGCACAGGCTCCCAGTCTGCATGGGAGTTCAAGTTGCTGCGCTCAGGCCAATCCTGACACTGCTTTCATGCAGCGTCAGGATTGGCTGCAGTGCAGACTGGGAGCCTGTGCCTAGAACGAATAGCGCAATGTGGCGGCGTTGGCGGCTTTGAGGTAAGTTTTTTTATTTTTATTTTTTGTTCCCGATCCCCTTCACCCTCCTCCCCTCCCCACCTTCCTCCGCCGGCCTTCCCCACCACTTTGGCAGGGTGTGGGCCGCTACTGGTAGCCAACATGCAATATCATCTTTGATACAGTTCAGAATCCCAAAAATCCCAAGATCTGGTAAAAAGTCTGGTGAAGTGAAAGTTCAAATTTTAATTTCAAACAGGATATATATCCTTTTCTGTCTTCTTTCCTATGGCAAATGCTTCCGGCGCGCACAATGTTACACTATGCGAATGCTAGATGACAGCATTGGTCACATTATTGAAGCTATTTTATCAGATAATCTAAGAAAAAGCACCTACGCAGGATCAGGAAGAGAGTTGTCCTCAAGAACATATGAGGAAATGTGTCTCAACAGATATTGCAGCAAATAAATCAGCATAGTAAACAAATAAGCCTCAAATCAAAAAGGCCACAGTCCGGTAATTTTAGAAACCATAAAGGTGTATTAAAAAATTTAAGTGTAATACAAGTGGTGAAAATAATAGATAGTCAAAATGCATGGTAAATCCTTATAGGGAACTAGCATAATAATAAATCAAATGCTGCAAAGAGATTGGCATTAAATCAATTCTCAGAGTAAAAGTATCCTATGTCCTAAGCAAGAGACAGACTAATGTGGGTCCGCTGTCTGAAGTTGGGGCAAACCAGACATGGCTCACCTCCAGAATATACTCCTTATATGACAAAATATATTGGTATGGCAGTGCCTTCATCGTATGGCCACTAGCGGAAGCCACTGGGCGGGGGTGTCCCATAACCAGTTCGCAATGTGGAGAGAAAAGAGGGGCGCAGAGGAGCAGCATCAACGGCAGCCCTTATAGCTTGATGGCAAAACCAGATAAGCTCCGGCGGGTCACAGGGAGTCTCTCTCAGCCAGGAAACCTCAGGAGAGCTGATGCACTGAAGATGTTCCAGCTGATACAGTTTTGCATCCCTTAACGCCAGCTTGTAAGCTGAACGGCCCAACAACTGCAGACTTCGAGGGTGCGGAGAGGCTAATTTTGGATTGGCAGCGGAGATTGGTGAGCACCCAGGGAAAAGCAGATGCTGCTGGCATTGGCATTCTCAGAACAGTGCTTTTTTAAAGAGACATTTGTTTCTTCTTTCTGTGGTCGTGAGGAAACTTTATGGTAATCGGAGATTGTCAGGTAATCCAGTCTATAATGAGGGGTACATTGCTAATACTTGTTTCTGAGCAGGAAATCATGCCTTCCGTTCACTTTTCGTAGACCCTTTGTTGAATGTTCAGGATCCTTTACTCTCTCCTCTCCGCTGATGGAATTCTTCAGTGAGAGCAACAACATAAAGGCTTTGACCAATATTCTAAGACACCCACTGTAAGCAATGAAAGCTCGCAGCCAACGCAACTCTCCACAGAACACTAAGCAACCTGCTCCTACTACTGATATCAGACGTTTTTCTGGATAGTCTGGCCGTTAGAAGTGTGTCCAATCATTGCCCCTAAGATCATGGCCACAAATAAGCGACCTAAAAGCCTTTTGTGGCAATATACAGAATTGCCAGTTCAGCAAAATTTGGCCAACACAGGTAAGGCTAATGCCCTCATGAACTTACGGCGCAGTGATACATCATCAAACGGCAGCAATTCACAATCAAATGGAGGAAGCCCTTCTGAGGAAGCAGCTAGAAATTTAGAGTGCAACTCTCAAGACAGCCAAGCGGCAATGGCAGAGAAGAATCAAGCATAATGTATTTTTGAGAAGCCCAAGCGTGCTGAGTTTCAAGGCAAAGATAGAGTTTTGGGGATAGCGTATGATTCCACCTCCAGTAGCTGCTGAGACGAGCAATTCGGTAGTGCTCCTGAACCTGGCCTATCAAGCCACCCAGGCTGCACCTTGCGGGTCCCTGATGGATTCTGTTAGCCTCCAGGAGAGCTCAACCTTATCTGAGCTCCTCAAGAACTATAGTCCTGCTTTACTGCTGCACCTTCAGTTATTTGAGACTACTCTGCAGGAGATCAAGGAGTTCAACTCCTCGAATATGTCGAATAGTCAGAATATGTTGCTTATGCAAACTCAGCTATGTGGTATTGATCACAAACTCAAGCTCTTTACTGAAAGACTTAGTGAGATAGGGCAGAGAATTATTTTGGACCTTGAGGATCAGCAGGAGATGCTTCAGAAAAGATCTGAACACTTCATAAAAGAAATCAGAGCTTTTAAGAAAGACAAGAGGAAATGGAAAATCATTCACGCCGCTCCAATTTGAGGTTTATTGGGATTCCAGAGATTACTAAAAGCGTGAGCGATATAATTCCATTAATTGAAAAATTTATATAAAACCATATTATGCCCAGTTTCACTGCTGATCTTACATTTATAAGAGCCCATTTGGTTCCTGGGTGTAAGAAATGGTGTCTCTAGTTGGCAGAGGTATGCACCCTGTCCAAGTAGGGAACACCACTCTAGTCAGGGTAAGTCAGATACACAACCTAAATGAATCTGTGCTCACCCTCTGGTATCTTGGAAAAGAGCAGTTAGGTTTAACGTAAGATGCAATGTGCAAAGTATTTGTGAACCACTTAATACAGTAAAACAGTGAAACACCTAACAAAAATAATCCACACCAGGTTAGAGAAATAGAGCTTAATTTAATGAACAAAACAAGAACAAAACAACAAAAATCCAATACGCAGAACAGGAGTTTTGAATTTTTAAAGAATATCTTGAAATCTAGTGCCTAGAGGCATAAAGTGCCAACCAGAGCTATCTGGTCACGCTGGACCAGGTCAAATCTGAAAAGAAAAGCCGATCGTGATGGAGCGTGAGTCGGATACAGAAGTCACGCAGGCCCTGCTGAAAACAGTACCTTTCCGGAGGATGCATCGACAGCGAGAGAACTATGTGTCGGTTCCGAGTCATGCAGTCGGGTTCCGTGGCGTCGTCGAACCCCGTACGATGAAGCTGCTACATCATCGTAGAACCTTGCGGATGGGTCCTGCGTCATCGTCGAACCCCTTACGATGAAGTTGCTGTGTCAGTGTTGAACCTCGAAGTCAGGTCCCGTATTGCCATTTAGCTCCAGGCGATGAAGGCACTGCTATTTTGCGAACTTTGTATATTTTTCATCCTGTTTTTATGATGTCTATTCATTATATAATTTATTAGAAAACGGTTTTATTCGACTGATGGTGGCAGAATGCAATATTTCAGATTTTATGCGTTTGCCCAAATCATCGAAGGAAATGTTAGATATAAAACTTTGTTCTGGGCTTTGAAAAGGAGAGAATAACTGTTCAGATTGTTTTCTATTTCATGTTTTAATATATCTGCCCAGCTAGAAGATGTTTTCCTATTAGATCAGCCACTCTTGGAAACAAATATGATGCAAAGATGGAGAATAAATGGTTACTCTAGCCTGGCAGATTTCTTGAACCAGGATAGCTGGAAAACATGGGTTAAAGTTGATCCCCAGATTAAATGTATTAAAGCGTCTATACACTGGTCCTACAAACAAATAAAGCTGTTTCTAAAGAATTTAAATCCAAAAGCCGTTAGTAGGAACTCAGAGCTGGTTAAAGATCTAATAGAGACCACTACAACCAGATCAGTTAGATATTGGATTACTATATTAGACTCAGTAGAAGAGATGGATACATTTTCAAGAATGGCTCAGAAATGGCGTACAGCCGAGAAATTAACTATCTCAACGCAAATTTGGAATAAAATAAATGATGATAATTTATCCATTCTCAAAGCTTCAAATTACAGTTGAATGCAATTATTTTACAAAATTGCTGCTATTTAGACCACCAGCACTTATTCATAAAACGATGCCGCAAATTTCACCAAGCTGTTTTAGATGTTCATCCCAGTTAGAGAGTAATTGGATGCATACCATATGGCTATGTCTGAAACTAGAGGAATATTGGGCTGAAATATTAAAATATTGCCAGACAATATTGGTTTTCACACTCCCTGAAGACCCTCACTTACTATTATTGGGATATTCATTATGTGCAGCATTGAGCCCAAAACAATCTAAAAGGTTGTATGTAATAACACTGGTAGCATGACTGTTAATCTTGTAGAACTGGAGAACATCTTATGAGCCTTCATTTGAACAATAGAAATATTACATGCTGAAGGTAAAAGAATGTGAGAGGTTGTATGCATTAAGGTCTGGGCCAACAAAGGGGTATGCAGATCTTTGGGATGATTTTGTAAAAGGATATGAATTGAACCGAATTTATAGTGGAAGTATTATAGACTTGTGCAGGAGGATAAATTCAAACAATGGTTTGTCATGGCTCTGTGTACGAAAGTCAGAATACAGAATGTAATGCAGCATCAGCCAGAACCATCCTAATACAATCATCTAAATGAATAATAATATAACCCTTTTTGGCCCAATGTCATTGGATGTGACAATAGAAGTCTAGTCACACTCAAAACAATGACAAGTTTATGTATGCATAAGACTATAGTGGTAAAGGCAGGAAGAACCTCCAGAGTTCTTCAAGAACAGCATTTCAAAACAGAGCATTATATCAGTGTACATTTTGGTACGTGCGATGAGAAGAGAAATGAAAACACACGTCATGGCTGCTTTGAAATTAAAGATGGAGGTTAGACCTAGTTCGGTCTAGTTTAGTCTGCACAGAAAAATACAGTTTTGCCAAGTGCAGCATTTTCGTTTTCAATGCAGACTGTTCATAAGGGTAAACACATTATTTTATAAATCAGAAAATATTTCTAACACATCAATTATAATTGTCTGAAACCTACATTCATTATGCACAGCCATACCTCTTGCGTCGCTTGCAGCGACTCAGCCTGCCTACAAAACGCGTGACTCTGCTGCTCATCAACTGGATGTGGTTGCATTCCTGGTATATCCTGGCCTCCATATACTTGAATCTTGCTCCATTTCCTTTGGCTCTGCATATGAAATTCTGTTGTGCCTGGGCTCCTCAATCTTCGCTCAATTATCTTGCTGAGTCCTTTGGCATTTTTGTATGCATTTACTATTGAAATATTTACTTTTGATGTGCCTTGCCTAGGATGCTGATGAGGCCTTATCAGGGTGAAAACAGTCTTAGGTTGCTTGTGTTTCGATTCGGTGAGGACCATGCCTGTCATGTTTGTGCTGGACTGTTCACATGAGGAACAGGGTCAAGGTTGATGTGCATATGGCTGCGTCCAAACTGAGTTGGCATGGTGAGTAAAAGAATGATGGGTTGAGATGCTACCCCGAGCGATTGCCAGTGGTTAGACAAATTGCAGGCATTTCTCTTATCACATTTTGTGTAGAGGTGTGGTGCAGTGGCCAGGGCAGCTGACTTCGGAGCACAGGGCTCACGGTTCGATCCCCGGCTCCGGCGGCAGCTCAGCTCAGCACCATGTGACTCTGGGCAATAGCTCACTTAATTTCCACGACGGCCCCCAGCGCCTTGAGACCCGTAAGGGTGAGTAGTTTGCGCTTTACAAATACGGATTTTTTTACATTTTGTGTGTTTGATGTACCACTCCAAGTGGCATGGGTATACTCTGGCATGGGTCTTGTGCTCATTGTGCCACTGAAACCAAGATATACTTAGCTGATGAGTCATTATCAGGGCGAAACTGATCCTAGGTTGCTTGTTCCAATCTGGTAAAGGCCTGGCCTGGCAGTTCAGGCTGGACTGTTGCCAAACTGATTTGGCATGGTGACTAATAGAACCATGGGATTGGAAGCTACGCCGAGTGATATCCAGTGGTTAGACAAATTGCAAGCATTCCTCCCATCTCCTTTTGTGTATTTAATAATAAGTCTCCCGACCCACATGATTTATCACTCAAATATCAGCAATAAAAATAACATGTGGATTTGTAACACTCATTTGCACCCTGAAGGGTATATTGGCACTGAAATCTGTTCTACAACTCAATGGTTGGAATGGCTCAGTTGGAAACTCATCTGGAAACTCAATTGGAAATTCAACCATTGTTCTCCAAACTTCGTCTTTAGTCCTGAAAATACACACATTTACGTCTCGAATAACCACTTATCCATTTTGGTAAATAATTGAACCAAGCAAAAGCTTCTAATTTAGTAAGCTGGGTTTCCTACTGGAGTGCTACTTACAGGTAGCTGGAGAGCTGCCAGTAGCTCACGAGCCACTCATTGGAGAAGTCTGTACTATATAGTCCACCAGCATCCCCATGCGCACAAGACAGCACCAATAATATACAGCTGGTAAAGTGATGCCGTCCAAAAGTACTGCAAACTCCTCATTCACCCATGCCTTCAATAGTCAGCAGAACATGCTAATGAGACGGTCAGCTTATTGGCACACACCCCCCAGAAGCAAAGCCATATAGTTGGCAATGGATTACCTCCTAACAACACAACCGGTAGGTCAAAGTTGCAACTGATGAAACTTCTGGAATGAGAAATTCCTAAGTCCTGTACCCAGGCGCGCAACGCCCATTGAGCTCAAAGGGCTTCAGCCCTCCCCCCCCCGTCGTATGGCAGCCCAGGCTGAGACAGCTTCCCGGGCACACACACAGCCGCACCCAAGTACTTAACGGGTCTTTAAAAGACCATTTGCTTGTTAATGAGGCTTTGTTATGTTTTTCACGCCTTCCTAGAGCCCTGCATCTCCACTCGGCCTATTGCTGGAAGAATTAGCCCCCCCGAAATTTTTACTTAGCCCCCCCCCCCCGAAATTTGGCTCTAGTTGCGCCTCTGCCTGTACCCCATACACCTCGACCCATAGGCACACAGCAAAGATTCAATACAAGCACAGGTACAATAGGATGACACAGTGGTTGTCCCATTCATCCATGAAGAACTATATACCACACAACATAGACCTACTGTTACATAGATGAGAGACAATGAGACCAGAACACTGTGACCCCTTTCAGAGTTAAAACCAGAACTGTAGAGATTACACTTCCTACCATGCTGAGAGTGCTGCTAGGCCATAAAAAGGTTGAAATTCAATGAAAATCTGTAGATCGCAAAAAAGCACCAGTGTTACTTCAGAGACGTTTTTTGGGGAGAGTCTCAAGCAAAGCACTGCGGATAACATTTTAATACAACTGGAAGCTAGAAGACCTGCCATAAAATCCAGACTTCTTGCTTTGGAGGGCCACCATGGAACAGAAGGGCAGTGTTTTACATTGGTGCTCATTGGTGCATTCTGCTTCGCATGTGTTGGCCAATCCAGAGCTCTCCTGGGTGTGAAGGGAGCCTGCGCAGTATGTCCACCGCGCCTGAAGGATAAGATGTGCGGCAAGGCAGGCAAGACATGTACTGAGCCGCATAAATATGCTCATTAACTGCCTCTGGCTTCTTTCAATAGCCAGATCTCCTGTGCACCGGGGTGCTGATGAAATATTGAACGATGTGGAGACGGGGATTGCTGCATGGATCCCTCGTGGTTCCAGGAGCAGATGAAATAAAGAACAAAGGCAATATTTTCCCAATATGTTTCGAGCAGAGCTTTCCCTGCACAGTGCAACCACATGGGCGCTGAGCACCTACGGTTGGGTCCGAGTATTTTGCAGCCAAGGGAGGCCCTTGTAAAATTGGTCATGCACAAATACAGACAGCGCCCACGTTCCTCCGACTTCTTAAAAAAGCTATATATATGTAAATGTTCTCTTGTTAATGCATGCTGCTCTTAAGGGGCATGGGGATAACCCTGCCTTAATTCCTATACTTCCATGGCTGCGGTTTCATACGCTGCAGGGCGCGTGCCTCCAGGGATTGGCAATTCTCCCTGCAAGACCTCAGGCTGAATCTATGAGCCCTGAATTTAAAGCAGGATAGGATTGCACCTCGCTTCATCGGCCTCCAGGAGCTACAATTTGTTTCGCTCAACCAGGAAAAGGGTTGATCAGTATTCATCCCTTCTCTTCTGACATCCTCCTAAAATGTTTTTTAACTTGTTAATCAGATCACCAAGAGGTCATCATCTTTAGTCCAGTTCTCCCTTTGTCACCTCAGGCCTTAGTATCATGTGATGAGTCTACCTCGCCTGACAGGCACTGGCTGCCCAATCAAAAGAATTACTGCTTCCATCGACCCTCCGCTATGCCACTTTATGCTATTAATGTCATATGGAGAACTATCCAGTTCTACAGGTTTAGGGCCAAAAATAACCCTGAGAGGGAGGATGGGTTGTAAGGACTGGGATGAGGAATGGGAAATTAAATGTTGGAAATGACCATCTTTTGCATGGTAATCCCCCAGATTTTTGCCTTCCTTTTCTAAACCCACTTTTGTTGGCCATAGGGTTCTGCACACTTTATTCCTGCTAACCAGTGGTAAAGTGCTTGTGTTCCCCTTTATACAGAACTTAGAATTGGCATACCCCTAATTGGCACACTTAATATACTTGTATGTACCCAGAGCCTGTCAATTAAATGCTACTTGCACGGGACCCCAAAGACTTTTCCTCAACAACTGGATCTGAGAAGAATCAGAAGAAGGACTTCCCTACTGTCTGAATCCTGAAGGAAGACTGGACCTGTTTGACTTGAACCCAAAACCCCAGGAGGTGACAAGAAGGGTCAGTTGGCCGACCTCTTGTTCGATCTACAGGGACACACCGCAAGGTTTCAGAGACCTCTCTCCCTGCAACTGCCAAATTCCAACTGGCCCTGCCCTGGACCCTGTTGCTTGCCTCTGCTGGAGAGAGCCCTAACCCCCAAGAGGTGCCCCCCAGTTCCTGGAACCTTGGCTTGAGTTAAAGTGGACTCCTTCATTTCCCGAACTGTAAGAAGTGGGACTTTGAATCTTTTTGCCAACTTTTTGTCTGGAGACCCCACTGACACCAGGATCGCCATGGATGATGAATCACTGGTCAGCCTCAGTTTGCTTTGTTTGCCCAGCTGAAGGAGATCCGACTTCCAGAAAAGTTTCTAAGTTAGAATGTACAGTGCTTAACCAAGACTGACCCTGACCCAAAGCCGATCGCCGTGGAGGCCTTCTTGGGTATAGACTGCGAAGCATTCCCACCTTTATCGACGACAGAACCAGGACCACACTCTATAACAGCCCTCCTTCGTAGCGGCCCACTTTTTCTGCACAAAGTTTCTAAGTCAGAAGGTAAACTTTCCACTGGGACAAACTTGGCTTAGTATCCAACCCGCGTTCCATTATGGTTGGCTTTAACCTTTGACTTTAACTGGCCTAGTGCAACCAGATAACCGTGGTTGGTGCTTTGTGCTTTTTGGTGCTATTTTTTATTCAAAAGATAAAAAGAATATTATGTTCGCTTGTGGCAAGCTACCACAGGGTTAAACACAGGTTTATTTAGTGACTTTAGGATTGTGATTATTTCAGATGGGTTCTCAACCCCTCAAATATTACTCCAATTTTGTACATTAATGAAATGAAAATTACTGATAATAGGAGTGTATGCTCCTCTTTCTTGTCCGTAGTGCATTTATGTTTTCATCTAGAGCCCTTTGCCTAACAAAATCCTGCTCAAATGAAGACAGAGGGTAGAAAAATTAGCAGGAAAGGCAAAACGGAGCAGACAAGGGCAAAATGGAGGGCAGAAAAATGAGTAGGAAAGGCAAAAATGAGGGCAGAAAAACAAGCAGATAAGGCAAAACAGAGCAGAAGAGGGCAAAACAGAGAGCACTCAGACACTCCCACCCAATCAGAGACCCACTCAGAGACTCACGCACCCACTCACAGACCAACTGAGACACTTAAACACCCACTCACAAACCTACTCAGAGACTCATGCACCCACTCACAGACCCATTCAGACAGTCACACACCCATTCACAGACCCACTCAGACACTTATGCACCCATTCACAGACCCACTGAGAGACTCATGCACCCACTCAGACTTGCACCCGCTCACAGACCCACTCAGAGACTCATGTTCTCACTCACATACACTCATGCACACTCACAGACCCACTTAGACACTCACACACTCACTCGCAAACCCACTCAGACTCACCCACCCACTCACAGACCCAATGAGAGACTCATGCATTTACTCAAGACCCAATCAGACCCACTCAGAGACTCATGCACTCACTCACAGACCCACTCAGAGACTCATGTACTCACTCACAGAACCCCTCACAGACTCACACACCCACTCACAGACTCCCTTATAGACTCACGCACTCAATTATAGACCCACTCATGCACTCACTCACAGACTGACTCAAACATTTATGGAGGTACTCGCAAACCCACTCAGACACTCTGACACCCAATCGCAGCCCCACTCAGACACTCATGCACCCACTCAGACACCCACTCAGAAACTCATGCGCCCACTTAGACAGCCACTAAGACACTCACACACCTACTCAGACACTCACGCACCCACTCACATGCCCAGTGAGACACTTATGCAGCCACTCGCAGACCCACTCAGACACTCACATACCCACTGACAGAGCTACTGAGACACACTCACTGTCAAATGTTAGTGGTTTCAGTTAGAAAATACAATAAAAAAAACCTTAGAAATTCACTGAAAAACATAAAGGTAACAGGGACGTTATAGTTAGGCCCAGATTTCACTCATACAAACCAGTGAAATTCAGTAGTTATAGCTACCTGAGCTAACTATAACTTATGCTCACGCAATGCACTGCTTATGACCTCACATATTACATCATTCATGACATGGTAAGTGACATCACTGACGATATCACCACCCCTGCAATGCACTGAAGCAATGAATTGCGGGGGCGTAAGTTTTAGCTCAGGTAACTATAACTGCTGAATCTCACTGGTTTTGTACGAGTGAATTCTGAGCCTAACGTCCCTGTAACCTTTGGTTCTCAGTGAACATATATATATCTATATGTATGTGTGTGTGTGTATATATATATATACATAAAAACAATGCGTGGTAATGGCATGCGTTGTAAAAGCATGTTTGTGGTAAAAACATGTGTGGTAAAAAATGCATGGTAAAGGCATGCAATGTCTTTACCTGCGTTGTACCATCGTACAGCCCGCTGTAACCTTTGTTTTTCAGTGAATTTCTAAGGTTTTTTAAATGCTAATTCCTAACTATAACGTCCCTGTAACCTTTGTTTTTTTCAGTGAAATTCTAGTAGTTGCATTTGCAGAGTGGTGGAGAAAGGGGGTGGGGCCTCAGACCAGCTCTCAGCATCCTGCTGTCTTGGACTTACTGGCGGTAACAGAACAGGTTCCTGACCCCCAAGGACCCTTAGCATCGAAGGAGACTTCATCCCCCAACTAGTAGTGCGCCATAAGGCACATTTGCAGAGTGGTGGAAAAGGGGGCTTGGCCTCCGACCACCTCTCAGCAATCCCACTGTGTGCGACTTACTGTAGGTAACAGGAGAGGTACCCAAGGACCCTCTGGAGCCAAGGGAACTTAATTCCCTAACCAGCAGTGCACCAGGAGGCACGTTTGCAGAGTGGTGGAGAAAGGGGACATGGCCTCAGAAGTCCTCTCAGCAATCTTGCTGTTTGGGACTTACTGGAGGTAACAGGAGGGCTTGTTGGCCCCAAGGACCCTCAACATTCAAGGGGACTTCATCCCCCAACTAGTAGTGCGCTAGAAGGCGCATTTGCAGAATGGTAGGAAAAGGGGGCGTGGACTCCGAAAACCTCTCAGCAATCCCACTGTGTAGGAGTTACTGGAAGTATCAGGCGGTCTTGTTGGCCCCCAAGGACACTCAGAAGCCAAGGGGACTTCATCCCCCCCCCAACCAACAGTATGCCAGGAGGTATGTTTGCAGAGTGGTGAAGAAAGGTGGCAGGCATCCAGCGACTTAATGACCTTTTTAAAAAAAAAATGTTTTTTTTATGTATTCAGGGAGCCCTCGGGGCAGGCCTATTTTGAATAAGGGAGGTACAATTTTGTCCCGGGGACCCCATTCCCTGGGGCCTGTCCTTTTTTCAATTCATTTTTTTACACTACAAGGGAGTGGGGCTGAGTGTCCCTCCTCCCAAGCCGATTACGGCCCTGGGGACCCCATCCCCCGAAGCCCGGCCTCTTTTTGAAAAATGTTTTTAAAATTAAAAAAAATGGGAGGGGGCTTCCCGGCCCGCTCCCAGGCAAATTTCAGCCAAGGGTAACTAAGGGCCTGGCCTTTTCTTTTTTTTAAATAAATGATGGGTGGGTGGCTGCTGTGGCCCCCTCCCGGGCTGATTTCGGCTCCAAGAACCTCATCCCCTGTGGCCCGGCCTCTGTTGTAGGTACCCTGGTCTCTTTCAGGGAACCCACTTTCTAGTGTTGGGGACTGCGGGGAGAGCCTCAAGACCCCGCGGTCCCTGCAGGCTCCCCACCTCCTGCAGGAGCCAGCATTTCTTTGTCACAGGAGGAGCTGCTAACATGCAGCTCCCTCTGTGGCAAAGCAATTGTGCTTCGCTTTGAGCAAGTGAGAGCAAAATGCTCTTGCTTGCTCAAAGCAGAGCACATTTTGCTATAGCTTGGCAGGAGCGGTAAAGCTCCCACCAAGCCATAGAAAACAGCTATGTTCTGGGTGTGGGCACCTCGGAACATAGCAGGAGCTGGCCCTAGGGGGGTGGCTGTCCCCAGGGCCATGTATGGCTCCAGTAGGGGGGCAGCTTGGCCCCCCTCCTTTGTTTCCTTTAGCCCCGGGGAGGTGGTGTTACCCGGGGCCCATAATGGACCCCGCCATTATATTATTTGAGC
The DNA here is from genome assembly GCA_963921515.1 of Calotriton arnoldi. Lineage (NCBI taxonomy): Eukaryota > Metazoa > Chordata > Amphibia > Caudata > Salamandridae > Calotriton > Calotriton arnoldi. Next base: position 1,469,528 of record CAWUFW010000894.1, on the reverse strand, counting down.
CCCAGGGAGGTGGTGTTCCCTGGGCTGGTGGGGGTCCATGCGGCCCCCCTTAATTTAAGTTAAAGTGCCGGGGAGGTGGTGGTCCCCAGGGGGTCCATGCAGCCCCCGCATTTATTTTCAGCTAAAGTCCCGGGGAGATGGCAGTCCACGGGGCTACGGAGGGGGTCATGTGCCCTCCGGCATTATTCAAATTTGAAGCACCTGGGAGGTGGCAGCCCCCAGGGTTGTGGGGGGGTCCACATGGCCCCCCACCTTGTTAATACATTAGCCCCGGGAAAGTGGCGGTTCCTGGGTCTACGGGGAAGACCATATGGGCCTCCCTGCCCTAATTTTATTGTTTGCCACAGGGAGGTGTCGGACCCCAGGGCACAACGGGTGCCGCTTGGGCACCCCCCTGCATAATTCATAACCACTGCCCCCGGCATTTGGTCTATCTAGGGGCTTTATAAAAAAGACGCACAGGAGCCTGCACCTCTCTTTTTTATTTTTATTTTGCAGCGGATCTGTGGGTCCACCTGTGAATTTGTGGCAAAATTTAATTTTCAAAAATGTTTTTAACCCCTGGCAAGGCCCTGTGGGACCTCTCCCCCACCATATGTGGGGGGGGAAGGGTATTCCTACACTGCCCCCTTTACTTTATATTTTACTTTTTGTGGGACTCAGCTTCAAGCCAAGTCCCAAGATGGCTGCCAACATTTCCTGGTTGAAGTGTTGACATCAAATTTTAGTAGGATCTGCGAATCCACTGCAAGGACTTGCGCCCCCAGATATCTATATTTTTTAAACTTAACTATCTCTGAAACTACTAACTGAGTTTACACGAAATTACAAAAAGCACTCTTTCTGGACCAACATCTAGCTTTCTGCCAAATTTGGTGTAGTTCCATTCAGCGGTTAATGCTGTAGTCATGTTCAAAAAATGAAAAAATCCCCATAGACATAACATGGGTAAAATGCATTTTGGGACCCCCCTTTTTTCTCGACCCCCACTTGACAGATCACCCCAAAACTTTCAACACTGAACCAAAAAGGGGAAGATTTTTCTAACATTTTGTGAAGATTTGTCAAGCGGCGCCAAAGTTATTGGCAAAATAAAAAACGCTTTTCCTATGGAAACTTTGGTCCTAACTATAATTACCTACTGGCGACTGCCAGTAGGTAATATATATATATATATAGACAGCACACATAAAAAATGTTTAAAAATTATAAAAAGTGTAAAACTATCGTAAAAAATGTGAACATACAAATGTACATGATCTAGGTAACATTATGCACTTTTCTCATATCTTATACTGTTTCCAAAAAAACAAAAAACATAAGTTGTAAAATGGTGACATAGATTGCCATCATTTGTATATGGGGATGCACAGTCTAGCTGCTTGAGAGCAGTAAAAAGTAAAAAGGATCGAGAACTTGTGCACTTTAAGAAGACGTTCTAGATGGTGGGACTCTATGTTCCAGTAGAAGGCTGTGAAGCCGAAACGCATAGACCATCCTATTTGCCTGTTTTTGTACTTGGGTGTGCTAAATAAATAATTTTTGATAAACTTACCTCTGTTGTGGTGCCGTCAATTCTCGCTGGAGGAGGAGGATGAGCGATGAGTTAATCCGTGATTTATGGATGCAGTGGCTGTGCTGCTCACCACAAGCACTCGAGGAGTGAGGCGAAGCGGCTGGGAACTCGCAGCCATTGCAGTTTTGGAGACATAAACTTGCCGACGCCTCTGCTTGTTGCGACGAAACGACCGAGCGTTTGCTGAAGCTGGAATCGGCGCACGACGGCTGGTGACGATCTTAGCAGTGAGTACGAAGGCGGGGGGAGATTTGTGAGCGGCAGCCCGATCGCTGCAGGGCGGCGCAAGGGCGGCGGCTTGTGACTGACCTATGTGGATAGGAAAGCCGCCTTGGCTGTACCGAGCCGGGGGAAGGAATAGACGTGAAATCGACGACAATCCGTCAGATTTCCATCCTCCCCAGCGGTACTGCAGAAACATTTGTCCACTTTATTGTGAGTCTAGCGAACATTGATATTAAACCTGAGCAGGAAAATCACGGGGCGGAAAGCAATTAAAACCACCTGTGTACTCACATTCCCCTCGGGCATTACTAAACGAACATTCGAAAAACCTCACAAACAGTGGCCACGAGCATTTCTTTGACTCTCCGACACTGCCAACAGTGTTTTGAGATCTACAGAGAAGGATATATCTTCACCGGTCACACTAATTGAACAGAGCACACCGCAGCTGCATTAACAGGGAATTTATTATTAACATCCTCAACCTTCTTCCCTCGACATGGCAGAGAGGAGCAGGAATAGAACATTGCATGTGAGTGAGCTATTAAATGATGATTCAGTACCATCAGTTAGCACAAATATCAATATAAACCAGGGAAATGGAACCAAGAGAACAATCACAACAGTGATTAGAGAACTGCAACAAAATCGAATCTTTGAAGTTAATAAATGGTGGGAGAATGCCACCTTAGAGAAATACATTGAATACAAGAGGGTACCCAGAGGACTGAGAATCCTTATCATGCCTGCTCTGAATGATTTGGATACCGATTTAATTAAGCAATGGCAATCCGATACCAACGATTGTTTGCTCAAATTAATAAGAACATTAATTATCCATGCAGAAAGGAAACTAGAGATAATAATAGCAAAAATCAAAGAACTAGAGGAGGAAATGGACAAATATCCCTCTAATGATGAGAAGAAGGATTTGATAGCATCAATGGAAAAGAAAATTGCCAAACATGAAACGGATGTGGAAAAAAGAAAGGCTAACAAATTCAATAGAGACCGATTGGACTATGCCAACGGGTGAATCTATACTTTCGCTCAAAAGTATGATTTATACCAAAATAAAGCATTAATGGACAAATGTGCTGGATATGAGACCGCAGGCACTGTGGATAGTTTCGACATCAGCTCGGCAGATGATGAACCTAGTACCTCCAACCTGGATTTTTGTGGGGAGAAGCGAGTAGTTCACATGATAACGCGGCAAAGAGGAAGAGGAAGAGCATCAATACGAGGAAGAGGACAAACTCAACCACAATCAGAAGAAGCAGAAAATGTAGTCAAATCAAAAAGAGGAAGAGGAAAGAACAAGCAAAACTAAAGAAGACCTCGATTAAAAAGGACTTAGTCATTAACATTTCAAATAAGACTTTACGTCCGGATCAGACCACACTGCTGAACAAAGGTCTCACCTTCTGTCCAAACCATGACATTGACATTTCCAATTTCCGCATCGACTTATATAAATTTTGTCGCAAGCTGAAACTAAGAAAACACTTTAACAACAAACCTCCAAACCAAATATCATCTATGGGAACTACTATTGAAACATCACCTTTATGTCCTAAAGACTTACCAACAGTGCGAACTTTAATGGAATTGGAGACAGAGCAGGATTCTGGAGGGAGTCCATCATATCAATCACAGGAATCGGATAAACAACTTTGCACTCGACTGGGGATTGCCACCTGGAAAGGAGGGAATAGTGGACTAAAAGCGCAATCCACCTTTTGCCCACAAATTCAGTCTGGCAATAACTTTGACTTCTTCCACGAAATTATGGTGGAGGATGTGAATCAGATGCTTTTTAACAACCCCAGCCGCAAACAAAATTAAAAGGAAAATTGGAATCTAACTCCTGGTGAACAACGAGCGTTAAAAGAACTACAAGACGACCCACAAATTATTATCAAAGCCTCTGACAAAGGTGGAAATATAGTGGTATAAAAGCTTGAACAATACATCAATGAGGCCAACAGACAGCTGGGAAATGAGGAACATTATGAGACGCTAAAAGCTAATCCCATGGAAACCTGGACCAAGGAATATCATCTTATGCTGATGGGCTGGAAAGATCAGGGCCTAATTGATTATGAAGAATATGTGTACCTCAAAATTGATTTCCCCATTGTCCCCACAATTTACTTTCTACCGAAAGTCCATAAATCTATTCAAAATCCACCAGGAAGACCAATCGTGAGTTCCAAGGGTTCGCTCCTGGAAAACACATCACGTTTTATCGACTTCTTTTTAATGACGTATGTGACATCGTTGCCCTCTTATCTAAGAGATACTATGGATTTTCTAAATAAGATTCTGGGAATTGAATGGAAAGAGGGCTTCATCATGGCAACAATTGACGTCACTTCCTTGTACACTTCCATCGTCCATTCTGTTGGTATGGCTGCTGTTAAACACTTTTTAAGCACTAGATCGGTGAGTTACCTCGAACATTCAGAGATGCTGGTGGACATGTTAACATACTGCCTCAATCACAATGTATTTCTTTTCACAGGTGACTTTTTTTATCAAAAGCAGGGGACAGCAATGGGGACATCTTTTGCGCCCACCTATGCAAATCTCGTGATGGCAGTTTGGGAGACTGAAATTTTGAAAACACCAACCAGTCGCAATATCAAAATGTGGAGCAGATTCATAGATGATCTTTTTGTGATCTGGGAGGGAAGTCTTGTCGAACTTGAGGATTTTCTCCAAACACTGAATAACAACATATACAATCTTTCCTTCACGTTTACCATCAGCGAGTCCAATGTAGTGTTCCTGGATGTAGAAGTATTTATAAAAAAATATGTACTAAAATGCACCGGAAACCAATCTCTTGCAATAGCATTCTCCATGCTATCAGCGGGCATACACAGAACTTAAAATGGAGTATACCCTATGGAGAGATGCTCAGGGCCAAAAGAAACTGCTCGGAAACCATGGACATGGAGGCCCAACTAGATGAAATGAGTGTTCGTTTCCTGGAAAGGGGATATCCACTGAAAGTCATTGAAATTCCTAGAACTAAAGTGGAATCCAGAATGCGAAAAGATCTTCTAACTAAACATCTGGATACTCTAAGGACACTGGATAACAAGGACACTATGACTCGATTGATGATTGATTTCAATAATCAACACAAAGATCTCAGAGCAATCATACAAAGGAACTAGAAAATAATTTTACTGGATGAAACCTTAAAAACAACTCTTTCCCTGCATCCCAGTATCACATACAGAAAAACATCATCTCTTGGTGATATTTTGCCACACAGTCATTTGACGACAAAACAACCCACCATCTCTACCTGGCTCAATACTCCTGGCTTCTGGAGATGCCAAAAGTGTAAGGCATGTGCTTATGGTCAAAACACCAAAACATTTCAACTTTTAAATGGCAAAATCAAGCAGATCACGGATCATATCACCTGCAAGTCCAAATTCGTGGTTTATATACTACAGTGTCCCTGCCAGAAACTTTATGTTGGAAGTACAATAAATAAATTGAAATGGAGGATTCTGCAACACATGCGGGCTATCAAAAATATGGATTTTTCTTATCCTATGGCCAAAGATTTCTATGACTTCCACTCCAGTGATATCCAACAACTGAAATACTTTGGCATTAAAATCATCAAGCCGAAAGAATGAGGCAGAGATAGGACACTGAATTTAAGAAAAGCAGAATCACGACTCATTCTAGCCATAGTCACTGAAAGTCCACGAGGACACAATCTGGATGCAGAATTACATATACATTTACAGTAATCAGATATGAACCATCAATCTGTATTTATTACAAACCATGGATCTACCAACTTTTCTGGCCATTCTGCTCCAGATTTTCCTAATTTTAAAATTGCAAAATTATGAGATATGCTCTTTTGTCATTTTACAGTTTGAACTCTGTGATTGGTCTGTATCTGTACATATGTATACATATATACTTTTTCCACGCAATTTTTTCTTTCATGCCTGTATGAAGATAACTAGTCCCAGATTTGACCCTAATAGACTTACTTGTTTAAAACAACATTGGTATTGATGTTTGTATAGGTGAATGCATTACTCATTCAGAGGTATAGAGTAACAGGGATTAACTGTATGGTTCATGAAATGCTGAGGTGCTTTTGCAACATGCTGTTATCTCAGTACTGTACTGTAAATACTTCTTCTTGCACTGGCACTTTACCTCTAGTCATTAGCACTCTCGGCATCTCATGAGCTAGTATCAGTTAGCTGTATTTTCCAAGCATGGGCTCCCTGAGGACTCTCCGTTATAAGGGAATTGATTCATACTAGATGAACAAACGCATCAGCCTGTGTATAATTTTCTCTTGTTCTAGAGATTCTGACTGGATGATAAACACAGAATGGTTTTAAATTGCATGTGTACTTCACTTTGAATGAATTTTGAATCCATCATCCATACTTGCACCAGTCACTTTAACATTACCTCTCTATGTACTACATTCTCTTATTTATTGTCAATCAGCGAACTTTTATTCCTTGTGGTCAACCTTACTATATCAATTTTGGGACCTTCTTATCGATTTCATGTTCCTTTGACTGAACACGCAATTTTGGCTATGAATTTGAATTGTTAAATGTTATACCTGCACTTGCACTTTTTGTCCTTTGAGGGTACTTAATGCAACATCTAATGTACTTTACAGTCATGAGAGACAGCACACATAAAAAATGTTTAAAAATTATAAAAAGTGTAAAACTATCGTAAAAAATGTGAACATACAAATGTACATGATCTAGGTAACATTATGCACTTTTCTCATATCTTTGTACTGTTTCCAAAAAAACAAAAAGCATAAGTTGTAAAATGTTGACATAGATTGCCATCATTTGTATATGGGGATGCACAGTCTAGCTGCTTGAGAGCAGTAAAAAGTAAAAAGGATCGAGCACTTGTGCACTTTAAGAAGACGTTCTAGATGGTGGGACTCTATGGTCCAGTAGAAGGCTGTGAAGCCGAAACGCGTAGACCCTCCTATTAACCTGTTTTTGCACTTGGGTGTGCTAAATAAATAATTTTTGATAAACTTTCCTCTGTTGTGGTGCCGTGAATTCTTGCTGGAGGAGGAGGATCAGCAATGAGTTAATCTGTGATGAAGTAGGAGGGTTTGAAATTATTTTGGCATGACTTTGCACAGAAAGTTGTTTACATGTTCTTATTGCGAATTTTGCACAGTTGGGGCTAATAATTTTAGTATTTCCATGTTTTTATTCATATATTTATATGTAACCTGTTTTTTACTATTTACTAATTATGTATTAAGCCCAACATATTCATAAAATGAGCTGTGACACGTTATATTTACAAATGAAATTTTAAACTTCTTAATTATGGAGGCTTTATTTGTATAGATCGTGGAATTTGAATCGCATTTTACACATTTGTGCAGTCATTTGAAATCATTGCCCATTGTTGTGAATAATTATGTGTGCTAATCGTGCATGCGGAGAAAACAGACTTTTTTACTGCAAGAAAAAGTGGTGCCGATATGTTTTCTATGTCGTTTAATCACGTGGTGAAGATGTAATGACACTGATATATATATAAAAAATGGCGAACTGCGTTTTGTTGACCTGTGAGCAAGGACACTAGGTGTCCGAAACGCGTCAGTCTTGAGGATTGGAATAAATTAAGATCTGCCTCATATTGTTGGGTTTGTGTCTCTGTTCGCCGAATGGAAGTGCGGAGAATCGAAGTTGTGTTTGTGTGTATATATATATATATATATATATATATTTCTGTTTCTGTGCAAATCAAGCGATCACTCGGAGGTTTGCTTACACCAGTAGATGGTTTATTCCAGGGTTACGCGTTTCGCTTGCACAGCAAGCTTGGTCACACAGTGATACACGGGAAAGTGTGGCAATACATAGAGTATGTAGAAATTGAAAAAGGACCATTAGGTAGAAACAAAACTGTAGCCAAAATGGCATCCATTTTAGAGTGTAGTTTCACCACCCATACTACAGTATACAATGGTCACTCACAATAATAAAATGTATTAATCACCTACAATTCTTATCTAAAGTGTGTCACAAAACCTGTTATAATCATATACCGAAAATAAGAAAATATAAATATATACATATATAACAGAAAAGTGACTTGCTATATTAATTGCTCTGCATACTTATAAAAATGCACTAGCCTATTTTGTATACAATTCAAAATCAATATCAAGAGCAAACAAAGCAAAACAAAACACTAAGGCATATATCACATACTAATAACGTATACTCAATTATAGTGTTTTTGACCAAGATTATATATTCTAATCCTAGCGATACCAAAGGTCATATACTATTTTACTCGGCATGGTGCCTTATAAAGACCTGGTACACACTCAAAAGGTCTGCTGTTTAGGGGCTATACTACATGGCACCCTGAGTAATCTCTTGTTATACTCGGCATAGTGCCTTTCTGGAGACTTGTTAAGCAATAACAGTTGCATGTTATATAGCAGTAGGCTGTAAAATATCCTTGCCAGATCAGGTGAATTACGAGATGGCCAATAAAACACTGGCTGCATATCCCACCAGCCAGGGGTCCCTACGTTCCTCTATGTAATTTGCCTATCCCCATACATCAACACTGCACTCGGTAGTCCACAAGGAATCTAGTCAAATAAATATGTATACGTGTCCTAAAAATTATTAAAGAAATTAATCTAAGACTAAAGAGAGAATACTCAGTAAAAGCAAGTCTCTTAACTGTCTCGTCGAGCCCTCCACCAATATTGATAGAAGAAAAGGGTAGGGGTGGATTGCAGGGAAGGTGGTTCTCCGATTCTGCCCCTTCCTTTTCTCCTGTGAAAGAGAGAAAAATAGAAAAAGAAGAAATTTCTTTAAAATCCATGAACAATGTCATAGTCTAGATTAAAACTAATATCAAAAACAGGTTACAAATGCACATTTTAACAGTATGCAAGGGAAAGATATATCTACAACAACAAAAAAGTCATAATCAATAACAGTATATTATTCATGTAAATGAATGTTCATTTCCTCGTCTTGATTAAGCCCTTCAGGGTTTTTAGTTTGGAGGTTAATTATATGCCATGATTCTTTTTACGCAACTGAAGGACTCTGTTGCCTCCCCTCATAGTACGTTCAATCTGTTCTATCGCAAAGAAAGTCAGGAGTGAACTGTTAGAGAGATGGTACTCAGCAAAATGTCTGGCCACAGGATACTGGGGGTCTTTATTAGCAATGGCCCTCATATGTTCTAGTACCCTTTTCTTAGTAGCTAAGGTGGTACTGCCTACATATCTTTTCCTGCACGGGCATTCAAGGATATAGATAGTAAATATAGTGCCACATGTAAGGAATTGTTTTATAGTTCTTTCTCCTGTGGGTGTATGGTAACTCTTCCTCATGGAGCTATTTCTGCAGGCTTTACAGTGGCCACAGGGAAAGAAGCCTTGGAGATTAATCTGAGTATGTAATCTTGTGTTGGTAATGTCCCCTTTCACCAGAAAATCTCCAAGATTTCTCCCTTTCCTGTAAGTTATCTGTGGTCTCTCTTGCATAGTCTGTCCTATGATAGGATCACTGGTGAGGATATTCCAATTACGTGCCAATATTCTAGATATTGGCTTAGATTGTTTATTATACGTAAGGATCACTCTCGTTGTGATATCTTCCTCAGTATCTTTGTCTTTCAGTGTTTCCTCTCTTTCAATTTTATTGATTCTATCTTTCGCTCTATTTAGGACCCAGTTCGGGTACCCCCTCTCTCTGAATCTTGTAATCATATTATCTTGTTCGCTTAAAAAACTTTCTTGTGTACTACAGTTCCTTCTTGCTCTCAGCAGTTCACCAAATGGAATACTCCATTTCAGAGTTTCAGGGTGACTGCTGAGAGCATGAAGGAGGCTGTTGCCTGCTGTTGATTTTCTGTGGAGTTTGGTGCTAATCTTGTTGTTCGTGATCTCCACCAACACATCCAGGAACTCTATTTGTTTCTTGCTGATGGTGTAAGTGAGTTTCAGGTTAAAAGTATTGTAGTTAAGGTCTGCAATCATGTCTATGGCACTTTCCTCACTGCCCTTCCATACAATGAACAGGTCATCGATGTATCTATACCATTTGATCACCTTCTTGTGGGCGGGGTCTTGATTAAGTTTTTTGAGGACCTCTTCCTCCCATACCCCCAGAAACAAATTAGCAAAGCTGGGGGCAAAGCAAGTACCCATCGCAGTCCCGAGGCATTGTTTATACATGGTGCCATTAAATAAAAACATATTATTAAGTAGACAAAATTTCATCAACACCATCAGCATATCAGTGTGTTCCAAGTAACAGATTTCACGTGTGCTTAGAAATTGTTGGCAACAGCGAACACCCAAGGAATGGTCAATAATAGAGTACAGTGAATTGACATCTAGTGTGATCATTTGATAGTCATCTTCCCATACAATATCCTTGACTTTCACTAAGAAGTCTTTGGTGTCTCTTATGTGCGAGGAAGTTTCTCTACATATTCACGAAGAAAGTGATCTATATATTTAGAGATATTTTCCGTAACACAACCAATGGAGGATACAATGGGTCTACCTGGAGGTATTATCGGATCCTTATGTATCTTAGGTAACAGATAAAAAATGGGAGTTCTCGGGTAATCACACTTCAAGTAACAATATTCTTCCCATTGTAGGATCCCTTTATCTTTATACTCGGTGAGTATGTTCCATATGCTGACAATGCTAGCATTGTACTCATGTACATCAGTGGGGACATAGAATCTTATGTCAGTTAGCTGTTTGGTAGCCTCCACAATGTAAGCTGCCCTGTCCCAAAGTACAATGTTCCCACCTTTGTCAGCGGGGCGGATGATAATATTCTCATCTTCTTTCAGTGAGTCGATAAATTGCCTTTGTTGTTTTGTAAAGTTAGTAGGACCAATAGTACTATATGTTTTTTACGAAATTTTATAAGATCTTTGATCATGGTCTCATGGAAAGCATCAATATTATCATGTGCCATGAGTGGTAGAAAAATAGATTTAGGTCTGAAATCAGTATGGGCTGGGCGGTCTGTTCTGGGGGTGAATTGTTCCGTAAGTTGTTCTAGCCCTGCTTCTTGATGCAGATCCTGCATAGTTGTCAGTGTTTCTCTGTCTCTTATGCTGAGAAACATATTGTTTTCATTGACCAGTCTGTTTTCGGGAATTACAGGTGTGCTATTTAAGCTGTGCCACTTTTTAAGTTTCACCTTTCTTACGAATTTGAACATGTCTATTCTGGTTTCAGGATAGTTAAAGGAATTAGTGGGGCAGAAGGAGAGTCCCAGGCAAAGTGTGCGTTTTTCAAACATTGTTAGAGGTCTATATGATAAATTTATGATCGTTCTATTTACCATATCGTCATCCATTATTTCTGATTCTTTTGGCCCATTTGTCTGGTTCCCATAAGCCGGTTTCCTCGTCCTCTGCCTTTTTGGTCTCTTTGTTGCTTGAGTTTCCTCCTTCTCCAGTTCCTTCCTGGTTTCTTCCTTGTCCTCTGCCCCGTCCCCGTCCTCTCCCTCGTGACTTCATTGGTTGGACAGTCCGTGGTATCTCTCTCCTTGTCCTTAGAACCCGGAACTCGTCTAAAAAAATGTGAACATACAAATGTACATGATCTAGGTAACATTATGCACTTTTCTCATATCTTTGTACTGTTTCCAAAAAAACAAAAAGCATAAGTTGTAAAATGTTGACATAGATTGCCATCATTTGTATATGGGGATGCACAGTCTAGCTGCTTGAGAGCAGTAAAAAGTAAAAAAGGATCGAGCACTTGTGCACTTTAAGAAGACGTTCTAGATGGTGGGACTCTATGGTCCAGTAGAAGGCTGTGAAGCCGAAACGCGTAGACCCTCCTATTAACCTGTTTTTGCACTTGGGTGTGCTAAATAAATAATTTTTGATAAACTTTCCTCTGTTGTGGTGCCGTGAATTCTTGCTGGAGGAGGAGGATCAGCAATGAGTTAATCTGTGATGAAGTAGGAGGGTTTGAAATTATTTTGGCATGACTTTGCACAGAAAGTTGTTTACATGTTCTTATTGCGAATTTTGCACAGTTGGGGCTAATAATTTTAGTATTTCCATGTTTTTATTCATATATTTATATGTAACCTGTTTTTTACTATTTACTAATTATGTATTAAGCCCAGCATATTCATAAAATGAGCTGTGACACGTTATATTTACAAATGAAATTTTAAACTTCTTAATTATGGAGGCTTTATTTGTATAGATCGTGGAATTTGAATCGCATTTTACACATTTGTGCAGTCATTTGAAATCATTGCCCATTGTTGTGAATAATTATGTGTGCTAATCGTGCATGCGGAGAAAACAGACTTTTTTACTGCAAGAAAAAGTGGTGCCGATATGTTTTCTATGTCGTTTAATCACGTGGTGAAGATGTAATGACACTGATATATATATAAAAAATGGCGAACGGCGTTTTGTTGACCTGTGAGCAAGGACACTAGGTGTCCGAAACGCGTCAGTCTTGAGGATTGGAATAAATTAAGATCTGCCTCATATTGTTGGGTTTGTGTCTCTGTTCGCCGAATGGAAGTGCAGAGAATCGAAGTTGTGTTTGTGTGTGTATATATATATATATATATATATATATATATATATATATATTTCTAGTCTGCATCCATGGCTTCGTCCACCACCGGTGCTCACACTGCAGGTGCATGCAGGTCCTGTAGTGTGCACCGAATGAAGAATTGATGACACACCAGGGTGGAAGTAAAAACATGTATGTTCAGAGCATGGCTGCACCCAAGCTTGATTCTAAGGTGAGTAATTCAAAGGTCAATATGCAACCCTCTGCATAGCCCCTTGTAGCCCTTTGGAATTTGAATTTCTTTTTCTCCTTCATCTCATACTTGGTAAATCTTAGTGCCATTTTCTCCTAAAAGGATTTCACCATGTCCTGTTCCATATGAGCATCCTGTTCGTTTTTAAGTTGATCCAACGTGTCCCTTACTGATTTCAATTCTTTCTGTCCATGCATATTTTAACAGTATCTCCATCATTCCTTTGCATGTCATGGCCATGAGTGATGCCCACTCCTCCAATTGTTTTGGGTTTGGTTTTCGTATGGAGGGACTATAAAAATCTGCAGTACTGAAGGCACTTTCTAAGGAGACCACTTCCCACCATCTGTTGACCTCATTCCTGGATAATTATTTATACCGTTTTTATTTTTGTTTCAAATTTGAGCTTGTGTCCACCACATTTGCCTTACCCTTCCAGCAACTGTGTTATTTGTAAGAATATTTAAGGAAGAATGACATGATTTTACAGGTACTATCCACCTAGACATAAGCAAATTGTACACATACACAGGACATGTACCACCCATTTGGGTAATTCTACCTCTTGCATAATAGTGGGACCCTAACGCATCCTTCACACTGGGGTTTTCTGGCATGCACCAGAATATCGCTGTACACAACAATGGTGCAGGACCGCCTCCTGGTCTTTGTATCACACAATGCAATATCCACCATAATACTGCAGAACAAGCGGATTATGGTGTGATATTTGATTACACCTACTTGCAATTACTGATCTTCGAGTGTCAACTTCTTTTTTGATGTGGAGAAAGGATTGTGAATATAGATTTATATGTATGTATACATACAGGGGCCTATTTACAAAGGTTAATGTATATGTGAGTAAATTTATATTTGTGAATGTATTTTTGCACTTTGTAGTAAATGTACTACTTTTGCCTATTCACCATTTTAGAGTGAAAATTTACTACACAGTGTAGATTACATATGAATACATACATAAAACAAAAACCACGACCTACAACACCCATCCTGATTGCCACTTACTCTCTGCATCTTGTGCCCGAAATCTTGCTCTTTTTGCAATTGTTGGCTTCATCCAAAGACTTTCAAACTTCCGTACATTCCCATAATTAGTTTGAAACCTCTCGCATTTTATCTACTCATTCATCTAACATGGGGACATCACCTTTTTGCCTCTAGTGACTCATGTTACCTCTATCATTTGTACCTCTGTTAAGCTACTTCTATCATAAAACTAGAGAAAATGAATGCGATCTTGAGAGCACAGACATAACCCTATGAATCTACAGTAACGAAGAAGAAAAAACAGAATAATTTACTACCAATCTACCTCTAACCCTGGTTTCCAAAGTCGTGTTCTACTTGCCGCAAATCCCTTTAACGTCTTGCCTGGGGAGTAAGTGCTATAAATGCAATTACAATTCATAGGGTGAAAACATTCAATCAGCCCTCGATCAACCCTTGAAATGTTGAGCAGCATTCACTTCTTGAAGGATAAGTGAAACAAATTCTCCTGTTGCTCCCAAATGATATTGTGGTCCTGAAATGGAACCTACGGAAGGCAGCCCTCCTTTTCAACAGCTATCTTCTGGACTCTCAGATTAATGTGCCTTCTTGGGATCCCTATAACCAAGATCGAAGGCCTGAGGCAAGCAAATTCTACCTCTGAGAAAACCTTTGCAAGGATCTCCATATTGGTCAGCAGCCTGGAACACCACTCTCCAACCTGAAGGTCAATTGAGAGTGGCTGCATATCCTCCTGCAGAAATGCATAAATAGCATAGTTTCCAGTGCAGAAGTTAAAAGGAGCCCCGCCTTGTGCTCTGACACTACTCTGCAGGCCCTGTCCTTCGGATATATGCTCTAGTCACTGGCCTCAGCTCTGCTTCAGAGGGGACCACTCACAGAACGTCATGGCCAGCTCTCAACCGCGTTCTGCAAGGGCATGTTCCACTCCGGCCACTCTAATTAAAATGGCCGCCCACAATCGCTGAGGCTCCCATCTTCGTTAAAGCAAAAAAAATCCAATAGGCAAATGTACAAACCTGGCACAAGGGACGAAGCTGGGCCTTCGGAGTGGTTGTGGCCTTACGGCCAGAGCTGCTGACTTTGGAGCTGGACAACCAGGTTCGAGCCTTGGTGTTGGCTCCACTACCTGTGATTCTGGGCAAATCACTTAATCTCCCCACGCCTACCAAGAAATGAATGTTTCTTGGTGTAACGTAACTGGTGCTCATGTAAAGTGCCTCAATACCTTCGGATGGAGTTCGTGCTTCGCAAAAAAAAATGAAAGGTGGGGCACAGGCTTCGCTGGCTCTTTCTAGTTTGAGTAACACAGACGATGTCTGTATATTGTATCAAAAGGCACGGGAATGCCTTGAATTCTGCGAGGTTAAATAAGATGGAATCATAACTTTAATGGAAATGCTCAGAGCATCTGTGATGTGCAGCCCAATAATGTTGTACAGATAAAAGGCATACACTAGTTATGACACAAAATCACTAAAAATAACCACGGGAATCAATTTTTATTTTATACAACAAACTTGCAAATCGTGTGGTTCTTTGCAGCACGTTCCCATAAATTCTAATTATATTTTAAAGAGGCAGGTTTTGAGAGTTTTCCTAAATGCTAAGTATTCTGTCCCTATCAAATTATCGTCCGTGTACAGCACGATCTCGGGGGCTTGTCCAGGTATTTTCTCTGCACTATGAGATGGCAGGCTAGAGCAGCGCGAGTCACAACACTGC
The DNA here is from genome assembly GCA_963921515.1 of Calotriton arnoldi. Classification (NCBI taxonomy): domain Eukaryota; kingdom Metazoa; phylum Chordata; class Amphibia; order Caudata; family Salamandridae; genus Calotriton; species Calotriton arnoldi. The sequence continues at coordinate 1,454,108 of CAWUFW010000894.1, read as the reverse complement.
AGGAAATACATGGATTCTGCACATTTCTGTATTATATGATGTGTGGAGAATGTTAGAGCAGTGTGCCAGGATATCACTGAATGTTTTGCGGCATGCCAAGAGATTATGTAATGCACGCCAGGCCGTAGATGGTATCTCGTAAATGGGTCTCTTCGCCTGGTTCTACCCAGCCCGCGGCTTCCCAGAAACAAAGTCTGCTCGCCTCTGCGTGCCGTCTGCTGTTTGCTCCTAAAGCCTTGTAAGCAGTGCCTGCTGCATACCCAGGCCTGTTCTATTCCTAGGTCTTGCTGCTCCCGTGTGAGTCACGTGCCTTCCCCGTGTCACTGTCCCAGAAACAGTTTCAGTTCCCTCCCTTGCAGAATCTGCCAGGCATGCCTCTGATTCCTGGGAACCTTGGGACCCTTCTAGCCGCATTACTCGCGCCAGACAGACCTCGGTTGTTCTTCCTCCGGGATCAAACCTTCACTGTCCCTATAGCAGCAGCTCAGGGGCTGTCCCTTCATTCCTTGGTCCAGATATGCACAACCACGAAGTCATTGTGATGGAATTCCAAGCCTGCACTGCTCTCAGAACTTGCAACTGAACCTTCCGGCAGGCCGAGCACGACCCCTTCTTGGTCTGTAACTGCTGCCGGTCACTTGCACACTGCTGCTGGAGCCCTGTTCCTCGACCTCCTGGCTTGCATTGAGCCTTATCCCTGGAGACCATCTTCCTAAGACGCTGGCAGCAAGCAACACGGCGGTGTGGTGTCCCGGTGCATGAGTCAACATCCACGCCTGAGGTGTGTGTGCATATAGACTGCTTGTGATTTACTTGTTTGAGTTCTGGGGTTGTAGAGTGTTGCATGTTTGCAAAATATTTGTATGTGGTTTGGTTCCCCAGTTGCTGAAGGTGACATTGTAGATGCCCTTGGATATGCACTAAACCTGCAGGAATCTGCAACAATAATGATTCACAGGTGTCACTGAAGGTCCTGGACCAGTTTGATAGTGAATATCTGCAATGTCTGGGACAGGGGAATGTGTCCCCTTCATGGAACCTCCTGGAACCATCCCATGGCAATACGCGAGACTATGGGGGGGGGAACTGCTTCTTGAAAGCCATGTATTCAGAATATCTAGGGCAGTGGGCGAGTCAGCTTCATAAAATCACCTGGTGACAGTGTCTGGGACAGTGGGTGAGTTCCCATCATGGAACCTCCTGGAATCATCCCTTCGCAATGTGTGAGACTACATGGGGGAATCTGCTTCTTGAAACCATGTATTCAGAATATCGAGGGCAGTGGGCGAGTCAGCTTCATAAAATCATCTGGTGACAGTGTCTGGGACAGTGGTTGAGATCCCTTCGTGGAAACTCATGGAACCATCTCATGGCAATTTGTGTGACGGTGGGAGGAGTTTGCTTCCAGAAGCCACGTATTGGCAATGTCTGCACAGTGGGTGAGCCCATTTCTTGAAATGATCCTTTTGCAATGTGTGACACGAAGGAGATCGCCCATCATGAAAGCATCGCTTGGCACTCACTTTATGTAGCGGAAGGGTCGTCTTCAAGAAATTGATCCTTGGTGATGCTAAGGGCAATGGTGAGGATGGTTTGGGCAGTGGGGAGAGTACTTTTCACGATCCCCTAGCAGAACGTTGGGCATTATGGTGAATGCACTTCTGACACCTCCTGGTTCGCGATGTTTGGCAGAGTGTGGTGACTCTGCGTCATTGAGCCACCTCATTCGCAAAAAGGAGCAGTGAAGAGAGACAATTAAATAGGACCAAACCTGTCCTTGGCAATGTATGAAATCTTAGTGAGAGTACATGCCCTTGAACCTTCATTTTGCATTGATAGTGCAGATGGACAGTCCACTTTATAGAACCACTCTTGGGGCCAGATGTACATAGCTTTTTTGAGGTCGCAAACGGCCTTATTCGCAGATTCGGGCCATTTGCGAGTGCAAAAAGCATTTTGGATGTTCAAAACCATATTTTGCCATTCAGTAACCTGTTACCGAATCGCAAAGTGGGATAGCGATTCGGTATTAGGAAGGGGCGTGTTAAAGGCGTCCCTTTCTACTAGCGACTTGCAGTGATACATGTGAATGTTTTGTGACCAAAATGCGGTCGCGAAACATTCACATTTATATCTCCTAGTTCAAGTAGTTGGTAACCCATTTGCAAACCCATTTACAAAGGGGAAGGGTCCCAAAGGGACCCTTCCCCTTTGTGAATGGTTGCAAAACGTTTTTTTAAGACCAAGCAGTGGCCCATGGACCACTGCCTACTCTTAAACAAGCATTTGCAATGCAATAGGTCTCGCATTTGCGAGAGTTTGAGCTATTGGCATTGTAAATGACAATGCCTTTTATTTATGTGTTCGTTTTCAAAACACATAAGTAAAAGAAATTGCCATTTATAATGCCACTAGCTCTAACTTAAATACGAGACCTATTGCATTTCCAATGCTTGTTGACTAAAGGTGGGCCCATGAAAGTCCGTATATCGTTGCATATGTGATTTAATGGAAAAGAAAGAATAAGTAATAGAAACAATTAAGCGCACACACATCCTCCCCACACACACATTTATACCATGAAAATAAAAATAAATGTCCAATAATATGTTATATAGTGCAACTTCACTAATACACGTTCACACATTTATTAGTAGTACAAAGGTCAAATTTATTGCCACAGTAGAGCAAAACTGGTAAGCGAAAAACACTGTTACTGACTCACAGACTGCATACTACTTACTTCACACATGGAAACAATTCTTCTATAAGGCCTCTTCAGTGTTATTTTTCTGAACAATTACAATCCCTTGCATCCTGGTTTTAAAACAAACATGAAAAATGCCATGGCATAAACAATATATGCAGATGGATGCAATATAATGTGGTATTTAGTGCCACTGTTGAGGAGTGGAGGGGCATCGAAACCCACTGAGGCTTCGTCTCTCAAAAAGCATTTTCCTGTGTCCGAATTTTAAATGCTTGTTACAGGCGAAGACCGGTTCTCTGAAGGTCAGGTGTTTGTATCTGTCCAACATCAGAGATTGAACACCAGAGGTAAACAGTTGTATTGGGAGCCAAACATGGATGGATTCATTAACATATGTATGTGGAATTGGAAAAGTATGCAGCAAATATGGCTCAAATTCATTAACATTGTTGTACACGCCCATCTTCATCCTAGCATTGTCAAATGGCAGAAGGCATATTTATAGAGCGGTAAGTACACAAGAAGTATGAAAAGGTTTGGTTTAAACCAAGCAGCAGCCTTATATTCACTCACATCTGTCCCCTTAATTAACCCTTATTACATGAATGCCACTCACTTCAGACTACATTTCCGCTGCCTTCCTTTCTTAGAATTACTCTAAATTATTGTCATTAAGAACAGCAAGGCGTAGCAGTTTTTACTTCTACTACGGTTAAGAAGCTGACGACCATGATGATCACTTCCACCTCCTCCAGTTTTTTTTTTTAATCCCGATACATTTTTGAAGGCCTTTATCTAAGCTGTATAGAGGAACAAGTGTCAACTGAAAGTGTACTTTGGGGAAGAGAGAGAGAGAGGCGAGAGAGGGGGAGAGAAGGAGAGAGCGGGGGAGAGAAGGAGAGAGAGGGAGAGAGAGGGAGAGAGAAGGAGTGCGACAGGGAGCGAGCGCAGAGAGAAAGAGCGGACAGTGTGGAGGGAGAAATAGCAGAGAGCAAGAGAGTGCAGAGGGAGCGAGTGTGAGACAGTAAAGAGAGCAACAGCGCAGAGAGAGCGAGCAAGAGAGCAGAGAGAGAAAGATCACGGGGTAAAGAGCGAAGGAGCAGGGGGAAAGAGAAAGAAAGCGGAAAGAGTGAAGCCGGGTGGGGAGAGCCCCTTCGAGAAATAAGCACACTTGGCCAAGTCTGACAGCATTCTGTGGAAGTGTGTAGGTGTGACCTCGTACTGTGGTGTGGAGCGGTGTGTGTGTCGGGGGGTCACTGGGAAGGTGGGGCCACACACAACTACCGGTTCAGGGGTGGCATGTGTCGATCTGAGAGCCGGAGGGTGGTTTCAGCACACACAGCCTGCAGTCTGCCCGCGGCTCGGCAATGCTGGCTGTTTGTGTCCGAGGCGCATCTCAAGATACCCACTCACCCCGCACTGGCCTGTGTTTTATCCCTCTGCGCAGGTGTTTTACCCCTCCACAAATCCCACGAAACAATACTTTGTCAAACTATTCCAAGTTTCGCTGCCCTACTAGGGGTAGGGAGGGAGCACCGTGCGATATTCCCATATCACCGCCCCACATGCGGATATGTAGAACTTGTAACGGAAAGGCGATACCCCCGCAGTGAATCCTGCACCCGTGGTACCTGTATGTGCCGGGAGTGACGTCACACCCCTGGATACCGGGGAGCCCCGGGTGTGAAGTAATCCTGGCTCGGCTCGAGATGCTCTTGGAACCACCACCCCAACACGAGCCGAGCTTTCACGGGAGGCGCTATGGCCTTGTGGGTACCGCTGCCAACCGTTTAACACAGACACGCCGTGAGCGTGCACATCGGCTGTCCGGGCAAGTGCACATCAGAACGCGCCGTGAGCGTGCACATTTGCTGTCTGGAGATCGCCAGAAAAGACCAGCGTGACGGCGGCCGCATGGGCTGCGAGGTACACCGATCACCCTGTGAGCTCTGGGGACACGCTGCAGGGCATCGCGTGAAGCATGGCGGAATGACGGTAAGGTGGGGGTGGGTGGGGGTGGCAGGCGCATGGCTGACTGACACTGGAGGGGTGCAAGGACAGCTGGGGAGTGCGTGCAATGCGGCTGGAGAGGACGGAAGGGGGACAGGAGATGTGCACATCGCGTGCCTGTACGTGCGTGTTCACATTTCCAGTCCGGCCTGCGCGTGCACAGCTCCTGTCTCCCTTCCGAAGCAAGTCAGTGACAATAGATCTCGCTAGCGACAGCGCTTGCGCTGCGTCGCCAGGCGAGACCTAAAAAGGAAAAGGAAGCTTTTCATTTTTCTTTTTGAAATGCATCCCGTTTTCCTTTAAGAAAAAAAAATTGCGTTATTTAAAAGCAAAAACCGATATGGTGGTCTGCTGACTCCAGCAAGCCACCATCCCTGTGATTATAGCGAGTCCCAATGGGTCGCAAATTGCAACCTACCTCATGAATAATAATGAGGTAGGTCTATTTGCAACCCATTGGGAATCGCTATAATAACAGTGTAAAAAACTCTGTAGGAAATCTCTGTTTGCAATTTCCTAATAGTGAATCTCAAAAATTCGCTACTAGGTAATCGCAAACACAAAGGTGGCCCATCTGGCCCCTGGTCACCCCTGGGGCAAAGTAGAGGGTACACATCATAAGATTAATTCTTTCCAGTGGATGAATGGAGGGGGTTAATTATGCAAAACTTCCATGTCCAGTGTTCAAGAAGGAATGGAAAATTGGAGAAAAAACCCACTGGTAATGCCTGAAAAGGGCTAATGCACGAGTCCTACAATCTCTGTTCTCATTCACATAGAAAGGAGTGGAGACGTGTGTTGCTTTCTCCATTGCGTGACTTTCCATTGTTCAGAACTGGAAGGAACACTCCTCTCTTTTCTCTGTAGTGACGTGTGTTTCAGGAATGGTTTGAAACATCTGGAGCCCAGAATCCCGTTCTATAAACCTAGTGGAGTAGGGATGATTATTTATCAATCCACATACTTTAAGGTGACTCGCACGATGGATGTACATATTTTTCTTTCTCCCTCTTGATATGTGTACATATTGGTTTCAAAGCATATTATTAATATGAACCATAACAATTAGAAGAACAAGAAGAATCATCCTCCTCACCTTCCCCTCAGCAGTATCCCAGGTACATTACAGAGTTTACATCATACACCTTCCCTTTCACTATGGATTGAAGGGAATGGAAGGTCCACTCCCCATAGTCTGGGACAGAAGAGAGACTTGGAGCTCATTGCACACTCAGGCCATCGTACTCTTCTTAGTGTCAGTATGTCATTGAATCCCTTTATGCCAAGCTCCTATAATGTACCTTAGTATCAGAATGTCTCTTGCTTCATGTGAAAGTATTTCATTGTCTTCTTCTGTTAAGTCCTCCTCCTGTCGCTTGGTGTCATGCTATGATTTACCTAATCCAAGTTCTCCACTTCTCCCCCTGTGTTAGGTTTACCACTGGTCCAGAGTGTCACACCATCTTTTCTCCCTTAGAGTCACTCGTATCCTCTCATTTAGTGTCATTTAGTGTTAGGCTTTTCTCTCACTCAATGTCAATCAATCCTTTGCCAAGTTCTTTAGTGTCAGGTGCTGCCCCTCTCTCAAAGCAGGCTCAACGCATATCCCTTAGTGTAGGGTTCTTTTGGTCCCACATTGTCTGGTTCTTCTCATCTCAAGTAGCGTCATCACTGGTGCAAGTGTCTGAGTCCCATCCTCTCCTTAATATCTGATTCACCAATTTCCAAGTGACAGGGTCTAGTCTTTTCCTTGAAGAGATGCCCTACTCCTTTCACTTAGCGTGAATTTACAAGACCTTTTCTCTCGATTCTGGGCAGATGAATAGCTTCGTGCAGTATCTGTTTTTAGGTCTTGGTTACTGATAGCTTCAGTTGTTTGTAGGCAGAAGTATTTTTTCCAATATACTTGAAGTGGGCTTTGGGTCAGCCGCTTGCTCATGACTGGATTTCTTTGTTGTCTATCTCAGTTGTGTGATTCAGATTCAGCATTCTTGTGTTTATCCCACCTAGCAGCATTTCAGTCTAGCTGTGTTCTGACTGTATACATTGTATCCTTTCACTGCTTACTTGCGGTGGATCTTTTGGATTTACTTTCAGTACTGCATCAGAGTGCATGTTTTCTTGCTCTCTCCCCATGTTTTTCATGTCTATCCCCCACCCATCATGCAGTCTCTGGCCAGTTTTTAAAAAAAGACATGCAACGGAGCGCAGCACCCAAAGAGGCTGTGCTGCGTTGTGTGACAGGGAGGGAGAAGGAGAGCGCCATATCTACCTCTCTCCCTAGCGCTGGCACTGATTTCAGCTGCTGTGCACCAGGCACACACCTTAGCGCCATAGCGCTAGTGTGCATGCCTGAGTCTAGCATAGGTTTTGAACAGGAATGGTACCCTTCCTGTACAAAATACTATGCCTAGACATGTTTAAACACTTTTCCTACTTTGTATGTGTGCTGCACAGTGCAAAGAAAGGAGAAATAAAATAATTTCTCCTGTTAACATGTCCTTTGAAGTGGTGTTAACTTTTGGAGGTAAACCCTGTCTACAATTGTTTGTAGATAGGGTTTTGTGTCAAAAGGCATGGGTGGTTGCATGGGAATGCCTATGTACCACCCATGTAATACCCCTTTGGCGCTAAGTGGCACAAAGCAGTGTTTCGCGCTGCTTTGTGTTACTTTCTAGGGTACTTTCCAGCGCAAAACAAGTTTTGCGCTGGAAAGTAAATTAGGAAAAAAACATTTTGTGCTGCTTAGAGTCACTTTTGTGACGCAAACCCAGTGCAAAATGTTTGTAAAGCTACCCCTTCATCTCCCTCTTTCCCAATCGGCCGAACCGAAACCTATTGTCTTTGCTAATGGTTTTTGGTACCGTAATTTCTCCTTCAATCCTCGGTCACTGGATACTGTTGCTTGCCAAGACTAGCTTTTAGTTTCCTTGATTCAGTGGTAGATGTGGTCAAGCAGTTAAGCCTTATGGTACGACGTAGATAAAAATCTGAGCTCAAGTGTTTAATAGCTCTATAGTTACCACATTACATATAGATGACTATCCAGCAATAGGTATTTCGTAAGAAATATACCTTTAATGGCACAGTTTAAAAACAGAGCAGTTAATGCACATCACAAACGTTTAACCTTGAAGTGGCTAATGCTTTTGTTTACAGAGTTGTGACCCCAAACATGTTTAAAGATTTTCCAATAGAGTCAATGGGGCTGGTTTTCTGAGCACCTCTCAAAGGGATCAGGACTTTGGGGCTGCTGTTTACAAGTCCCAATCAATGGAGGATACACAGTAGCAAAATGTTGTCTTAGGGAAGACTACCTCATTGTTCTTTAGACCACTGTATTTGAGTGAGATTACATTTTAGAGCTTAGGAGAGAAAGACAAGTTAGGGAACCACCTGGAAAAGTCAGAATGATGGTGAACTGAAGACATTTTACAACTAATCACAAGTAAACATGATCTGTCTATCTAATAGATCATTTATAAAGTGCACATTATAAAGATCCAGTGTCCGTGGGTTACCTAGAGATACTATTAGGTAAGGGTTGATAGTGGGGGATACAGAGAAAAATTGAGGGGGGAGCCATAGTTGTCTTTTTTAAGTGTTCTCAGGATATTTGACCTTCATAGGCCTGTATGGGCTGGTAATGGTTAAAATATTTTGCTACCGAAGTGGTCTGAGCTCTCGATTGGTTGGTTGGATTTGGTAACGCCACACTGGAAGCTCGAAATGTTCTTATTGGGTGAGTCGTATCCATCCACTGCTTAGCTGTTTAAATTCTACTTTGAGCAGTTCACCTAATTTGAGGGCTCCAGTGGCAAAGGGGGGCAAGAACTCTGCTATGGTTTGTATATACAGCATTTCAGCAGGCATGCAGTTATTTGTGGAGAACATTCATGGTCTGTGAGCGCCATGTCACAAATACTGCAGGGCAAGATAACATATGTTTCCTGATATACATGGCCGAGTACACATTTAATTTCGGAAGAACTGAGCCAAAAGCCTTGCTCCTTTCACAACTAGTGCGGCCTTAAAAATCATGACAGGAAATGTTTAGGGACAAAACTGGACTCACAGGTTTTACCTGAGAAGGCAACCTTGAAATGCTGGTTGGTGCGGACCTACTATTGAGAGCATCCAGGCCCTAAAGACAGATGGTTCTACCCTGAGATGAAAGTAGCTAAACTCCACTGTAAAACAGATGGAAAGAAAGTGGAGGAACCAGTATACAGAGGAAACAATTATCTATAAAGAGACTTTTAAAAGCTTCAGAAAAAGCTCAGTCTGAGGCTTTTGCTAGGCAAATACCCAATGTAGGCAAAATGTCCAGGGAAACCTTTATGATTGTCTGTTCCTTCTTATTCTCTGCTGCTTGTCAACAAAAAGTCACAGCCTCACAACTCTTATGTGATAATCTGTCAGAGTACTTCTATGAGAATGTGGAGGACATTTATATGAACTTTGATAACTTAAATGGCTCTACTTATCCAGACTTAGGCCATCAAGGAACAAGTAGCGGGGGGATCCTCGACTCAATATCTTTGAAAGAATTTCCGTGGCAGATTCCGAGGTGGCCATCCTGAATTGTAACTTGGGTTCCCCAATCGACCCTTGTCCATTAAGGATCTTGAAACTAGCAACATCTGCCTAAATACCACAGTAATCAATTAATGGAATTAGGGTATTTTCCACTAAGTTGGAAGAGAGCGCAAGTTCTGCCTCTGTTGAAGAAGCCAAACGATGGATGACGTACTCAATCATGAATAATTTTAGGTCAATTTCCCTTCTCGTGTAAATGTTGGAGAAACAGCTATTCCAATTTATTGACGAAAACCATTTACTATAGACAACCCAATCAGGTTTTTGTCCAAAGGTCAGCAAAGAGGTCACGGAATGAAGAAAAGGTAATTTTAGGCAAAGGGCTGAAGACACTGGCAATTCATTTAGATCTGTCAGAGACATTTGACACTGTGTCTCATCTGATCTTGCTAAAGCATTTTGTTACAATCGTTTTTGACCCAGCGTTCGCAAGCTGTACATCTCTCTCTTTATCATCCAGCTAAAAGGAGTTCAGACACAATGGTGTCCCCCGAGGGTCGTCCCTCACCCCCCACTCAAAGGCAGCCAACCTCAAGCTGCACAGGACCTTTGACGGTGCATGGTGGACACTGATGAAGAGTAGCTCTTCTTAGAGTAGCTCTTTAGGCAGCTCATATACAGCCATCTTGTCAAAGCAGTCAGAAATCCTTGAAACCATATATCTATATATATATATACTGGCACTCGCCAGTAGGTAGTTATAGTTAGGACCTAGTTTCCATAGGTAAATCATTTTTTGTTTTGCCAATTACTTTGTGGCCGCTTGACGAATCCTCGCAAAACATTCAACACTAATACGCCACTCACTTCAGCTTCTGTCTTGAAAATTTCGGGGGGATCCGTTAAGCGGGGAAATTTCGGGGTGATCCGTCAAGCGGGGGCGAGAAAAAGGGAGGGTCCCAAAACACTTTTTCTCCATGTTAATTTCCATGGGAAACTTTCGACACGGCTACAGCCAAAACTGCTGAACAGAATTACAACAAATTTGGATGCGATGGATCTGCGACCCCTCCCAGGCTCGTGCGGGTATCTGATTGGCTGCCAACACTTCAAACTAGGAAGTGTTGCCAGCCATCTTATGACTCGGTTCAACCGATTCACAAGAAAAAAGATTTTTAAAAAAAGAAAAGGGGGCAAGGTAAAAACACCCTGACCCCCTAGGCCCCCAAGGCAAAAAATGCATTAAAAAAAATCAGCGGGAGTCGCGTTGGATTCGCAACTCCCACCCAAAATGACAAAAAACAAAGCACAGGCTCCCGCGCTTTGTTTAATTTAGGCCCCTGGTTGGGCCAGGTCCCGGGGGCATTATGAAAATATAGGAGGGGAGTGCATGGGGCCCCCTCCTCAGGCTGTTCAAAGCTCCGGGGACCGTCACCTCCCCAAGGTAGTCATATAATTATATGCGGAGGAGCCTCGTGGCTCCTCCGCTGCCCTGGTGACTGCCACCTCCCCGGGGCTCATATACGGTTTAAAAAAATGCGCCACCTCCCCGGCACACTTTATATTAGGACTGTGGGGGGGCCCGACACTTCCCCGGAGCACTGTTGTATTGAAATACGGGGTGACCCGCTAGGCCCCCCTGCTGCCCGGGGACCACCACCTCACCCATACAGCCACTCGTACACCCACTCACTCACTAATACTGCCACTGACATATCCACTGATACAACCCTAAAGACACTCACACACTGAGTCAGTCACCCATAAAGCTGCTCACACACCTACTTACTCACCCATACAGTCATTCTCATAGCCACTTACTCGCCCATACAGTTTAACACACACTCACTCACTCATACAGATACTAACACATACTCACTCGCCTATACAGTCACTTACACAAGCACCCATAAAGCCACTCTCACATTCACTCACTCAACCACACAGTTGCTCGCATACCCCATCACTCACCTATACTGCCTTTCACATACTCAGTTAGTCACCCATATACCACTGACACATGTACTCACTCACCGACACAGCCATACACATACTCACTCACCCATACAGCCCCTCACACACACACATTCACTAACCCATACAGCCACGGACTCACCCCCTCACGCATCCATGCAGGCATTCACACAACCCATCACCCATACTCACAGACACTCATACACCCATACAGGTACTCAGACCAATCAATCACCCGTACAGCCACTCACGTACCCCCTCACCAACCCATACAGCCACTTAGACACCAAATGACAGACTGATAAAAGACATTCACACAACCTAGTCACTCACCCATACATTCACTGAGACACCTAATCACTCACTTATACAGTTAGTCATGCACCCACTGAATCATCCATACAGGCACTCATACATCCACTGATTCAACAATACACCTTGGTATATATATCTAACACTCATAAACATTTTAAAAACATTCACAGTCACTAGATGATGTCATCAGTGATGTCATTTGAGAGGTCATCAGTGATGTCATCAGTGAAGTCACTGACCATTTCATGTGTGATGTAATATGTGAGGTCATAAGCAGTCTTTGAACTAAAATAAATCACAGAAATTCACCAGTTATAGTTTGCAGAACTAACTATAACATTGCTCCCCCGCCATGCACTGCTTATGACCTCACATATTACATCACTCATGACCAGTGCCACTGGAATTATGCGGCAGGAGAGAGCCAAATTATGCAGTAGGTTTGAGCAAATTGTGCAGCAAGAAAAGGCAAATTTTGTAGCATAATGTGGCACATTTTGTAATAGTACTACTTCATTATTAATTTTTAACTTGTAACACTGACTGAGTATTGGTTGCAGCTTGTTAGTACCAGTTTAACACCCAACTTTAGTAATAAGCAACAGAAAGGTGAACAGTCCAGCTTTGCAGAGAGCCTTCCACTGTGCTGCAACACATGTCGCTGAAATTTTAGTAACTTTTGAACTGTTTGAGCTAGAAACAAAAATCTGTTTTTGGTAAAATCTGCAGATTATGTGACAGATGATGGATTATGTGGTAAATGCAGCAAATCTTTAATTATGCTAAAATCACAGTGGCCCCACAATCGCATAATTCCAGTGGCCCTGCTCATGACCTGTTCTATGACATAATTTATGACATCATTGATGACATCTCAAATGATAAATCGTGTAAAGCTTAATTCTGATAAGTCTGGGCTACTCTTCTTCAGCCGCTCCTCTCCCCTCGACCTTCTGAGTTGGTGGAAAGATTTAGAGGAACCCCTAGCCTCATCTACTGTGGCGAGAAATCTGGGTATAAAATTTGAACCATCCAGCTGGTTTAGTGCCAGTATGCATCTTAGGAAGCAACTGACGAGCTGTACAAATGGCAATCATTCATTCATTCAAAACATCTGCAAGAAGCACAATGTGCAGAATTGCACATGGCCTGGAGAACAAAAGGCCACTCCCTCATATCTGTCCTCACTCCCATATCTGGCCTCCTTTGATGCCTGGGTCTCGGCACCCCTAGATGCATTAAGCATGAGCATCCTGGATGTTGGATATAAATATAAAAATGATGGGTCCACGAAGATTGACTTCACCAAATTTGTTAGGATTATTTTAAAGTCAAAAACTTTCTAAAGTTATCAAAATTTAGAGCGACGGTGAATGAAAATTCAACAAAACATAATTTGTGTGTGAGCACCATCATGCAACAAGCATTGGCATAGCCAATAGGTCTCGCCCTTTGGAACCTTATAAGTATTTAGTTATGCAGTACAATGTCCTTGGTGCAACAACATCAACTGTTGCATGTCTAAACACTTATAAGGTCCCAAAGGCGAGACCTATTTGGCTATGCCAATGCTTGTTCCTTTATAGCTTTTTTCCTACTTTTCAACTAAAGTGGCTGGGAGTATCTGTTCTCTTCTGAATCTCAAGATTCTAGACTACGCAGACTATTGCAATGTAACTGAAGCATGCCACTGGAATTAAAGTGCTCTTTCATGAAGAGAGTGACAACTGTGTAAAGCCTTTTAAGACTGTTTAGTAACAATTATTCAAAACATTATCTTACAATTTAAGCTCTTAAATAAAAGTAAAACACTTTATTTAATAAATTAAACCCGAACGAAAGGAGACAAACAAAAAGACATACACTGAATCTTTCCTCTAGCAGGGAAAGCTCGCTGATGAGATCAGTGATGGCGTTGGTGAATGCTTCCTGCGGACTGTAGTCAGGAGTGGTCTGAACTCGAATTACGATTTTATACTTTAGAGGATGTGGAACCTTGTATTCTGCAAACAACACTTGTGGGTCTTTCAAAAGCTGACTGGGAAAAAACAGGTGATTATTAAAGCAAAGCAAGATTCTTTCAAGCTCCCGCACAAAAACCTGTTGCCATTAGCAAAAGCATTAAATTTATGCAAGGAGCACATAAACTGTAAAATGCCATTTGACCGTCCTATGAAGCATGGGGCGAAGTTCCAAGTCTATTACTTTCCTTTCTTTGCTTTTTTTCTTCCAATAAATACCACATGTACGAAGAGTCATGGCAGCCGCCTTACATTTTTGACATTCTGAGCTACTGAGAGCACTGCCCCGTGAAGCATCTTTCAGTTCCTTAAATATACTGAACTTTGTTTTAAACTTAAGGAATGAAAAATATGCCCCATCAATCTAAAAACATTTAAGTTAAGCCAGGCTTTCATTTCAAGAGCCCCCACAAACCATAGTATAGCGAGGCCATCACTAATATTTACCATGTTGTACTTGAACTAATTGGATCTTTGTCTGCGACTTCTCTTACTGTCTTCAATACAATATTTGAGCCACAGTAAACAAGAAACGCGCTCTCTGGTGAGGGAGGGGGAGGAGTGGTGCGGGAGGGGGAGGTAAGGCAGATGGCGCCTCGCCAGCGATGCGAGGAATGGATGGCGCTCGTGCACGCCACCGTGAACGCAAGCTGGTCGCCAGCCGAAAAGCCAGTGTTTGCACTTCCAAAACCCGCTTACTAAAACGCTCGGCCAGACCAGCGCAAGCGCTGGTGCAGGCCGAGACCTAAAAACGCACTTTTGAAGGAGAATTTGCAAACAAATCTCCCACAGAGTTGAAGGTTTTGAAAAGTAACACAATTTGCAGTTTTGTGATGTTGTCACTTTGCATGTGGTATGATAATTTCACAGAGTTGCACTGTTGACAATTTCACAACACTGTGCATGCTGTAGAGGGTGGTACTGCCTCACAATCAACACAATCACAGCTGCCTTACAAAATATGTTGGCACCAGCAGGACAAACTTGTTTCTGTCAATCTTTATTAAATGGCCGAAAGAGGATTCTACAAAATATATAGAGGATGCTGGCTGAAGTGGAAGAATAATTGAAGAAAGATTCTGCAGAATCACTGAGACAAATACCCTCCACAAGGTTCCTGGTATCACTAATAGCGCTGCGGAGGTGCACACCTTGGCATGCTGTTCAAATCGGAACTCTGGCTGTGAACACAAATTGCTTCCCTGGTCAATTTGTGAATTTGCAATCCAAGACCTTTGAGGGAGCAGCCTTCCTGCAGTTTTAAAAGACAACAAGCAGCCAGTGGGGAGGTTAATATCACTCTTCATAACAAGCATTGGCTAAACCAGTATTTCTTGCCTTTTTGATTTGTCACTGCGACCTGTAGGCTTTTCAAATGCTTTGTGCCCATCCTAAACAGCATGGGCAACAAGAAAAAAAAAATGTTTAGTGCTTATGTTAAATAGCATTAGCAAACAAAAAAAAAAGGAAATGAGGTGAATATGTGTGCAAATTTAATTGTACACACGCATGTTTGAGTCATGATGCCTTAGCGGCCTCCAGCGGGATAGCCCATGACTTGAGTGTGCATACATCTTAACTTGGTGGACATTTGTCTTGGTTTCAGTTTACTATTCCAAGATGGAGGACGCCCATGGAGATGTAAATCAAAAATTATAAAAAGTGCGCCAAAGCAAATTAATTTTAAGAAAAAAGCAGCCCGGCAGCAAATTTCAGCTGCCGAGTCCAGGCTGAAATTAAATGCTGAAAAGCAGAAGTAGAAACTGGGGTGGAGGAGATGGAGGGAGGTAGGAACAAAAGAGCTGCTGGGAGCAAGGGCTCTTTAAAGATTTTTTTTTTTTTTTAAAAGCCAAGTGGGATGGAAGGTGCAAGCGAAGTAACGAACGAGCTTTGGTGGGTTAGAAGGGCAACAAGGAGAGCATAGGGGTGGGGATGTGAGTATGGAAGTAGCACCGAGGGGGGGGGATAAGAAAACACATGCACCTCCACTGAGTGCTTTAAAAAGAAAAGTAGTTTCCTATCCAATAAAAAAGATAAAGAAGCTACACACCAGGGCAGGGACAAATACAAAAAAGGAAAGCAGTCAAAATGCAAGCAAATGAGATTGACAAGAAAGCCAACCAATGGCAAGCAATTGGCTTCCCAAAATTCCACTGCGAGTATTGATATTATCCACAATAGGAATAGGTCTAGGACAAAAGACATCTAGAAACTATCTGTAGGCGAGACCTAATAAAAATGACTTGTGCTTGGGACACCCAGGGAACCAGCTTCACCAGCTGGCTCCAGACACTCCGGCACAGTTGGTGTCATAAATGAAAAATCTGCAGTATGTTTTACTTCCCTGAAGGAACGTGACAGGACCCTTGATGAGGCAATGATCTGATGGCTTGTGTAAAATAAGTGACTCTGGGAATCTCGGCCACTCAAGAGCTCCATTCTCTGTGCAGGGCAGCGCTTTATTTGTAAAAGAATGAGTGCCAATGGTCAAAGCTCTGCTCAGAAGTCCGTGGCCAGTGCTATTAAATGATGGTGTGCGAAATGCCGAGGCTGTGTAGCCTTGAATCCATTCCATTCAGCTGTAATTCACTACCAGATACCACCTGCCCTTTTACCTCACTCTTGCAGGTTCCTGCTTTCTTCCTTTTTGCTTGTTTTTTCTATCTATATCTTCCTCCTTCTTTCCCCTTTCTGTGTTTTTCCCTCTCTTGTTCTTGGTAAATGTCTGATGAGGAAAAACAAGTGCTGGTCCCCAAAAATGAGTGCAGGTGGCAAGGCCCGACTGGCCGTAACGGGTATCGGGCTTTTCCCCGGGAGGCTGGAAGGGTGGGGGCCGGTTTGTTAGTGGGGGGCTGGTTTTGTAGCAGTGCAGTAGTTTTAAAGGCACTGCAAAGTTCCTTGTATATCCAGCAGTTTTTGGGCCACAATAAAAGTGTCAAGATAACGCTGGTGATTAATGTACCTGCTGGAGAGATCTGGTTTTGTCTAGTGGCAGTTTTGACTCATCTAAGGTAGTGCAGCGGGTTAATATGCCTGCAGCAAAGAATGTGTACCATGAATATCAAAGAACAATATTTTATGTGCATAGCTCAGTCGGTTACTGCTTTTCTCACAGAGATTGTTTTGTTACTGTGCAATTCATAAGTTATAATTGTAGTCTAGCACAGTGAGCTATGAACTGCCATCAAAGAGCTGCATGCAAACTGCATGGTACAGGTTAGAGAGTTATGTTTTTTTTTCCAGTTTTCATTATCCTGATGTTGCAAAAAAAAAAAAGGTTTGTTTGGGTAGAAATAAATTATTTTTTATTAAAGTCAACCCTAACCACCGTGTTATGTTCTGAATCCTGAGTTTGTGCTTTTCTAAAACAGGCACTCTTAAAAAGGCCTATCATTATGGATGACATGTGAATCCTACACATTGTAGTCCCCTTTGTCTTATGTAACATTTTCTATACTCTGATTTACACATGTATGATTCATTGTCTCTGTATTTGTGTGTGATGTAAAGTGCTCAGACACCCTACACTGGTGTGAGAGGTGCTACAAAAAAACAAATACATGTGAGAGAGGGGCTATGAAGATATGATAATCACTGTTGGAGGTCATAGTGAGGGAATTATTGAAGAGCCCCTACAAAGATTATTGTATCCTGGTGCACAGTAAGGTCATCATTTACAATACTTTAAAAGCTAATACAATTGAATATATAATGACAAATGTGTTGTAGAATACACCATTTTCCCCCACATTTTCTTTGGGGGAGAATCCCCCAAAGCCCTCCTTTGTAGTGGTCAGCCTCACTCGCTGCACTCGCTATGCACCGGACGGGGGCTGGTCTGACAAACTGTTGCAGAGCTGCTTTTGGTTCCCAGTCCAGCCCTGGCCGGTGGACTCCACCTGCGACCATCAGCTCAAATTAAGCACTGGTGAAAGGAGATTGCCAAAAGTTGAGATCCTTAAATGTGATGAAGCAGCACCTTGCACCATCAGTTATGTCTAGAAGTGGAGGCACCTACTTGTAAGAGGCAATATCTATTCCAAGCAACACAAGATGGCTGCAGAACCACTCCTGCCTTGTTTAGTGGTTTCAAAAAACGTCTGTCCCTCCCAGACTGCAAGTGAGCATCTTTCTGGGTGGGACATAGTGCTACGGCCGCTGCTATGCTGTACATCACAAGTGTTGGTATGTGGTTGCACCCTATAAACATGACAGGGTGAGTTGTCTCTTCTCCGATGCTGAATTTGAGTACCGCCGCTGCCTCATCTTGATTCCACCTCACGCCCCTTTCCGCCACAACCCTACACTTCTTATCTCTTTATTACCCTCTTGTAGATTCTTATTCATCTTTGCCCCTGTTTTCTTAGCTTCTATTCCTCTTTCTTTCTCCTTTTTCTGCCGTTCTCTCTGTTCGCCTGCATTATACATGTTCCCTAGAAGTTGCACAAAGAAATTTGAATTAGGTGCATAAACCTACCGAGGTGTCTCACCAGCGCTGTGCATTACAATTGCCCAGACAGACCTCATAGAGCATCTTTCTCCATCTCTCCTACTCCAACTGACTATTTTATGTCGTCAGTTTCACTTCTGTGCTAAACTATTCCTGGTTTAATGTCACAGCTTCCCTTCAACTGGAAGCTGTTACAGGATGCGCAAAACCTGGCTCTATCCTATAGTGTGAAACTGTGGCTAAAAACATAACCGCGCTGTCGCACTGCCAACATCATTACAAGCCACAGTGATAAAGCACATATGCAGATCCCTGCAACTGTTATTAATATAGTCGTTCAATGCGGCCAGCCGGCGCTGCAGGCATCAACGCGCCGAACAAACAAGCAATATGGGGACCAAACACCTGGAAGCAGGAGAAAAATACATATTAGGTCCAGATTATCTCAACATGGATGCTACATGAAGCTAGAAACTCAAAAGCAAATGATGCAGGCAGGCAGAGACAAAGACACAGGGGTGCCATCTCGCTCACATTGTGTCTTAAATAAAGAATTAATGCTAGACAACCCCGGTATAGTTTGAAAGACGATGCAGTTATCTTTCTACAACCCACCAAACTTCATTTTTAATCTTCTACCACCTTAGGGGGTCCTAAAAAACTTCAATTACTTGTGTTTCTAGACAGAGGTGCCTGGCAAGCTCCCAGTTGCACCATTATTGTACTTAAAGGCGATCTCAGCCTCCTGGGTGCAGCTCTGCTGGCTGTAAACAAGCATTTATCACAAATCTAGAACTTTCTCAAGTCCCAAAGCAAATGATTACCAAGCTGGCGAGATCCTTCACATGATTGACAACAAAGGACTGCCACAATCTAACAGCCTCTGCGGCTTCTTATTTAGTGTGGTCACTCATTAAACTAAACCTTTACTGGCCCAAACCGATGCTTCATTCACTGTTTCAAGACCAAAATCGAAGCTAAAAGTGGGGAACATGACCCCAGTTATAGGTCTACTATTGCACCAAGGGGTGCACTGAATTTAAATCAAAATGCAGGAAGAAATCCCCCCCGGCAATCATAAGTGTTATAACACCTGAAAGAATGATGGAGACAAATCAACGGTGATGTAATCAATTCAAACTACAAAGCAGCCTTAAACAAGTGCGACACATTCCCTTCATTAGCACAGAGCCGAGTTGCTTATATGTAGAAATATCCTTACTCCAGGAAGCATGTAACAGCATAGCCCTTTTCTTTCTCACCAAAATGGGGCTCATAAGAATTGGTGGCTTGAAAACTAGAATGGAATGCCAACTGTTGAGCTTTATATAAACAACTCTTTTCTGGTTCAAACCACCAGTGATAGAGTACACTATCGTTAAAAAACCCCAAAACACTGAAATATACCCTTTATAATTTAGTCAACTAACTATAAGTTGCGCCCACATCATGTACTGCATATGACCTTACATATCACCTCACTAAGGACATGTTAAATTACATCATTGGTGACATCACTCCTTAGAGTCAACGAACAGCATTGTTGCTATTACTTGTGAGTACTGCACTCCTCCTAAATAATTTTTAAAAAAAGGCAATGGGAGGTTGGGGAATGAGCGTACGTGGATGGTCGGGTATGTATGTCATGTCTGATGTCATAAGCAATGCATGATGTGGGCACAAGGTAAAGTTAGTTGACTGATCTATCACTAGTATATTACAGTTTTTTTGTTGTTATTTTAACGTTTCTTTTTTTTTCTCCTTTGAACACCTAACCATAAGATCACTTAAACTTTGTTTTTTTCACTGAATGTCTAGTTGTTTTAATGTAAATTAAGGTCTTAGCACCTAACCTAACTATAACATCACTTTAACCTTTGTGTATGTGTGTGTGTATTATCTACTGGCGGTCGCCAGTAGATAGTTATAGTTAGGACCTATTTTCCATAGGAAATCCGCGACATTCTATTTGAAATAACTCTTGCGTCGGTTGACGGATCTTCGCGAAATTTTCAAACTTTATGGCCCGCTCCGGTCCGCTCCTACCCTGGCGGGGGCCGAGAAAAAAGGGGGGTCCCAAAACGTGTTTTCCCCATTCATTTTCCCATAGGAAACTTTAGACACGGCTACAGCCCGAACTGCTGAACGGAATTACACCAAATTTGGCAAAGAGGTAGTTCTTGGTTCAGAAAGAACCCTTTTTGTTAAATGGTGTAAATCCGTTCAGTAGTTCCTGTGAAAATCAAAATGAAAATCACATATATATCTATGGCCGCGTCGGATTCGCGCACCCTCCCGATCACGAGCTGCATGCTAATTGGCTGTCAACACTCCAAATCAGGAAGTGTTGGCAGCCATTTTGTCCCTCGGTAGAACCGAGGGACAGAAACAAGTGCGCAAAGCGCAAAAGGGGGCAGGGTAGAAACACCCTGACCCCTAGGTCTGCTCAGGGGGTCCCACAAGGACCCCCTGGGCAGAAAAAGCATTTTTTTAAAAAATCAGGCGGGATGCGCTTAGGGTGCGCGAATCCCGCCGAGAAAAAAAAATCGCAAGTGTGCAAACGCACAAAGGGGCAGGGTAGAAACACCCTGACCCCTAGGTCTGCTCAGGGGTCCCACAAGGACCCCCTGGGCAGAAAAAAGCATTTAAAAAAAATCGGCAGGATGCGCTCAGGGTGCGCGGATCCTGCCGGAGAAATCGAGCGCGGTCTCCCGCGCTCGATAGTTTATTTGCCCCGGGTGGGCCAAGTCCCGGGGGCATGGTGGGGGGGTTTAGATTTAATGTGGGGGCCTCTAAGGCGCCCCGAGGACCGCCACCCCCCCCGGGCTTTAGAAAATAATGGTGCGGGAGGGCTCTTTGCCCTCCCGCAGCCCCGGGGACCGCCACCCCCGGGCTTCTTTTTAAAAAATTTAACCTGTGTGGGGGGCTCCAGCCCCCACACGCCCGGGAACCGCCACCTCCCGGGGCACTAAAGATTTGAATATGGGGGTCCGTTACGGACCTCAAAGCCCCGGGGACCACCACCTCCCCGGGGCTGTGCACTGGATGGGAGGGGGCCGCGCGGCCCCCTCCTGGAGCCCTTGATGGCCCTGGGGACCACCACCCCCAGGGCCGGCTCCTGCAGTGTCCCGGGTGCCTACCCCGGGACACTGTAGTTTGCTATGACAGGACGGGAGCCTCGCGGCTCCCGTCCTGTCATAGCAAGTCTTGTTTGCATTTTGAAAGAGAGAGCAGGAAACCTGCTCTCTCTTCAAAATGCAACTAATTGCTTTTCCACATGGGGAGCAGCATGTTAGCTGCTCCCCATGTGGAAAGCAATGCCGGCTCGCGCAGGAGGCGGGGAGCCGGCTGGGACTGTGGGGGATTGGGGACCCCCACAGTCCCCAACCAGAGGCCAGGCCCCGGGGGTGGGGTCCCCGGGGCCATAAGTGGCCTGGGAGGGGGCCACGCAGCCCCCTCCCCAAATAAAAAAAAAAAATTAAAAAAGGGCAAGGCCGGCCCCGGGGGATGGGGTCCCCGGGGCCTTAAATGGCCTGAGGAGGGGGGCCACGCAGCCCCCGTCCAAAATAATTTGAAAAAAAATCGAGGGCATGCCCCGGGGGATGGGGTCCCCGGGGCCAATACAGGCCCAAGGAAGGGGGGCCACGCAGCCCCCTTCCCGTTTTTTTTTGGGGAATTTAAAAATAAAATAAAATGCACAGGCCCTGGGGGATGGGGTCCCCGGGGCCAAAAGTGGCCAAGGGAAGGGGGGCCACGCAGCCCCCTCCCATTAAAAAAAAAAACGACTGGCATCGTGCCGGAGGCCCCGCCCTCCTCCTGCAGTACTCTGCAAACGCGCTCTCTAGCGCGCTTTTAAGAAGGGAGGTAATACCCCTTGAATACTGGGGTTCTTGGGGCCAACTAGCCCACCAGGAACCTCCAGTATCGCCAGGGGCTGCGTTGCAGAGAGGTGTACAGAGGCCACGCCCCTTTTACACCTCTCTGCAACGCAGCTCTGTGGCACTTTTAGAAGTACATGGTGGGCTAGTTGGACTCCAGGGACCCTCAGGATTCAAGGGGACTTAATCCCCAACTTAAAACGCACCACGGGGCACGTTTGCACAGTGGTGAAGGGAGGGCGGGGCTTCAGGTGACATGTGTGCAAACAGGCCCCGTGGCGCGTTTTAAGATGGGGAATTAAACTCCTTCAATCCTGAGGGTCCCTGGGGCCAACTAGCCCAACAGGCTACGTCCAGAAAGCGCCACAGAGCTGCATTGCAGAGAGGTGCAAAAGGGGCGTGGCCTCTGAACACCTCTCTGCAACGCAGCTCCCTGGCGCATACTGGAGGTACAGGGTGGGCTAGTTGGACCCCAGGGACCCTCATGATTCAAGGGGACTTAATCCCCCAACTTAAAACGCGCCACGGGCGCGTTTGCACAGATGTCACCTCAGGCCCCGCCCCCTCCCTTCACCATTGTGCAAATATTCCTCTAAAATCAGCCGAACTACGAATTCCGATTTACTCATCTGTTATCAGGAGAGACCTCAGTGCTGCATCTTTCAGCCCAGTACTGATCCTGAAAAGTAATTTTAACCGTACTTACCAGTAACTTGAATTTCCTTCCATAGGATATCATTGCCTGCTTTTTGCTGAAAAAGTTTCTAAGTGTCGATTTTTGAAACATACAAATATTCCTCTAAAATCAGCCAAAATACGAATTCCGATTTACTCACCTGTTATCAGGAGAGACCTCAGTGCTGCATCTTTCAGCCCAGTACTGATCCTGAAAAGTAATTTTAACCGTACTTACCAGTAACTTATATTTCCTTCCATAGGAATCCATTGTCTGGTTTTCAGCAGAAAGGTTTCAAAGTGTTGATTTTCACAAACTACAAATATTCCTTAAAAATCGCCTGTATGACTTAAACGCATTCTTTCAACTGTTTACAGGAGATGCACCAGTGCTGGATACAGGATCCACCACTGAGTAAGAAAAAGTAACGATAACACTACTTACCTGCTAAGTGAATTTCCTCCCATATGATAACATTGGTGATTCTATGTGAAAAGTTTCTAAGTGTCAACTTTTAAAATACAATAATATTCCTTAAAAATCACTACTGTAACCAAAACGCTTTTACTCAACTGTTTACAGGAGATGTCCCAGGACTGAATCTAGGATCCAGTCCTGTGGTTAGAAAAGTAATCCATAAAGTAACTAATTGCATTTAACTAGAAATTCACATTGAGCTCAATGTTGCATTGTGTTTGAAATTGTGTTGCCCATTGCAACAACTGTAACTACTATACTTAAAAGTCTATTGCCTATTTGCAAAGTATTTAAACTAAAGTAATTCATTCTGAGAAAGTATATTTTGTAATGTAATGTATAATGTAATTACAATGTAATTTAAAAATAAAATATGTAAAAATAAATAGTTTAAAAAAATGTAGTAAATCAGTATCAAAAAAATAAATATAACAATTAATACATTTAAAAATTGTCATTTACAAAACCTTTGAAAGTCACTGAAAAAAACCATAGGTTTCAGACATGTTATAGTTAGGAATTAGCATTTAAAAACCTTTGAAATTCACTGAAAAAACCATAGGTTTCAGACACGTTATAGTTAGAAATTAGCATTTAAAAAACCTTTGAAATTCACTTAAAAAACCATGGGTTTTAGGGACAGTTCTAGTTAGTTGGACATTTCACTCGTACAAAACCATAGAAATTCCCCCGTTATAGTTAGTTCAGCTAACTATAACTCGTGCCCCCGCAATGCACTGCTGATGACGTCACATATTACATCACTCATGACATGGTCAGTGACATCACTGATGACATCACTGATGACATCTCAAATGACATCACTGATGACATCACTGATGACATCATCCACGTGATAATCTGATGCACCTCCTCACACCCTGATATAACCTTTGATACACCCACTCTAAATTACAGACTGCCATTCGCAAAACCATAGACACTCCAACATCAATAACTACATACCCACTCACTGATTCTTAGGTCTACACACACATCCACTCACTCACCCGTACAGTCACTCATACTTACGGTCACTCAGTACAGGACTATCATATGCACTCATACTCCTATATAGACACTCAAACACCGCCACTCATCCATAGAGGTACTCACACACCTAGTCAGTCATGCAAATAATTAAACACACTGCCAAATTACTCACCTATACAGTTATACACACACCAGCTCACTTACTCATACAAATACTAGCACATTCTTACGCTCTTATACAATCACTGATACAAGCACACACTCGTCCATACAGTCACTCTCACAATCACACACTCTTGCTTATAGCTATTTATATACTCCAACACACATATATACTGCCTTTCACATATGTAGTTACTCACACATGTACCACTGGGACATACATTCACTCACAAACACACTCTTACACACACTTACCCACCCATACAGTCTATCACAGATGCACTCTTGAAACCATCCACCCAGTGAATCACCCACTCACACATCTATGCACAGAGTCGCACACACCCCACCCACACAAACACTCAGGCACCCATACAGATACTCAGACAACTAATCAATAACTCATATAGACACTCATGTAGCTATTCACAAACCCATGCAGCCACTTACACAGCAATAGACAGACGGATACAGACATTCACCCAGTTTAGTCACTAACCCATGCATTCAGTAAGATACGTTTAATCACTCACTTATAGAGTTAGTCACGCACCTACTAAATCATCCATACAGACACTTATACACCCACTCATTCTTCAATACGCCTTTCCCTATATATATTAAACATATTTAAACTTTAAAGAAACACACAGTCACTGGATGATGTCATCAGTGATGTCATTTGAGATGTCATCAGTGATGTCATCAGTGATGTCACTGACCATGTCATGAGTGATGTAATATGTGACGTCATCAGCAGTGCATTGTGGGGCGAGTTATAGTTAGCTGAACTAACTATAACGGGGGAATTTCTATGGTTTTGTACGAGTGAAATGTCCAACTAACTATAACTGTCCCTAAAACCTATGGTTTTTTAAGTGAATTTCAAAGGTTTTTAAATGCTAATTTCTAACTATAACGTGTCTGAAACCTATGGTTTTTTCAGTGAATATATATATATATGAATCACCTCCTGTAATCAATCCAAAAGGACCAGGTGCAGACACCTGTAATCTCCAGATGTAAGTTCCTTTATTTTGCATTGTCCGGCATGACGCATTTCAATCACTCTGTGACCTTGCTCACATATGCACAGCGCCATCATGAATTCATTTAAATACAGTTCACTTGTCAGTACACCAATGAAAGACTGTGACTCTTAGGGCCAGATGTACGACCAATTTTAGCATGCGCAAACGGGTTAGCGACCCGTTTGTGCATGCTAAAATTGGAATGGTCATGTACTAACACAATTTTGCAAGTCGTAAATGAATTGCGACTCGCAAAAAAGTGTTTAGAGACTCACTATTTGGAAGGGGTGTTCCCTTCCACATAGCGACTCTCTAACCCATGTACGAATGTTTTGCAACCGCAATTGTGGTCGCAAAACACTCGCAAATTACCACCCTCTTCAAGAGGGTGGTAATGGAGTCGCAAATGGGAAGGGGTCCCCAAGGGACCCCTTCCCCTTTGTGACAGGCTCTGAAAATATTTTTAAGGGCAGGAAGAAAACGTTTCATTTTTTTTTTAAATGCATCCCGTTTTCCTTTAAGGAAAACGGGCTGCATTAAAAAAAAAATGCTTTATTTAAAAGCAGTCCAAGACATGGTGGTCTGCTGAGCCCAGCAGGCCACCATCCCATGGAGGGCCTGTCATTCCCAATGGGCTCGCAAATTGCGAGAGGCTCATTAATATTCATGAGCCTCGCAATTTGCGACCCCATTGGGAATCGCAAACAGTGTTAAACACACTGTTGTACATTAGATTTAGCGCCTCGCAATTTGCGACTCGCAATTTGTTGCAAATTACAAGGCGCTGAACCCAATGGTCGTACATCTGGCGCTTAGGGGCCGATTCCGATTCGGGCCGGAAATCTCTCCAACCGAGCCGGACCCGGAGAGATTTCCGACCGAATCGGACCCGTGCAGTCCGACCGAACGAGTACGATGCGTCCGTATGCTATCGTACTCGAGTCGGTCGGACTCCCATTGAAGTCAATGGGACCCGGTCGTACAACGTGTACGCGGGCTCCCATTGCCTCAATGGGTTCGAGGCGGACAAGGGCGCCCCCTACAGCGGGTACGCGGCGAAGCAACTCGCGCCGTACACGCACAGGTAGGGGAGACCCATGGGTCCCCCCTGTGTGCGACTCGCACGGCTACGCGCACAGGGGGTCCGACACGGACCCCTAAGTACGGCTCCGACTGCTCTTTCGAGCCGGACGGCGCGTGTCGGTCGGACTGCTCGCGGCGCGCATCGTACTTACCCGGCCGGGGAACGTCTCCATTGCGCGGTGCGAGTCGTGTCCGAGCGAGTCTGTCGGTGCGGTTTGACCCAGGAACGAGTCGGTCGGAGCGGTTGGGACGCCCGAACGAGTCGGTCGGCGATTTCGCATCGTATTCGCTCGTCCGGACGCACGAATCGGTCGGGAAATAGGGCTCCGAATCGGATCCGGTTAAGCCGAATCCGATTCGGAGCCCTACCGGCCGAGATCGGAATCTGCCCCTTTTAGTCTTTCAACCCTTGCAATTGCGATGTTGCAATCCCTTGCAGACATCTAAAAATTACATGTGTAAATAGTTACATTCATTGATAATAGTTACATTGCATGTGGGTGGATTGCTTTAACAAAAACCATTAATGTACCTTGTACAAAGTAAAATGCCAAAATTTTAATTTTTTCAAAATGTTAAATCATTCAATGAGTCACTATATACTTGCTTAAATTCAGCTTTTCTCATAACTTGAAACATATTTCAGAAACTCTAGTCACCGGTTAATAAACCATGACACCCAGCTTATGCAGTTCCAAACAACTTATTCAATGAGTATTTTGTACATCTTACAGTAATTGTTCGGAACTGGACATAATTTGCCTCGTCTATTAGGGACATTTTCTACAATTGGACACACTTTTTCCATCTTAGTAAAGCCCATGTGGGCCCACGACTGATAATCACATAAATCTTGATTTTGGATAGGCCTAATGCTTATTTACTGTTACATACCACCTGGGAGGCTAATATTGCCCTGCAGTGTCATCGAATATGTTCGGTTTTACACTAAATATTGGGTCATAATCCCTGATTTCAATGATTAGTGTTTTGGTCCTTAGGTCCACTGGGTGCATCCAGTTCCTCAACTCATCTGGTGCTAGATGCAAGCTGTATCCTGAGTGTAACCATCTCAGGGATGCTATTAGATCAGCTGAATTACAAGAATGAATATAATTCCTCTTCTGCAATAAGCCCATTTGGGAATTTGGTATTCAAATTGACAAAGTATTTGCATTCTAGTTGTCTTAATTGTCTCTCACTGTTCCCCCCCTCACAGACCTTGGCACAGCATCAATCATATAGTACGATAGGTGCCCCGGGTCATTGCTGTGTAAACCATGAATGTTTCTAGCCACTGGGTACGTCCAGTCCTCATTTCTTACTGCTCTCAAATGTTGTAAGATACTGCAGTGAACCTGCAGGAGAGTATTGCCGATGTATAGCAGACCCCATTTGCAAGACAGCACATATACCACAAAGGGTGCAGAGAAAGAATATCAAGGTAAAAATATCGAATAGCACAAATATCGTGGTAAAAATATCGTGGGTCAAGAATATTGACAGTAAAATCCTCGTGGTCAAGAATATCAATTTTAGGTAAGTAATATCCATTTAAAAAATATCGAAGTGTTTAATATCGTTTGTAAAAATATAGGGGCCGATTCCGATTCGGGCCGGAAATCTCTCCGACCGAGCCGGACTCGGAGAGATTTTCGACCGAATCGGACCCTAGCAGCCCGACCGAACGAGTACGATGCGCACGTATGCCATCGGACCCGATTCGGTCGGACTCCCATTGAAGTCAATGGGAGCCTGTCGTACAACGCGTACGCAGGCTCCCATTGACTCAATGGGTGCGAGGCGAACAAGGGCGCCCCCTACATCGTGTACGTGGCGAAGCGACTCGCGCCGTACACGCACAGGTAGGGGGGACTCATGGGTCCCCCCCTGTGTGCGACTCGCGCGGCTACGCGTATAGGGGGGTCCGACACGGACCCCCGAAGTACAGCTCCGACTGCTCCTTCGAGCCGGACGGCGTGAGTCGGTCGGACTGCTCGCGGCGCGCATCGTACTTGCCCGGCCGGGGAACGTCTCCATTGCACGGTGCGAGTCGTGTCCGAGCGTGTCGGTCGGAGCGGTCGGCTTTCGCGTACGAGTCGGTCGGTGCGGTTGGGTCTCGCGAACAAGTCGGTCGGAGATTTCGCATCGTACTCGCTCGCCCGGATGCACGTACGAATCGGTCGGGACCCAGGGCTCCGAATCGGATCCGGCAAAGCCGAATCCGATTCGGAGCCCTACCGGCCGAGATCGGAATCGGCCCCATAGTTGTTAAAAATATCGATTTTTTATTAATGTAATGTATTTTAGTATATATTTTATATGTGTGTGATGTTTGTTTTTTTGTATAAGAATTGTTTGTATTTTTATTATGTGTTAAAATTTTAGTAGTTAATAAAAAAATTTAAATTGAATTTTACGTTTTTAGTTCCGTAGCGGGTTGTGGGTTTCTAGGGAATAGGGTGGGAAGTAATTTATTTATATACATTTTATTGATTATTTATAGTAGTTATTAATTTTTTATTTTTTTTATTTTGTGTTTTTAGTTGTGGGTTTATAGGGGAATAGGGTGGGAAGTAACTTATTTTTTATTGATGAATTATTAATTAGTTAATTAATTTTAATTAATTAATTAGTAATTAATGATGGTAATTGTGAAAATTAATTTTAGGTGTGTGTTGTGGTGTTTATGGGTGTAAATAGTGGGAAGGGTGGGAAGTAATTTATTTTTTCTTGATGAATTAGCTAATTAATTTAAATTAGTTAATTAGTAATTAATTATGGCAATTGTGAAATTAATTTTAGGTGTGTGTTGCGGTGTTTATAGGTGTAAATGGTGGGAAGGGTGGGAAGTAAATTATTTTTTATTGCTGAATTATTAATTAGTTAATTAATTTAAATTAGTTAGTAATTAATTATGGTAATTGTGTAATTAATTTTAGGTGTGTGTGTTGTGGTGTTTATTAGGTGTAAATGGTGGGAAGGGTGGGAAGTAATTTATTTTTTCTTGATGAATTAATTAGCTAATTAATTTAAATTAGTTAATTAGTAATTCATTATGGTAATTGTGAAATTAATTT
This sequence comes from Calotriton arnoldi, assembly GCA_963921515.1. Classification (NCBI taxonomy): domain Eukaryota; kingdom Metazoa; phylum Chordata; class Amphibia; order Caudata; family Salamandridae; genus Calotriton; species Calotriton arnoldi. The sequence goes on along the minus strand of CAWUFW010000894.1, from coordinate 1,424,709 downwards.
TAGGTGTGTGTTGCGGTGTTTATAGGTGTAAATGGTGGGAAGGGTGGGAAGTAATTTATTTTTTATAGATGAATTGAAAATTAGTTAATTAATTTAAATTAGTTAATTAGTAATTAATTATGGTAATTGTGTAATTAATTTTAGGTGTGTGTGTTGTGGTGTTTATTAGGTGTAAATGGTGGGAAGGGTGGGAAGTAATTTATTTTTTCTTGATGAATTAATTAGCTAATTAATTTAAATTAGTTAATTAGTAATTAATTATGGTAATTGTGAAATTAATTTTAGGTGTGTGTTACGGTGTTTATAGGTGTAAATGGTGGGAAGGGTGGGAAGTAATTTATTTTTTATAGATGAATTAATAATTAGTTGTTAATTAATTTAAATTAGTTAATTAGTAATTAATTATGGTAATTGTGTAATTAATTTTAGGTGTGTGTTGTGGTGTTTATAGGTAAAAATGGTGTGAAGGGTATGAAGTAATTGATTTTTTATTGATGAATTATTAATTATTTGTTAATTAATTTAAATTAATTATTTAGTAATTAATAATCGTAATTGTATTAATTTTAGGTGTGTGTTGTGGATATTATAGTGTTAAAGAATGTGTACTCAATGGATGTTTATTATCTTTTTTTATTAATAATATATTTTACATTCATTATTAATTATGTTAATTAATTTCAATAAAAATGTTGATGTCTTTTTTATTGGTGTGGTGTTATCGGATAGGAAATAAAATACATACATTTATGTTTTAAATAATTTGTTTGTGAACATTTATTCCTTTTAAATAAATATTGTTTATAAATGTATTTATTATTTGTTTTAATACATATTTGTAGGTTTTTGTTATATAAAAAAAATTCGTATTTGTAAAGCGCGAACTACTCACCCTTACGGGTCTCAAGGCGCTGGGGGACGTCGTGGCAATTAAGTGAGCTATTGCCCAGAGTCACATGGTGCTGAGCTGAGCTGCCGCCGGGGCTCGAACCGTGAGCCCTGTGCTCCGAAGTCAGCTGCCCTGGCCGCTGCACCACACCTCTCCACTCCACTATATGTAATTAACATTATAATATGTGTTCTTTTTATATGTTTAATATATTTAATTGTATGTTTTTAAAATATTGTTTATTTATTTTTAAGATTTTTTTTTTTTTTTAATTGTTTAAATGTTATTAGTAATTTTTGTTTTTCTACTATCCAATACTTTTCTTACTGTTGCACTCACTCTAGTGGGAATAGTAATTTTTACCCCTCAGCTATCCAAACTTTTCCCTACTGTACTACTCATTGGAGTGGGAATAGTAATATTTACGCCTCCGCTATCCAATACTTTCCCTACTGTTGCACTCACTGGAGTGGGAATCGTAATTTTTACACTTCCGCTATCCAGCACTTTCCATACTGTTGCACTCACTGGAGTGGGAATAGTAATTTTTTCCCCTCCGCTATCCAATACTTTCCCTACTGTTGCACTCACTGGAGTGGGAATAGTATTTTTTACCCCTCTGCTATCCAGCACTTTCCCTACTGTTGCACTCTTTGAAGTGGGAATAGTAATTTTTACCCCTCCGCTATCCAGCACTCTCCCTACTGTTGCACTCACTGGAGTGGGAATAGTAAATTTTACCCTTCCGCTATCCAGCACTTTCCCTACTGTTGCACTAACTGGAGTGGGAATAGTAATTTTTACCCCTCGGCTATCCAATACTTTCCCTACTGTTGCACTCACTGGAGTGGGAATAGTAATTTTTACCCCTCCGCTATCCAATATTTTCCCTACTCTTGCAATCACTGGAGTTGGAATAGTACATTTAATTCTTCTACTATCCAACATTTACCCTACTTTTGCACTCTTTGGAGTGGGAATAGTATATTTTACCCCTCCGTTATCCAACACTTTCCCTACTGTTTCACTCTTTGGAGTGGGAATAGTAATTTTTACCCCTGCGCTATCCAACACTTTCCCTACTGTTGCACTTAGTGCAGTTGGAATAGTAAATGTAATTGTTTCGCTATCTATCATTTTCCCTACTGTTGTATTTATTGTGTTGCAAAATGTACATTTTAATTTTGTTTTATTAGTTTAAAATGTTAATTAGTTATAGAATTTTTTTTTTAATTATTGATATATGTATATATTTTATTTTTATATAGTTTAAAAGTTTGAAAAAATTACATAAAGATAATAGTTAATAAATTTTAAAGTAAATATAAGTTATTTATGAATTGTTATGTTTGTGTGTTTATATTTTTTTAATTAAGTGAAATTTTTATATTTAGTTATAATGTATATTAAATTTAATTTATTTTGTTAAAGATATTAATATTTTATATTTTTAATATATATTATTTTAATTATATTTTTAAATCAATATTTTTTACATCTATATTTTTAACTTCGATATTTTTGATTCAATGTTTTTGTACTTACCTGTTTAAGTATAGGGAGTTGATATTTTTACTATCTATATTTTTTGTTGATATTTTTACCATCAATGTTTTTACCATCGATATTCTATTAGTGAACCACCACAAAGTCTGTCTTGCAGTTAAATGATTCCTTGATCCTTAAGTGTGTAGGACTGAACGGTGTTGTGTATTCTCTAGTGTTCACTCCATATGTTCAAGCTTTACATCCGTGACACTAATCAAACTCATTGTCCTGTTGTAACCATATTGCCTCACTGACAACCTCCAGACTGCTGCGTACCAATTCATCCTTCATGGAAAATGCATTTCTATCTGTGAGATATTTAGTGCACCCCAGGGCTGAGTCCCCTTTGATCAAATGCCAGTGTTTTTGTACAATCTTCCTGATTTGCCCTTCCTGCAGGTCATCATCATACTGCTGCAGAAGGTGTTGTGTCAGAGTAGCCACGCTGCTTAAATCATCCAATCATTTCATCTCTGCCTACATTCCAGTCTTCAAGAAGACTGCAGTTCCTTTTTAGTATTAACAGTTCTCCATAAGGAATGCTGGTCTTTTATGTGTGCAGCATGGAAACTGTGGGCATGCAGAGTTGAATAACTTGGTCTGTAGTTTACCCTCACTCACAAACACTTGTACGTCAAGGATTTCTGCATGGGTTTAACTAATATTCCCTGTGAAGCATAAGTTCAGGTCATTTTGATTGATTAATTCAACAAATTCGGCAGCCGACTTGTATGACCCCCTCCAAATAATGAAGCGATTATCGATAAAATGTAACCAGCTGATAACATGCTCTTCCCACATTTTGCTGTGATCTTGGAGGGGGACCTGCTCCTCCCACCAGCCCATATGCAAACAATCATAGCTGGGGGCAAAGCAAGTACCCATAGCCATACCACGTACTTGTCTGAACACCTGATTTATGAAAAGAAAATAATTATTGCTGAGTCACCACCTAATCATAGACAATAACATTACAGTGTGCTTGTACAGATTGATCTGGTTTGTAAAAAGTGCTCAACAGCTCGAATTCCATCCTCATGGTTGATACGGGTGTACAGTGCTGATATATCCAAAGTTATTAATAGATAATCATTACACCAAGGAATGTCATATATATGTTTTAAAAAATCACCAATCTCCTTGATATACGAGGATAGGCTCCGAACGTATGTTAGTAAGAAATTATCTATATAGATCGAGGTATTATCAAACAAGCTCCCTTTGACAGAAATGATCGGTCACCCTGGGGGCGCAGTTGCATTTTAATGGATACTGGTTAATTAACCCCATATTTTTCCATTCCACCAACTCGGCATGGTATTGGGTTTTCACTCTACGCACACTTTCAAAGTCACTTCTGACATAACAGTTTGGATCATTCAGCTGCTTATAAGCTTCAGTGGTAAGCATTTCGACAGGCCAAAGGACAATGTTCCCTTCTTTGTCAGAGTTTTGCATTACCACCTGTTTACAGTCATTCCGTTTTTTAATCAGATTATAATATGCTCACTGCTGGTAATTCATTTTACCATGACTCTCAATGATCCGCTCATGTAGGATCTTCAACTCCCCAGCACGCAGTCATGAAATGTATCTATAGAATCCCTGAGCAATGTTGGTGTGATTGTGGAAACCAGTTTGAACGGCATTTCAGTGTTTCCATACACGTCTAAATTCAATTCATCAATCCTTTGTTCATCCCCAGTGTGCTGTGAGATGTCCATTGTTTCATTACCAATTCTTGGAGCTCTCGTAAAAGCCTCACATCAGAGACCAGCAAGTTTGTTTTTTCCATTTCAGTCACTTCTCTTCTGATTTGATGTTTCTTTTTTAGGAGGTGATATTCGGCCAGCTTCAGTTTTCTGACTAGTTTGTATATATCGACTCTTGTTTGTGCATATTTCATATTGCTTGTGGGGCTCGGTTTATGACGGGAGGATGAAAAATAAATGGTAATGTATTACCTATTTATTTTTTTACCTTTGGGGGTAATCTAAGTGAGGCGACAGAGGAGCCTTCCCTGATTTGGATACTGTTTGCTGCTGTGCTTGTGCTTTCAGTTCAATGTTTAACTGATCAATTTTAGCTTGCAGTGAGTTCCTGTCAATTTCAGCATACTTGACTGTTATTTTCCTTTCAGCGCATTGATATCTACATAGGATTATTTACATATTATCCAGTTGAGGTCGCCACTGGGTCGTTCTAGTTAGGTCAGCTGTTTCATAGGAAAACCATTTTTTGTATTGCTAATAACTTTGGCCCTGTTTTACAAATTTCTGGAAAACTTTCTAAAAAGGTGCTACTTTTTGACTAGTTTGTGCATGGAAAGTTTCAGTGTGATCCATCAAGCGGGGGCCGAGAAAAAAGGGGGTACCAAAACACAAAATCCCCATGCATTTTCAATAGACTTCGTTTAGAAGGGCTACAGCAAAACCTGCTGAATGGAATTACACCAAATTTGGCAGGACACTAGATCTTGGCCCACACATTGTGCTCTTTGTGATTTATTGTAAATTCGTTCAGTAGTTTTTAAGAAATTAAGGCTTACAAATATTTATATATCTGGATCGTTGGGTCCGTGGGAGCGCCAATTTAAAAATGAAGTGTTCTGATTGGCCCAGGGAGCTCTTTTTCCCTTGGGCCAATTCACTCCTGCAGGAGTCAAACTACCACAAGCGCACTGATTGGCTGCCAGCAACATCAGGAAACTTTTGTTGGGAGCCATTACAGGACTCGGGGACTTAGTCCCCTGTGCTGAAGTAGTGAATCACCAAAAAATATAAGGGGGCAGGGTATACCTACCCAGAGGACCACCTGGGCCAAAATAAAAAAAAAGTCAGCAGTTTATGCCATGATCCCGCAGGACTGGGAAAAAAACTTTATTCAAGGATTGGGGCGTGCGGCCCCCCCTCCCCGAGCCATTATAGGCCCTGAGGAGCCCACCACTGGGCCGCATTTAACTAGGGGAGGGGGCAAGAGGCCCCACTCGAAGAGCTATTATAGGACTTGGCGAGCCAGCCCCTCACCCCCCCCCCCCGGGTCCAGAATCTTTCAAAAAGGGGAGGGAGCCACACAGCCCCTTTCGATGAGATGTTATAGGGTCCGGGGAGCCTACCCCCAGGACCAAAAATCACAATAGAAGGGGAGTGGCCATGCAGTCCCCATCCCCGCTCCATTATAGGACCTGGGGAGCACCCCCAGAGTTAAGATTTACCAAAAAAGGGGAGGGTGCCTGTGTGGCCCCTCTCCCCGAGCATTGAAAAGGACCTTAGGACCTCATCCCCAGGGCCTCTAACTTCCAAAAAGGAAGGGGGGACACGTGGCACCCCTCCCTGAGCCATTAATGGCCCGGGGATCCTATCCCCTGGGGCCGGCTCACTTGCTGTGTCCCTGGAAGCCCACATCTGGGACACAGCGGTTTCACTGTTCACACTGGCGCTTGCAGGGAAACCTGTTTGCTCACAGCAGGCGGGAGCTTTAAAAATGCTTGCACTGGCTGGGAACAGACTTGTATTCTATTTCCCTACCCGCACTGATGAAACAAAGCACACAACAGCTATTTATGCCGCTCCCTCCGGGCGGCAGCAATATCTTGATCTGTTTCCCTGCCCGCATCAGTGCAGGCAGGGAAACCGATCAAAAGTCTCCTCCCAGCGGGCAAGAGCATTTTCAAAGCTTCCACCCACTGAGAGCAGACTTTGGGGCCGATTCCGATCTCGGTCGGAAGCTCTCCGAACGGGATCCGGCCGGAAAAAGTACGAGCCGTACGCGTTTTTTCCGACCGACTCGTACAGCTGTCCGACCGAGCGAGTACGATGCGAATGTACGCGTGTGTTCCGACCGAACCGTTTCCGGATCCGAACCGCTCCGACCGACTCGTACGGAAATGAATCGCACCATGCAATGGAGACGTTATCCGACCGAGCGAGTACGATGGACGCGTCGAATAGCCGGATCGAGTCGGAGCGTCCGGCTCGAAAAAGCTCCCGGAGCCGGACTTGGGAGGTCCGAGCCGGACCCCCTGCACCCGTAGCCGTACGAGTCGAATACAGGGGGGACCCAAGGGTCCCCCCTAAACATGCATGTACGGTGCGAGTTGCACCGACGCGTACACACTGTAGGGGGCGCACTTGTTTGCGACGTACCCATTGAGTCACTGGGAGCCCATGTACGCGTAGTACGACCGGCTCCCATTGACTTCAATGGGAGTCCGACCGAATCGAGTCCGGCAGCATGCGGCCGCATCGTACTCGCTCGGTCGGACTGTAGGAGTCCGGCTCGGTGGGAAATCTCTCCGGATCCGGCTCGGTCGGAGAGTTTTCCGACCCAGATCGGAATCGGCCCCTTAGTGTTTGCTAGTTTAGTAAATGCTCCCATCAGACGGGAGCGAACACAAGTATTCCTGCCCCCTCGGGTGCAGGCAGGCAAACTACTGTGTCGCGGGGGTATGCTCCCTGGGACACAGCAAGTGAGCCAGCCCTGGGGGATTGGACCTTCGGAACCATTAATGGCTCCGGGAGAGAGGCCATGTGACACCCCTCCCTTTTTGTACAGTTAGCTGTCCTGGGGGATGAGGTTCCCAGTGCCTTTTTTAAGGCTCAGCGAGGGGGGCCGCTTGCCCTCCCTCCCCCCTTTTTGGTGAAATTTGGTCCCAGGAGTGGGCTTTTCAGGGTGTAATATGGCTCGGGGATGGGGGCCTGCAGCCCCCTCCCCTAGTTTGATAAAGTTTGGCCCTGGGGTGGGCTCCCTGAGGCCTATATTGGCTCCGGAAGGTGGGCTCGGCCGACACCTCCCTTTTGATTTAAGGAGCGTCCCTGGGGGATTGGGTCGCTGGGGCCTTTTCAAGGCTTGGTGAGGAGGGCTGTGCGGCCCCTCCTCCCATTAAGAAATATTTTTGGCCCCAGGGAATGGGATAACCGGGGTTATATATGGCTCGGGAAGGGGGCCGTATGCTCCCTTCCTCATAATATTTAAATTGGGTCCGAGGGAATGGGGTCCCTGGGACCAAATACAACTCGAGGAGGGGGCAACTTGCCCCTCCCCAAATAAGTAAAGAGGCGGTCCTGGGGCCGAAAACATGCTGTTCGCAGTGTGGAGTTGGCTGCTTGTTGGGGGGACATTGACTGCCTCCAAGAAGGCTTGGCCACAGGGCCTGGCCACAGGCAAGCCGCTGTAGCCAACCACCTGCTGTGCACAGGTAAAGGCCGTGCACTGCAGGGGTTGGTTTTATGTATTGTTAATAAAATATTACTTTACATTAAAAAAAACTAGAAATTCACTGAAAAAACAAAGGTTAAAGTAACATTATAGTTAGGTCTGATAAATAGATCTGTTTTTGTTTAAAAAAAACTTTAAAAATTTACTGAAAAAACAAAGGTTAAAGTAATGTTATAGCTGAATATGTCAGTGATAGCATGAGTGTTTTGAACTAAAAACAACATAGAAATTCACCAGTTTCAGTTAGCAGAGTTAACTAGAACTTGCGCCCCCGCCATGCACTGCTTGTGATCTTACATATTACATCACTCATGACATGTTCTATGACATCATTTATGACATCACTGATGACATCTCAAATGACATCATTGATGACATCACTGATGACATCATCCAATGAGTGTGCTAGTTTGTTTTATTCTCTACCTTAATTTGTACAGCCTGTGCCCCGCTAATGGGTGTATGTGTTTACTAAACACTTGAACTCCTAATACATCACATCTGTGTAGAGATACTGAACACGTTATAAATCTTTGCATTGAAGAGTAACCCTGTGTGCAGGTGACAGTTGACGACTTGTGTTCAACATGTTCCACGTATGTTTTTTGGCTCTGCAGAAAAAGTTTGCAACAGGGCAAAGATTCTACGTACTACATATTAAGTATTCTAAGCAGCCTTGAGTTATTAGACGGAATCATTTCAGCATGACAAATTCTATGTAGGATAGAAGGCTGTGTGCACAAGATATTAACCAATATACATGTGCTTCTTTTTCTTCAGAAGAGGGGCGATCTGTGAAGTTTTCACCCCAGTGTAATGACTGCAGGTAGTATGATCTTTAGCTCCTTCGGACCTTGGTTATTTTAAGTGAATTATGTTTTTTTTGCTTAGTGTTGCATAGAGTGCACACTGTTCTTAGTAGATACTATTTAGTACTCTGTAGTGTATTTCTTATGAGAATTTCACTGTCTGTAATCAGTGTGGTACAGATTAAACCACTTTTCTACTAATATCAACCTAATTTCTAAATGTAGGTTTGGTGACCGTCAGTGGTTTGCTACAGATGAAAGCTGTTCATAGTACGTCATTTTTTAACAGACGTTGAGTATCTTGAAGAACTTGGCTTTCTCTGAACATTTGTATACAGATTAAACACCATGTGCAATGAGGGTTTCTCCTATTTCTGTGGTTGATTTTAATGTGAACTAGGATATCCGTGAAGTGCATGGTATAGTGTCAAAGGTGCACATAACACATGCTTGCTACACCTAAGGGAGTTGTATCTGTGATGGAATTAATGATGCTTCCCATTGTTCCGAGCTATTTTGCAGTTACTTTCATAGCTCTGACATAACAGTTTCTAGAGCAACGTGTGCAAAAGAGGTTTGGATGATGACATCAATGATGTTGTTGGAGATGTCATCGGGGATGTCATAGAACATGTCATGAGTGATGCACCCTAATCCAGCCGCTTGCAGCACACCCTTGTTATATATTATACAATCCAACATCAGTTTAGGTTAGATTCAAAGCTCCAATCAACTGCAAATATTCGTTTCATAGATAGATCAGTGTTGTACAAAGCCGACACACAGCCCAAAAACGAGTTCAATTCTTCAAATCCTTGTCTTTATTGATTCATATTTTTAAAAATTATTCCAGCACACGATCTAGCCGACACGTGTTTCGTCTGCACTCAGACTTTTTCAAGGCTAGAAAAATAAGTAAATACAATAAATGTAAATATAAAACACCAAATTTAGAAAAATACCCTGTATACAAAATATAAAATAGAACCTTATCACAACCTACTATGATTCCACATCATTTAAAAACACAATTAAAAATTCTTGCAACATGTAAATATATATATTTAAACATTAATGCACCATTCACTAGAATGAGCAATGCAAAAGATCCACTTAAAAAATGAAAACGAAAAGAGCAGAACGAGGAGAAGAAAGAAATAGAGGAGAAATCAAGTCTAGTAGGTACAGATAACCCACTGAAATACCAGAAAATAAGACACAAACCCAAGAATGTGACCAGTTCACACATCAGTGAAGACTATTGTAATACAGTGAAAAGACACCCATATAATGTGCATGGGAAATAAATGCGAGTATAACTCTTTGGAACACAAAATTATTCCACCACTGTGCTCCACTTAATAAAAACCCACTAAAAAATGAAAGGGTGCTATTCATTCCCTTGTCATTAATTAAGAAACCCACCAGTATCGTAGCGAAGCAACTGTCAAATCGAATAACGATGTAGACACACGGGCGCATCAATTGGCATATGAAGTGTCATGAAAATGTCATGTAATTAGCCCGTAGGTCTAAAATATCGGAATAAAGAAATGCATTCAATTGTGGCAAATGTAAACAAAACTGTACATGGTAACTCCACTCAATAATTGCATGACCATAGTCAAACACCAAACTGGCGACTAGAGATCACTTGATCCATTGGCCTTGGTACTGTGATATATGAACCACAAATATTACTACAAGAGCTAGTGTAGCCGAAAAGTGACAAGCTATGAAAACAAAACCTAGTTCCATTCATATAGATAGAAAAGGTAATGACTGCTACTGATAATCCTAATAGAACACGGGTAAATTAAACTCCGCTAAAAGTCATGTAATACGTCCATAGAGATATTGTAGAACGTATTAAGCCACTGATGATCCTAATCAGACACAGGTAAAGTGACTCTGTTACAAGTATGAGGGGATATCTTAATAATGAAAGTTCCCATGTAGGGAAATACGTAATGATACAACGTGGTGACATAGCGAAATCCACAAAATTGACACCACAACCCGATTGAGACATACCTTAAAAACGAAAAGTCACAATATGTGTGCATCAAGTAGTGCGTCCTTATAGATTATATATTCAAGATGAGAGAATGTAGGTACACATCCATGATAAGAAAGTACCTATCAAAAGAGCACAACAATTGGGGTGAAAATGAGCATCTAACATTACGTATATTGCTATATGAGTGTCCCTAGTATTATCGCTGAGCACTCACCCCAAGTAAGCGGTAGTCCACAAACACTGACAGCACAACAGTCAGCTCGCAAGAAGTAATGCGCGGCATTGGAGGCCATGTTCCAAATTTAAATTCTAGATCACGTGTCACGTGACCTGCGTGAGCACGGTGTTGATGTAACTAGGGTCAAACTAAGGGCATGGTTGATCGTAAATATAGACGCCATCTTGTAGTGATGATAAATAGTAGAACTGACATATCACACGGATATGTCAAAGCAATCACAAAGCTTGTCGGTATAGCGGTACTAATGTCGAACATTGCATAAATAAACAGCGCCCCAGACCTCAATTAGCGCAAAACTTGGATGTAATCTTGACAAGTGGTAACAATTAAAATACACACCCGACAAGTATTCATGCAATGTAAGAAACCCAAATGATGGAAGTATGTAAAACATAAGGTATTAGATAATCGTTTTGAACCCAAAGGATGTAATACAGGTAATGACCAATCACCATTGTGTTTAACATGAGCACAGTGCTCATGTGACTAAAGTCAAACTAGGGACATGGCTGATAGTAAATATAATCGCCATCTTGTAGTGGTGATAAGTGGTAAAACAGACATACCACAAGATTCTGTTGAGAGAATCACAAAGCTTATCGGTATGACGGTACTTGTGTTAATCATTTCAGAAGTGAACAGCATCCCAGACCTAAATTAGCGCGAAACTTAGAAGTAGTATTTTCCAGTGGTATCAATTTAAATACACACCCGACAAATATTCATGTAATGTAAAATGCCCAAATGATGGAAATAGAAGAAGCATAAAATAAATAATCGTTTTATACCCAAAGAATGTAAAAGAGTAATGACCAATCACCATTGTGTTTAGGTATTATTATAAAAGAGTAAGAAGAGGAATAACTCGATATGTCTGCTATTGAACACAGCATTTCTTAACACATAATATGCATTGCCAAATTAACTTTAAAAATCCTATATACAACATACAGCCAACATCATAAAATCCTATCCAGATACAAGTTCTTATTTATACAATAATCTTAGTTCCCATCAGCGTAGACTGCCTAGTTACATTGATAAAATGTTGATTCCTAGATGGTCAGAACAGCACATTCACATATGACGGTACTATTATAGGACATCAGTCTTTAAGAAAAACATGAAGTTCTCTATCAATATTCAGACCTGAATCAACCGCTCTCGATTTAATCAGCCATTTGGATTCTAGTTTCCTAAGTGACAATGTTTTATCACCTCCACGTGGATCCTCTTGTATTACGGCTATCCCATGAAACCTTATTTTCAATATTTCTGAATTGGCATGTACGATGTTATAATGTACTGCTAACGGATAGTTGGCATTGTTATTGCGAATGGCTCTAATGTGTTCCTGTACCCGCTCTTTAAGCGCTCTGATAGTACTTCCTATATAAATTAGGTTGCATTGACAGATGATACAATATACAATAAACTTAGTATTGCAGTTCATAAAGTGATGTATTTGATGTACTTGCCCGGTATTATAGCTGAAACTAGTGATGTTGTTCACAGCAAATTGGCAGACATTGCACATAGAACATTTATGAAAACCCTTAGGTTTCACTGGTAGCCATGATAGATTGACGTCTGTCCGTGTATTTACTGTATTGGAAGGACTGAGTATATTGCGCAAAGTTCTACCCCTTCTGTGTATAATACGGGGTTTCTTGGAAATATAAGGATCTAGATCATGATCCAATTTCAAAAGATGCCAATGATTATTTATTGTCCTGTATACATTATTAGTGTGTGAATTGTACTGTGTTATCAGGGCAATATATTTCGTCTCTCTTGCATTCCTCTTTTTTAATTTTGATTTGAGAAGTCCTTTACGTTCCGTTCTATTAATCCTAGTGTGGGACCTTTCTAGTGTGGTGTGATCATAACCTCGAATGAGGAATCGTTGTTTAAGATTCATCATCTCCTGTTGGAAAGTAACATCTTTGCTACAATTCCTCCTAATGCGAGTCATTTCGCCAAAGGGTACAGCACGAATTTGGGAACCAGGGTGGGCACTACTAGCGTGTAACACCGAATTACATGCTGTAATTTTGCGGAATAATTTGCACTCCAATTTTCCATCCTCAATAAATAGTGTGATATCCAAAAAGTCAATTTGTTTGGTACTGATGCAGTGTGTGAAGCTCAGATTATATTCATTGGTGTTAAGATGTTGAATAAACATATCAAGAGTAGCTCTGTCACCACTCCATATCATTAAGATATCGTCAATAAATCTACCCCAATATATGATGGAATTTGTCAGATTGGGTGGGCAGAGTTTCCAAATATGATGTTCTTCAAAAAATCCCATGTAGATATTAGCGAACGACGGGGAAAATTTAGCACCCATAGCAACTCCAGAGTGTTGTTTATACCAGGATTCATTATGCATGAAGTAATTGTTATTAAGTGTCATCCTAGTAAGTTCAAGAAGCATGTTAGTATGTTCATATAGGGTCGCATCACGCTTGGATAAAAAATATGTGAGTGCTTCCATCCCTTTTGTGAACGGGATGCTAGTGTATAAGGCACTCACATCCAAAGTGACCAACATAAGGTCATCAGTCCAAACAAGATCTTCTAATTTATTAAGAAGATCCTTAGTATCCTCAATGAAGGCAGGTAGATTTCTGACTATTGGTTGAAGATAAATGTCTATATACTCTGAAATACGTTCTGTTGGTCCCCCTATCCCTGATATGATAGGCCTACCAGGAGGCATATGGGAATTCTTATGTATTTTGGGTAGAGTATATATATGTGCTGCTCTGGGCGATTGGTTAAACATATACTTCACCTCGGTGTCAGATAGTATACCAAGACTCTGCCAATATCTCAATGTTGTATCAACTAATTTGTTGACTTCCTGCATAGGATTTTTTAGGATCCTGGTATATGATGCTTTATCAGACAACTGACTATCTATTTCTCCAAGGTAGTAATCCTTATCCATCAACACTATATTGCCCCCTTTGTTTGGACTGATGACCTTATGTTGGTCACTTTGGATGTGAGTGCCTTATACACTAGCATCCCGTTCACAAAAGGGATGGAAGCACTCACATATTTTTTATCCAAGCGTGATGCGACCCTATATGAACATACTAACATGCTTCTTGAACTTACTAGGATGACACTTAATAACAATTACTTCATGCATAATGAATCCTGGTATAAACAACACTCTGGAGTTGCTATGGGTGCTAAATTTTCCCCGTCGTTCGCTAATATCTACATGGGATTTTTTGAAGAACATCATATTTGGAAACTCTGCCCACCCAATCTGACAAATTCCATCATATATTGGGGTAGATTTATTGACGATATCTTAATGATATGGAGTGGTGACAGAGCTACTCTTGATATGTTTATTCAACATCTTAACACCAATGAATATAATCTGAGCTTCACACACTGCATCAGTACCAAACAAATTGACTTTTTGGATATCACACTATTTATTGAGGATGGAAAATTGGAGTGCAAATTATTCCGCAAAATTACAGCATGTAATTCGGTGTTACACGCTAGTAGTGCCCACCCTGGTTCCCAAATTCGTGCTGTACCCTTTGGCGAAATGACTCGCATTAGGAGGAATTGTAGCAAAGATGTTACTTTCCAACAGGAGATGATGAATCTTAAACAACGATTCCTCATTCGAGGTTATGATCACACCACACTAGAAAGGTCCCACACTAGGATTAATAGAACGGAACGTAAAGGACTTCTCAAATCAAAATTAAAAAAGAGGAATGCAAGAGAGACGAAATATATTGCCCTGATAACACAGTACAATTCACACACTAATAATGTATACAGGACAATAAATAATCATTGGCATCTTTTGAAATTGGATCATGATCTAGATCCTTATATTTCCAAGAAACCCCGTATTATACACAGAAGGGGTAGAACTTTGCGCAATATACTCAGTCCTTCCAATACAGTAAATACACGGACAGACATCAATCTATCATGGCTACCAGTGAAACCTAAGGGTTTTCATAAATGTTCTATGTGCAATGTCTGCCAATTTGCTGTGAACAACATCACTAGTTTCAGCTATAATACCGGGCAAGTACATCAAATACATCACTTTATGAACTGCAATACTAAGTTTATTGTATATTGTATCATCTGTCAATGCAACCTAATTTATATAGGAAGTACTATCAGAGCGCTTAAAGAGCGGGTACAGGAACACATTAGAGCCATTCGCAATAACAATGCCAACTATCCGTTAGCAGTACATTATAACATCGTACATGCCAATTCAGAAATATTGAAAATAAGGTTTCATGGGATAGCCGTAATACAAGAGGATCCACGTGGAGGTGATAAAACATTGTCACTTAGGAAACTAGAATCCAAATGGCTGATTAAATCGAGAGCGGTTGATTCAGGTCTGAATATTGATAGAGAACTTCATGTTTTTCTTAAAGACTGATGTCCTATAATAGTACCGTCATATGTGAATGTGCTGTTCTGACCATCTAGGAATCAACATTTTATCAATGTAACTAGGCAGTCTACGCTGATGGGAACTAAGATTATTGTATAAATAAGAACTTGTATCTGGATAGGATTTTATGATGTTGGCTGTATGTTGTATATAGGATTTTTAAAGTTAATTTGGCAATGCATATTATGTGTTAAGAAATGCTGTGTTCAATAGCAGACATATCGAGTTATTCCTCTTCTTACTCTTTTATAATAATACCTAAACACAATGGTGATTGGTCATTACTCTTTTACATTCTTTGGGTATAAAACGATTATTTATTTTATGCTTCTTCTATTTCCATCATTTGGGCATTTTACATTACATGAATATTTGTCGGGTGTGTATTTAAATTGATACCACTGGAAAATACTACTTCTAAGTTTCGCGCTAATTTAGGTCTGGGATGCTGTTCACTTCTGAAATGATTAACACAAGTACCGTCATACCGATAAGCTTTGTGATTCTCTCAACAGAATCTTGTGGTATGTCTGTTTTACCACTTATCACCACTACAAGATGGCGATTATATTTACTATCAGCCATGTCCCTAGTTTGACTTTAGTCACATGAGCACTGTGCTCATGTTAAACACAATGGTGATTGGTCATTACCTGTATTACATCCTTTGGGTTCAAAACGATTATCTAATACCTTATGTTTTACATACTTCCATCATTTGGGTTTCTTACATTGCATGAATACTTGTCGGGTGTGTATTTTAATTGTTACCACTTGTCAAGATTACATCCAAGTTTTGCGCTAATTGAGGTCTGGGGCGCTGTTTATTTATGCAATGTTCGACATTAGTACCGCTATACCGACAAGCTTTGTGATTGCTTTGACATATCCGTGTGATATGTCAGTTCTACTATTTATCATCACTACAAGATGGCGTCTATATTTACGATCAACCATGCCCTTAGTTTGACCCTAGTTACATCAACACCGTGCTCACGCAGGTCACGTGACACGTGATCTAGAATTTAAATTTGGAACATGGCCTCCAATGCCGCGCATTACTTCTTGCGAGCTGACTGTTGTGCTGTCAGTGTTTGTGGACTACCGCTTACTTGGGGTGAGTGCTCAGCGATAATACTAGGGACACTCATATAGCAATATACGTAATGTTAGATGCTCATTTTCACCCCAATTGTTGTGCTCTTTTGATAGGTACTTTCTTATCATGGATGTGTACCTACATTCTCTCATCTTGAATATATAATCTATAAGGACGCACTACTTGATGCACACATATTGTGACTTTTCGTTTTTAAGGTATGTCTCAATCGGGTTGTGGTGTCAATTTTGTGGATTTCGCTATGTCACCACGTTGTATCATTACGTATTTCCCTACATGGGAACTTTCATTATTAAGATATCCCCTCATACTTGTAACAGAGTCACTTTACCTGTGTCTGATTAGGATCATCAGTGGCTTAATACGTTCTACAATATCTCTATGGACGTATTACATGACTTTTAGCGGAGTTTAATTTACCCGTGTTCTATTAGGATTATCAGTAGCAGTCATTACCTTTTCTATCTATATGAATGGAACTAGGTTTTGTTTTCATAGCTTGTCACTTTTCGGCTACACTAGCTCTTGTAGTAATATTTGTGGTTCATATATCACAGTACCAAGGCCAATGGATCAAGTGATCTCTAGTCGCCAGTTTGGTGTTTGACTATGGTCATGCAATTATTGAGTGGAGTTACCATGTACAGTTTTGTTTACATTTGCCACAATTGAATGCATTTCTTTATTCCGATATTTTAGACCTACGGGCTAATTACATGACATTTTCATGACACTTCATATGCCAATTGATGCGCCCGTGTGTCTACATCGTTATTCGATTTGACAGTTGCTTCGCTACGATACTGGTGGGTTTCTTAATTAATGACAAGGGAATGAATAGCACCCTTTCATTTTTTAGTGGGTTTTTATTAAGTGGAGCACAGTGGTGGAATAATTTTGTGTTCCAAAGAGTTATACTCTCGCATTTATTTCCCATGCACATTATATGGGTATCTTTTCACTGTATTACAATAGTCTTCACTGATGTGTGAACTGGTCACATTCTTGGGTTTGTGTCTTATTTTCTGGTATTTCAGTGGGTTATCTGTACCTACTAGACTTGATTTCTCCTCTATTTCTTTCTTCTCCTCGTTCTGCTCTTTTCGTTTTCATTTTTAAGTGGATCTTTTGCATTGCTCATTCTAGTGAATGGTGCATTAATGTTTAAATATATATATTTACATGTTGCAAGAATTTTTAATTGTGTTTTTAAATGATGTGGAATCATAGTAGGTTGTGATAAGGTTCTATTTTATATTTTGTATACAGGGTATTTTTCTAAATTTGGTGTTTTATATTTACATTTATTGTATTTACTTATTTTTCTAGCCTTGAAAAAGTCTGAGTGCAGACGAAACACGTGTCGGCTAGATCGTGTGCTGGAATAATTTTTAAAAATATGAATCAATAAAGACAAGGATTTGAAGAATTGAACTCGTTTTTGGGCTGTGTGTCGGCTTTGTACAACACTGATCTATCTATGAAACGAATATTTGCAGTTGATTGGAGCTTTGAATCTAACCTAAACTGATGTTGGATTGTATAATATATAACAAGGGTGTGCTGCAAGCGGCTGGATTAGGGTGCAAGTATATGCATGTTATGTTTTAATGTGCTGACAACATCTCTAGGTAGTAGATGTTACAGGCTGATAGAGCACCCCGACCTAAATATTCTCAGACAATAATATTACACGCCAATAATTACGACATTTTTATATATTTGGTCAGTATTTGATGTGCGGTTTCTCCCTTTTAGGGTCCACTACTACCTAATTTCTATGTGTATATATGTCATGAGTGATGTAATATGTAAGGTCATAAGCAGTGCGTGGCGGGGCGCAAGCTATAGTTCGCTCTGCTACCTATAACTAGTGAGTTTCTGTGTTTTGTTTTAGTTCAAAACATTAATGTTATCACTGACATATTCACTAACTATAAAGTTACTTTAACCTTTTGGGTTTTTTAGTGAATTTCTAAGGTTTTTTAATTCTGTTTCCTAACTATAACGTCCCAGTAACCTTTGTTTTTTTCAATGAATGTCTATGGTTTTTTTTGTGCTATTTCCTAATTATAACGTCCCTGTAACATTTGGTTTTTTTGAGAATTTCACCAGCTTTTTTTAATATAAATTGTACTAGTATTTGACCATAAATTCAATTTACTAATATACATTTTCACAAGTTTATAAATACATATTCACACATTTCTTCTTATTATATATTTTAAAACAAAATATTAATTAAGGTAAGGTAACCTATGTAGACTTCCTATAAATGCAATGCGCCAAGTTTTTCTTTTTTTTTTAAATTCATTTTATGGATCCGCAGATCCATTGTGAATCCTCAGACAAGTAAGGGGTGTGCTGGTTATATTTCACACATTCAATACCAAAACAACAACACATTTAATACAAACATATGCTATTACAATTTCTATATTGATATCACTGCCTGTGTGTGGGTGGGTGAGTGGCTGTGTGAGTGACTTTGGGGGGGGTGTAAGTGGCTATATGGGAATGTGAGTGGTTGTATGGGTGTGTAAGTGGGTGTGGATGTGTGAGTGGTTTTGTGGGTCTTTGAGTGGTGTGTGGTGTGAGTGGCTGTATGGGTGTGTGGGTGTGTAAATGGGTGGGTGAGTGTGTTGATTGGGTCTGTAAGTGGCTATTTGGGTCTATGAGTGGATGTGTAAGTGGTTGTGTGAGTGTATGAGCGGGTGTGTGAGTGAGTGTGAGTGGTTGTGTGGATCTGTGAGTGGGTGTGTGAGTGCTATTGTGTGTCTGTGAGTAAGTGTGTGAGTGGCTGTATGGGTGTGTGAGTAGTTTTGTGGGTGTGCAAGTGGGTGTGTGAGTGAGTATATGAGTAGGTAAGTGGGTTTGTGAGTGGGTGTATGTTTTTTTAATTGGGGCCCAGATCTGTGGATCCACATGAATCCACCCAAATCCATGAGGATCCAAGTGGATACACGGATCCTCGCATGCTCAATAACAAACATTTTTGGACAATTTCTTGCCCATGAGGGGTCCCTCACAGACCCCTCCATGAGTCCCATGGGGTCAGGGTACCTCTACCCCAACCCCTTCTATCACTTTTACATTTTATTTCCCTGGGCATCGTGTCCCAATGCACAAAATGGTGGCTTCAACTTTCCTCTCAGGTTACGGCCAGCCAATCAGGGCATTGCTGTTGGTGCCAGATCCGCGGAGGATCCATGGCAGATCCGTGTCTCTAGATATACATAAATCTTTTTACTTTAATAACTTGGTCCTAACTATAACTCCCTACTGCCGACCAACAGTTGGATATATATATGGGAAAACCCAGATCCTAACATTATGAAGGAATGGGCTGAATGTAACTTGGATTCATTGAAAAAACTAGTACAAATCTTAGTTAAATATGCAGAGAAGGACAGGACAAACCTACAAAATCAAATTGATAGGATCAATGAGGAATTGAGTGGAATGGGGCAGAGTGACGAAATAAACAAAATGCGTGAAGAAATGATGAAAAGACTGCGCAAAGATGAAGAAAGAATAAGAGAAAGGAAAGCCTTCAAGTTTCAAAGGGACAAGATAGACTATGAAAATGGTCGAATATTTACGTTCTCGAAAAAATATGACTCCCTTAAAATTTCCAAATTTAGCTCAGCAAATGCAGAAACACAGAGCACATCAACAAATAGGGAAAGATATGCCAATACCTCAAATTCCGATTTAAGTTCGGCAGTAGAAAGTGAATCGGAGTTGGACCCACGCAATCCTAATGTGGGGCAGGTACCGTCAAAGCTCTCATTTGCAGAGGAGTTCGATTTTTTATGTCAAGATCGGAGGCAAACCCTCCGCCCAAGAACCCAGGGAAACAGATCGGTAAAAGCAGAACCATTAGCCAGCGGCAGAAGAGAAAAGCGCATAGGAAACTAGTTCAATGCCAAAAAACAAGTGATCCGCAGATGGAAACGCAAATAGCTGAATGTTCTGAATCAAATCGCACCATTATCAACTTAGCTAATATAGACCTTACTAAGGCGGAAGAACAACTCTTGTCCCTGGGACTATCTTACTGTTTGGAGAGTACCTTTAACTGTGCCTGTACAAGAATGGATATCTTTAAATGTGTTCGAAATTTAAAATTGAAAAAATACCATCTACTTCGAAACAAAGTCAATACCGAAAACTATGAGCGCAGCGAAACAGCTCACTCACCAACATTCAATCGGACCATGTCAGATTTACCACTTTTGAAAGACTTACAAGAACTTGAGGAAGAGAATGACACATCATGTTCCCCACAATACAATCTTGACATCGTAAAGCTGATGGACAATGACAACGCCCTAGCTACTCTCACAACAAATAAGGGCAAAAACATCCCACCTTTCAAACCAAAGTCGACATTCAACCCCATTACACCAAGACACTATATTGACTTATTTCATGAGCAAATAGTATCTGTTATCAAAAAACTAAACCACAAAGTGCAAGGTACGAAGTAAAAATACAGTAAACAAAACCATCAATATCATAAACTAATGTCCAAACTACGTAACAACAACCAGATCGTAATTCGCAATTCAGACAAGGGAGGCAACATTGTAATTTGGGCAAAGGATGAGTACATGGAAGAAGCCATGACACAACTCAATGATAGAACTTGTTATAAAAAGAGCAATGCATTGTCTCTGAAGGGCATCTACAATGAGTTCTATGCGAAACTATTAGCGTGGAAAAGCGCAGAGTTGATCTCCATGCAAGAATATAAATTTCTTAAAAATGAGAACCCTATAGTGCCGGTAATATATTTCATATCCAAAGTACATAAAAATCTGCTAAAGCCACGGGGAAGACCAATCATATCCGCACAAAACAGCCTACTGGAAAATACATCTCAGTATGTAGACTATTTTATACAGGAGCACGTGCAGAAGCTGCCCTCATATATCAAAGATACTGGTGACTTCCTCAGAATAGTGAAGAACTTTAACTGGCAAGAAGACTTCCTGTTGATGACCCTTGACGTTACGTCACTTTGCAAACACAAGGAGATGATGGACGGAGTGCTGAAACTTTTCAAACACTCACCCCCAGTCACAGATCTGGGTTGAATCCATCATCATTCTACGTCACTTTATACCAGCATAAATCACCAGGATGGTCTAAGGTCACTACAATAGTATCTGAATAATAGGCCGGCACAAATGCCGCAACACAACAAAATGCTTATTAGTATGGTGGAATTTTGCCTGAATAACAATGTATTTATGTTTCACAACATGTTGTACCAACAAATGCGTGGGGTGGCCATGGGAGCCAGCTTCTCCCCCAGCTATGCTTGTCTACACGTGGGCTGGTGGGAGGAGCTGGTCCTAAGCAACACCTATGGCACTTACACAACCAACAATGTAAAATTATGGTTGCGATATATAGATGATCTATTTGTAATTTGGCAAGGTACCCAGACAAGTGCACAGGAATTCGTTAATGAGATTAATGTCAATGACATCGACTTGAACTTCACTGCCACTATTAGCACTGAAACTGTAAACTTTTTAGATGTCCAGGTTTACATCCATAACGGTAAGATTGAGACCAAACTACATCGAAAGGAAACTGCAGGCAATTCTGTGTTGCATGCAACAAGTTTCCACCCAAGGCATTTAGTCCACAGCATCCCCTACGGGGAAATGCGAAGATTAAAAAGAATTTGCAGCAATACTATGGATTTGAAAGCAGCCCAACAGGCCAGTAAGACCAGGTTCTTAGAGAGGGGCTACTCAATCAAAATAATCAATGCTGCAATTGCAAAACCCAATGCCTTAGATAGGTCAGACTTACTTAAGACCAAGCAGGAATACAACCAAACCCTGTCCACACAGACGAAGAAAAGTGTTAAACCCATAGAAGGGGACGGTGTCTTTAGAATAATCTTAACGTATAGTAAACAGGAGCAGGCAATAAGGAACATCATGAGACGTAATTGGCCCATAGTTTTAAGTGACCCGGTTATTGGCCAGTCCTTACCTAAAAATCTAGCTATTACATATAGTAGGGCAACATCGATGAGGGATTGCCTGGTAAAAAGTAGTCCTGAGGTGGTTGTGGGAATTACATGGCTGGCACAGCGAAAAGGTTTTCACAAATGCAAAACATGTAAAGCCTGCCAATATGGCATTATTAAAACATCCTACACGGTCCCCTTTGGCAACAAAGAACGCAGAATCTCAAAGGCCCTTACCTTCAAAACAGATCATGCATGATATGTACTGGAGTGTTCTTGTGGCTTACGGTATGTGGGGAGTACCAAACTTCAAGCACACAAAAGAATACTCCAGCACATCCGAGCAATAAACAACCAGGACCAGTCATACCCTGTGGCACGCCATTTCAAAGACAGTCACAATTCAAATCTAGAACATTTGCAGTATTTTCTAATTGATGCTGTGCCACCCAACAGTAGAAGGGGCAACAGAGAGAGGGTTTTACGTCAACTGGAAACCCGGTACATCCTTGATCTAGATTCCAAACAACCGGGGGGACTCAACATTACGGAGGACCTGTATACCTGTCTCCAATAACGGTAGTAGCAACAGTAACGTTTTAAAACTGAACAGAATATGAGCATGCCATGATGCACATAGTTCATTAAAGAAATGTGATCATGGATCATTGAACAGTGGGGGTAACAACTTTGTAATATTAAGATAGATAACAGTTTCTGTTAATGCTGCCATCCCTAAACCAGAAATTTTAGTATATACTTGGTAATAGTTTAGCACTTTACATTTTAACCTTGGGTGTTGTAGCACTTGCACTTTTATTCATTTTAGCACTTGCACTTTACCAGTCGAGATGTTTACTTTGTAACTATGAAGGAAAATCAGTGTAAACTTCATACATAAGGCTTAAAGAACAGTCTTGTCGAATTATCAACACTGAATGACATTTTAAGTCTCTTTAAATGAAATATGATATACATAACAAAAATTCCATAAAGGACAATAAGATTTTTTAGAAACGTTCACCTATGTTTTTGAGTTTTGGTTGATGCAGTAACAAAACCCAAACAAAAATAAGTTTGTATGTATACAATAAGTTATTTTATGCACATGAACAACAGTATAAAATTTATGATACTAATAGTTGGTGAAATGTTAAGCAAAATCAATAAGAAGTCTTTTATCGACATCTATGACTGTTAAATATATGCACCTGTCACTTTAACAAATGGTTTAAAAAGGTTGAATATAGCCGCGGCGTTTGTCATGTGATCAAGGCCCGTGAGGGCTGAAACGCGTAATGGCTGACAGCAAATAAATACAAATATCTTTTGCACTTACTTTGCTGTCAGTGCTCCGGTTTTGTCATAAGGATTGAAGGTCGTGTTAGAGTACTTTGATATATATATATATATATCAAAACAATTCCCTTTCAGGCATGGAGTGACTCAAATTATACAAAAAAAGAAGCAGAGAACTCTGGGTAGTTCTCAAGTTTAGGTGGAAAGCAGCTCCAGTATAGAGCACTCTCAACACCAGTGACACTCTCAATTTGCTCACCTCAAATGTCTGCTTTTCTATCAAAGTCTTTAAGCATAGGATTAGCACAGTGCCATCCACACCGAGATAGAAAGGGACAAAGTCTTTTACCATGTCTACAGCAAAGTCTTTAAGCATAGGATTAGCACAGTGCTATCCTTGCCGAGCTGTAAAATGGCCAAACCCTTTTACCACTCCAGGCACAGTATTACAGCTTTGAATTGATAAAATACCATCCAAGCCAACCTGAAATGAATAAAAGCAACCCCTGACACGTGTTTTGCTCTCATTAGAGCTCTTCAGAGAGGTATAGCTTTGTCCAGACACAAGGGAGCACCCAGTATAAGTCAAAACAATTCCCTTTCAGGCATGGAGTGACTCATAAATTATACAAAAAAAGAAGCAGAGAACTCTGGGTAGTTCTCAAGTTTAGGTGGAAAGCAGCTCCAGTATAGAGCACTCTCAACACCAGCGACACTCTAAATTTGCTCACTTCAAATGTCTGCTTTTCTATCAAAGTCTTTAAGCATAGGATTAGCACAGTGCCATCCACGCCGAGATAGAAAGGGACAAAGTCTTTTACCATGTCTACAGCAAAGTCTTTAAGCATAGGATTAGCACAGTGCTATCCTTGCCGAGCTGTAAAATGCCAAAGCCTTTTACCACTCCAGGCACAGTATTACAGCTTTGGATTGGTAAAATACCATCCAAGCCAACCTGAAATGAATAAAAGCAACCCCTGACACGTGTTTCGCTCTCATTAGAGCTCTTCAGAGAGGTATAGCTTTGTCCAGACACAAGGGAGCACCCAGTATAAGTCAAAACAATTCCCTTTCAGGCATGGAGTGATATATATATATATATATATATATATTCACAGAAAAAAGCTAAAATTACAAGGACTTTATAGTTGTGAATTAGCATTTTGAAAAAACCTTGAAAATTCACTGGAAAAAACAAAGGTTACAGGGACGTTATAGTTAGGCTCGGGTTTCACTCATACAAAACCAGTGAAATTTAGCAGTTGTAGTTAGCTGAGCTAACTATAACTCGCGCCCCTGCAATGCACTGCTTATGAACACACATATTACAGTCTCACATAACACGATTGCTTAGAACTCTTTGGAGGCCACGCCCCATTTCTCCACCACTATGCAAAGGCACCTCCTGGCACACTGGTTGTTGGGGGATAACTTCCCCTTGACTCCAGATGGTCCTTGAGGGCAACAAGCCCTCCTGTTACCTCCAGTAAGGCCCACACAGTGGGATTGCTGAGAGGTCTTTGGTGGCCACGCCCCCTCTCTCCACCACTCTGCAAACGCATCACCTGGCACACTGATGGTTGGGGCATGAAGTCCCCTTGGCTCCAGAAGGTCCTTGAGGGCCAACAAGCCCTCCTGTTACCTCCAGTAAGGCCCACACAGCGGGACTGCTGAGAGGGTTTCGGAGGCCATGCCCCTTTCTCCACCACACTGCAAATGCGCCTCCTGGAGCACTGCTGGCTGGGGAAGGAAGTACCCTTGTCTCTAGAGGGTCCTTGGGGGCCAACTACCCCTTCTGTTACCTTCAGTAACTCCCACACAGTGGGATTGCTGAGAGGTCTTTGGAGGCCACACCCGCTTTTTCCACCACTCTGTAAATGCGCCTCCTGGTGCACTACTGGTTGGGGGATGAAGTCCACTTTACTCTTGAGAGTCCATGGGGGCCAACTACCCCTCCTGTTACCTCCAGTAAGTCCCACACAGCAGGATTGCTAAGAGGTTGTTGGAGGCGACGCCCCCTTTTTCTACCACTCTGCAAACTCGCCTCCTGGTGCACAACTGGTTGGGGGAAGAAGTCCACTTTAGTCCTGAGACCCTCAGGAGGCAAGGTGACCTCACCCCCCAACCAGCAACTCACCAGGAGGCACGTTTGCATAGTGGTGGACACAGGAGGCGTGGCCTCCAAAGACCTCTCAGCAATCCCGCTGTGTGGGACTTACTGGAGGTAAGAGGTGGGCTTGATGGCCCCCCAAGCATCCTCTGGATCCAAGGGTTCTTAATCCCCCAACCGGCAGTGTGCCAGGAGGTACATTTGCAGAGTGGTGGTAAAGGGGGCGTGGCCTCTGGAACCTTGCCGGAGTTAATTTGTTTTTTTTTTAAGGGAGGGGGCTGCTGGCCCCCTGTCCCTGGACCGATTTCGGCCCATGGGTCCCCATCCCCCAGGGCCTGCCCTTATTTTTTTTATTTTTTTTTATAATTTATAGGGAAGGGGGCCGAGCAGCCCCACTCCCGGGCCGATTACGGCCCCTAGGATCCCATCCTCCGGGGCCTGGCCTTTTTATTTTTTTTAATTTTATTAAAAATAATTGGAGGGGGGCCACACGGCCCCCCTCCTGGCCCAATTTTGGCCCCGGTTACCCCATCCCCCGGGCGTTCCCCCTTTTTTCTTTTTTAAAAAAAAGAGAGGGATGCCGCGTGGTCCCTTCTCCCCGGGCTGATTTCGGTCCCAGGGACCCCATCCCCCGAAGCCTGGCCTCTCTGTTGAGGACTGCAGGGGGAGCCTAAAGGCCTCTGCGGTCCCTGTCTGCTGCACGCATCCTGCGGGAGCCGGCATTGCTTTTGGACAGATGAGCTGCTATCATGCAGCTCCCTATGTCCAAAAGCAATTCTGCTCCGCTTCGTGCAAGCAAGAACATTTTCTGCTCTCGCTTGCACGAAGCGAATCAGAGTTTGCTATGGCTTGGCGTAAGCACTGCAAACTGCAATGTCCCGGGGGTGGGCACCCCAGGACATTGCTGGAGCCAGCCCTGAGGGGTGGCTGTCCCCAGGGCAATCTCGATCTCCAGTTGGGGGTCCCCCTCCTTTGTTTGTATTTGCCCCGGGGAGGTGGTGGTCCCCAGGGCATTTTAAAATAAATGTTTATTTTGGCCCTCGGGGTCCCAGTGAGACCCCCCCAAGAGGCCTAAGGGGTCAGTGTGTGTCTACTCTGCCTGGAATCGGTTTAACCGAGTCCCAAGAGGAAAACTGTGGTAACCTCGCTAATCCAGTCTAAACTGGATTACTGTAATGGGCTTTATTTGAACATTCAGAAGCAGTGTTTAAAAAAGCTTCAGATCGTTCAAAACACAGCAGCACGGTTACTGGTCAACATTCCTAGGCACAAATCTGTATCCAAAGAGCTTCGCGGCCTGCACTGGCTCCCTGTACTACAACGCATCAAATTTAAGGCCCTGTGTCTGGCTTATAAAGCACTGAATCACACAGGTCCTTCCTTTCTTCAAAACCTTTTTGTCTGGTATGAACCAACCAGACAACTTCGTTCTACAGGGGCCAGACTCCTGACAGTATCCAGAATCCGAACATCTCACTGGGGTGGCCGCAGCTTTCACTATGGCACCTCTAAACTCTGGAACACTCTTCTGAGTGAGCTCAGAAGTGCTAGCTCCCTCACCATCTTCAGGAAAGGACTAAAAACCTGGCTATTCCAGAATTAGATGCTTGATCGGGCTTACTGTGTTCTCAGCGCCAAGACACCCCCGGGTATTCGTGCGCTTTACAAATCCCGTTAACATTAACATTAACATTACCAAGATGGCTGCCAACACTTCCTGGTTGAAGTGTTGGGAGCCAATTAGATCTCAGTAGGCTGTTGGGCTTCCAGATATCTATATTTTTTAAACTTAAATATCTCTGAAACTACTGAACTGATTTACACCAAATCACAAAAAGCACGCTCTGGACCAACATCTAGCTTTTGGCCAAATTTGGTGTAATTCCGTTCAGCGATACGGGCTGTAGACATCCCCATGGACATAACATGGGGAAAATACATTTCGGAACCCCTCTTTTTTCTCGGCCCCCGCTTGACGGATAACCCCGAAACTTTCAATAGAGCAGCTGAACCAAAAAGAGGACGTTTTTTGAAAATGTTGTGAAGATTCGTCAAGCGGCGCCAAAGTTATTGGCAAAACAAAAAATGCTTTTCCAATGGAAACTTTGGCCTTAGCTGTAACTACCTACCGGCGACTGCCAGTAGGTAATATATATATATTGCAAAAAAGGAATCAGGGATCCCTGGGTGGGTTATTCCCAAGTTTTAGGTGGAGAGCAGCATATATGAAACACTCTACAATACCATTGACACTCTAAATCTGTTCACCTCAAATATCTGTTTTTCTAGCTGAGTTTTCAAGCATAATATAGGCCCTGTGCCATCCACGCTGAGTTAGAAAGGGACAAAGCCTTTCACCATTTTTGCAGCAATGTTTTTAAGCAAAATGACAAAAGCCTTTTACCACTCCAGGCACAGAATTACATCTTTGGATTGGTAAAATACCATTCAAGTCAACCCCAAATGAATAAAAGCAATCTTTGACACATGTTTCGCTCTTATTAGAGCGTCAGAGAGGTATAGCTTTGTCCAGACACAAGAGAGCAACCAGTATAAGTCAAAACAATGCCTTTCAAGCTAGAGTGCCGCATAAATTATGCAAAAAAGGTAGCAAGGAACCCTGGGTAGTTCCCGTGTTTTAGGTGAAGAGCAGCTCCTTTATATGGAACACTCCACAAACTACCAATACTCCAAATCTGCTCACCTTAAATGCCTGTTTTCCTACCGGAATTATTAAGCATAGCATTGGCACAGTGTAATCCATGCCAAGCTAGAAAATGACAAAGTCATTTGTCATTTTTGCAGCAATGTCAAGCATCGGATTATCAAGTGCCATCCACGCTGAACTGATAAATGACAAAAGCCTTTTATCATTCTAGCACAGTATTGCAGCTTTGGATTGGTAAAATACCATCCAAGCCAACTTGGAATAAATGAAGACAACCACTGACACAGGTCCTTAGAATGGGAAAGGATATATACATAAAGTTCATGATGTTAAAATATTCTTGTGGCTATACCAGACTCTGACCTTAACTTCTTGATAGCCCTTCTGAAACCAGCCTCCGAGGTACCCAAGCATAACACAGCTGGAAATGTTTCCATTTCTTTACTCAAAAACTCCTCTGGATTCCCTTCCACACTGCTCCTTATTGGACTTCAGTTATTTGTAGGCTTGTGCCGCGTGCACTAAGCCTGATACTCTCATCAGGGCCGACTTTAGGGTGGTGCGACTGGTGCGGCTGCACTGGATGCTGACCTAGAAGGGGGGCACTGACCTCGGGGGTGGAGGAGCTGTGTTTATCAATTACTTACGATTTAAAAGCACTTGCTGCAGAGTTCCTTGTGCGTCCAGTTTTACGGTAGCAATAAAAATGTCAAGATTACTCTCGTGATTTCCTGCTAGAGAGAGAGAGAGAGATCTGAGTTTTACTTAGTGGCAGTTTTGACCCGCTATAAAGTAGTGCAAATGGTTTTTATGCCTGCTCATACAGATCTGTATTTTATGTGGATAGCTGATTATTAAAGCTAGCCTTTACCAGCACGTTAAAACAAAAGAAATGAGAGAGGGGCTATAGAGAGAAGAGGGGCACTTTTGCCTGGCGGTAGTGAGGGAATCTGTGGAGGAGGTCATGGGTGGGCACCAAAAAAGATTTTCACACTAGGCGGCACCAGCGCTAAAGCCGGCCATGACTCTCAGGGCATCATTATGATGCCGGGCGGTCGGACTGCCAGCTGTCGGGAGACCGCCCAACGAGCATGCTACGTTCCGACTGGCGTATTTGGATATGACCGCTGGGCTGGCGGTCAGAAAGTTGGCGGTCCCACAGTGGCGGCATGGCTCTGCCAATTAGAAAGGCTGCAGCAGATGCTGCCGCGGAGCAGCGCCTTCTGCACGTCCATGCAAGGTGTGCCATGCACCATGTCGTGCATGGCACACGGTGCACGGAGGTGAGTGGGGGCACTATATGTGCCCCCAGGCAACTATTCAGTGGCCCACGATGGACGGGGGCCCTGTTTGGGGCCCCCCATATCCATTTCCGACTACCTTTTCATGGCAGGATTCCCGCCATGAAAAGGCTGTCAGAAAGGGATATTGTAATCTCAACTGCAGTGCCTGCCTCGGCACCACTGTCATGCTACGATGCTGCTCCGACCGCCGCCCTGTCTGTATCTCTGATCCTGGCAGAGGTGGCAGTCTTGCATGCAACAGGCTTTGGGTCCGACCGCCAGCATCGGAATTTGGCGGTCGGACCAAAGGGATGTCGGCGGTCGGACCGCCACCAACGGCCTGTCAATGAGCTGACCGCCTGACATCCTAATCAGGCCCTTATTCACATTTCATGAACTTTGGTGGAATTTGTGTGAAGGTTGGAAGCCCTCTCTTACACGCCATGAGCTTTACCTTAGTCATCCCTGCTTAAAGTAGTCCGACATGGTATGGGATGTATCATGCTGTTAATACAGCATTGAGACGTATCAGAAGTTTGGGAATGATGGACACAGACATTTATTATACCCTCTGTTGTCCCTCTTCATAAGCATGGCTAGACATGAAATTCTGCCACTCTGGCATTTCCCCAGTGGGCTGCAGGATAGGGGGTTACTTTCAAAGCATGATGGGCTGTCATGACCCAGCCATGTCCCTAGACCCCGATTCTAGTTGCAGCCTCCTCCAGTGAGGGACTAGTTTGAGCATTTTTGGCAGGGCTGATTTTAGTTTCCTGTCAGGATCTGCTTATAAATGTGTTTTTATCATTCACACCTCTACTCCCTTGAATTTTCAGCTCAACAGGCGGTTGCTTACCAATTCCAGAGCTTTGCATGTGTCACATACAAAAGCTCTGTATGTTCCCATTGCCACTGAGGAATGCCCACTTTCCAGCTCCAGTGATCCCAAGCTAAGGCGCAACATAAAGCCACGATCTAAAGGCAAGCTTTAAACAAATGCTGTAGATGGCTCAGTCTAAACGATGTTGAGTCATCACGGTCGGGTTATGGCATCTTCCTGATCAATGGAAACCCGGCATCTCTCGGAAACCATCTGCTCTGCCCAGCCTGGCAGGACTCTTGAGGGAGAACGGGCGAGGCAAGCATGAAAATAATTGCAACAGTGATGCTTTTGTGGGATTGTTTCCGCTTTTTAGGACTACTTCAGGGTCCCTGAAGCATCTGGCTGAGAGGTAGAAGCTATCTGAAAGAGGGCGGGGCACCGCGAGTTTCAGGAGCTCAGAAGAGAGCTCCCATGTGCAGCATCGGATGTTTTTATTGTTTTATAGAATGGAACAGTAACGTGAATGGGGCCGGCGGTCCCTGTACAGCTGGGGCCGGCTGCGTGCCAAGGGCAGGGCAGAGGCCGTGAGGAACAGGGTGAAGGCGCTGCCGATTGCGTCACAATGTTGGAATGCGCGCCTCAGATGCCAGGCGCATAACTTCCCTATCCAGGGTACCCTTTCCGTGGCCCCATGTGAAGCTTGCAAGACAGTTGTTCAGTGGGTTTATGTTTGTGCTTCGCACATCTATGTGTATAGTGCAGGCAGTTAGAAAGGATTCCCACGGGGATCCTTGCGTGCTCTGCCATTTTCTGAGGTCAATTAAATATATCCTTTGACTTTAAGTAAAAGTAGCACAAACTATATTGCACATTGGACATATTACCGATAACCCCGTACTTTATAATCCTGTAATACATGGCAGCCTCTATTAACTTTAAAAAAAAAAACCTCTCTAATTTCCACCATACACTATGGTTGTGATTGCACCCCTTGCTCATAGAATTACGTGACTATTTCACTTTAATAAACGAATACAGTTCAGTTGTGACCTCACAAAATATCCGGTTCGCCAAAGGGCTTCAAAACACAAAGAGGCTCAAGACAAACTCCGTTTCTTTGACGCGATTTGCTTCATTCTGAACTTTCACCAACTGCAGAATATTTTCTGCACTTACCAGTCATGATAATGAGGTTCTTCCGACGCTCTTTAGTTCATATTATGTCATCTTACTGGTACTTAACAATATTTCAGAGCTTCACGCTCGCGGCTAGAACTCTGTACAAATAAAAATGCAGGATCGGGATAGTGAAACGTTCGGTGTCCTATTATGTGATTAAATCCGCTGCTCGTGTACCTACGGACATCAATGTAAGTGCTGCTTCGTGGAATATTTATTTGTGCTCGCAGATGAGGGGTGGGAGTTGTGTGACTTTCCAAGAGGCTGATAGAACTGGTGTACTGTGAGGCACACCAACCCTTTCGAGGCAACAAGCACTCCTTGTGCGTGACTGAATCTGCCCCATCCCTATTGGCTAGCAGAGCCAGAAGGCGTGCCTGACATGGAACTGACTGGAGCCCAGTCCCGCCAGCCTTCAAGAGACACCACCTCCCCTGTTGTTGCCTCCAAGGACTCCAGCCACAAGTGAAATGCCAGATGGAATAAAAAACCTGTCCAGTCTTGCAGTGGACCCCCCATTATGCTATTTCATATTAAGATAGCCATAATTGAGGTGCAGTCGCCACTTACACCCTTGGCCCCTGCTGCACTAATGGTAGTGATAGCCCTTTAATAAATAAAAAAAAGCCCCCATATATCGCTACGGCCCTAAAAATAATAGAAATCTATATACACTAGCCATTTCTTAGGGGGCATCTCTACGAGGAAGCTGTCTATTGCCCCCTCTTCTGGGCCATGTCTTTGACACTATCCATTAATCTTGCTCCTTTCCTCTGAGCCATTACTCTGGGGCTCTAGTGATCCAGAGGATAAGGGCTCTGCATCGGGATACAGTCCCTGTTGGCCTCCTCCCTGCCACCTCCTGGACTCACCTTTTGCAGAAAAAGTGGTATCTTAATGTTTGATGCTGACCTTGAGGTGTTTCTGCTTGAAAGCGAGAAATGTATAGAGAGCTAAAAACGGAGCAGGTCTTCTCAGCAGCCTTTGATTGATGAGTCACTTAGAGTTTCATGGTGACAAATATTTATTATTTTTAAGCGGTAATGCAAGGGTGTTATCAGCTGAGTTCAGAAGTAATAGAGACACAACAATGTTTGCACTAGATCCAGCCTGAATATTTATTGCTAAAACCTATATTTTGAAAGCACTTTCTTAAAATCTCAAATGGTATATCATTTTGCAGAATCCTAGCTTACTCTGTGTGTTATACTATTTTAAAATAATGACATAGTGGTTTCTGCTTCAGGCTGGGACCTCATAGTGCTACAACCCAAAAAATATTTCTCGATTTCCCTAGCAATTACTTCTCTTTGTGGGTTTTCTAAAACGGGGCCTCCTTAATTCCTTCATTATTAACATATTAAAAACGTTTCCCTAGGAAAACATATCGCATCAAAATTTTGTAGCTAAACCTTTTTGGATACGCTCTTCTCCCAACTAGGCATCTGCCCTTAAATTGACCTTTTCAGCTTTATAGTGGCTGAGTGAGACCAGTCAAAATGGTGGCATTAACTCACAGATAAAATTAGAGATCTTATGTCTTTATACACATATTTTAAGAAAATACAAAAGATACAAAGGAGGTTGTTAGTAATACAAAATACTTACAAAAAAACAAGAAAGAGCAATTCAAATACTCATACAAATATAACCACAGACAATAAAGAAAATTGCTTAAAGTAACAGGGTAGCACAACGTTGATTGCAATTCTAGTAGGTACCACTGCAAGGGTTCAAACATTCTACTGCATGTTCTGGCTTCCACCTATACACAAAAAGTTGATTCTAGAAAGAAACCATAATTTTACACAAATTTTTCCACCCATTCAAAGCTGGACTGTCTTTAGCTATCTATTTCTTGGTTTTGATATTATGGCTAATAATAATCACAAATAAACCAAATTCCAGGTTACTGGGTTAAAGCAGAATGAAAGAGCAGGTGGTGTGTCCAAGATGCTGTCGGTGCAGGTCTCACTGCCATTTAGCTCCTGATGGTTCTCCACGCCCAGCAGGAATTCAGACAAATTCTGCATGCCAGGGCGAGCCTGGAGGGTGAGCTGTGTGGGGGAGCACCACACAAGATGTGAGGTGCCCTGCTGAGCCTGGCGGTGAGCAGTGGTGAGGGCGTTGGAGAAGCCAGCGCGAGCTGGGACCAGAGGCGAGGCGAGGCTTGGTGGACCCCTGTTACGGTGCCGCAAAGAGAAATTAGTTCTGAGTCGGAGCACAGAGCCCCCAAAACAGGGGTTTGGGGACAACAAATGAACACATGAGTAAGTGGAGACACAGAGTGAAAGAATTTAAACCTCCCTGAAGCTGCCAAGAAAGGACCACAATAAGAGACAGCAATCACGTACTGCTGTTGCGGTAGGATGCTATGACTGCATTTTAAAATCCAAGGGGCCATTGTCATCACACAGCCTGGCCTGAAATGTGCTGACTAGCAGAGCCACAGCCAGGACACTCCCCCATACAACACCTGGAGAGAGAGCTAGGTGCGGCCTGCTGGGACTCATTGAGCGTTAAAGAGACAGAGGTGAGGAAATACGGAAGCTTGGAGCTGAGGCACAATCACTAGTAAGGATTTTGAAGGAGGCAGACAATAAACAACTTCACATAGGGCCTGTGTGTTGGCCAACACCCCAATAATCCATTCCAACTCTGGAAGGGGGAGGTGAAGACCAAGTAGGACTTGAGAGTTAGGGACAGGCGCCCCATTGGAGTGTGGTGAACAGCATCAGATGGAGAACACCTACATGGAGATAACATTGATGGATGGCAAGAGATGGGCTAGATAGATTAGGGGTAAGATGAGTGGAGACAGATCACCCCAAGCATTGCGGAATACATGGTCAGGTTCCAAAACACATTTGCTGGTTACAATATGAGTACGTTGTGTGCTTTGATCGACTGCTACACCACTGACCCAAACCTGGGGGCCACACCTGCATGACTTTCAGAGAGATAAGAACAAGTAGGTGCTACCCCACCTCCTGAGGTCAATAAGTGGACAGTCTCCCACATATTGAAGTTACAATGGTGAAACCTAAAATATCTAAGCAGCTGGGGGCTAAAGTTATGCCTCAATCAGCCCCCATGTTGCTGCGGCCCGCTGTCAAAGAACTCCTAACCCAAGTGTCACAGCTGAAAGGCGAGGTACAGACTTTAAAGATCTGCAAAGAGGATGCGGAGTGCCACTCTTAACTGAACAATGCCCACATAGTTGGGATCTCTGAAACCACAGAGATACCAAACATGAAGCTGCTCCGTGACCAGTGGATCTTAGATAATGCTCTGCAGGGAAAAAAACAACTTTCTTCTCCAAGAGGGGACACTGGATCCTGAGTCGCCTGCCACCACCAGCTGTCCTGCTGAGACCAGTGGTGGAACATCTCTTTAATTAATTACAGGGACAGGGATCCCATACTGTACCTCTACAGAGCCAAGGGTCCTTAGAAAATCGAAACCAGCACAGTAAACATAATTCCCGACTTTACAAATGAAGTTCAATGCTTGCGAAGTTCCTACACAGTGGTGAAGAAACAATTGAGACAGTTGGGCTACATATGCACCCTTATGTACACCGCAAAACTCATGGTTATAGCCAATGATAAAATCCTGTTCTTTCATTAGGCATAGGATGTATGGCAGTGGCTACAATCAAAGGGAGTGGAGACCCCGCAGACAGAACTCAATGCATGCTATGGTTGGACTACTCAGTACTCCAGGATGCACAGGAACAGAAGGCTGAAAAGCAAACCCGCGAGAAACCAAGCGGCCAAAGATAGAGTCCGAGTCTTGGCAGAAGCGCTGACCCAGAACCTAGAGCAGATGGATGTTAGCTTTCCCAAAAAAGGAAAGTGACTCAAATCAGAGGATACAAACAACAAAGATACAGATTTGGAATTGACCAAGAGGATTGCCCTGATACCAAGACCTGCAGACATCATTATACAGGAAATGATGTGGCGTCTGGGCCAGTCGGGTTGGCACAGCCGCACGAACCACATCAGGATGGTAAATCATTGGATGCTTTAGAGCCCATTCCACACAGGGTGCAGGAAGAGTCAATGGGACAGTGTTATTAGGCACATGAAAGCAAAGAGACACCCTCCACACGCACCAGCTGACTTGGTTATGCCAACTGGCACAGACGTCGATGTTCTCAGAGTGTATTGTGCATTGCAGGAAGCCTGTTGCCACCTTGCTAGGGCTGAGGGGTTTCCTGTAATATAATGTTGCCTGGTTGTCCTTGCTTTCCCCTACAGGTACACACAACACCAATGGGAAATGGTTGAGATGACTGTTCTTGACATGCTACACGTAAGGCAAAGTTCGAGTAGCACATAGTAGTAAGAGCTAAACAGCAACAGTTTCCATCACCTTACACTATACTGACACGGAATGTGAGGGGGGTAAAGTCACACCGGCTAAGAGGCATAAAGTGTACTCATACCTACGGCGCAGATATATTTACATTGCAGATATATAATAAGCACACATGAATATAGTGGAGTTACAAAGGCTGAAGAAGAAATGAAGGATGTAAGTAATAGGAACCACATACTAAGCATTTGCTAGGAAGGTACAGGTTTGTATAGCACCACGTTCTCCCTATGTAATCAGATCTAGTCAGATTGCTCGGGAGAACGGAAACATGGTTGCGGAGGGACTGCTGGACAGAGCACCATTGGCCCTGTAGGCAATTTATGCCCCAAACTCTAATCATGCTGCTTTCATTGATTCTCTCACCCCATCACTACTCCAGGATATGGCTACACCCAATACATGGGACAGGAACTTTAACAGTGTAACTGATTAACCCCCCCCACCCACATTTTAGGGAACCTAAAGTAGTTCAATTATGGCCCACCTCCAGAAATAGTTGAAACCCTGGGACCTTGGGATGCCTGGAGGATCAGGCACTCAACCCTATGTACTCTGTGTACATAGGCTCCCTATTAAGTTAGACATAATTCTCTGTAGCCCTCACACATCCACAAAGATACTGGACACATAGTACCTGGGATGTACTCCGTCTGACCACAAGTGATAGGCTGCAGCAGATCTAGGACACACATCTCGACCAGCGTTTGAATGTTCGAGCATTGCTGGGCACATCCTTTGGAAACACCGTGGGCAGGGCTATCACTGACATTTTTACAGATAATGAGGAGACATCTAGTGATGGACTGCTGGAGTGGAACGCATTTGAAGTGGTATGAAGGGGCGTCTGCGAAAAAACTGCATAAGGTGTTAAGACAGGGATGCAAGGGGCCATTCTTTGCGCAGAAGAGGAGTTTCTCAGGGCTGAGCTGAATCTTGAACAAGGGCAGGGGGACGCAAAGGCCTTGAGAGCAGTGAGAGTGAAGCGACAGGATCTGGAGGACAAACTGGAGCGGATGGATTTTTGGTAACACGTGACGTTGCAATAAGCTTAGGGCAGAGGTCTTCAATCTATGTGGCGCGACCCCCAGGGGGGCTGTGGAGTCCTGGGAAGGGGGGCACGCATACCCCAGCCTCATTTGTGCCTGGAATCCAAAATTACTTTCGTTTTGGGAAAAGACAACAGTTCTGGGACAGCTAATTTCGATCATTAAAATGCTTCAGCTGAAGTTTCATTAATTGAGTTTCCTGTGCTGTGAAAAGCTTTCGTTCCAGTGGGCCTGCTTGCCTAAATGAAATGCAAATGTGCACTATTAGTTAATCTGCAAGTCTAAAGGGTGCTTGGGAGCCCTTGATCAAATCATTCCAAGCTTTGTGATGACAAAGATTTGTTTTTTTTGAGTGGTAGTGCAAAGAGTTAACAACTGGGCTGTGAAGTGCATGCTTTTAATCATAATTGTATTTACACAGCCCTTAGTACCCCTAAGGAGGTGTTGAAGGGACAGTTATGTAAAAAAAAAATTGCCTTACATAATTGCAGATTTTGTAGCAGTCTATCTTATACTGTGTGCAATGCAAGTATAAAATAATTACTTACATATTCACTGTGCTTTCTGTCACAGGATGTGACCTGGTAGCACTAAAAATACACAAGTCACTATTCTCCACTGCACCAAAAAAGATTTAATTCTGTGGCTCTCTGGTTACGCACAGACCTCTGCAGTGCATTAACTAATAGAGGTTTCACAATGTACTACAGCGCATTTCCCACTGAGTAACAACTTTTTAATTTATTTTTCATTTAAGTTGCCCATTATTTTATATGTAGCTACCTGATGGTGAAAGACCTAAAAAACGTACAGAATATTTTGGGGCTTATTTATGAGAGGCTTGCGCCACCAAGGCATCACTCTTTTAGCGCTCCAGCAGTGCAAGCGTCTCAACCAAACCTATGAGGGGCCGCAAAGCCACCCTGCATGGCTTAGCATGGCCTCATAGTTATGGAGTAAGACAAAGCAGGTCAACTCACTGCGTTTCCTTACTCTGCATCAAGAAGGACATTCCCACGCAATACCCATGGATTTTGATGCTGCTCCAAATTTACAAAATCATGTAAACCTGGGGCAGTGCCAAAACCTTACGCCTCCCCAGCGGAGGCATAATGAGGAGAAATGTTTTCATTTCTCTTCGTTTTTTCCTCTTTCCATGTATGCTGAATTCTGCAGCTCACATAGAAAGGGAACGCCTCTCTGGATTGTGTATGTGAAGGAAGGTGCCCCTTCCTGCACAGAAACAACCCTGCCTATGTTGGTGCTAGGCAGCATTTTGTGCGTCAATGCAAAGGGGAAGGACAGGAATGCACCGTATTTCATAAGACTTGCAGCGCTGCCCTACGCCAATTCCTCATAAATGAGGCCCTTTGTTTTTAGCTACACCTTTGACCATGCCCCCACGCTCACTGACCTTTGGTTTTCTAAACACTTTTTAATATTATTTCCCCACCGTAAAAATGATTTGCTGTGGGAATTGGGGGCGTTCATCATTGTCGATAGTTGTCGATGATGAGGCGTACCAGGTTCTAGAATTCTTTGCCAGGAGGGTGTCCTTACGCCTAAATAAGTTTGACAAGGGGATCTCGGTATCAAAAATTTTGAAGACCTCTGGCTTAGGGGGATAAGATGCAATAACTATTAGTCTAGTTGTTAAGATTCGAGGCGGACAGGACACCTATTCGGGCTATTAGAACTGTACAAAGTGGTCAACGCATAGGCTAAAATCAATCTGAACTTTGCTGACTATTATAGCATGCTCTATGAGGCCCAGGATACATGTTGTCTGGGTGGCTTCTG
This sequence comes from Calotriton arnoldi, assembly GCA_963921515.1. Classification (NCBI taxonomy): domain Eukaryota; kingdom Metazoa; phylum Chordata; class Amphibia; order Caudata; family Salamandridae; genus Calotriton; species Calotriton arnoldi. The sequence continues at coordinate 1,385,808 of CAWUFW010000894.1, read as the reverse complement.
GGACTATTTAGCAGACATAGAGGTCCCGAGCCTCTGCTCTGGGATGCCACATATTAGAGAAGCCCCTGAGTTCTGAACTGTGGTGAGCACATGGAGTGCAATACATCAGGAACAGAAGGGCTTCAAGCTGAATTATATGGTGTTTATAAGACAGTACTGCCCCTAAACTTCCAAAATTATATGAGGAGGCTAAACGCCTCGGCCATCTGTTGGGCTCTATGATAGAGGCACTTATAGTGGTCATTTTGAAACAGGGCAGGGACCTTGATGTCTGCTCCTACTGGCTAGTGGCATTACTAAACCTAGATTATCAAAAACTGGGAAAAATACTTGCAAACAGGTTGCTAGAGATAGTACATTATGTGGTTCACTCAGATCTAAATGGGTTTCATACCTGGCAGGAACACCTTCCTGAATTTGAGGCACATGTTCAGCCTGAGAGGCGGTGCCTGAGGGGGGTGAGCCACAACTTGTGGCGATCCCCCTTGACATAGAGTAAGCATTTGACACCCTAGGTTGGTTGTGTCTTATGCAAGTGCTACAGAGATGGATGTGGGTCCATGCTATCAGAGGTGGATTCAAACTTTGTATACCGATCCAGTCCCAAGAGCGCACGCAGGTCAGACAATCTCAAGACTACTCCCCATAAATAGAGGCACCATGCAAGAGTTTCCACTGTAACCTCTCATTTTCCCCTTAGCCATGGAGCCACTCGCATGATTATTAATGTGCAGATAGGTGACCTGGGGCATTCGGTCAGGCGATAGATGATAAATCATTTTGCTGTACCCCGTTGAATCCCTCATCTACTTGCGGGACGGTCTTCAGGCATTACTGAGTGTCATGGACGTACTAGACGAATTTGGAGATCACTTAGGGCTGCCAGTGAAGTGGAGTAAGTCCTGTTTGTTCTCTTTGTGACCGATGTCGAAATTAGAACACAATGCGGCCGATGCGGGGACTTTAATGGCGGTTGGACTCCTCCAAGTACCTGGGGGTTACAATATTCCACACATACGAGGCACTGATAGAGCCACCTGGGGAAGTTGATAACGACGACAAGGCAGGCTAGTAAGTTCTGGATAACGTTGTCATTGTCTCCACTGGGCAGGACAGCACTAGTGAAAATGCTTGTCTTGCCACGGATACTGTACTTCTTTTCGGCATTAGTGTTGCGCCTCCTTTGCCGTTTCTTCAGTGATTTGAACAGTATACTCTCTGGCTTGGTATGGGGTACAGGGAGCAAAATGGTAGTAGCGGCGGCCCTTTCATTAGGACGGAGGAGCGCTGCCCCCCGCCACCAGCTGCAAATAAAATGATAGTAAAACAGGTTTCTAACCCGTTTTATTATCGTTTTATTTTAATCCCCCTGGACCCGCCCCCAGAACTCTGACGAGTCTTGGGGGCGGGTCCAGGGGGATGACACTGTGGTGGGGGAGTGCTAGTGCACCCTTGTCCCTTCACTGCGCATGAGGTGTTTGGCCGGCCGTTTCAGGCCGGCCAAACCTTCATGCGCAGAGAAGCTTTCTCCACCCCCAGCTGCGTTGCTGGGGCTGGAGAAAGCAGGCACAGGCTCCCAGTCTGCCTGGGAGTGCAAAGTTGCTGCGCTCAGGTCAATCCTGACTCTGCTTTCCTGCAGCATCATGATTGGCCGCAGTACAGTCTGGGAGCCCGTCCCAGAAGCAGGAAGAGCGGGATGGAGTGGATGGCGGAGGCGACGGCGATCAGGTAAGTTTATTTATTTATTTATTTTATTTTGTCCCCTTCCCCCCAGCTCCCTCCCAGGGCCGGACTGGGAACTGAAACCGGCCCAGCCAAACCGCTCGGCTGGCCCCCCAGGGGGGCTGAGGGGGTGCAGCCGAGCTGTTTGCAAGGGCCGGTTTCGGCCTATTTTGTTACAGGGGGCCGATATTGCCGGCCCCCGGTAGCAAAAATGGCCCCCCAGGGGCCCAAAACCGGCCCCCACCCTAGCAGCCCACCGGGGGAACGCCCGGTGCCCGCTACGGCCAGTCCGGCCCTGCTCCCTCCTCCGGCCCGCCACTTTGGCAGGGGACGGGCCGTGACTAAATGGTAGCGTATAACCCCATTAAACAAGGAGGGCTATGTTATGGAAGTCGTCTGTGCGAACCCATCCCCCCCCCCTTAATGTGGGCACCTGAATGAGTGATTTGAGACAATGGACGACTGCTGGAGCGGACATCTTGACAGACGTGCAAAAAAGGTAAGTGGGCGGGACGGTGGAAAGAATATGAGATATGTATTCATTGGCCCTAGAGGCACAATCAGATAGGAGTCTGCCGTGAGAAGTGAAGGGGGCGTAGGTCTGCATTGGACAATAGGCCTGACAAAATACACATATATGCAGGTAGTAGATGAGTCGAAGGGTGCGGCAATGATACCCAGGGAAATGAAACAAATGTAGGACGGTGAAGAGATTATATGAGATTACACGTGCAGTTCCTGTTAATTACTGCAGAAGCACCAAGGAATAGCCAGAATGTGTCCCACAAGGGTTCGCCTGTGATATGGGGTGGCGGGGAAGCTGAGCGGAGGGACAACTTTGCTGTGTTGGATGAAGTTAAGTAATAAGCTAAGCTCTAGAGTGTTGTAAGTATGATGCTAGTACCAGCACCGGACAGACGGATGAAGCATAAAATGTATCCGGTTTAGCAGTGGCTGGGAGCAAGCAGAGTGCACCTGAGCCGGAAGGTATATATATTGAGACATGGTCAGAATGTCCTTAAAAGATAAGAGCATAAGTGTTGTCTGAATTTTTCTATGTTAAACTGTATAATGGAAGTGTTGTCTGAATTTGTCTATGTTAAACTGTATAATGGAAAAGGTCAGGGAAACGTGAATAAAGAGCAATCTAAAGACAAGCAGAACGAAAGGGCGGTTTTAAAGGTTAACTGATTTCAAATCTAAATCATGTTTTGACTAATAATTACCCTTAGAACATTACAGATTTCTTTCCAATAAGACATGATGCCACATCAGGATGCATGCATATGCACACTGCAAAGGGTACAAATCCTAAATATATGAGTGGGGGGCTCATTTTCATAGGCAGTGTGCATTGGCAATTCGCAATGCCGTCACGTGGAGTGACGTCACAGGAAGTGCGTGCTAGACATGTTATTCCTCAGAATATTGCTTTATCTGTGCCTGTGTGTGTACCCTTCAAAAGTACAGCACAGACCTCTTTAGATGGGAGTTTATTAACGGCTCCAGACTTCTTACATCCGCTGTCACAGCCTTAATCCGTCTTCATTTGTCGGCTAATCTAATTCTTTACCATTCCCGTGTGTAAAATTACAAGTATCTGCTTTTTACTGCTGGATAATTTTATATCTTTTGGGCAAACGGGGAATACTTTCTTGGAGAAGTAGCAGGTTCAAAGCTCTTGGACTCTTGCTCTCTCTCATCCGTGTAGTGTTTGTCCTACAACTGCTGCCTGTGGAATAAAGGTGCATTTCCTAATGAAATATGCAAGTCTGATATTGGAGAGTCACACTCTCTCCAGCCTATTGTCATTCACACAAGCTGGTGATGCCTGTTGTCTGCTTGAAGGATTTTTATTCATATTACTTCAGACTTCTGTTAAGCACTGTGAGCTGCCTTTTAGTTACCACTGAGAGCTTTTATAGGATGACGGAACAGCATATGAGTGGGCGAGGTTTGTTGTTGTACGTGTTTGATGGTGAATGTTCCATGTGTATCACTTTCATTCCAAAAGCTGAGGCAACACCAAAGCAGCTTCATCCATTCTTCTAGTGCTTCATTACAAGCCTGTGCCGATGGAACGGAACAGTTCAGTGACTGTTGAAAACTGCAGTATCACCTTTTACTCTGCCACAAATTGATTTAATAAAAATGCACATATCACCTTAGTGCTTTGTCAGTGTAACTAAAAACAGGAGATTGTGGTGAATGTATGCTGACATCTCTTTATGTCATGGGGTGAGATCCAGTCTCATCATCAAACACATCTTGCAGCACCACTGGATCTTCACTTGGAGCTCTTAGCATATCGGTTGTACAGCAGGTCTGAGGTCAAAATGGAATGGCATTTGGGCTGTTAGCCTCATTAAAGGCACCTTTATGAAAAGGCTTATTGGTGTTGAAGCACTGGTAGTATCGTCTAGCTGTCATCTTGAGTTGTTTGCTCACAGACTTCATATGGATCCTACTAGCTGCAAGTGAAGTCAACCTGGCAAAATAAAGCTTTTGTCAGGCCTAAACCATCCTTTTTTAAAACATAACAGTCACCCTAGGGTAGGCCCTAAACAGCCCCTAGGGCAGGGTGCAGTGTATTTAAAAAGTGGGACATATTCTTTTAAGTTTTACATGCCTTGGAAGTGAAAAAATCTTAATTTTGTTTTTCACTACTGCACGGCCTACCTCTCCCATAGGATAATATTAGGTTAACTTATTACATCTAATAAGTGATAACTTTCAATTGGGAGCAGGTAGGAATGTCGAGTTTGGTGTCTAAAGATTTGAAATGAAAAGCCCTCTTTAATGGTAAAATCAGATTTTAAGTCACAATTCTGAAAATGCCTCTTGTAGAAAGTTGGCATTTTCTAGTCCCTACCATTTAGTCTCTGCTGCCTGTATCCTGGGTCATATGACTAGGTATAGCTGGCAGTTGGTCTTTGAGTATTGCTTTCAGTAAGTGAGACAAAGAGCCATAGGTGTTCGCAGGATGGGCCATCTCTTACTTGATGAGGGGGAGGAGTTGTCACCTACCACACTTCACAAAGGCTCTGCCTGAGCACACTCACAAAGAGTTTGACACTATCTATTGTAACCCCAGACAATGTGGGGCCATGGCAGGAAGGCATGAAATTCCAAGCACCTCTGGGAGTGGAAACCTCCAGAACCTTCTCTTATTTCAAAGTGGGAGCCAGGTGAAAATATTGGAACCTCAGATCCAACTCTTCAGTACACCTCTGGGCCTGTGGAAGACTCGGAAGGACTGGATTGCTACTCTGCTGCCTGAGTGAAGGACTAGACCTGCTTCTTGAGCCCAGGACTGCCAGAGTGAACTCCAAGGGCTAGTTAGCAAGCCTCCTGACTAGAGCCTCAGGGACAGAAGGCACCAACCACTTTGAACACAGCACCTACACTCTGTCTGCTGAGTCCTACCCTCCCCAGTGGACCCACCCCAGTCCTGGACCCTTGGAAGTGGTCCTGAATGTGCTTTGCTAGCCCAGCTGTGGCCCCACCACAACCGAAGCAGTGTGATGCAATCGTGTCACAAAACTCCACATTGGAACTGCTGCATTTCGCATGTCTGTTGCAAGACTTCACATCGTAGACTGCAACCTCAACAGAAACGCAGCTGCGCAACGCATCCTCAATGCAGGCCTTTGCATCGCAAGCACTTCATTGACCACATCCATGACGATGACGCAGGACTCTGCATCGCAAGCTCCGCACCTACCTCGAGACCAGCAGGTGTGCGACACATCTCTGATGCAGGATTTCTCATCGCAAGCCCCTTGTGGGTGGCATCCTCGACGACGATGCAGGCCCTCGCATCGCAGTCTAGCAGTTTCCCGGAACCGCCGCTGCATGATGCATCTCCACACCAGAACCTTGCATTGCGTATCATCAATGCGGGTTCTTGCAACGCTCCGTGATCAGGTTTTAAGATACTCTTTTTCAGCTGGACCAACTGGGTCCCTGTATCGGACCCACGCTCCATCATGGTCAGTCTAAACTTGTGACTTTGTCCCAGTCCGGTGCAACCAGATACCCACAATTGATGGTTTGTGATTCTAGGCACTGTTTTTACCTAAAGCTTTAACATTGCATATCTCCAGTTCTACTGATTGAATATCTGCCATTTTGATGTCAAATCATTTAAGTTTACTCAATATTTCTAAATTGGTGTGGGATTTTTCTTGTGTTGTGGTTTCACTTTATTACTGTATGAAGTGTTGTATAAATACTTCACACATTGCCTCTAAGTTAAGCCATACTGCTTTGTGTCAAGCTACCAGAAGATTAAGCACAGGTTGATTTGGGGTTTGCTTGTGTTTCACCCTGACAGAGATGGTGGTTTCTGCGTGATTAGGGTTTCATCCTCCCTCAATCACCCAATTTCCAACAAAATGCAAACAGTTGAAGTGACATTATAGTTAGGCCTTTTAATAATGTACAAAACCATCGCTTAAACAACAAAAAACACTGAAATTCACCAGTTGTAGTTTACGGAGATAACTACAATTTGTGCCCCCATGCACTGCTTATGATCTCACATATTGCACAAGCGCGGCAGGCATGGCTCGCGGGTGGGAGGTGGGCATGGAGGTCACAAGGGGGTGCGAAGGGTGTTGCAGGGGTGTTGCACAGGGGGAATTTAAAAAAAACGTAAACTTGCCTTCAGGCCAGGTCCCACGTCTCTGCTCCTGCTCTCCTGTCCACGATCCAGGAACAGGAAGCAGGCAGCCAGGCTCCCTCCCCTAAGCCAATCACAACGCTGCAATGCAGTGTTGTGATTGGTCTGAGTGCTGTACACAGCGCTCAGCCAGGGGCTGGGGGGGTGGGCATGTTCGCCATGCAGGCTGTAATGCAGCCTGCATTAAGAACGGGGAAAGTGCACATGACTGTTTTAGGCTGCCTGAGAGGGCCGACCACACAGTAATTGCGCACTTAGGAGTGGGCAAACCACTCCTCCCCTACTTCCAGAGCAGAGTCGCCCGCCCACAACGCAAACCATAAATGTTTCTAAAGTTGGCACAGGTGTGAAGCAGTGGGGTGACGCACCTCCGCAATAGCGGAGGAGCCACCACTGATATTACATCACTCATGCCATGTTCATTGACATCATTGATCATACCACTGATGCTATCTCAAATTACATCATTGATAGGATCACTGATGACATCATCAAACCTACTGCTATTCAACTTACTTTACAAACTAGTGCAGCTCTTCTCAGAGAGGTAACTCCCTCAATACCCCTAGGGCCCATTAGATGGGCAGGCCCCAACTGCGCACAGCCTTCACCCTGTGGACGGCTCTTCAAGAAGAGTCCATTCCCTCCAGACATCCATGCCCATATCCGTGGCTTAGCCCCTGCTATGCACAACCATCACCAGGTGCACAGCTCTTCACGTACAGCCCACTCCCTCCAGACACCCAGGCCCATTAGGTGGCCAAGCCCCTACTACACACAGCCTTTAACCTGTGCACAGCTGTTCGTGGAGAAGCTACTTTCTCCAGACACCCAAGCCAAATTACATGGCTAAGCCACTACTACACACAGCGCATTGCCCTGTGCACAGTTCTTCATGGAGAGCCCACTCCTTCCAGAGACCCAAGCCCCTTTAGGTGACCAAGCTCCTACTAGAGACAGCCAGCCAACTAAGCAAAATCGTTCGGCCTTTGCATTTATTGTTTTTTGTTACACATTATGCACTACAGTCATCTGTTGCAGACCTGTGTCTGTCCCATATTAGACCCAGGAGCCATACACCACCAGAAAAACTCTTGCTGAGTCACTGCACCCTTCGCCTTACACTTTCTAGTCCCTCATTCCTTCACCACCTACACACTCTACCTGTGTGGGTTGGTTCAGGCAGACACAGAGATCTTGATGCACGATGTCCTGCCATGGGATATCCCACAGCACGGTGACCTGCCCTCAACGCTGCATGATGGATTTACTTTACTTAGAGCAAAATCATGCGAAGTCAGAAAGCTTTGTCTGGTTTCACCGATGCCAAGTTTCTGACTTTTTCCAAATTCGCCAATAAATCTTTTTCATTTGCGAGCACTAATTATATAGAGATGTTTTATGCTGGAGTTGACATTTTACTGCAACAACATATTTTATTACCAGCCTCAGAAAATTCGCAAGACCTTATGTTGTTACTAAGACCCCCAATTCTCCATTGAAGGTAACTTGGTCATCTGATGTAGGTAGTGTACCTTGCAGGTGTAAATATATTCTTCTCGTAAGAGTGTGCAATATTTGTAAAAAGTTATCTTCACTGCTAAACATTCCACTTAAAGAAGGGTGTGCTAGCCTGTAACATATGTCAGATGATGAGCCTCAATGAGGCGTTTAGGCTGAGGCATGAGGTCCTTCTATAGTCTTAGTGGCCACTGTTGGTTTGAAGGTGGTGAATGTTGGAACACTGAGACTTTTATAGCACAAACCCCTACTGAATGACCGCTAAGCACTTTCTGGCTGGAAAGGTGGGTTACCCTTGGGTCGAAAGAGAGTGTTTTCAGTTTCTTTCTAAAAATTAATTAGTGTCCCTAAAAGTCAATTGCGGTGGAAAGACTGGTCCTAACTGTGGGACTCTGAATTTTGCTCAATGTCACTAGTTGGCAATTGTTCCAGGGATGACCTAAATGAATTATTAATTAATCACAGTGCCCAGGCACAGAGCAGCAGGACAATCTTTCACAGCACACCAACAGAATACAATATGCCATCACCAAGACACTCTTAGGCAAACAAAGCGCCAAAGGCCACACAGATAGCAACAGGCCACTGTCCAACAGCACTGAACTATAGAATACCCACACAAATCTTAAAGAGATGAGGCTTAATACTCAACCTAAACTTCAGACACTGCAACAGCATAACAGAACCCACCAGTCAGACCAAAACCACTCTCTCACATAGCCATCATCGCGCCTGAGTTATGTACATATGATAGCACCATAGCTCCGTGGACCAGTCACCATCTTATTACACGTAACTGGGCACACTAGAACTGCATCCGAATTGTACATATCTACATAACACTTTGCAGAAGTCCACTATTCTACCAGACCTTTGTCACACCTTTATGCCACCAGCCATCTCAAGGAATACTAAATGGTCAAGTCTCACCACACATCGTACACGAGCATAACCACCCAGGGCCTCCTTACAAGTACCCCATTTGGGGGTTGTTTATTACGCACCTCAGGAGTTAACGATACCGTGGGTTTTACTGACTCCATGGTTCACAATTAATGGGGATTCGAGGGCTGAACCTCAGAATATGCTGAGGAATGAGGAATTACCTGGGAGATCAGGATCAGTAACTCTGGGTCCAAATCCACAGGGAATTCCTCTTTCACCCCATATATATTGTCACCAGAGATTGTAGCTGCTTTCAGCCACCAGAATTTCTGTGGAAAGCAGGACAGAACTGCCGTATTGGGAATTATGGGCCTGTCCTGATGAAGGCCCAGGAGCACAGTAAGCCAGCTAGCAAGTAATGAAGGCAACCAGCACACTTATGGAGTTCTCAATGATCAAACAAACCTGGGGTATCCAGCGCACCCAACCACAACCCACTCACTGCACAACAAAAGCAACAAACATTTGCAAATAGGCAATAGCCTACAGAAATTCTCAGAGCTGTGCAGAAATGAGTAATGAAGACAGTCCATGCCCTACGAAGGGCAATACTGGTACCGTAACATAATACAACATACCATAACATATTAACTATGACTCTGAAAATTAATCTGGGTGAAAAAGAACCCAGAAAGTGACATTTATCTGTCATGACACACATTCCTCCCCTCACCCCTTTTCTCTTCCGTCCCCAGGTGTTTCGCAAGTGCATATTCTGAGATTACATAAATCTTCTGATATTAACAAGAAAAGGCAGGCACAGGGACAATGGCAGAGGGACCCATCTTCCAATAAACAAATAAATGCAGAGGCCATGCCCGACTAAGGGCCTGATCTACACTTAGGCGGATGGGATACTCCGTCACAAACGTGACGGATATCCCATCCGCCGTATTACAAATGCCATAGGATATAATGCACTTGTAATACGGCGGACGGGATATCCGTCAAGTTTGTGACGGAGTATCCCAAGTCTAAATAAGGCCCTAAGTGCCGCTGGCTTAGTAGTGCTCTAAGACTGCTCCCACTAATGAGAAACCTGTGTACAATGGCTGAGGAAAAAACAGTACTACAAGTTTACTGCAGGCCTCTTGTAAAACTAATTTTATTTAGCAGTTTTCATTACAAGTCTGAGCATGTAAACATTTCACAAATAATTTTACAAGAGTGCAATATTCTGACTCAAAGTGAAGGATGGTTCCGCGCATAGTGAGGCCCATCCAATGTCGTGTATGATTGGTTGAGATGTGGAGGGGTGGGAGCTAGATATCATTGAACGGCACATGAAGGAGGAGGGGCTTAGTAAAGAACAGTCCCACTACTCGTATTGCCAGACAAGAAGCACTTCACTTTGTGTTTTTTTTGTGTAATGTATTTCAGCCTTTTTGTTGCCATCAGCTTTACGAACCAACTGGAGTAAAAAATGATCGGAGCACTGCGTGCTTGTCTATATTTTCTCAAGTTAAGTCTTGTTTCTGTCTTTCAAATATTTTATTTTGGCTTCCATGGTCCTTATTCCAGGAGATCAGGAGGAACTCCATGGTGATGTCCTGGATAGTTTTATAAGGCTTTACTAAGGCCTCCGTGGTTCTTATTCCAGAAGTTCAGAAAGGTCTCCATAGTTATAACCTGTGTCCAAGAGTTCACATGTACCTCCATAGTTCGGTTCGGGAAGCCCTTAAAGAGGTTCACAAGGTCATCCATATTTCTGTCTTGGTAACTTTATAAGAGTTCACAACAGCCTTCATGGTTTAGTCCTGAACAGCATTGTAAGAGTTCACAATGGCCTTAGTGGTTACAACCTGAGGAGTTCGCAAAAGCTTCCAAGATTTTAACCCATAAAGCTTAAGGAGAGTTCGCAAGGCCTCCAAGGTTCTGCCCTGGATAGCTTTTCAAGCCTTCACAAGGGCCTCTGTGGTTCAGTAATGATTGTGTTATGAAAGTTCACAATGGCCTCCGTGGTTATACCTTCAGACGTTATCAAGGGCCTCCATGCTTTTAACCCGTATAGCTTCATAACAGACCACAGAGGCCTCTGTGGACCTGTCTTGCAATGTTTTACAAGAGGTCCCAAGGTCTTCCATGATTCTGTTCTAGGTAACAGTTCATATGGGCCTCCATAGATCTGTCCAGGAGAGCTTTTTAAGAGTTCATAACTAACTCCAGGAGTTCACAGGAGCCTTCGTGGTCCTGGACAGATTTATGAGTCCACAATAGCCTCTGTGGGTCTAATTCCAGAAGTTCACAAGAGTTGGTATGGTTCTAACCACAGATCTCTACGAAATTTCACAAAAACCTCGTTGTGTCTAACCTCAGATACTTATCTTCGAGTTCAAAAACAACATCTGTATTCATTGCCCCAGATATTTCTCTAAGAGTTCAGAAATGTCCTTCATGCTTTAGGCCCATACATCTCTATGCACATTGACAAGTATCTACGTGATTCTTTCACTGACTAGCTCTCAGAAAGTTCACAAAGGTCTCCGCGGCATTAACCTCATGTATCTTCTAGTTCCCAAGAAATTACTTGGTTCTTGTACTAGATACCTCTGGGCTCAGAGGGGCCTCAATGGCCCTGGGCTAGAAATCCGTCTATGAGTTTGCCTAGAATAACATTGTTCTATGTCTAGATATCTCTAGCAGTCAGTCAGGCACAGTCCTTGTCATACAAGGCTGTCAAAGAAAGCATCAGTCACACAATCAGGTTCCATCTTTTATCTTTGTAGTGTCTATAGTACCTTCTCCTTCTCTCAACAAGATCTCTTATGCTCTTTCATGGTACTGCTTGCTACGTTTGCAAAGAAGAGGACTATTGAAGACATATGGCTGCGTAGTTTTGAATTCACCTTAGGCCTCTTTAATGTACTACCAGGTATTGCTGCCCCTTTATCTCACTCTTTCCGGTCCCTGCTTTCTCCCTTTCTGCCGTTTTCCCATCGTTCTCTTCCTTGTTCTTTCTCTTATATGTGTTTTTTCTTCTTTTGCGTGCAATCAATATGAGATGAGGAAAAATAAGTGCCGGGCCCCAAAAGGTAGCGCTGGCAGGCCACACCAGCAAACCACCGGCTCAAATTAAGCACTATGGGAGATGGAGTTTCTGTGGGTATCTTGGGTAAGCTCTCTGATAAGGCTCTGTTCCTCATGCATTGTGTCTTAAACCTGATCCTTTACTCTGTTGGAAGTCAGTGATAAGATGTAGTCATTTGATAACTTTTTTTGAGGTTTGAGTACACTGCTTACAGTTTTTGAAGGTCTTTCTTTGGAAGGCCAATGTAAATGATATCACAATAGAGCAAGAGAGGGAATTAGTGATCTGGTTCCAAGTGACAGATGTAAGCTCATGGCACAGCTGGAGTTTGCACCTGATATTTAACGTGTTAAAGCAGTTCCATATACAGAAGGGGCGCAGAGTGTGTGGGGCGCAGATTTGTTTGCGGCAAAACCTGTAATGCCCCTCGCACATGTGCACATTTCACCCATGCACAGTATCACAGGGATGTTCCTTTATTGACAAGAGTACATAGCTCCATATGAATGAGGTACTGTCTGTGCACAAGAGCTTGTGCCATATTATTGGCATAGGCACAGATGCACAGAGACTCTTGGGAGTGGTGGTCACTGGGTGCCACCAGGGCACAGTTAGAGGCCTCTTAAGGCCAGACTTTGGGAGGTGTCATAGAGGGTCTGATGGACCCACTAGTGACAAACCCCAGAGCAGGGTGCAGTTGCGCAGTAAGAACACCTCAGCAGTTGGATCATGACAGCAACTTCAAAGAAAGATCAGTCTGCGTGCAGAGACGGTGCCACCTCTTGCACTAGTGACTGCTCTCGTTTGCTGGTGTGAACTCTGGGACGGCCTTTTTTTTTTACCAATTCTTTGCACAGTTCCATTCTGCACTAGCACAGGCCTAGACATGCAACCACTTCTGTAACATGGCGCCATGTAGTTGTGGTAATTTATTATTGCCAGAAAGCTGACCTGTAGAACCCATCATATGACGATGGCCTAGGCACGTGGGTGTGAAAGGCTGCTAAAGAGATTGGCTGTCAGTGCCCCGCGAGGAGCTCGCGGGCGAGTGACCTCAGACGAAGAGCATTCAAAGAATTGCCGGAGTGACAAGAATAGAGGGGAAGGTCTGTTATTTAAAGAAGTATTTCATGAAGGCAATGGAGGCGAAATGGACACCAACTTAAAATGATCCACTCTGACACCAAACAGGGCCTTGCTGGAGCCTGGCGGCAGGCATGGGTGTGCGTGGACGTCTTCCGGGTTCTGTAAGCCTGGAACTGTGAACTAATTAATGCGCCATTAGCTTAATAAACAGGTCGCGTAACTGCATCTGCAATGGGTTCACTCATTCTCCAACCATATAATATCCACGTGCCTCTGTGTTTTTTATCTGCCCCCAGGAACTTGCTGCTGCCCCTTTGGCAGCTACTCACTCGGTGGTGTTGGCCTGTGTTCACAGCATGCTCGCTGAGGCAGTCGCCCCTCCGTGCCTATATCCAACGTCTCCTCGGCATGCGGATGTAGCCGAGAGCCCTGCGGTCAGTTACAGTGCTTTTGTGTAAAATGGCAGACTGTTGTGAGTTTACACCTCCGAAAGGTCGATAGTGCCTGCCACACACCAGAACAAGCATTGGCATAGCCTTTGGGACCTTATAAGTGTTTAGCCATGCAACAGTTAATGTTGTTGCAGTAAGGATATTGTGCTGCATAACTAAATACTTATAAGGTCCCAAAGGCGAGACCTATTGGCTATGCCAATGCTTGTTTATTTGAGGTACCGCTGGGCTCCAGAGGGACTTACCGCACACATAGCTCTATTTTTTTAACCTTCATATCTCCAAAAAGGATTAATAGATTTACACCAAATCATAAAAGGCTCACTTTCTCTGTAAATAGCTTATTTTCTCCAAAATTTGGTGTTATTATGTTCAGCCGATTTCTCTGTATCGCTGTTCAAAAATCGTTATGGAAATTGCATGGGAAAATTGCATTTTGGGACCTCCGATTATCCTCTGGCCCAGTGGGGTAAAGGCATGTGTTATAAAGCCCTGCATGGTATTGCAGCGCATTGTAAAGGTGAATAGATTGTAATGCTCACTGGGTAAAGGCATGCTGGGTAAAGAACCGCATTGTAACATCTGATATTCGTTCTTCGGTCTGTACTACTATGCTTATGCAAGTTGAGCCAAGTACAGCCATTTTAGCACTTCACTCTCAGGGTAATGAGGGTGAGCAGTTACAGACTTTTCAGGCATGTAGTGTGTGGGGCAAGAGCTCAGAAATCAACAGGCAACCAACAGACACATTAGCCTAATGTTAACGCCTGTGTTTATCTTTTATTTAAAAAGAAAGTACTTTATACAGAAAAACTAAGTGCCATGCAATGTAATGGAATTGATCTACAGCGACAATTGGGGTGCAGTCGGATTCTCAAGTCTCAGACAGCTGCGCCAATGCACCTTCAAGCAGTGCATAATTTGTGCTAGTGGTTGCAGATGGGGCCCACTGGCACTCATTATTGGGCACCAGAGAAAGAAAGACACAAATGGGAGAAAGGAGGAGAAATAGAAAGATAGAGTAAAAGTTAAAACTAGAGAAAGCATGGATGAAAAAGAACCCGCAAATTTGAGGTTTCTGGTAGTGGGAAAAAAACGCATGAGTCGGAATCCAGACTAAGCAGCCATGATATTCGGCAACTGTGATATTCCTTCGATAGCACTGGCCTCGGGCTTTGGAGCAAAACTTTGGGAGCCCCCACCTATTCATTTACAAATTAAGGACTGCTGAAAAGCATTGCGTTTCAGTGCACTTTTGTGCAGAGATTAATAGATACAGACACATTTATATCGAATGCCCATCGCGGTAAAATATGCCACTGCCATCATGGGAACACAAGTCCTCTGAGTGGAATATCATTGTAAAAAAAAATTAACATGGGAAAATCTAGATACGTGCAGATGCCGACTTCATGAGTTATTCAGCCCTCCCATTGATTGGAAAACCCCGTACTTAAAACTGATGTATGGCGAGTGTTCAAAATAACTGCACACTAAAGCATGTAACACGTACTGCTCTCAATTGCCAGGAATTTGAAAAGGTTGAAGAGCCCTCTGCTCTCCTGTCAAGTACCGCAGATTGCCGCAATATAATTAGCATCGTAAAGGAAAACAAGCAAGGAATGAAAACAATTGCCTTTTCACGCTTGATTCAGGAAACACAACCCGCCCGTGACGAAGAAAAGACAGATGGCGGCTGCGCGCGTGCACGCTCACGTGCACGCAAGCTTTAGGCCACCAAAAGCCTCTGGTTCTGGTAGCACTTTCAAAACCCCCTTACTAAAAGTCGAGCAAGCAGCGCATGCGCTGCTCTAGGCTCGACCTAAAAAAGGAGAGGAAAATGAACTTCTCTCCCCTAAACTTCGCTAAACATTTCATGTAGATGATTGCCTTGCAGCGGAGGTATAGAAACCCCGATAATAATCACCAGAGCATGCTGTAGGAAGCCTTCCAGGAGAGTCACTCACAATAACGTTTATGCAGCTCGTGGTTTGGGGTGTCTTCCCCCAGTGTGAGTACTGAGTACATTGCTGAAGATAGGGGGGAAACATGTAGAGTTCCACATTACACCTGAAAATAAACAAAGGAATATGTGGTAAGTATCAGACTCTCAGTGTAGGGACAGATTGGTATAGCCCTGCAGAGGTCAAAGGGCGAGCAAAGCCACAACTATATTGGTCTTAGGACGCCACCCAGGGGCAGGGCCAAATTAAAACAAAAGGCCTCAAAGGGCCTTGTTTTTTCACTGTATGCTGAGTGCTCCCACAGGCAAAATGCTATTTTGTGCCCGGAGAGTTGAAAAATCCTGCACTATACTTGCAAGCAGCCCTCATAGATAGTAAGCTATGAGAAGAAGGCTTTGAATACTAACCTCACATTTTAACCCAGAATCCTTTTCCTAGAGTGTCCTATTTAGTCACAAGAAGGACTGAGACTGTTTATGTGTGCTCTATTAATAACACACGTCGTTTCCGTGCCATATTGTCAAGTGCCAGCATTTATAAATTCGTGGAGATTCAGAAAACCTGAGTAAAACTGTATCCATGTGTGAGAGTGACCAAACAATAGTTGTCCATTAGTGCTTCCAGAGCTCTGTGATTGAAACACAAATTTGAAAGTTTTAGGGTGAAACATATTCTTTTAAGGTTGCTTTTTTGCAATGAATCACTAATTTCATGTGCCACTCACTCGAATATATGACGTTACAATGCATGCAATTACAACGCATGCTTTTACAACGCAGTCTTTACATCGCAACTACCATTACATCGCATGATTTTACAACACGTGCAATTACAACGTATTTTTAAAAACTACCATTACAACGCATTCCATTACAACGCATACCATTACAACGCATAATACTTTTAGGGCAACAGTAGGGTAAGTGTTGGATAGTGTAGGGATAAAATTTACAATTCCCACTCCAGTGAGTGCAACAGTAGGGTAAGTGTTTGATAGTGTAGGGGTAAAAATTACTAAGTGCTGGATAGTGTAGGGGTAAAAATTACTATTCCCACACCAGTGAGTCCAACAGTAGGGAAAGTGTTGGATAGTGTAGGGGTCAAAATTACTATTCCCACTCCAGTGAATGCAACAGTAGGGAAAGTGTTGGATAGTGTAGGGGTAAAAATTACTATTCCCATGTACCCCAAAACCTATACCCACCCTAAAACTAAAACAAAATCCATTACTTACCTTATAATGCGTTGTAATGGCATGTGTTGTAATGGTATGCGTTGTAATGGCATGCATTGCAGTGACATGCGTTGTAATGGCATGCATTGTAATGGCATGCGATGTAAAGGCAGTTGCGTTGTAACAGTTGCGTTGTAAAGGTAGGTCATTGTAATGACTGCGTTGTAATGGATGTTTCTCCACTCACTCGCATCCTTTGCAAGTTATTCCTTTAGTATGCGGAAAAATCCACAGTACCAATAAAAAAGGCTCTGCAAGACTAAGTATGAACTATCGCTGTGCAGCAATGAAGAGAAAGAGTGAAATGGAGCTCCATAAATTCTGGCAGCCAAAATATTCCTTTTTTTGTTGTTTTCTTTCTTACAGGGATAAGATGTCGTCGCCCCTCTCACCCCCCGCCCACACATACTATGCTTTATGTCTCTCACTCCTTGTATGCCTCCTCTCGGCCGCTGAAGCATAGCTGTTAAGAGTGTAACAGGTGCAGTAGCAGCAGGTCAATTCTACCTAGATTACTGGCATTTTATACTAAGAAGCCAACAGATGGTGAGGAGGGGATGGCAATTTTCCTTGCTTGCATCAGGGCCTGTGGCATCCTTATTACATCACTGTGCTGCTGTCTCTCTCTCTCTTTCTCTTTCCACTGCAAGTGCTCTTTTTTCCTATCAGTTTAATCTATAATTCTTTTTAATTGTCCCAGTATTACCGCAGCAATAATCGTATAAAATGATGTGTCTAGTAGAATATACCCTCCTAAATGCTAGTGTGTGCTACAAATCTGCATAATATAACATAACATAGCATAGTAAAATCAAATCGGTTCCCTCCAGGGCACCTGGAGAGGGGTCTTACAGAGGGCTGACCACCGGCCAGTTCCTCATCAGGAAGTTCAGATGTTTGAAATAATTTCACATCTGTACCCAGTAGGGCAAACCTTCCCAATGGAGTAAGATGGAGTGTGTCAATTTCCTCTCTGCCTTCCTCCTCTTTGGCAAACCCTAGCCTGTGATCTAGTTCTTCACAAAGAGCCATCAAATCCTGTAAGCCGATGGTTATCACCACACCCCCAACCCCTCAGTTTGAAATGCCAGGGTTGGGTGATTTCTTCTCATATAGCCTCTCTCATCTACTCCGGTTAAGACTTAACTTGTAGTTTCTCCTGGAGAGGACCATTCTTTCTTGACCTATGTGCTTCTCAGCAAAGATCAGCAACAAAGAAAGCATGAATCAATGTCAGCTACTGGCGACCGGTTTATCATGCTGAAGTAGCACCAAGGCTCACTTGCATATAGCTGGCCTCTGTCTAGAGTGACACAATGGGTGAAAAAAGGACTTAAATGTGATACTGAGTGATCACCAGTGGCTGAGATTAATGCAAGCATTCCTTCCATCACTTTGTTGTTTCAGCAAAAGAGAGGAGGATTCTGAATAGGACTGTGGAGTGGCAAAGCCCTGTCTCATGTAGTGTATTATTTCAGCCAGAACTTTTACATTTCCTGTTTTGGAGGAAATAGAGAGGTCTCTGTCCTCACAGCTTGCAATAATTAGTGTAATGAATAGTCTTTCTTCAAGTCGTGGTCAAAGTATGGTCACACATCAAAATCTTTCCAAAAATAAACCTGTGGGGACCTGTTTCCTCGACAGACACATTCACAGCACAGAGCTAGAAAGTAAGTCCTTCCTCAACCTTCTCACTGATGTGATCCCATTATTCAATGGTCAGACTCCTGTTTCCTCTCCGCCCATAAAATCACAAGTCAAGTCTATCCGTCATCTTTTTACAATGGAGGTGTTTGTTCAACGTTAGGCAAATGAAGTCATAATCGAACTGTTGTCAGGCATAAAATACTGGCATCATTTCTTCTTGTTCAGCATTTCAATATGTTTATGGTTTATTTATGAGAGTCTGATTGGACCTCAGACAGAAACGTGTCTCAATACTGTATGTACTATGCTGAAGGAACTGTAGAGCCGGTCCCATTTTCCTCCTCCTCCTACCGCCTGGTCGTCCTTGAGTTGTAATATGACTGCTACCTCTTTGGTGTTTGATTCTTTTTGTCTGATAAGTGTGGAGTATTATATTTTTGAATGAATGGTCAATCGTCTTACTAAAGTGTCTGCTCCTTCCTAACGAAGCCCCTCAAACATCTTCCTCTTCCCAGTATCTGGGAAGCCAGTTCTTGGGACTACTGCATCCCACATGGGATATCAACTACTGCCTCCCTTTCATGCTGATCAGGAGACCCCCGAAGGATCTTGACGTCTGTGATGTCATTTCAGTGTCACATCTGCTCACAAAGCTTCTACAAGCCCTTGTCTGCACAAAGTTAAGTTGGGGATTGTAAGGTGGGGCATGCAGATTTCTAGTTCCGTCTGCCCCTGGATATCAGCACAGACTGTGCTGTGCGGTGAGGTGTTAGACGTCTGTTTGCCTACAGGAAGATTGCGGGCTACCTCCGTATTGGGTGCATCCACTCAGAGCTTCTACTAGCAGTAGTGTTAAGCACACCCATACTGACACAATGATAATGCAATATACAGAGATGCACAGTTTCCATTGACCCTACCTCCATTTTTATGGGCATGCTTGTGATTCAAATCTTTAATAACTCCAGGACTTGCCCTCCATGTACAATGTTCAGCTGAAAAAGCGGACTTACAACTATTCTTGTTGATACTGTGGTCTCATTTTGCGACAGCGTCTAACCTAGGTAAGATCTGTGTGTTTCCCTTGGTGACAGACTGAATGTTCCCACCTCGAGCTCCTGTTCCCTTGTTGTGTTGAAGCTCACTGTTAGTATTTGTCCCTGTTCCATTTTACTTGCTGTCCAAGCTTAGTGGTAGTGTTGCTTCTTCACATGCAACTTTCTGTTTCTTGCTGTTTAAGAAGGATCACTTTTTGGGATGGTGGTACACGCTATGGGTGGCCTCAGCCCTCTGTTCTTGAGCTATACATTCTCGTTTCATGGAGCTCTCACTTCCTTCTTGGGAACTGTGACTACGGCTCTTACTGCCCTTGGCAAGGGTTTCTATAACGTCGGTTTTCTTGCTTGTTAGAAGGGTTGGTGGCTTTGTTTTTTTAGAATTTGCTTGCTGGCCTCTCGTTCCCATAAGGAGTATTCTGTGTGGGCCATACATTATTCTTACTGTCTTTGGTTCTACTGTTAAGATGATGTGATCAAGATCTGTTGCACAACCTCTTCTTTGCAGATTATGTTGACACTTACACCCCTTACAGCCTCAACCAGTTTTGACTGCAGGTAGCCTTTGGTCTCTTGAGGATACCATTCTATAAAATGACATTTTGGTATTTGTTGTCCTACACCAAGGATCACCTTAGGCCACCTCTTACCGCATCTGCAGGAGCACCACAGAGAAAGTACACTATATCCTGTCCAGTGAATGTATAGTTAGCAATCTAATTGGCAGAATCGGACTCTGTTTTACCATATATCTTATTACTACCGAGTATGCAATGTCTGTGCCTTCTAGCATATTCTTGGGTTTCCACGTGGGTAGGACAGCGTACAAGTGTGCCCTGGTATTCCTAAAGCTGGCATCAATCATGCCAAGCGATTAGAAGACAGAGTGAGAGCTTTTGTGTGCCCCAAGAATTTATACAGGGCAATCCCTACACCTATGCCATGGCTTCAGACAAACCCAGCTCACTGACTTCGACCTTTCAACTCTGCCAGTCTTTGGAAACATTAGTTTGGTTGATGCTGCATTTGGAGTGGAGTTGTTTAGGTTTGACTGTGACCCCTCTAACATATTTCAAGTGCTTCTCTTGAGAGCTTATTTTGCAGATTACTGGTTAGCTAACTCTCCTACCTATCTTTTAGTTTGTGAGTCTTAACCCAGCCAGACTTACAGTTGTTCTTTATATTCAGAAATAAAGTAGAATGGACCAGTTCCATTTTAACATCCTCCACGGCATGACCACCCTGCCACCACCATTTGCATAGTGAATGTTTCTTTACTTCTAGATTCTGAACTTCCTTGGGGTATTGTGTGATTCAAGGAGTGTAGTATTTTTTGTTTCTTGTCTACCCGGAGTGTTTGACTTTTTGTTTTTGGACTACCTGGATTTTGGACTTTTACTGAGAGTCTCACTAACTGTGTCTCACTCACTGTAAAGTCTGTTAAAATTGATTGGGTAGGCTTGCCACCAGTGTCCACCTATTAAAACAAGAACCCATTCAGCATAGCTGGGTAAGAGAGTCTGATTTGGCTACATGTGCGCAAACACGTTTGCACATGTGTACAGGTTAAGTAAGTGAAACTACCACTCAGCTCAGTCGAGTATCTGTGCACAGATAGCTTGTCACATAACGGACCCTTTAGTAATTGGAGCTGACCTGATGTAGGCCTTATAAAGTGAGCGGGGAGCATTCACAATGTAATTTGTAGTACTTAACTGAAAAGGGTGTGTCCTTTACTGTATTTTCAATTATTGCCATACTTAGCTCAGCGACTAGTGTGATACTATGCTAATCAATACTGTGGTAAACACGGATCCCGAGTGCAGATTCAATTTCACTTTTTTCATATCTTCTCTTTCTGACACTTGAGGATTTGTCATATTTATCTGACTCAGCTCCTAAGCAGATTCCTAGCTTTAATTGCCCCTGGCGGGCCAAGTTAATTATTCTGCTGGCCAGATGGTGGATCAAAGGCCTCTCTATACAATACAGTATTTTATCAGTGATTGAGATGGTCCTGGGAAAGGAAAGGGTCTGGATGGCACCAGGCTTGGGAAAGCTCATCCCAAGGAGGGGACAAAGGGGAGAAGGCCAGACCTCAGCAACCAATCACAGGAGATGGTCTGCTCTGAACTTTTGAAGGGAAGAGACCAGGCAGCTGCGGCAGTTAGGGGTGTGCTTTCCGGCTCTCAAAGTGGTCTTTCACATAGATCACTACGAATCATCATCTGGAATGTCTGAAAATGCTGTGCAGAAGAGGTGGGAAAGGAGTAGGGTGATGATGTGTCATCCTAGGATTGGAAAGAGGTGCCTACCTTTTGGAACTTTCTACCCCACTTACAAACTTCTGCACAGGAGAGAGAGAGAAGATAGATTTTTGAAGATCCAGAAGATAGAGTGTGCTGGAGCAACCTGGATTTAGACTGGAAGGGACTCTGTGGATTCACCTCTCCAGGGCTTGGTGCTGCTGGCCACCTTACAACCACTGAGGGAAAGTGGAGCAATGGCCCTGCTAGGGGGGGATACTGGAAGCGAGGGAGTACCCTGGAACTCCTGAGGACTGGACTTGCAGAAGGGTAACACTCATCAGAGGACTGTCCACTGACATTTACTGTCACATGTGTGCCCTTCAATGGTCATGGAGGTTATGGAGCTCAAGAGTGCAGACATGGAGGGTATTCTACCTAGAGGGCTGAAGGGTGCTGCTGAAGGTGACTCTAGGCGTATTGGCATCTGTTGCTGGACAGAGGATAGGTTCTGAGTAGGATGAACAGTAACAAATAGGAATCAAGAAGTTAAAAAGTTTAGAGGCCAAAAATCCACAGTCCCGGTGGCTAGAGGTCACCACCAGGAGTCAAATGACACCAGAACTGTCAAAAGCAGCCCACCTTGGCCAGAGGAAACAGAGGAGGAAGTTTGGTCCTTTTTAGGGGACTGTCTGGGACCGGGTGCATATGGTGTCCCACTCCCAAAGCTCTTTACACTTCCCGGGGAGGGCCAAGACTTGGAGAGAAACAGGCCAAGGATAGTGTGTGTCATCCACCCTTATTTTTGTTGGTTGTCCTTAGAGACCCCCATCCCACATGGACTGACAACAGAAACAAAGAACAAGCAGAAAAACAATCAGATACCAGGTCCCGCTGTGCTCCGGGTCCAGTAACGTCTAGGGCTTAAATTGTATAATAATAAATGCCGGTACCCAGAGATTTCTCAGTAGCCTGCAGCCGGATCTTCTGATTGTCGGTGTTGCCGAATACCAAGACTGTGTAGACTTGATTCCACCTCCCATGTCTTTTATCCACCTCCAGATGCTCCTAGCCCCTTTATCTCACTCTTGCAAGGCCTTTTTCTTCCCTAGTTTCTGCCTTTGTCACTGTTTTCCCTCTTTTTTTGTTTCTTCTTCTTTCCCCTTTTGGAGTTTTTGTTTCTCTTGATCTTTGTCAAAGTCTTACAAGGAAAAACATGTGCTTGTCCCCAAAAATGACTGCTTACAGGACCCACTTGCAACACCACCAGCTGAAATTAAACACTGGTAATGTTGCTACGGTGGGCTCCCCGTTTCCCAGGGACCAAAGAAAGGTGAACACTGATGTGCCTTATACCAAAGTCGGTCCGGGGACCCTCTGTGCCTATGGACCAGGGTCACACTTTCTGGTGCTGGCCTACCCCTGTGGGGCAGGTTCAAAACGCCCCAGCCCCCGCATGAACATTGGGCAGGAACAAAGATTCTGCTGGCTGGCTCCTGCGCCGACAAAGCAGAGTGCACCAGGCAGGATGTGGGGACCGGCCCCTTATCTGCACAGGTTTTAGGCTCCCACACGGCCTCATAAGAGACAGGATGGGAGCCCCATAGGAAGGGCAGGAGTACACACCCAAAACAATTGCAGACAGGAGCAGCATGAAGCTGCAATTGAAAAATAAAATCATTAAAAAACCATTATGTTGCTGCACAGGGCCGCAGGCTCAAAATGGAATCACCCGAAGGTAAAGGCGTGCCCCAGAAGGCACTGGAGCCACCTAATTTGAATATTAGCCATACCATGCCCATGAGTGCGGGGGAACTGCAGCACTAGCATTTTTGTGTCGTGGGACCACTCTGAAACAGCGGTGGGCCCCACTTAAGACCAACAGGACCATTATTTCAGAATTTCTGGATCATCCTAGATCTCCAGGGGTTGGTATTAGTAGCTCAGGGAGAGATTCCCCTTCTTTAGAAGAACTGCTGGAGTTTGAGCTTTTGGCCAATGGCTGTAGAGTGCAGGAATCCCTGAGGGTGGGTCCTAAGTCTGCCTTACAGTATGCAACAAAGAGAATAATGACTCATGCGTAGCAATGCTTTATTGACCAAGACAAAGCTAACAGTGAGCCATTACATGAATAATGAATGCCATTATAAGAGGTTACCATCCTTAATAATTGTAATGGTGTTGCATTGATTTATTTTGACATATACGTTGAGGATATTGTGTGTGTAGGGTTTAGGCACTTGCTAGGGACATAACCTGTTAGGATGGTGTTGGTCCAGCGCCAATACCAATAATTGATCAGGTATTGATACTCCACAAATTCACTTCAATGGCCCATACACATTCACCCAGTATCCCTGATGCGCTGGGGTCAATTATTTTCGTTCATCTCTTATTTCTTATAAACGCCTATTCATCTGTTTAAAGAAACATTTATAGATATCAACTCTTCCTCTACTTGGTCGATGGACCAATTAGTTGAGTAGTTGATGGTAATGATAGGACACTAACTCACTCAACATTAACAATTAATGACAGACTCTCGGTAAGATTAATAAGTGAGTTTTATCTCAAATTTCAAAATAAATGCTCATCTGCATCAGGTCACAATTACAAACACCGAACCACATGGTCAGAGAAATGATGCAATTTACATAGACTCTTTCTACAATTACATTGTGCAATGAAGGAGTGGATAGGGTAAGAGACAAAAGAGTTCAGCAGAATGATTATGCCAAACAATATAATACCTAACGGAAAGATAGATGAAGAGACAACAGGTTCATCTAAAATAATGCACATCAATATTTTGTTGACGGAGTGGATAGGTGGAGAGACAAAAGATTCAGAGACAAATACATTAATGTTGGGAACAACATAGACTAGATACAAACCTATTGGTCTGTAGGGAATACCACACCCCCTGAGCCCAGGAGATGATGGAGGTTCCCCAAGGGGTATTCAGGGAATACCAGAGATTTCAGTCAGGTATAGGACAGGATAGAAAACAGCTAGGCCTTTTCGCAAAACCGACGATCAGCGACGCATCTCCCCTCTCTCTCCTGCCTGCCTTAGACTCCCAAAGCATGCCCCTAAATGTACCCCAGATATACCCTAAGAGTGACTGGACCAAGACCAACCCACTTAATGTTGCATTTCACATTCAATTCGAACAGGGATTGGTGGGTTTTGAGGGGTGGCATGATCATGCCACTATGACTTCGCACTTTATTGTGCAAAAAGGTTCCCATGATCCAAACTTTCATTTATTAATTTGTTTCCCATATATCGATACATTTATTACATTCTTCTTTATTCAGTTCATATTTCCGCAGAGCACGTCCCCGGTCACACGCTTGGGTACGGGAATTTGGCAGTCAACTGATGCTCTGGCCTTCACTCCTTCATGAAATAAGGGGGGTGACGAAATGCACACCAGTCTTCTCTTTTAAACGTAATTTCAAGTTTCTTTTCACATTACAGTCTTATTTGCGTGCAATCCGGATTAGTGGTCTGCCCTGTACCACGTAGACATAAACTCATTTTCATAGGCGTGACGTCTCACTCCCGAACCGGATGCACAGCGTAACTATTGCACAGTCACAACACTACTTCATTAACTTCCGATTTTTATCCCTTTTATTTTCAGTATTCCAAAATATTCCAAAGTTTCATGTGATTTTTTTGCTTTTTTTCTGTCACAAGGCAGACGTTTCATGCATAGAAAATTTCTAAATGTGACAGCTGTGCCACTCCAGGCCTTTTACTGCAACACGAAATATACACGAACAACCTCAGTCGTAATAATCAATCATATACCCAATGCATTTCGGGCTTCATTTTTCGCCCTTCATCAGGGGTTCACTGTAAATATTTAAAAAGAGCCAACGTTAGACCATGCTGACCCCAACATCTACTACTCAAATCTCTCTACATTTCACCTTATGTTTTCACCCCGTAACCTGCGTTTTCCCGCTAACTGCATCTACAAACACTATGAGCTGTGCCCCACCCAACCTCTCAATCAGCATAATCCATGTGATTTACCCCTTATCCTATTGAAAACCCCAGTATCCTTTCCCTTCCATTCATTCTTCAAATACTTCCCACCCATAAACCCCGAAAGCGAAACACTCCCCACTGGTAAGGTCCTAACAATTCTTTAATTCCTACCTTGATTCACAATGACAAGGCTTTCCCGCCAGGCTCTCGCCGTTTTTGAAAAGATTAATGCGCTCGCTTTCCAACCTGCCTTCCTTTTCAACCCAGGTCCCGTGTCTCCACCCCTCCCAATCAGCCAATTACTCGAGCGTTAGGCAACCCCGTTCCTACAACCCCCAGAATGCACTACTGCAAACTGCTCCTTTTCATTTAACCTTCCTAAGCTGAATGTAAATAATTATGCTGATCTCCTACCCATTCCAAAGCCTACCTATAGCACCTCACTCTGATGCCCCGCCCGCCCACTGTAGTTTTCACGCATCAATTACAGAGTACAACAAACACCAGTTATCATCTTTCTGCATCTTACAACATTATACATAGATGTTGAACCACCATCTAATCCTCCATTATACTCCTCCCAAAAAACACAGTTCATCATCATTCGCTCTGGAAATTTTCCGTCCATCTTGTGACTTTCAACATTTTGTCCAATTCGTCATTTAATCCAAGGGTGCAACTCGTCTGTAGGCAGTTTGTACAAACATACATGAAATAAGGGGGGTGACGAAATGCACCCCAGTCTTCTCTTTTAAACGTAATTTCAAGTTTCTTTTCACATTACAGTCTTATTTGCGTGCAATCCGGATTAGTGGTCTGCCCTGTACCACGTAGACATAAACTCATTTTCATAGGCGTGACGTCTCACTCCCGAACCGGATGCACAGCGTAACTATTGCACAGTCACAACACTACTTCATTAACTTCCGATTTTTATCCCTTTTATTTTCATCTATGTATAATGTTGTAAGATGCAGAAAGATGATAACTGGTGTTTGTTGTACTCTGTAATTGATGCGTGAAAACTACAGTGGGCGGGCGGGCGGGGCATCAGAGTGAGGTGCTATAGGTAGGCTTTGGAATGGGTAGGAGATCAGCATAATTATTTACATTCAGCTTAGGAAGGTTAAATGAAAAGGAGCAGTTTGCAGTAGTGCATTCTGGGAGTTGTAGGAACGGGGTTGCTTAACGCTCGAGTAATTGGCTGATTGGGAGGGGTGGAGACACGGGACCTGAGTTGAAAAGGAAGGCAGGTTGGAAAGCGAGCGCATTAATCTTTTCAAAAACGGCGAGAGCCTGGCGGGAAAGCCTTGTCATTGTGAATCAAGGTAGGAATTAAAGAATTGTTAGGACCGTACCAGTGGGGAGTGTTTCGCTTTCGGGGTTTATGGGTGGGAAGTATTTGAAGAATGAATGGAAGGGAAAGGATACTGGGGTTTTCAATAGGATAAGGGGTAAATCACATGGATTATGCTGATTGAGAGGTTGGGTGGGGCACAGCTCATAGTGTTTGTAGATGCAGTTAGCGGGAAAACGCAAGTTACGGGGTGAAAACATAAGGTGAAATGTAGAGAGATTTGAGTAGTAGATGTTGGGGTCAGCATGGTCTAACGTTGGCTCTTTTTAAATATTTACAGTGAACCCCTGATGAAGGGCGAAAAATGAAGCCCGAAATGCATTGGGTATATGATTGATTATTACGACTGAGGATGTTCGTGTATATTTCGTGTTGCAGTAAAAGGCCTGGAGTGGCACAGCTGTCACATTTAGAAATTTTCTATGCATGAAACGTCTGCCTTGTGACAGAGAAAAAAAGCAAAAAATCACATGAAACTTTGGAATATTTTGGAATACTGAAAATAAAAGGGATAAAAATCGGAAGTTAATGAAGTAGTGTTGTGACTGTGCAATAGTTACGCTGTGCATCCGGTTCGGGAGTGAGACGTCACGCCTATGAAAATGACTTCACTCCTTCATGTCATTTCGTAATGCTCAGCACAACTTGCGGGTCTCATGTCAGAGCAGACTCGCTCCGAGGAAACTTCCCCCTCCCTGTCACGTCACTTTTTCTAAGATGGAAGCTTCATTCAGCAGGCTCAAGTAAATGAAAACGAACAAATTTTAATTATATGATAATGAAACCTTCACTGTTCCCCACCCACCTTGCACTACTTCCCCATTATGATTACCTAGCATAAGCCTAATGCAAAAGCGGCATTAATAATTAACCCTTTGAAGCAGAATGCAACGTGCAAGCACTGATGTACATGCGGCCTACTCGTGCAACTTCCTTGTTTATTATTCACAAAACAAGATCAATACCAATTATTCATTAACGTATTAATTCAGGCATGCGCAAAGCAATTCCCATATGTTTATGTGGGTGCATATTAGATTTTAATCACATCTACTTACTGTTAGTATGTATTATGGGGGTGCTTGGTCCGAGTAGGTTTCATTTTTGCGAAATCCTGCTCCATCAGTGTCACCATAGGTATTTCCACCTGCCATCATCTATATATTTATAAAGTAATGCATTGTATTGAGTAGTGTGTGCGTGATAAAGTACTTTTCCTTTTTATAAGTTAAAAACACTGGCTGTGATTTATTAGGTGTTGTTTATTGTGTGCCTCTGGACCAGGGTTCTACTCCCCACCACCTCCCCTGGGTAGACCTTGGACTGCTCTGCCTCGCTACCCCGAGAGAGTCAAGTGCTAAAAAGGGGAGCAAGGTCCCCAGTAGATGGAAAGCTGTAGATTAACTACTTGTGAAAGATCCACATTCTTTGTAATTAATACTCACTTTCTTATGCCACGGAGCACATAGCTCTAGTAAATGCGGTTTGAATTGAAGAATACATTGGCCCAACCTTGAGCTAGGTGTATAGTAGCCAACGTTTGTTCAAGTTATACCTGTACAATGGTATATTAAGATGTATCCAGTCACAAGCAAACATAGTACATGTTGGCTTCAACCCCAACTAAGTCTTATTAAACCCAAAACCAAAGTTCGGGTTAGGAGGATGAAATAATGAAGCAGGGAATTAACAGGCAAGCATCATCTCAGATCATCCATTGCTTTCTCTACTTCAGGAACTGGTGCAGAGTTGACCTTCCGTATGGCCAGAATGGTGCCCCGTCCATGGCTATGCAAGAATGTTGGGGAACCCTCCAAGGAGTTTTGGCTGGGGATGTGACAACTTAGTAAACTCTACGCACATTCTCTGCTGGCATCTGTAGTGTTGTTGCAAATGATGCCAAAACCGACAGAACTCCCGAACCACTTAGGTGGGATAATACCATAGCATCTCCGTGTATTGAGTTACCACCCCTCTGAAATTGACTACGCTTCAGCGACCAATATTCTGAGTTCGCAGCTCCTTGAAACTGGTGAGACTGCACGCTGCCCGGCATTGGTGGAGCCGGACAGCCGACCTCATGCATCCTCCCGAGCAGCCTGCGGCTTCCCCGTCCTTGGTCACTGGGCCGCCCTGTCCCGCCTGCACGCGGGAGAAGTAATGGCGCCTTCTCTGCATGCAGAGTGCAGCCGGCACACAGCGCGCCCATCGGCAGCATCTCTCTCTGCAAGAGTAGATTAGACTGTTCCTGTCAGTAGAAGCGCGAGGGGTTATTATCTACGGCTGCATGGCCTCGGCAGCGCAGATAACCATTAAGTCTGCAGTATTATGGACAGATATGAAAGATGAGAGAGCTGTGCAGCCGCACGAGCTCGTGGAAGGCGCTGCTGACAGGAAACCACCAGACTTGTAAAGGGAAATGTGCGTGCGTTTTGGGATGGGCCCGGATGCCTAAATACAGTTGTTTTCGCAGCCTGTCCGTGCAGACTGGAAACTGGAGAGCAGAACAGTTTGTAAGAATCCGACTAAACAAGGGAACTCCTTTTCTGGAGCTTTCTTGTTTTTCTTAAACCCAGTGGCTATGCTTCAGACCCATTCCCAGAACTCTCCTTCAGGGAAATCACTTTTGCTGCAGCCCTGGCGTGCACACGCAAGTACTTTTAGAGAGGGTATGGCCAGATTTGGCAATGTGTCCCATTTCACACAGCTCTGTGAGAGTATCCTGGAAGAGTAGATTTATTATTGGTTCGTACATGTTTTTAAAACCATATAAACCCTTAGGGTCCTATTCAAAAAGACATTTTGGAGTACGTAAAGTAATACTCTTTCACTTACTCTCATGCGCCTTCGTGACTTGACCCCAAAACACCTAAAATAGGAACGTGGGAATATTCATATATAACTGGTACAACTTAAAAGGACTGTGCCCTTGTGGCACTTTTACTATTAGGGAGTTGAACGTTTCGGGCCGATTCACAAAGGTGTGTAAGAGTGCGTAAAAGAGTATTCCTACCGTGTAAAGGGCTCAGAAACTGACCATAATTGAACTGCTGCACTTAAGCTGCACCTGACATTTTGCTGGGCAGGGGCTTTATCAAACAGACTAACCTACATTTGTTCTCTCTTTCATGACCTACTTCTGCCTCCATGTAGGAATTACTGCATGAAGAAATGAGAGAAGAATCTGCGAGCTCTGATATTAGCCATCTTTCCTATTGTACATTTCTGGGAGAAGTTATTCAAGCTTACGGGCTGTTAGAGTACCCAGTGGTCTTTTACAAGCTTTAAGGTGAAAGCTGAGGCTGCTATAATCTCTCTTGGTCCTCTCACATCTGTATCCTACGTGATAAGCCGCTCTAGGGTCTAAGGTCCCTGGCACTCTGTCCATGTGAAAGTCTGCTCCTCCATCCAAACTGGTATGTTTTCATGTGTAAGAGGCGCATAACACCAACCCCTGACAGGTGCTCTATTTGATTTTGTATGTTGCTCAGCAACAGAATACTTGAATCGGTAGAGTGAAAGGGGTCCATTCACAGTGGTACTCCTTTTATCATATTTGACTGCAAACCCCAATTCCAGGATATGACATGATTGACTGGGGGCAGCTGTCTAAAAATACAGGGGTGCAGAGCTTTTTACCTGCACTGCTGTGGGAAGCCTGCCTATCAACTCTCCCTTTGTGAATCTGTGAAGCATATCTTAAATTGGATTCCCAATTCCCCCTGGTTATATGTGGTTTGCATGAGTAGTGCTTGTGTACACGTGAGGAAGAGTACCCAAAGCAGGGTTCCTCTTCTTGTATGTAGCCCCTACGGTTGTAGAGTGCTCCATCGTGTTGAGTGGTCGTCAAAGCAGTTGTCTAACATTTAGCTTCCTTCCCCTTCGTGCTGCTCTCCAGCCCTTACAGCAACCGTTGAAGATCCAAGTGCACTTATCTGGATGGAGAGCATATCAACTTGATGGAGAAGGAAACATCTTTTGTGTTTGCGTTCCTTGGCCCACGCACGAGAAGTAGCACATGAGCATTCTTAAGCAATGACTGTGGCTAAGGGTCTTGCACACCTTGGACAAAGCTAATGGCACCGTATCGCCACCAGTAGCTGGTGTCC
This sequence comes from Calotriton arnoldi, assembly GCA_963921515.1. NCBI lineage: Eukaryota > Metazoa > Chordata > Amphibia > Caudata > Salamandridae > Calotriton > Calotriton arnoldi. Next base: position 1,354,756 of record CAWUFW010000894.1, on the reverse strand, counting down.
TGTTTTGCTGAAGAAGCCGGGACTCAACAACAGAAGGTCATCAAGCTTACAGTCCATCAACAGGAAGAGACAGTTTCCTTTGTGGGTGGTTGCATTGCATCAAGCTTTGGACTAGTGGACGGAGAGTCACTTTTAGTTGATTGGCTCCCTCTAAAATTTGAGTGACCAGTTGGTTGAAGCCTCACTGCCTCTGTTCTGGATATAAATTGACCTCTTTGGCTTGCTCTGTGTTCAACCTTTACTTGGAGGAGCTCTGCGCACATCTAAAAAGGAAAACAATTACCAGAGTCAGACACTTTGTCTGTCTCCCCTGATTGGTATGGAATATTAATCAGGACTTAGAAGCAAAAACTCTGCTGTTGCAACCGGAAGAGGAGAAAGGAGATAAAATGCCTGCTCTGCAGAGAATCTGCCTGATATCAGGTTAGAGCCAAGGCCAGTACAACAGAGCTTTGTCTTGAGCAGTTTGGAAGGACTAAGAATGCCAATTGCAGAAGCCTCCAACCACTGCCCTGCCCGAGCCAGGATTGCTTCTGCAAGTGATGCTGATGTCAGCATGACAGGCAATGCGGCTTTGCATCCATTGCTGTACCCCTATAAAACCTGAGTGAATGGCACTGGCCATCAGCGTGAGGGCCCACATGCCTTCCTTTCAGTAATTGGACCTGTGATTCCCTGTGAGTTACAATAAAGTCTGCATAAGGGCCTTTGTGCCACGGAACCAAAAAGTGCACAGGTGATCTCCGAGTGAGTGGCACAGACCTGCGACGTGTACCTCTACACACTCCATACTCACTGCTGCTCTTAGCAAATACATCAGCAGGAGGGTCTATGTGCCTAAGTTCTCCTCCGCTCCTGAGGACATCCTCTGAGCCCCGCTGACTTCTGGAGCCCTAGCCCTATCTGCCTTAGATGCTATCCCCCTTTTGTGGTTTGTGTAACCCTTGGAGAACTGATAACTGTGACCTCTAGCATCAGACATTGCAAATTCTCTATAAAACTATGTTCTTCCTCACTACTGTACGCATTTTCCGTATGTGCACAGACCTTAGAAAGACACAAACCTAGTTACAGAGCAGGGGCCGTATTACGCAAGGAGCCCTGGGGAGCATTGGGTGTTTGCTCCAGCTTTGCCCGTCCCCGGGGCCCTTTGGTATTACAGAAGGGGCCGCAGACGCTTGTGCAGCCCCTTCTGTAATAGCGAAAGCGCTGGTGCACATAAAGCGCCAGTGCAATTTTCAGGGGGACTTTCCTCATTTGCATGGGGGCGTGCCCCATGTAAATGAGGGAATCCATTTGCCTCTGCGCCCGTGCCATCTTACAGACGCAGGTGGACCCCCCCCCAGACATCCCCTTGCAGGTGGTTGCGGTCACTGACTGCACCCACTTGCAGGGGACTCTCTAATCCCCTTTAAAAGTGCAGGCGGGTGCCGCCTGCAATATGAAAACACGGAGCGGAAAGAAGCCGCTCTGTTTTTTATTTGAATGCACTGCCCTGGGGGCAGCGCGAGTTCACGGCTACCCTGGGGGCAGCGCATTTACCATATTGGGGCGCATTTACCTGGATTACGCTGCATTAGGCTGGGCGCACCTTTAAAAAGGTGCACCCAGCGCAATCTAGGAAAATGCACCCCATGTATAATATGGCCCCAGGTTTCATACTTATCACACTATTGAATGTACCATATGGCTATCTGAAGTTTCTATGCATATTTCCTCAACCTATATAAAGTTTTATGCCTTTTACAATGAGAATAACGCTGCTTGGATATTGTATTTATGTGATACATGATGCAAACTGAACTAAGAATTATGCCCCACACAGCCCTTCAAAAGTAAAGCTTGACGGTCCTACTTCTCTCATCCTGAAAGTCAAAGCCCAAAGAGGGAGGTCTTGGGAATTAATTGAGCTCGCAGTAGTACCTGTCCTATGCAGTTCCAAGGAAAGCAGCAATACTTGTCGCAAGGATTGTATAGTTGTCATTGAGTCCCATAGGACCCAGAGAACTGGCCTGACACCACTACATGCTATGCCTAAAACAGAGGTACGCTTGGCTACCTGGATATTGGAGAGGACCCTGTTCTTAAGAAAAAGCATTATGTGAATCAGAAATGATCTATAGGAGCGACAGGTCTTTGAAGGGTATTCAGATAAGTAGTTCAAGTCCAATACATCTGCTGATAGTTGTTCCATGAAATGTATCGGATGAGATTGTTGGTTTATCTGGGAGCGTATACTAGGAATATTTTGATATTTGCACACCCCTCCTTCACACACCGTGGCTGATGATTTTACATTCACTGTTATGCGGGGTAATTTGGCGACCTCAGTCTGGGCCATGGTGGATGTGCTGTGAATGGCTGGATTTTTGTATACCCACAATCACAAAACAGCTACATTTGCACATCCAGACAACTGTTTTCTTCCTTACCGGACATGCAAGGCGTACTGGGACTCATACCACTATGATTCTGCTTTCATCCCACCTTCTCATAGTGGCATACTTTTATCTCCTAAACAAACAAGGGAGGGTAAGGGGTAGAACTGGGTGTGGTCCGTTAGCCACAATTTCTTAGTATGTGACTTTTTTCTACAATGCACACAATTTCACAGAATCCAATAGTCATACTAAAGTCACAAGGATAAAGGCTATGTGGCATTTTGGCTTACGCATTGGGAAAGCAGTCAGCAGCCCCCTTGAAAGTACCTGCTATGGACTGCCTGGAGTTTGCGAGTGTTTAGTTCCTGCCCGAGCAGGTTCTTACCAGTGTCCCGCATTACAGCCTGGAATAGTTGGGGAATTACACAGGATTGGAACAGGTGGCCATCTTCTTTCATTAACAGGAATCCATGGGTTACAATGGCGATGAACCACTATGCATTAATAAGACTCAATACTTTGCAAATGTCATTAACTGCAATGGGTAGGCATCCACGTTCATTAATAGAACTCAATGGATTAGAATGGTGGGGCACTCCATCCCGCATTAATAAGGTACAGCATGATACAAACCAAGTGCCCTTGGTCACCTAAGAGGAACTGCAGCAGTGTATATATAACATGGTCCTTTGTGGTTTTATACCTGGGCCTAGTTCCTCACTTTTTCACTTAGCAATCAGAACCAAAGCATGGACATCATTTAAGGGTTGCGCAGAGGTCACAGTTGCGACCCCTCGCTAGCCCTTGCAACCCCTGGCACTGCATTTGCGACCCCTGGCCTCAGAGGTAGCAAAATTAGTGCCAGGAACACAGGGGCAGCTCATCCTTATGAACATTGGTGGGGGCATCAATCTCCTGACTTTTTGTCATTTGTTTTATTACACTAATGGTGAATAATAACATATTGTTCACCATTAGTGTAATAACATGACCCTCCCTAGCAGCAGAGGTAAGTAAACAATGCTTTTGAATGCATGTTGTGTGGATGCGTGCAGGTGAGAGTGTGTTTATGCGAGAGAGAGTGTGTGTATGTGTGATTCTGTGCATATGAGTAAGCGTGAGTGAAGGTAAAAGTCAAATGGCTTGTGACTTCACTTCCGCTACCCCTAGCCTTTTGGTGAATTGAAATTCCTGAACCAAAGTCATCAAACTTGAAAATAATTTAATGATAAATGTATCTATAAAGATATATAAATATGTACACGTCTAGCATTAACATCACCGTCTCTAGCAATAACACACAGTGAATGCAAATCATCAGTTGATCACACCATGTAATTGTTATAACTTTCTTTTTGAAAGTTGATGAGATACAATTGCGAGCTGTCTCATCGCACCCCTTGTAATCATTAGAACACGTCATCTGATGATGTGCTTAGTCACTGGGAAGAGTGGCCTCAATGCCAGGCTCCTTTCAGGGAGGCAATGTGGCCTAAGTGCCAGAGCTGCCAACTTTGGAACTGGCTAACCAGTTTCGAGTCCTGGCGGTGGCTCAACATCCTGTGATTCTGGGCATAGCTCTTAATCTCCCTACGCATAAAAATAGAAAAATATATTTTAAAAATCTGACCTTGTGTAATGTAAACTGGTGCTCATGTTAAGCACTCTGATGTCCTTGGGCCAAGTGAGTGCTATATAAAACAACAAAAACAACAGACTGCATCTGAGATTTATTAGGACCATTTACTGATCTGGGTCATAATATACAAGCCAATGCATACATGAAGAGAACAAGGGACGATGGTCGCTTTTTCAATTACTGGGTCTGAAGTTCGCCCATCTGAGCGTTCATCTCATTAACGCATTATGGGCATAAGTGAGGGAACGATTCGCTCAGGTGTGAGATGTACATGGATATTTCGATTCCAGATCTGCCTGGAGGGGGTCAGGTCTGTAATAAGGAGACACTGCTTCAATAGCTCTCCTCAACCATCCGCAGCCCTGTTTTTTTGGCCCAGCATCCTTGCTGTAATTCAGAGAAAACTGAACGACAAAGAAGATGCTATCAGGTGAAGGCTGCTCATGTATAGACTGCAAAATCTGAACACAAGCGAACACAGTGATCAAAAAATAGTCTGTTAATCTGCCTCTGTCCCAGAGCTTGTAGTCTAAAACTGGGTTTTCTCAGAAACACGCCGGGGCTATTTATTAAACCTATCTCACAGCCCCTTGGTTCTGCGGCCCCAAACTGGGGATGAACCTTAAGTTTGTGAAATCTAAAAATGTTTTTATATTTTGGTTAACCCTCCGATTTCAAATATGTGCCTGAAGACTTCTCCTTTACATAGAATGAGTGAATAGTAAATAAGATAGAAATATAATACCGAATATACAAAAACGTGCCCTCTTTAAAGGACTAGACACCCGAAGGCTTGTTGATGCTATGGTGGTTTTGTTTTTATGGGGCTTTTTTGCAGTATTTTCCAGCAGGTAACCTTCTGTACCTCAAGTCTCTCTGATGACAAACTGTGCCTCATTGACGGAACCAACCTTACTTCAAAAATCTTAAGGATCGACTCCCGCATCCTGCCATTCAATTCTTCTCAATTCCCCTTCCTCATCATATTGAGTTGATCCCAATGGTTTCCTATTATCATGGCACCTGCCTCTAGGTTCACTACCCTCTATCCAGGTGAACAACAGAACCAAAATAGCAAAACAGTATGACCAATGGATGGGTGGAGCTTCTTCATCCTCCAACTCCTACCTTAAGAGCACTTTCCATTACCTCGACGTCCTTATTGTCCTCGTCCCCCTTCAGTACCAACGAGGTGTAATCCACCTCTCGAGACAGAAAAAGGAACAGGAAATGCTTGTAAGGGTGACCCTCTCTTTCCATTACACAACGGGCAGAACGGTCTCCGGTTAACCAATGTCAGGTAAGGAAGCTGAGGCGCCAGGCCTATAGTATTGATTTGCCATTGACCACACATTTTGATAAAGCGGGGAAGATGGTGTCCAATCCCAGGCGTCTTGGTTCTGAAGTTTGAAGCTCAGCCACTACAGGACATCTCGTTCCAAGTTACGCTGCCAAAGAATACCCAAATCCACTTCTCCCTCCTCAACAAGTAATGTGTGTGCTTGAAACCTTTCAGAAATTGACGGGAGGGTTTCAAATAGTGTCTCTGCTACGCGAAAGTGCTTAATGCAAATTCTAGGTTGTTTTACTTGGTTAGTAATTGAGATTAACATGTCCTCTATTATGAGCTCAACCAACAGCATGCTGAAAGATCACAGGGGATTTTTAATGTGACTGCTGTTGATGTATGCACACCTGGCTCCAGGGTTCTTTATTTGCTATTAATTAAGCAAAGTGCTTTGACTTGTGAATATTATTTCCTATTTACAAGTTGTTTACTCTAGAATTCTCTGCAGATTGCTTCGTAAAAATCAAAGGAATTGACTGCCTTTGTTTAGCAGAGTGGAATTCTGAAAAAGGAAATATTGAAAAGTAATTTAACTAAATTGGAGATTGAATCATCAAAATTGAATGTTGATGTGGTGTTGTTGAAAATATTGACATCCTAGTCTAACGATTAAAGAAAGTACAGAGACTTCTCATATACCTGGGAGCCGAGCTCTGCATGCTGTAATCTAATTCCTTTTGGGTGAACTAATCCAACGCTCACTTGACCAGCTTTATAAACTGAACAAACACACGTTTGAACAACAAACTTATATATAACCACGGACTCAAATCTCACCCTTTAATCAAACATTAACATATTGGCCCATTCACTTTCTTCCATCTACGCATTTTACGTCACATGCTACATACCTAGCATATTGCCAGAGACTACAGGCTTTGAGGAACCTAATTCTCTCTTGCTTAGACTTGTCAATATCTGTCAGCAACAGTCAAGTCTGTATCTGGGAGACCTTGGGTTTGAACAAAGGGCAATCTTTTCCTGAAGCCACCCTGCCAACAGAGAACAATTCCTAGTCAGCTGATGCCTTGGAAATGGAACTACTTCTGGTGGAGCAAAAGCAAGTGGCACCAAAAACCTACAAAAGACAATATTCCAGAAGGACTGGATTGAAACGAGGGGACTAAACTTAAGTAAGGACTCCAAAAGTGAATCTAGTAGTTAATATCAGGAGTGTATACTAACTAGGAGCATGTACACAGAACAGGAACATTTGCTACTCACTCAGTAATGACCAAGGCTGTCTTATGTATTGCAAATAATCTGGAACAGGAAGTAAACCCTCCTGGGAGATGTATCGCCATCTTGGAATGGGCAGATTTAGTAAGAAATATGACCAGGGACGCCATTTTGGATTGGACGATTACATTAATCCAAGATGGCGCTCTCCACCCCAGGATGCCCAGAAGAAACCACAGCAGGACCATGGTGCAAAGCCGGGCGCCAGACCCTATGCCCTGCAAGTTGTGCCACCGAAGCAAGAATCGGGACGTGCCTCGCACGAGGAGTGGGGATCCCGACATGACTCTGTCAATTCTCTATTACTTGTACTCCCTGCATACCTCACAGAAAGGCTTCAATGTGTTCAGAATAACATAACCATGGCCCTTCTTCATGTGAGCACCAGAAAATGGATCTCTCCCTCCTACAAACCCTTCATGGGAAGCCAGAGTCTCAAGGAGTCAAGAACACAAAACACTGCATCCTGCACAGTGCTTTTTTTTTTTTTTTTTTTATCTTTATTTTGATAGTTTGAGAAACAACACAAGTCATGATAAGCCATATTTACAAAGATATACAAAACCAATACACATACAGAAATAAGAAAACCAAACACATGATGAGCGCAGTGGAGAATAATAGAAAAAACAAATAAAAGAAATAAGGAACATCAGACAAAACTAAAGATCAGTTGTAAGCCCTAATAGGCAGGATACAGACTACCAGCAAGACAGCCAGCAAAACAGCCCTAAGAAGAAAGCATTAAACATCTAATTTTACATTTGGCCCTTTTCAATAATAAGGAATCACTGCTTTAACCATTCCTCTAGCGGGGCCCAGATCTTGGAAGCCAACTCCCGCCTCCTTCTCCCCCTTAATAGAAAAACTGAGGACTCCAAATTATACAAAGCTAGCATCCTAGCTCTCCAGTTAAAAAACGTAGGGGCTTCAGAGCTTAACCATTGTGAAGTGATAGATAGGCGAATCATAGCCATTACTACAAACAGAAAAGTGGAAGTATATCTCGTTCTTTCGACCATCGCAGTGTCTTCACACCCCATTATTACCATCTCCGAAGAGATGGTAACCGGGATATTAAGCATCGAATTTAGGAAGCACTCCACTTCGTAGAGAAATTGCCCCAGGTTTGGACAGGAGTAAAACATATGTACAACATCAGCTGCTCGAAGCCCACACCTGGCGCAGCAATCACCCCTCTGGCCGCCCCACTTTGCAATTTTCGCCGGTGTATAGTATAAGTCAAACATTGCCATATAGCTTTGAGTCCGTAAACTACCGGAAACTAAAACATAGCTTACTAATTCCAATGCGGGCCTTATATCCACCCCAATCTTACCCAATTTACCCTCCCACTTAGAATTCTGTAAATCAAGGTCGTCCGGAAGATCAGATAGCAGATGTTGATAGATTGTACCTATTCTAGCCCTCCTTTGAATTAATTCGATTATGGTGACCTTGTCAAACATTGTGGGGGTGTCGTGTTGGTGTTTATCAATAAAGCTTCTGATCTGAAGATATTTGAAAAAGTCGTGAATATTTAGATGAAACTTATCTCTTAAAAAGGAAAAAGAGGCCAACTGCCCACCAGAACCTAAATCACCTATATCCTTCAAACCCAGTAGCTGCCATCTGAAAATAGTCTGATCCTGAAAAATAGGAGGCAGCACTCGGACAGCTTTAAAAGGCATATAGAAATTAATATTCGAGATTGACCATTTATGCCGAATTTTCCGCCAGACTGAGAACATAGCCCCAATAACTTTGAACCTTGTTTTCTTAAAATAACTCGGCTCAAGGATTCGCGTTAAAATACCCTTGGCAACCTCTCCCAGGCCTATCTCATAGATAGTAGGTCTGTTAGAGAGCGGAACCTCTGCCCTATCTCCCAACAACGGTAACCCAAAGTGTTGCAACATGGCCGACCAATAATATAATAAAAGATTTGGGACCACCCAACCCCCACGAATCCTAGGGAGACACATCCACTTAGCTGCCCTACGTGAGCGACAATATCCCCAAAGGAACCTATAGCAGATCCTTTCAACCCTAGCCAGGCTGTCTTGCGGAAGCTCTAATGGAATAGTTCTGAATAAGTACAACAACTTTGGGAGAACCAGCATTTTGAGTACGTTACAGCGACCATGTAAAGAAAGATGCAGATGGTCCAATCTTTCCAACTTGGTATTTACAGATTGAATCACCGGGCGAATATTCAGATCGGGGCTGTTATCCACAGAGTTAGTAATTTTGACCCCTAAATATGTTGCTTCCGTAACAACAGGGGCAACAGAAGGACACATAGCAGCTGATTGAATAACCTGGGTTTTTGAGACATTCAACTTATAGCCTGATAACGAGCCATATTGCTCAGCAAGAGTCTTTAGGGCAACAAAGGCAGAGCCGACATCGCTAGTTAACACAACAATATCATCCGCATAGGCCAGCGTCTTATACTCTGTACCATTGATCCTAATCGGCAAGATATCCAATTTCCATTCAATTTTACTAAGAAAAGGATTGATGTACAGAGCAAAGAGGAGGGGCGAGCAGGGACACCCTTGTCTGGTGCCCCTGCTGATGTTGAATGGCCCTGACTCCTGACCAGAGATGCGCAATGTTGCGACTGGAGAGATATACAATGCCTGAACAGCCTGAATGAATTCAGTGCTAAAACCCTTCCAACGGAGCACTGCCCATAAGAACCCCCAGGAGACCCTGTTGAACGCCTTCTCGGCGTCCAACAGGATCACTCCGAGGGGGGAGGAAGTAACCTGAGCCCAATCCAATAGGGCAATGACCCACCGAACATGGTCGGCCATGTCCCTGCCCGGGATAAACCCATGCTGGCATACGGAGACTAGCGGGGTAATAACCTCCGCAAGTCTAGAAGATTCAATTATTGAATATATTTTATTATCGGTGTTTATCAGAGAGATAGGACGAAAAGATGAGGGGTTTAGCTCGGGTTTGTCTTTCTTCTTAAAGAGAACAATCATGGTTTGCCGCCATGAATCCGGTATGACCCCCCCTGTGCTGCCCTAAAAACTGATAAGATGTCCTGACGAATCTCTGAACAGAATGCCCTATAGAATTCTAATGGAATAGCGTCAGGACCGGCAGCCTTTCCGTTGGCCAGCGATTTTATTGCTAACTCGACCTCCTCCCACATGATTGGAGCAGAAAGAACCTCATTCTGTTCGGCTGTAACTTTAAGGGTACCAATATCCAGAAGAAAGCCCTCCACCAGAGGCTCGAACTGAGATCTAACATTATCTTCTGTATATAGCGAGGTATAGAACTTCTGAAACACATCCATAACCCCCTCCTGCGTATCCTGTATATCACCCTGCTGATCCTGAATTCTAGTGATTCGGTTTAACAAACTTTTCTGTTGGAGCCTTTTGGCAAGGATTCTACCCGAGTTTTCCCCATATTCATACATCATTGTACGATATTGCAGGTTCTTAGCGGCCAGATCCTGCCCAAAAAATTCCAACAGTTTAGACTTCATTATGGCTACAGTTTGCTGACTCTGATCCGTATTGAGGCCATCCTTAATATTACGTGTTAGTTCCAATTCTGCCACCCTGAGTTCCTCCACACAGGACTTTATCTGCTCCTGAACAGTCTTCCATCGAAAGGCTGCAAAGCTCTTGGTCTCCCCACGTACTGCAGCCTTAAGTGTATCCCAAACTATGCAGTCAGAAGCAGTTTTTCTATTAATGTTTAAAAATTCGATTAACCACTTTCTCATATGATCCCGATAGGCCTGATCAAGCAATAATTTTCTTTCAAATGTCCATGTCCTGGGAGCTCTAACCTGACGGACCCAGGGACACTCCACTATCAGTGGGTTATGATCGGATAAAATCCTTGGGGATACTGTAACGGAAGCCAGCTCTGCCGCCTGATCTGACATAAAAAAATAGTCCAGCCGGACCATTTTATTGTGGGGGGCAGAATAATATGTGTACCCATCTTTGTCTTTATTGTGCCTATGCCAGACATCAATTAATGCGTGCTCTTGAACTAAAGTCTGGAGGGCCTTAAAGACCCTGGGTTTCCTACCAAAATATTTTTGAGCACTTGCAAGGTTAAAATTCCCAGCCAAATTAATATTCAAATCCCCACACACCAGCATTGGATGTGGCCATGCTGCTAATTCTAAATTTAGACATTTTATCACTTCTGGATCGTCTGCATTTGACCCATATACCGTGCAGATGGATAATGATCTGCCATCGACCACTATTTCGACTATGACCCATCTGCCTGTACTATCCTCTCGAGCTTTTCTACAAAACCCAATCCCTCGCCTCAGCAAGATGGCTACACCTCTAATCATGGATGTCTGTCGAGAGCAAGCAATTAAGTCATAACCAGGGACTTTCATGCACTCCCGCTCACCCCAGGGTATTTGTGTCTCTTGTAGACACAAGACATCCAATTGCATAGTTTGGACAATTTTGGAGAACAAAGCCCGTTTTTTGGCATCATTTAGGCCACAAATATTCCAGGAACTTAACCGCAATTTACCCTGCCCCATTTGAGCACAATAAAAAAAACTAATCTCCACTGCGAACCATTATCCTTTTTGATCACAAATTCTAACATAACATAACACCTACTAATAACATTACCACGACTATAGCATGAATCCATCACCTTAGTAACCCCCCCTTCACCCCACCTCCACCCTTGACCCCTAGAACCACCCTACCCAGACCCTCCCACCCCCTACACCCCTCTTGTAAGGCAACAGGACCAAGGTCCTTGTGATGGAGTGAGCTAGCTTTCCCCACTCTCCCCTAGACCCTTCCCCCCATTATTACCAACACCCGAGGATTTGAACCGATTGTAATCCAGTCAGAAAAAAATTACTAATAAAGCAAAATACCAATCGGCTCAGCCCCCGTCTTCAAACCTCCAAGCCCCTGAGGTGGTAGAGGAAAAAGGCTGGCATACTTTAACTATATACCATCCAAAAACTCCTTCGCCTGAACTTCCGAGAAAAAAATTCTAGTCTGACCCTGGTGAATTATTTTCAATTTTGAGGGATAGAGTAGGAAGGCTTGAGCACCCTTCGCTTGGAACGGGGCTATTAGCTGGCGGAGCTGCCACCTCCGCTCAACTGTTGCCGGGCAGAAATCTGGCCTAACGAAGAACTCAAAATCCTTCCCTACCCTCTTCCTGTCTGGCCTAGCTAGGTCATAGATCTTCTCCCTAGCCAGAAAATTGTTCAAGCAAATTAATATTGCCCGAGGCTTATCACCAGCCTGACCAGACTTCTGTCTTTGCTTGAAGGAAAAACGATGCGCGCGTTGCACTTCCAATTGCCAATCCCACTGCTTAACATCTGGAAAAGCTTCGGAAAAGAGTTCCACAACGAACTGTCTAGTATCCGACCCTTCTCTGCCTTCTGGTACCCCCAGAATCCTCAGATTGTTCCTCCTGGCCCTATTTTCGAGATCAGTCAACTTCCAAAGCATATCGTCCCTTTGTATTTTGATCAGATCCGTAAGACCCTTCTGAGTTGCCAAGTCATCCTCCAAAGTGGAGATCCTTTCCTCGGCTTCAACAATTCTGACAGCAATGTCAGAGCAAGTTTTGGCGACTCTTCGAATTGAGTTTTGCATCCTACGACATGCACCCTGCGTACGAGCACTCTCCTGGCACGTCTCTTCACGATGCGCCATGATAGTCTGATAGATGATTGAGAGTGTCATCTCTCCAGGAGGTACCTGAGGGGGGTCGGTCACACTGCCTCCACCCGAGGCTATAGCACTGCCAACAGAACCAGGTTGAATAGAGAAAGAGTAGTCCCAGACCATTGAGCCTAATGACCCCGGGTCCTTGCTTAGCAGAGAAGCCACTTGATCTTTTGATTTTATGGCTTTTCGAACTGTACGAGGACCTCGCGAAGCTTCATCCCTTAGTACTTCATTAGATCGCCAATCACCAGGATCGCTGTCATCATCTGTCCACTCTCTATCTGGACCTTCGTCCTCTGACGAGCCAGTATGTTCGGACAGTGAGTAAAATTGGTCTCCCCCTTCAGGCTCCTTTACATTTTCTTTGACATCAACAACGCCATTGGGACAAACCTCTTGCACCACTGTACTTACAGCAGCACCACTTTGGACAGACACTCCGGGAGTATGTTGGGAAGGAGTAGCAGTGCTTTCAGCATGAGGGACTACAACTCCCATAATTCCATTCCCCGGGAGAGACCCTGTTGACTGGAGTTCCCCGTTCACCTCTCCTCGGTCTGCGGGGATCTCCCCACTACCGTCAGACAACAACCTGGCGTTAGTAAACCCGGCACCAATGGAACCCAAGGCACTCAGCTCACTCTGAAGCGGATTTCCATCCTCCGATGCGGCAATAGCTGTAGCCGTCAGCACAGGGTCGGTGGGAATAGAGGCAGCACCTGCCGCCTCCGGGACCGTAGCATTTGGCGTTTTGGATGCCACCAGCTGCCCTCGCTTACTGCTTCCTGCACTCACGGGGGTCTTCACTTTCCCAGCTTGGAGTTTAAACAATGCAGGCAGGGTCTGTTTTCCTTTTCCGACTGCAGCGGGCGCCGCCTGATTGCTGCCCGTACCTCCGGCAGCCGTCTCATCACCCCCGTGGGCCGCATGCGACTCCTTCCCTGAACTGGCGGATTTTCCAGGGCTGATTGCACGCACTGTGGGTACTCGAGATTTTGCAGTGGAATTCTTCGCCGGCAATTTCGGGGCCATAGTTACTGACGAGCACCCAGGCAGGCGGAGAAGACGACAAAGCCCAGAGCAGTACGGGGATGGCCCGAACCACAGCCAAAATATTCTGCCGGTGAGACTATTCTGTAGTTGCGGGACTCCCCGCAGCATGACACTCGAAATATTTTAAACTTAAATCAGCATAAGGCACTTGGTTCAAGCTTCAGTCACCCCAGCGGCTTTAATAATCTTAGATCAGGGGAATTATCCAGGAGAGGATACACCACCAGCTCACACAGCCGGGCGACCGGCCGCAATCTTGCCTCCCTGCACAGTGCTTTCAAGGGCAAAGGTTTAGGTTCCTCCAGAACAAACTACTCCAGTACAAACTCACTTGCACACTTAGCACTTGCTATGCACAAGTTCATCATAAAACCAAACTTGAAGAAGAACATAATCAGTAGTACAAGACCCCCAATCCTTGTAGTGGCCCTGGGGAACACCTTCCAAGCTCCAATATGGTAGACACGTGGTCACCTATCATTCAGAAAGGAATGAAAACCTGAACTATACATATTCTGACTGACATCTACATGGAAATATGAGCACCGGGGACTCGGTGTAGAGTACTACCAGAGAATAACTGAAAGCCTTGTATTCACCAGTAAATGAACACTTGGGTATTGGCCAAGATATTCACCAGAAGCAAGAACACCGAGGACAAAGCAACTGATATCCAAGGAACAGTTTAGAAATTTTAAAAAAAAACACCACTGACACTTTATATCGAAGCCAAGCACAATACATGTCAATGCTGTGTAACACACCCCCACTCAGACTTAGTTAATAACACTATCCTGTTTTTTATCCAGTGGTGCAACACGACCCTAAAAATAGACAGATGCGACATAGTCAATTCAGGTTGGACTGAAAGACTAGAAGGCCAAAGATGAACCATGCCACAAAGACAACCTATATACGCTACAAATGCACAGGTCAGGTTACAAGCTCACAAGAACCACTCTTGGCCCTCAAATGGAGCACTAGCATGGGGACTACCTACATCTTCCGGATCACTACACTGACGCAAACCAGGGCCAAGAAACAGTAGTAATAGCATGTCTCTCAAAACTGTTTGCGGTAGTCAAGGCCTTAACCTCCCCAGCCCAGGATCCTCACCCAACTGAGACCTCGGAGGAGAAGTGCAATGACTTAGCCACCTACTTCCTCTCTAAAGTCACGGACATCTACAGCTCTTTTAGGACTGGCGGGGAAACAATTACAAGGCTGGAAGAGGATTAGGCGGAAACCTCCCACCTAAAAACTATCACCAATCTCCCTTTAGTGCAGGCAGAGGATGTGGAACTTCTGATGGGCAAGGTGAGGTGTGGCTCACCACTAGACCAAGCCCCGCCGCACATCCTCAAAACAGTCACACCTTCCATCCTTCCTACACTAGTGAAGATCATGAACCAGTCTCTTGAGCTGGGCGTAGTTCCATTGGCATGGAAGCATGCCATAATTAGACCCTTGCTTAAAAAACCCAATGCAGACCCAGCACAACTAGGGAACTACCGCCCCATATCGATGCTGCCATTTGTCGGTACGCTACTGGAAAAAAACGTTACAGATCATTGGCAGAGTTCTTGGAAACAAACCATTGTCTCCACTCCACCCAGATGGGATTCCATGCACGACACAGCACTGAATCTGCTCTGTTAACAGTGGTGGAGGAACTCAGAATGTCGTTAGATCGGGGAAGCTCAGCAGCTTTACTACTCCTGGACCTGAGTGCTGCCTTCGACACGGTGGACCACCACATTTTGCAAAACAGACTCTCGGCCATCAGTGTACAAGGCACCATGCTATAGTGGCTGGCTTCATTCTTGGAGGGAAGAACTTTCCAAGTTATGGAAAATAATATCCTTTCCAACTCGATGTCCCTAATCTGCGGGGTACCGCAGGGCTCCTCGCTGAGTCCCACACTGTTCAACGTTTATATGGAGCCATTATCACGGATCGCCCAAGATTTCGACATCTCCATGACATCCTACGTGGATGATACACAGCTGGTGATTTCTTTAGACCCTAGAACTAACGGGGACTCCGACAGGTTACCTCCCTGTATGGAGAAAGTTATGGAATAGATGACTAACAGCTGCTTAAAACTAAATGGGGACAAAACGGAGCTAGTGGTCCTCGGGAATAAGACAATTCCTAGGCCATCAATAAGCTGGCCCAACTGCCTGGGCAGCCCACCCACGCCGAAAGAATCCATCAAGAATCTGGTCTTCTGGCTCAAAAAGGACCTATCAATGACGACTCAAGCCAACAAAATAGTAAGCACCTGTTTTGGACTACTCAGAACACTCCGGAAAATACTAGATCGGATTCCCATACAGCTCAGAAAGACTGTAGTCCATTCCATGGTCACATCACGTCTGGACTACGGAAACTCACTATTCCTAGGGGCGCCGAAATACGTGATGAAGAGACTTCAGGTGGTCCAGAATGTGGCAGCAAGGCTGCTGTGTAAGGCCCCAGCTCGGGAGTCAGCCAAAAAGCACCTCAAAGCACTTCATTGGCTCCCGGTGGAGGCCAGAATCAAATTCAAGGCACTGGTTATAACACACAGAGCATTACACAACATGGGCCTACGAAAAATCAGAAACGTGGTGACCCCATATGTCCCAAATAGGAGCCTGAGATCTAGCTCTGAAGGACTTGGAAAACCAATAGGTATCAGGAAAGCAAGGTGGGGAGGCAGATCCTGTTCCCACCTAGCACCCAAACTGTGGAACTCACTACCACGTGAATCGCGGATCATGAATAAAGAATTAGAATTTCGGAAGTCAATAAAAACGTGGCTGTTCAAGCAGTACCTCTAACTTCCGTCCAGCCTCAGCTTGCATCCTGTCTCTTAGCGCTGGGAAGCCCTAGGGTAGCCATGCTCTCTACAAATCTTAAATAATAATAATAATAATAATAATAATAATAAAGAGATCCCCAACGAAAAACCTCAGACTGTAGAATAAAACTCCAAGGTTATTAATTTATTTTATCCTTAATATAGTGCAAACATTATCTAGGCATATACTGTGCTTTACATTGAAATTATGAATTAGAACAACGTGTTGCAATGGAATATATTCACAATGTATTAAGTGTCAGAAATATTCATTGGGTATATGAGAATACATGTTTGAGTGTACATTCATATTTAGAATAAAAACTTCACGTTACTTTCATAAGTAACTGGTAAACACTGTGCTATACAATAAACGCGTCTAACACACACTGGCAGGCACACCCAAACACAGTCTCTCCCTCTTCCTCTCATTCTCTTCACATGATAGTGCAGACACTAGGCCTGATTAAAGGGTTTCGCGTATTTCACATGATTTTTCTTCATGGTTGTGCTTTGTCTCGTATCTTTCTACCTGGACCAAATATAAAATGTCTTGTGGGACTGTGAAACATGTATGTGCTGCAGCCACAAGATATTTTCTGCTCGAACCAGTATCCTTGGTGACGTCTGTACTCTAGATATGCCCTTGCATATAGTTTTTGCATGAGGTACTGACCAAGGGAGTTCCACATAATATGCATCATTTAGTGTAATTTTCACAAAACAAGGGAGGATTTTCACAATTTTGCTCACCCCATCATCATCTCCTCATCACCATCCAGTGTCTGATACCTCAGTGTCGCAAGGCCCCAGGAAGTGTTCGACACATCTGCCACACATGGTCTCCTGCTTAACCGAAGGCAGAGCGCAGTAGGGGGTTGGATCGCTGCGGAGGGTTGGATGCAGGTCCTGGCTGCAGGCCAGGTCCTGTAGCCAACCCCATTGCACGCACGGCCAAAGGCCATGCATGGCAGGAGGATGGCCATACGTATGATAATAAAATATTACGTATGTTAAAAAAAAACTAGAAATTCACAGACAAACCCAAACGTCAAAGTGATGTTATAGTTAGGTATGGTAATAATATGGGGCGACAGGCACTCTGCAAGTTGGGGATGCAGGCAGTTTGGAACCTGCCC
Source organism: Calotriton arnoldi (assembly GCA_963921515.1). NCBI lineage: Eukaryota > Metazoa > Chordata > Amphibia > Caudata > Salamandridae > Calotriton > Calotriton arnoldi. Next base: position 1,337,398 of record CAWUFW010000894.1, on the reverse strand, counting down.
AGCAGGGTAGCAGCGGAGCAGGAAGGGGAGAATTCTACGGTTGGGAAATGTTCATAAATATACTGAAAAAAACAAAGGTTAAAATTATGTTATAGTTGAAAACGTAACATTTTAAACTAAAAAACAATGAAATTTTAACAGTCATAGTTAGTTTAAGTAACTATAACTTGCGCTTCTTATAACTTCACATATTACAACACTCATGACATGTTCTGTGATATCATTGTTAACATTACCGATGACAACTGAACTGACGTCATTGATGATAACTCTGTGCATGGCGGGGAATGAGCTATAGTAACGTGAAAAAACTGGGAGGGCGTGCTTAGGTGCTGTGCAAGATGACCGGCTGACACCGTGGCTCCATCACTCCCTACACAATCCCCCTTCAATTTGATGGATAGTCATACCCTAGAGGAGCTAACACAGCTCTGCTGAATAGCGGAGGGCAGATAGAGGCGGCAAAACTGTTTGCTGGGAACTGGGAGCTGCCAAAATGCCAGCAGTGGGGGGGCAGCCTACCTCGGGCCTGGGCAAAGTACGTAACCCTGAGCTCTCCTGATGCCACTCCCTGTGTCGGGGACCTCAGAGACATGCTGAAATGGCAGAGAGGGAGGCATCGCAACTTCATGTAGCATATCCATCAGGAAGGAGACCACCATGCCGTTACTGGTAGGTGGGCCTCAGTGCCTTGGCGAGGCTGGCGCGAGGCGACGCTGATTTGAGGTGAACTCACCAATCACCAATCTAATACATCCACAGGCACTTGTATGATGGTTATTGGAGGGCTGCACATTCCCGGGCTTGGCGTGAAGCATAGCTGCAATTACCAGTCATGGCACGTAGGGAGAGCTTGACAGTTTTCTCATGGAATATAAATGGCCTGTGAAACCAATTTAAGTGAGGTACAGTCCTACAATACCTTAAACAGCACTCCCCCGATATAGGGCTAGATGTAAGAACCATTTTTGCAAATGCAAACGGCCCAATTTCATAGAATCGGGCCGTTTCCGACTGCAGAAAGGCATTTTGTAATGTATTAATCCCAAATTGTGATTTGGAATTGTGAATACATACCGATTTGGTATTTGGAGGGGGCGTGTTTAGGACATCCCTTCCAAATACTGACTTAGAATGGGATGTATGAATATTTTGTGACCGAAATGCGGTCGCAAAACATTTGCACTTTACCACCAACTTAAAGTTAGTGGTGACCCATTCGTAAATGGGAAGGGGCCCTCTTGGGGCCCCTTTCCTTTTAAGAATGTTTAAAAAAATATTTTTTAAGAGCAGGCAGTGATCCCACGGTCCAATGCCTACCTTTAAAAAATAAAAATGAAACTTTTCATTTTCAATTTATAAACGCATCCTGTTTTACTTTAAGGAAAACGGGATGCATTTTTTATTTATAAATGCATCCAATTTTCTGTTAAGGAAAACAGGATACATTTAAAACAAAAATTATTGCTTTATATAAAATCAGTCACAGACATAGTGGTCTGCTGACCCCAGCAGGCCACCATTCCTGTGATGACAGCGAATCCTAGTGGGTCACAAATTGCAACCTACCTCATTAATATTCATGAGGTAGATCTATTTGCGTGCAGCTAAGTTACAATACATTGGCAGGAACCACCTTGATGGTGGTTCCTGTCAATGGTTAAAATGTCCACCAACCCCACGGACATTTCAAAATGTGGCAGACGGGACCTTCACCATGGCGACGAAGTAATTTACTCTGTCTCCCTTGTGGAGGATGGGCCAACTTCCAAATATTAAAGCAGGCCCTAAATCAATTAAAGCTGTATACCCACTTCCTTAGCAGCCTTTAGATTGATTGATTAAATAATTGCACACATTTACATTCCTTTCAGGTAGCAGGCACCATGCTGAGAAGGCTTGTTTCTCCTTTCACTGTCTGCCTCTCCTTTGGCTTCACAGAACAGGAGACCTCCCTTCTTTTCAGCCAGAAGATTCTGAAAGTCCCCATTATCTGTTCTGGAGTGTTTTTTTAAAGTATGGAAGCTGTTATTGTAAAAATTAAAAATTATTGGGAATGTTTTCGCCAATAGATTTGGCCCACTTCATCCACTGAGGTCATCCAAAAGCAATCTCATGCCACATAATGTTGCACTCTCTCCGCCTAATCAGTCCACCTGCGAGGAGCTCATAAAAGGCATGGGCCCTGATTGGGAACTGTGCAGAGTGGAATTTCCTGTTTGGAAATTCTTTCCTCACAATTATAAGATTGTATGTATAAGTGATCCAATGTTCCCGCACTTAGATTTACTAAGTCCAGGAACAATGAACCTGATTTTACGAACCGGAAAGTCCAGCAGGTAAAATTACTGTGTGAAAAGGCTGCATTGTAGCCCAGACCCCCTCCATGACCCCTACCTAACCATCAGGACAAGGCACAGGAGAGCATTATATGCTCCCCCCGCCAGCCAACATTCTCCACTCCTTACTTCATGGCTACTATAGAACCTGCACACTTTGCCACCTGCTTCAAGCAGGTGGTAACTGTGTGTGTTAAACGCACATGTGGAATATTGGCAAGTAAATCTGGGTCAACACAGTAATTCCCCATTCCACTGGGTTTAACTTGTAATTGCACAGTTCTTGTGGATTGTTACCTCACAGTACTGTACTGGTAATTACTGATGCAAAGTTTACATCAATCAAGTACTGTGCAATTTCTAATACGAGCCATGGTGGGCTACTTAAAATGCCTCGGGATAGATCATCAGGGATGGTAGACCTAGTTATCACTTCCCACTACATCTACAAAGGAAGGCACTTCACCACACTTTAACTTCAATAAAGGACAGAGAATGCAAATTCCATCAGCAAGGGTCGTGGTGAAAAGCCTTCTTTTTATTCAGTGCCATTGTAAGCTTGAGTTAAGCATGCTACCATCATCATCATTTTGAGATTAAACCAAGCCTATGCTTGCTTTGCTGGCTTATCCGAGTCAGCTGTTTGCAATCTTCAAGGTGTTTAAAATATGGTAGCATGATGCTCCGAGGCTCACAGTAAGCTGCACTGTTTCCAGTTCCAAGAAGGATTCATAATAAGGTGCTCTCCTTTTCCGATAGAACTTATTATGAAACAGGTACCATGCTGCTCATGTGTTTGCTTCCAAATGTAAGCAGTGCCTTCATTTCAGCTTTTCCCTCTTAAGGGCACGTACCTCAGCACCATACAGCCCCAAAGGGGGTATTTTCCCTTCATATGCCTTCATCAAAAGAGTAAGCGCCAGCCCTCCCATATTTCCAATTGAACCTGATCAGACAACTAGCTTGTAACAATGACCTCTGCTTAATAAAACCCATGTGTGTGTCCCATTTAAAATTCCTGTTAAAGGACAGGCCAAGATATGTTTAAGTATTCACTATCTCCACCTCCCGAGCATACAGAAACCACTTAAAACTTTGTATCTTTTTCCCAAAGACCAACACCTTGGTCTTCTCTAGATTAATTTTCAACAAGTTCTGTTTGCTGTAAATTTTAGAAGAAATTGAGCAGAAATGGTGGGTTGTGGCTCTCGTCCTCTGGAAATGGAGCATTGTAAATCGAGAATGTCTGATGCCTCGCACTAAGGTCTCTGATGCCCTACAGGTTGTCTGGGAGACTGCTCAGTTATGTGAAGCCTGAAGATATAATTTCTGTCTAACCACAGGCATACCTCTCCCACCTAAATCTAGTGCCTGTATTATCAGTTTCTCATCGTGCATTGTGAGATAGGTGTAGTTTTTCAACCAGATGGTGTCTAACCAGAGGCAGTACACCAGCACTCCCCTTGTGTAGGCATTTCGTCGCTGTGTCCATCCTCTTCAAACTAGCAAAGTTTGGCAGAAAAATGCTTATGAAACCTTATTCTGCTGTCAAGCTCAGTCTGGCCCTGTCAAAAACAGCATAACTCTGATAATAGGTATAGTAGGTTACCAATGCAAAAGCATTGCACTATGAAAACACTACTTATGCCTGTGTTGCAATGACAAACAGGTTACCATGTTGTCTCTGTTATGTCTCTCTTGTGGTCCACTCAAATTTGTGCCTTTCACTACACAGGCCCTGCTAATTACAATATTTAGTATAGACATTTAGAAACTACCATTATAGAGATTATGATCATTCTTCTCAAAGGAATTTTGGAGAAATTTGTAATAAATGCTGCATTTTATAATGCACATTTTCCCAGCAGGATTTTGAAACAAAATTGATGTTTTACTGGATTTCACACTTTATATGCTGGGGCTTCAGAACCGAATTAAAAGACTGGTTGTTGCTATAATAACATGTTATTAAGTAGCACTATTTCTGTTGGAGTGGCTTTTTTGCAGGACATTGCACATCAGCCACACATTCAATGTGCTCTAGAGCTAGAAGGAGTACTTGTGTCCTTTACATGCTAGAACTCCATTTGTTGCGAAAGGTATTTCAAGGCAACTACCTTTTTTGCCACATCTTTAGGCCTGGTGACTTCCTTAAGGATGTAGCTCAGTCATCTCGTATGAGAACTGCTCAATGTGGGGTGCTAACAAAAATAATTTAAGTTTGATCTAGAATAGGGCAGATTCCTGCCAGAGTAGTTATTATGTGATAATATTACCAAATGATTTGCACTCACGTATTCAATCTCAGGAGGAATGGAAGATGCATTAGGAATCAAACCTGAGACTTGTCAGTCTCACATCCCAAAATGTGGTGTGTTAATTCACTGAGCTCTATGTTTTGAGGCCTGTACAAGTGAGCGGCCTCGAACAAGCATATGTTGAATTGTCCCAATAAGCAGACTGAAAATTCACCTTTGGTCAACAGTCAGATAGCGGTATGTTTCTGAAGATGGAATTAAAATGATTTCATGTACTTGTCATTTCACAGAAGGAGTTTTTGAGAATTAGCATAAAAGGGTCATCTCTAAATAACTTTGCAAAAATTGGTTTTTGAGTGCTTTTGATTGAAATCTGTAGAAGCTGATTTTTGGTTGTCAAATCCTTCATTCCGCTTTTTAAAGATTTCTATCAATGGCATATAAACATTGTTAAATCCTTCAAAACATGTTTGTATACTTGTATTCACAATGTATCACTCTTGCATTTGTACTAAAGATAGCTCTGGCTCCAGTGGTTGACCTTTTAGCCCCAGCAAAGTTTGCCTCTAGTTGTGCCCATATGTTTGTGAGTGTTATGGGCACTGTTTTTCCATTTTTTCACTCATTTATGAATTATAGTATCTTTGTGTACCGCTAATTTGTTAATAGCAACACGACTGAATATTGTGTTTTATCATGCTATGGTACACTACTTTTTTCCATTTCAGAAGTCTGTTTTCACTTCTTATCATGTAGTCACAAGTCACGTGACGTCTATTTAAATCACTGTTTTTCACTGCCTCAACACTCGTGAACAAGGAAACTTGGTTTCCGAAACGCGTTGAGTCGTGCCAAAATAAAAATATCTGCTTACAGCATTTGGGGTGCCGTGGATCATTGTGTGTGACATTACAACGATGAAGTGTGGATGTTATGGGCTTCGCTAACCCGCCACGGCCCGCCGTCTAAAGAGGCTGGAGTTGAAGCGATGAACTTTTTCTGGATATATATATATATATATACATATATATATATATATATCTCCCGGGTATGCCCCAAATCGGAAAAGTGAGGCAGGATGTTGGGGCGAAGAAACAAATTTGTGGCATGAACTGAAACCAAGGGGCAAAGAACTTTGACTATTTTTGAATAGCACAGCCCATACTCACCAGGAGAACACAATTTGACGGGCTGCACAGAGACACTTCCCCAGCGAACAAGACTGATGCATGCTGGGAATTGAAGTCTGGGATGAGGCGCAATCGGAGTGCTCTGTGGTACAATTGGTCATCGTGCTCCCAACAATAGGAGGAGGGTAGCACATTTAAATTGCTCAATGGTGAAACCCCTGGTGTGAGAGGCATTGGAAAAAGGCACACCCGCCGAAACGCGTCATGCCGTTCTGCCAAATAAAGGACATTTCTTTAGCACTCCACTGTGTCCCCTTGTCCTCTTCAAAGTTGGAGGGATTTGGGCGGTCGCCAGCAGGTAGTTATAGTTAGGACCTTGTTTTCATAGGAAAAGCTTTTTTTCTTTTGCCAATATCTTTGGCGCCGTTTGACGAATCTTCGCGAAATTCTCAAAACTAATGGGGCGCTTCGGTCAGCTCCTGTCTTGAAAGTTTCGAGGTGATTCGTCAAGTGGGGGTTGAGAAAAAAGGGGGGTCCCAAAACGAGTTTTCTCCATGTTAATTTCCATATGAAACGTTTGTTGCGGCTACAGCCCAAACTGCTGAACGGAATTACACCAAATTTGGCAGAAAGGTAGCTCTTGGTCCAGAGTGCACTCTTTGCTTTAAATGGTGTAAATCTGTTCAGTAGTTTTTGAAATATTAAAGGAAAAAGAAATATCGATATCTAGGCGGAGCCTAACCACACATCTCATCGTGAGATCTGATTGGCTGTCAGCACTTCATCCAAGAAATGTTGGCAGCCATCTTGGGACCAATATACATGATAGCACCCCATTAAAATGCATTCTAGTGAATGGAAGGTTTTGAGGGTCACCGAAAGGAGAACGTATAAAGGGTGATAACAGACTTTAGTTACATTATAAATCATTTGTTGATGGTACAATACTAATTTTAGGAATTGTGGTGTGTTATAAGGTGATTTTACCCTGAGCTTTGGAAGGTGCTCCAGAAGCTGAAATGAGAGCATATTTTCTGTAAATTCACATTGTCTTTCTCAGTCATGTAAGAATGAAGCCAGACATTCTCAGTAAAACATGTACATCCAACAAGGGCAGAGACTGTCAGTTGATTCCTTTGTGTTCTACTGCAACTTCCCAGACAGTGTTGCCAGATTTTGATACCCGTCCCAAGCCCAATGCTGTCCATGTTTAAGCCCAAATCCAGCCCAACGCAGACCAGTTTCAGCACAAAAACCAGCCCAAAGTTGCCACCCTCAATTTATACAAAATCAGCCTTCAGGAAACATTTTACGCATAATCCTAATTTCTATTCAATATGCTTATAGTGGGAGGCGGTTCAATGTTCCAATTCAATTAGTAACTACTGATTTTGAAGATCTGTCCCATTAGGACCTGTTGCTTTGCTCACCACAAATCTGAACCTGAACCTGGCATTGATGAACAAACTTTACAAGAGCAGACTGTAACCCATTTTAGTGAAGTCGAAATGCTGAAAAGTTGAAACTCTATGTCATGTAGCTTCTCAAACAGGACATTTAATGCATTTCATGGATCTCACAGGATTAACACCACACAACGGTGCACATATGAAGTAACCACGTTGGCATTAAAGAAATTTCAGCACAACTTGTTTGGCAAGCTGCGATTAGAGGCCCACTCCCTCCAGTTAAAATGTACAAAAGCCAAATAGGAGAGTCACTTACTCTGATTACTGCCTGCCCTCCACTTCAAAGTCTTTCACCATGACCATCTACTGTGACACTAAAAGTTAAACAGAAGCTACGTCATTGCCTTCGTGCTTCAGCAAAGGCTTGACGAAAGGCCCCAGTCTTGGCAAGAAGCAGATGGGTTTGTGTGGGGTCCAAATGAAATCAACTGGAGTGGACAGGAAAAATACTTCTTTCCCAAAACCTTAGGTAATACCCTTTCCCAACATCTCAACACTAATGCTCCCTCAAGTCGGATGACACTGTCATCACTCCACTTGTTCCATTCAGATCCATTCCCCATCATCATTCGCCCGGTCGGTCTCTCATATCATCATTGATTGGTGAAATCTCATTAGGCTGTGCAACTCCTTTAAACCTATCAGCCACTCATGGCTTTAAGCAGAGAAGCTCCTAGAACTGACTTTGCAATGGATCACTAATGGGCTCTATATTCAGGTCCTTAAATTTCAAGGCAAAAGCATGGATCAATTTCTCAATAATGCTCAATGTGTGAACAAACAAATATATACACCTTTCTCAATAATGGCCATAAAATAAAGCCCTAAGGTAATCCATGCCACGCAGTTCATGTTTACAGTACAAAGCACTGCGTCAATGACATAGATGTTTACAGTTTATCTTCATTACATCTTTCATTACCTAAGTGTATTTTCAATTTTGGGATTTATGAGCTATATTGTTCCTAGATAACAAATTTTCTTCTATTCAAATAAGAAAGTGTCCTGTACCTTTCTTCTGACGAATAGAATTGAGTCTACACACATTTGTTTTTAAATAAGATTGAAGTTCAATATATAAATTAGTCCTACAGGACTAGTGTTGGAATATAATACAATTACCCTGGTTCTCGTGGGCATATAGGGTTCTCTTTGTTCTGTTTAAATGCAAACAGAATGGGGGCGGCTCTGGGGAGTATAGAGCTGCATACTGCTTATAGTGCATGTTTTACATGAGATCCCCATCATTTAGAATATATGGAAGAATACTACTGGCTAAGCTCAGAGACACCCCTGCCCGCTACTGTACTGGGAGAAAGATAGGGCAAACAGAATGGGGCCAGCTCTAGGGAGTACTGTGTGTGCATACTACTTATGGTGCATGTTCTACCTGAGATCTCTCAAAGCAAGGGTACCATTTAGTGTGTATGGAAGAATGCTACTGCCTAAGCTCTGAGACACTCCTGCTTGCTGCTCCCCTTGGAGAAAGAAGGTTCAAACAGAATGGGAGCAGCACTGGAGAGTGATGTGTGTAAATACGGCATAGGGTGCATGCCTCTACATAAGAGTGTCAAGGTAGAGGTACCATCTAGTATGTATGGGATAATGCAATTGGCAAGGCTGAGAGACATCCTTAACTATTACTGCCCTGAGACAAAGAAGATAGAAACAGAAAGGCACCTCGTTGGGGAGGTGTGTGTGAATGTGTGTGTGTGGCATATGGTGCCCGCCTCTTCATGAGTTCACAGCAGAGGTACCATCTAGTATGTATGGCATCTCATACATTATTGCACTTTATACATCATCATGCATTCATTCGAAATGTATGATATTAAACTTTATCCAGTGCATTTTCAACACCCTACCCTTTGTCATAGTCCCACCTTCTTTGCATGTGCTGTCCTACCACACTTGGTCTCTTCAACAAACATGGTGCCTCAAAAGCAGATCAGAATTAAAGGCGGTATAACATAGTGTGCCTAATAGGGAATCTTGTGTGAAACATACCTCATCAGCAACAAACATGTTATCTAACAGCCAGCATGCCCAAAGGCATGAATGCTCGCTTTACCAATGCAGATGTTACAGTCCACATTTAAAAATGACTCCATTAATCACTGGTCCTAAAGCAAAACTTTCCACATTTTCAAAATCCATCCCACACACATACAGAGACAATGAATCATATGTTTGTAAATCAGTATATAGAAAATGTTACATAAGGCAAAGGAGAACAAAAAGGTGTCAAATTCACATGCCACCCATACTGGTAGGCACTTTTTAAGAGTGCTTGGTCTGGAGAAGGGCAAACTCAGGATTCAGAACATAATACAGTGGTTAGGGTCGACTTTAATAGAATTTATTTCTACCAAAGCAAACCTTTCTTAGCAACATCAGGATAGAAACACTGGGAAAAAACATAACTCTCTAACCTGTACGATGCAGCTCTTAGATGGCAGTTCATAGCGCACTGTGCTAGATTATTAATGTAACTTATGAACTGCACAGTAACAGCAAGCAGTAACCCACTGAGCTGTGCACATAAAATATTGTCCTCTGATGTGCATGGCCCAGGTCCTTTGCAGCAGGCATATTACAGTCCTGCCAGGAACCATTCATCAGGGGTTGGACTAAAGCTTTTTTGTACTGATGTCCGCATCACCGCACTAAAATGAGTTAGTCACGTATACTATAGCTCCAGGGAGAATCGCAACATGGCGCTTCATACTATAACAAAAGCAGCCACTGCCAACACCTGCTGTGCTACTGGTTGTCCAGCCCCACAATTAGGAGCCTATAACTGACTCTGCTCTGGCTGTTATGGAGCAGCGTTGTGACCTTTAGTGTCAAAACGTCTCTAAAAACACACATGACTTCCGCCCGGCAGTTAAAATAAATTTGCACCAGGCCCGGCTCTCCACCTGGTCATCTGGTGTTACTGCAGAACATAAACAACAGCCAGGATCTGGCACTTCTATACCATCACCAGAAAGCCTGCAGTGATTATCCCAGCCAGTGGCTGAATTTTGATTTGTTTTCCTGTCACCATGCTCGCCACACAAACGGCATTGTGTGACTCTCGCAGTGGGCTCTCTATGGTCATGCTGCTGGCAGGCAGCTGGCACTGGCACAGCGTAGGAAGATGTTTCTGCTGTGCACAGTCCAGATTCTGCAACATGGACAGTTCAGCCTAAAAATAGCAAGCAACTTAGCCCTCACCTGCACCTGGCCTTAGATCAGGGAGTGGTCCCTGTAGACCATCCAGTGGGCTGTGGCGGGCACAGTTTATAGGTGGCACAGCTAACCAGCACTTAGGAGCACCTCGTGTAACAACAAGGGACTGTGACTAAGGAGGTCAAAGAGTAGCCTTGTCTGGCAGGCCTTGGGCCAGTAGGTAACCTCAGCAATGTCTGCAGCCTGGTCCACCACAGTGGGTTTGACCACGCGCTCTACAGGCTTCGCCTGGCAGCACCTTCAGGATACCACAGTTGAGTCCAACGCACCTGATCACTCTACAAACTTGAGAGCTGCTGTGGGGGCAGTACCGGGACAGAAGAGGGTTGGGAGGGGCAGGAAGTTAAAGACATAGCTGAAAGGTCAAAATATGTTTATTCAGTCAGTATTGATTGTCTTCACCTTCAGGTAACAGCATATAAAATAAAGGCGCACTGCCTGTTTAAAATGTAAGATAAATCCAAGTTAAAGTAATCAGTAAGAAATGCATTTGTTTGCATTACGAAACCTTATTGATTAATTCAGTCACTGCAGATGTCTACGAGTGTAACCAGACAGTAAAGGAATAGATTCCTGGTTGGCAGAGGGGTAAGGAGTGGTGGTTAACGACTTCTGTATTTATAGTGCCATGAGGTCCCAGCCTATGACTTAAAGCACAATGAATATGCAACTCATTATTTTAACATAGTATAAAATGTTTTTTGACATGTCATATTTTGCTGTGGAATGTCACTCATAAGTCACTGCAAAAATGGAAATGTCACACATTAGCAATCTGAATACTTGGCAACTATGATATTAACACTCTGGGGTACCTTACACAAGTGAAATTGCCACAAGACAAAACTCCCATCTCTCTCCAGCATGTACATTAATCACCAGAGTTAACTTGACACTTTATTTGTTGCCTGAAAACTGCTCAATACACAAGGACCATTGTAGTGCTTTTAAAAACAGCTGTACTGCTACAAAACTGCGAAAGAAAAGTTCCAGTACTGAAGAAAAATATTTACAAGTGAAGTCCCATTTAAAACACTGCCCCTGTTACTGTGCCGGTTTGTCCCCATGTCCAAGGGCAAGGCCAGAGCCTGCAATACACTCCCTCTACACATAACAGAGGAAGCACTTCTATTCGGTACTGTGTCCTTTTAACCTCACCCCCCAGAGTGACGCACATCTGAAGTGGCATCATCAAAAACAGTGTACAAACAATGGAGAAAACTTACATGTTGCTTCGATCTCCCACAGATCACTCTCACACGACCTGCCCGGCCGGGCGCCCGAGATCCAACCGACTCACTCACTCAGAGTGACAAGTTAAACAAGTCACTAACTCCTGGCCCGAAGCTGGTAATCTGTTCTGCTCCCGTTTGTCACTGCAGGCATGCACACCAGCACATGCGTGGTGCGCGCTAAATGTCAGGACGGTTCACTGCAGCGGGCGGGCTCTGGAGAATACAGTTTGCAGGGCCGTCATTGGTAGCGCGCGAGGATTAACGGCCCTGGGAGCCAAACAAGCTGGTAGCATATATATGCTGGTGCGTGCAGTGCGGTTGCACTTACACACACTGGCCAATCAGGTCCAGTCATGCTGCGTGCTTCGTGCTCATGACGGCTGGCTGCCAATGATGATCGTGGTGAAGGAGACACTGCTGAGGCACCGCCCCAGCTTGTAAAAATGCGCACCAGGGGCCAATAAGCGCCCAAAAAGTAGCCTCCAGCAATTTGGGTTTTTTCTCGCACAAATGGGAAAAATTTCGCCCCTTTGTGCGGGAAATAGCCCAATCTGGCAACACTGTTCCCAGAGTGATCTAAAGAACAACTAGAGCGCTAACGTCTTACTTATGACAAAAGTATGGCACACCTGAAGCCATCTTGATTGGAATAAACTGGGAACACTTAAAACATTTAATTTAAAAAGGAACAAAATGAGGGGGTTCATTGTGCCACAGAAATTATGATTAGTGCAGCAGAAAAAAAAAATAGGGCACATTTTGAGTGACTTCTCAAATCCTCTTCTATTTCATTAAAAGATTCTGACATGAAACATGCACTTTCAATACCAGCAGCAGACTTCCAGTTAACTCCCTGGTGAGCAGTAGCTTTACTACAGTGATCTAATGAGCAACTAGAGTGCTAACATTCTGAATTTATGGCAAATGCTTGACACATCTGAATGCCTTCTTGATGGAATCAAAGTAAAAAACTGAAAGCATTTCCTACTGAGGAAACTGCAGTAAATGAGGAAATTAGGAAACTTCATAACAAATAAGTCTCCCAAGATGGCCACCAGAGAAAAAAGAGCCCAAATGTAGCTCAGATATCACCCAGATGTAGCCCACGTGTAGTCCACTGACGGAAGTGTGCATAACACTTTTTATTTTTTGTTTTTTTGCAGTTTTTTATAGTGCAGACTGGTCAGATATTGGAGCGTTGCATCTTACTTGGACCCCTTATTGCGTATTTTGCACAAAGTACTTGAGATTGATCTTGCGAAACATTGAACTTTACTATTCTGTTAAACTGAAGTTGCTCTGAGCCAGGCTTTGTAACACCCGTTTTTACCTACTGGTTTTAATTAATTCTCATTGTATTGTATTAAGAAAGAGGATTTACTGTTTTTATGTACACTTTTATGATCTATGTTTCTAAATCAGACCGAATAAAGTTTATTGAATTGAAGTCTCCCAAGATGGCCACCAGAGAAAAGGGAGCCCAAGTGTAGCAAAAATATCACCCAGATGTAGCCCACGTATAGCCCAATGACAGAAGTGTGGCAAACACTTTTTATTTTTAGTTTTTTTTGCAGTTTTATATAGTGCAGACTGGTCCGGTATTTGGAGTGCTTTACATGAGCATTGGTTACATCACACAAGGACAAATTCATTTTGGTTGAAGGCATAGGGAGATTAAGTGATTTGACCAGAATCACAGAATCTCGAGCTGAAGCAGAAACTCCAACCTGGTTCCCCAGTTGCAAAGTCTGCAGCTCTGGAAGTAACACCACATCCTCTTCCCTGAGTGCAACATTTAATCAAGTGGTCAACTGGATAAAAAACATAAAGATAAAAAATAATTTAAAAGTGCTTTAGTTTTTAGAGCACTAACCATAATTTCGATGCAAATAAGACCCTCTCATTTCTATAATTTCTAAAGGAAATGCTTTAGGTATTACAGTTTTGATTACATCAAGATGACGTCAGGCGTGCCACACTTTTGTAATAAATATAGAATGTTAGCAATCTAGTTGTTCATTAGGATACTGTTGAGAGGCAGAGGTCAGGGGCACGGACTCGGAAAATTGGAGGCAGGTAGGAGGGTGCAGAGGCAACAATTTGACCACACTGGGCAGGCAGGAAGGGCAGTGGCAGCACAACAGACTATGGAGGTCAGTGGAAAGGGGGACAGGGGCAACAAACCAACAATGCAGGACAGACAAGACAGGCTGTGGCAATATAATAGACCATTGTGGGCAGAAGGGAGAGGCAGTGGTAGTACAACCATACATGCCAACAGACCCGATTCAGCAAGGAAACACCCAATGTTTTTAAGCCCAAATGGGCTTTATTTTATCTGTCTCCTGTCTAAAATCTCCTCTTTTTCAATGTAAGTCAATGGGTAAAATCAATCCCCCAGTTTTTTCCCAAAATCTCCCTCTTAAAAAGTTCAAAATGTTAGCAAGTATGGTACATTGGATCATGGAAGGCAGGAGGAATTGGGGTAGGGACATGGACTCTGATAACAGAGGACAGGAGGGATATGGACAGGTGCACCAAACTGACCTTACAGGGCAGGCATCAGGGTGTGCAGCAGCACAATACACCACACAGGGCATGCGGGACGGCTGTGCAGCACAACAATACACGGAAAGCAATAGGGAGGGGACAGGACCATGCACATGGACAACAGAGAACAGTGGGGAAAGAGGCAATGGCAGCAAGCTGACCATAATGGACAGACAGGAGAGAAAGCTGCAGCATAACGGACCATAAAGGGCAGGAGGGAGGGATCAGGGGCATTACAATGGAACAGACAAGCCAAGAGGGAGGGAATAGGGGTCTTCACATGGAAAACAGAGGGCAGGTGGCAAGGGGGCAGGGCAGGAGCAGCAAGCTGACCATAGAGGTCAGGCAGGATGGGCACTAGAAGCACAACACACCATGGAGGGCAACAGTGAGACTATAATGGCATACACACAGACCATGGAGGGAAGGTGGGAGGGGGTCAGGGGCAGCCAGCTGACCACACAGGGAAGGTGGGAGGGGCCGTGGCAGCACAGAAGACCATGCATGGCGAGCAGGAGGGTTAGTGGCAGCACAATGGCCATGATGGTCAAGAAGGAGGGGGCAGGGGCATGCACAAAGGACCATGGAGGATAGAAGGGAGGGGTAGGAGCTGGGCACAGACAAGAGAGTTCAGGGGAAGGGGCCTCACAACAGACCACGCGGGGCAGGCAGGAGGAGCAGTTGCAGCACAACAGACCAGGGAGGGCAGAAGGGTGTGGCAGTAAAATGGACCATGGAGGACAGGAGGAAGGGGATAGGTGCATGGAACGTGGACAGGCAGGGTGGAGGTGGCAGGGATAGGTTACAGTCATCTGACAATGCTAGGCAGGTGTGAAGGGAGTGGCAGCTCAACAGAACACTCAGAGTAGATTGAAGGGGCAGGTCCATGGAACATAGTGGGCAAAAAAGGATGGAGCAGGGGCATGCACACAGACATCGGAGGGCAGGGGGAAGGAGAGTAGGGGCAGCAAACTAAGCACAGAGGCTAAGCAGGAGGTCAATGATGGGGCATAGAATTGGGTAATGGAGGGCAGGAGGAGTGGACTGGGGCATCATGCTAAATGGAGAGCAGTGGCAGCACATCAGACCATGCATGGCAGGAGGCTAGTGCATGGATTCAGACAACAGAGGATAGGGAAGAAGTGGATGGGGCAGCAAGCTAACTGTTCAGAGAAGGCGGGAAGGCCAGTGGCAGAACAACGGCCACACAGGGCTGTAATGAGAGAGCAGGGGCATGGACTTAAGCAATGGATGGCAAAGCGGAGGAGGGGAGGCAGGAGCAGCAAGCTTAGGTGGAGGCAGCACAATGCCAGGCTAGGCCCTGCTTCCAACCCCCCAACATTCATTGTGATAGGCATCTAACTTAACGTTTTAAAAAAACTAGAAATGTGCTGAAAAAAATAAAGATTCCAGGGATGTTATAGTTAGACTCAGATTTCACTCGTACAAAACAAGTGAAATTCAGCAGTTATGGTTACCTGATCTAACTATAACTTACGCCCCCGCAATGCACTGCTTATGACCTCAGACATTGCATTATTCATGACATGGTCAGTGACAACACTCATGACATCGCAAATGAGCTGTGAATGGAATGGAACTATAATCGCTAGAACTTTATTTAGGGATAGTGTGTTTATATTAACACCCCTTTTTTTCTTTTCTTTCGTGTAAGAACCAATATAATACACAAAGTGCCCAGATCAATATGGCCGATAGCCTTTCACTTTAAAGTAATGTGTAGTCAATTTTTTATGTTGATGTTTGCAATCGTAAGTATGTTTATTATGAACAAGTCACTTTCTTTTCTTTATTGTATGAATTCCTGAATTTTCGCATCGTGACCAAGCTAATATGGCCGCCAGCTTTTTGGATTAATGTAATATGTAGTCCTTTGTTAATGTTGGCAACTAGAGGCATTTGTACATTTAAATAAGGAAGCTACAATGACGTCTTGTATCGTTATCAAGGTTCGGACGAGCCGAAACGCGTGGATCGCGTCTTTTCCAGATTAAATACTTCCAAACTACAACCTGAGTGCTGATTCCTTCCTTGTAAGAGTGAGAGGAGATTGAATGTATATATATAAAATTCACTGAAAAAAACAGAGGTTTCAGGGACGTTATAGTTAGAAATTAGCATTTAAAAAACCTTAGATATTCACAGAAAAAACCACAGGTTTCAGGGACGTTATAGTTAGTCTGACATTTCACTCGTACAAAACCAGAGAAATTCAGCCGTTATAGTTAGCTGAGCTAACTATAACGCACGCCCCCGCAATGCACTGCTGATGACATCACATATTACATCACTCATGACATGGTCAGTGACATCACTGATGACATCACTGATGACATCTCAAATGACATCACTGATTACATCATCCAGTGACTGTGAGTGTTTCTAAAAAGTTTAAGAATGTGATATATATATATATATATATATGATGATTCAGTCAGTGTGTGACTGACTGTATAAGTGAGTGATTATATGTGTCTGGGTGAATGTATGGGTGAGTGACTAATCTGTGTGAATGTCTGTATCAGACTGTCAGTTGGTGTGTAAGTGGCTGCATGGGTTGGTGAATAGATACATGAGTGTCTATATAGGTTATTGATTGGTTGTCTGAGTACCTGTAGGTGTGCCTGAGTGTCTGTGTGTTGTGTGACTACCTGCATGGATGTGTGAGTGAGTGATTCACTGGGTGTATGGGTTCATGAGTGCATCTGTGAGGTGCAGTATGGGTGAGTGAGTGTTTATATGGCTGTGTTGGTGAGTGAATGGATGTCTCAGTGGTATATGTGTGAGTAACTGCATATGTGAATGGCAGTATATGTGAGTGTTGGAGTATATAAGTGACTGTATGTGAGAGTGAGTGATTGTGAGAGTGGATGTATGGATGAGTGTGTGCTTGTGTCAGTGATTGTATAAGAGAGTAAGTATGTGTTAGTATCTGTATGAATAAGTGATGTGGTGTGTGTATAACTGTATAGGTGAGTAAATGGCATTGTGATTGACTCTTTGGGTGACTGACTAGGTGTGTGAGTAACTATGGGTGAGTGGTGGTGTGTGAGTGTCTGTATGGGTGTATCAGTGCATATAAAAGTGGCTGTATTGATGAGTGACTGCATGTATGAGTGACTGTATGGGTGAGTGAGTGGATGTGTGTGTAGACCTAGGAATCAGTGAGTGGGTATGTACTAACTGGTATTGGTGAGTCTATGGTTTCGAGAATGGTAGTCTGTATTTTAGAGTGGGTGTATGAAAGGTTATATCTGAAAGAAACACGTAGTGATAGATTCCTTACCTTAGAATTACCCCCAGGCGTCAGACTGGATCCGGAAAGTTTTCATCAGCAGTACCCCTGCGCGTCGGAAGGTGGCGTCGTGCGGCTCCGCGTCCGTCGTTGGCGTCGTGGTCGCTGAGATGACGTTGCGGCAGCTGCTTAGACGCCGCCCTCGCGCGCTGACGTCAGTTCTTTCTTTTCCCGCACCAGCAAGCGCAGATCCGGAGAGAGCGGTACCCCCAGTCATTTTTTTACTGAGTTTTTCAAGGCTTTTGTCTCTGTTTTTTCGAGTCGTTCGACTCCTGGTGCCGTAGGGATGCCCGGTGTCAAGTCTTGCGGGGACTGTCATCGCATGATGTCGGTGACGGACCCGCACCACGTGTGTCTCTACTGCCTGGGGCGCGACCACGACCCCAAGTCGTGCCCCGACTGCCGGGCCATGGCGCCGAAGACTTTGCAGGAGCGGTCCCGAAAGTTGCTTAAAGTCCGGCAGTCGACTCCGCGCCGCGTGAGGTCCCGGTCCCGTGGGAGGTCGAGGGACCGGTTGCGGAGCCATCACCATCGTTCGTCGGGATCGAAGTCTTCGCACTCGGGGTCAGGTAAGGCGAAGCACAAGAAGTCGAAGAAGCGCCATCGCTCTCAGACTTCCCCTCGCCCGTTGCGCGACGAGGCTGAGGGTGCGGGTGGTGCCCCCCCCGCGGCTCCGGCAGAGCCTACGCAGTCGCTGTCGGCCTACCCGCCCTTCCCGGGTCCGGCGGTGACTCCAGCACAGCTGCAGGAATTTCTGTCAGCCATAGGCCGCCTCTTTGGGCCGCCAGGCCCCGCCGGCGCGCCTTTGGGCCCCGCGGGCCCGACTGGGGGTCCTCGCCCTTCACTGTTGGCGGCTCCGGCCCCGACATCGCCGTCGGCATGGGCCCCGGCGCTGCAGGGCCCCCATGGATCCAGGCCTGGATCCCGGTTGACGCCGGTTGACCTTGTGACACCTCCACCGACGTCGACCCCACCGGCACCACTTCCGACGTCACCCGTGGCACCGGACAATGTCGTCCCCGGTTTCAGCCCTGATGTGGACACGGAGCCGGAACGGCGTCGCCCGACGCCGATTCCGACGCCGATGGGACCCTTCTTTCCCTATGTCCAGCCTCCGTATTTTCGGCCTGTACCACAGCCTTCGGAGGAAGGGGAGGACTGGGAGGCGTCTGAGGACCCTCTCGCAGCTCAGTGCGAGTATGACCCGGACTGGGCAGAGGAGCTGGGGGATGCCAGTGGTCTTGACACCTCTCCTGACCTTGGCATGCTAACTCCTACCGTGGCTATGGAGGAGGGTGCTAGTGACGCAGTGGTGTTGCGTAGGGCGGCTGAGGCTTTACACCTTCAACTCCCTACAGTGGCCGTCAGGACTAACCTCCTGACAGAAGTGCTTCAGCCGGCGGCTACCTCTGCGGAGCCACTGCTGCCCTTTAATGATGCACTTTCTGACGTTCTTTTGGGCACCTGGTCCAGGCCCAACACAGGGGCTCCTGTGGATAGGAACATGGCCCAACACCATCGCCCGGCCCCGGGTGACCCCCTTTTCCTCTCCCAACACCCCACCCCTGAGAGCTTGGTTGTCCAAGCCTCCGCGTCCCTAAGCGCATTCCCTACCGCACCCCCGGATAGGGAATCCAAGAGACTGGAACAGTTTGGGAAGAAGATTTTTTCTTCCGCCAGTTCAGGGCTGCGGGCTGTGAACACCGCATGCCTCTTGGGCCGTTATTCCCACTCTGTGTGGGATACGGTGGCGCAAGTGCTGCCTCAGTGTCTGGAGGAGGCCCGGACAGTGCTCTCTCAGGCTATTGCTGAAGGGAGAGATGCAGCCAAGTTCACAATTCGATGTGGCCTTGACACTGCCGACTCGCTGGGCAGAGCGATTTCCACGACAGTGGCGCTCCATCGCCACGCCTGGCTGAGGACTACTGGCTTCTCTGGGGATATCCAGAACACTCTCATGGACATGCCCTTTGATGGCATTCGCCTTTTTGGCAACAAGGAGGATAGTGCGTTGGAGTGTTTTAAGGACTCACGGGCTACGGCCAAGTCCTTGGGCCTTTCCACCTCTCGCCCTCCTCCGCCTTTTGCCTTTCGCGGCCACGGAAGGGGCGTCCCAACACGTTAGCTTCAGAGCCACAGGCCTGCGCAGCAACAGTCTCAGCGCAGCCGCGGACGTGGGACCCGCCGAGGTGGGTCAGGGGGCAGCGGGCGGGTCAGTCCACCTCCACCCTGGCCACCACTGCCTCCAAACCTTCCTAGTCCGGTCTTTCAGGCTCATCAAATGCCAGTGGGTGGCAGGATTCGCCATCACCTCCCCCACTGGCGCACCATCACTTTGGACAGGTGGGTTTTACAAATAGTCCGAAGGGGCTACTCCCTCCCCTTCAAGACTACCCCTCCAGCCATGCCACCCCAGTACCACAGCATGTCGGGGGATCACTTGGCACTTCTCCAACAGGAAGTGGTGGCCATCTTGGCCAAGGGGGCCATAGAGCGCATTCCTGCGCCAGAAGTAGGACGTGGTTGTTATTCCCACTACTTTCTGGTGCCCAAGAAGGACAAGGGCCTGCGTCCTATCTTGGACCTCAGGGACGTCAACCGCTTCCTCCGGAAGGAGAAGTTCAAGATGTTGACTCTGGCTCAGGTCTTGTCTGCCCTCGACCCTGGAGACTGGATGGTAGCGTTGGACTTGCAGGACGCATATTTCCACATTCCCGTCCTGCCGGCCCACCGGCGTTACCTGCGGTTTACGGTAGGCCACGAGCACTTTCAGTTTACCGTGCTC
Organism: Calotriton arnoldi; assembly: GCA_963921515.1. Taxonomy (NCBI): domain Eukaryota; kingdom Metazoa; phylum Chordata; class Amphibia; order Caudata; family Salamandridae; genus Calotriton; species Calotriton arnoldi. Next base: position 1,317,082 of record CAWUFW010000894.1, on the reverse strand, counting down.
CCCTTTGGCCTTACCAGCGCCCCTCGGGTGTTCACGAAAGTGATGGCGGTGGTCGCAGCTCATCTGCGCATATTAGGGGGTCCAGTCTTCCCCTATCTCGACGACTGGCTGTTGAAGGCGGGCTCGCCCCAGGCTGTTGTCTCCCACCTCCAGACTACGGCCGACCTCCTGCATTCGCTGGGGTTCTCCATCAATGTGCCGAAGTCACACCTGATTCCCTCTCAGAAGCTCTTCTTCATCGGAGCGGTTCTGGATACGATGCACTTTCGGGTCTATCCTCCCGAACGGCGAGTCCAGGATATTCAGGCTATGATTCCGATCTTTCTGCCTCTATCCTGGGTTTCGGTCAGGATGACCCTGAGGCTGCTGGGCCTCATGGTCTCCTGCATCCTGCTGGTCGATCATGCCAGGTGGCATATGCGGGCTCTGCAGTGGGACCTGAAGTTCCAGTGGGCGCAGCATCAGGGGGACCTGTCCGAGTCCGTCCAGATCTCGGAGGGCACTGCAAGACAGTTGCAGTGGTGGCTCACAAACCGGCATTGGGTCAATGGCAGATCCCTCTCCCTTCCCCAACCAGAGCACACAGTGGTGACGGATGCGTCCCTCCTGGGATGGGGCAGCCACATGGGAGAGGCAGAAATCAGAGGCCTCTGGTCTCCGGCGGAGTCCAGGCTCCATATCAACCTTCTGGAGCTTCGGGCGATCCGACTTGCACTGAAAGCATTCCTTCCCTCTGTCAAGGGGAGAGTAGTGCAGGTGTTCACGGACAACACCACCGCCATGTGGTACTGCAACAAACAGGGCAGGGTGGGGTCGTGGACCCTATGTCAGGAGGCTCTGCGCCTCTGGACATGGCTGGAACATCAGGGCATTTCCCTGGTGGTTCAACACCTGGCAGGTTCACTGAACGCCAGGGCGGATGAACTCAGCCGCAGGTCACGATGGATCACGAATGGCGTCTTCACTCGGACGTGGCGCAAGGTCTCTTTCAACAGTGGGGAGAGCCTTGGTTAGATCTATTCGCCACCGAAGAGAACGCGCAATGTCAGCAATTCTGCGCGTTGGAGTTTTCAAGGCGGCACTCGCTCGGCGACGCTTTCCGTCGCGAGTGGAGTTGCGGTCTATTGTATGCCTTTCCGCCTATACCACTTCTGCCCAGAGTGCTGAAGAAGATCAGGCGTGACCGGGCCCAAGTCATACTCGTGGCTCCGGACTGGGCTCGAAGAGTGTGGTATCCCGAGCTACTCAGTATGAGCATCGATCCCCCGATCAGACTGCCTCTTCGGGAGGATCTTCTGTCGCAGCAGCAGGGGACGGTCCTCCACCCGAACCTGTCCAGTCTCCACCTCCTTGCGTGGAGATTGAGCGGCGGCAGTTGATTCCTTTTGACTTGCCTCCTGAGGTTTGTAATGTCATTCTGGCAGCCAGGCGTCCCTCCACTAAGTTGGTATACGCCTGCAGGTGGAACAAATTTGTGGCATGGTGCACAGCAAAGGCTGTGGATCCCCTTTCTGCCCCTCTTTCAGAAGTCCTTTTGTTCCTTCTTTCTTTGGCCCAGCAGGGCTCTGCTCTGGGTACTATCAAGGGCTACCTTTCTGCTATCTCAGCCTTTCTCAGGCTCCCTGATCAGCTCTCTCTTTTCAAGTCCCCTGTTGTAAATAGATTTCTCAAAGGCATTACTCACCTTTTCCCTCCTATTCCTTTTGTGATGCCACAGTGAGACTTGAATCTGGTTCTCACTTACTTAATGTGCGCTCCCTTTGAGCCTCTTCACAACTGTCCTCTACGTCTATTAACTCTAAAGACTGCTTTCCTGGTTGCCATCACCTCCGCTAGGAGAGTGAGTGAGCTCCAGGCTCTTTCTTGTAGACCTCCTTTTCTGTCTGTCCATCCGGACAAGGTTGTGCTCAGAACCCGTCCATCCTTTCTGCCAAAAGTTGTTACTGCTTTTCACATCGGGCAAACCATCACTTTGCCCACCTTCTTTCCGCCTCCTTCCAGAGAGGAAGAGAGGCTCCACCGTCTGGACCCAAAACGTGCGCTCTCATTTTACCTGAACCGCACACAACAGTTCCGGGTGGATGACCAACTCTTTGTTGTCTACGTTGGCGCCAAGAAAGGTCGGGCCGTACACAAGCGAACTATCTCCCGATGGGTTGTCTTGTGTATAAAAGCATGCTATTCTCTGGCTAAAAAGGAGCCTCTGTTGGGGCTGCGCGCCCATTCCACCAGGGGACAGCGGCCACTACGGCGTTGGGACGTGGTGTCCCCTTACAAGACATCTGTCAGGCTACGTGGGCCTCGCTGCACACTTTTACTAAGCATTACTGCCTGGACAGCCAAGTCCGGAGAGACGGCTTCTTTGGCCGTTCTGTTCTCCGAGACTTTCTGGTGTGATCTTGGTTCGCAGACCCACCACCGGAGTTGGTATTGCTGGGGTATCTATTCTAAGGTTAGGAATCTATCACTACGTGTTTCTTTCAGATGAACAAGTTACTTACCTTCGGTAACGATATATCTGTAAGAAACATTAGTAGTGATAGATTCCTTACCGCCCCACCCATCATCCCCGTTCTGCGAACTGATTTCTAGGGTTAAGGTCATCTCTTTCAGGGCCCTAGTTTCAATGCACCAGTGGTCAGTATCTTGCATGGCTCTGCGTTCCTGGCGCGGAAAGTCGTGTACAGAACTGACGTCAGCGCGCGAGGGCGGCGTCTAAGTAGCTGCCGCGACGTCATCTCGGCGACAACGATGGACGCGGAGCCGCACGACGCCACCTTCCGACGCGCAGGGGTACTGCTGACGAAAACTTTCCGGATCCACTCTGACGCCTCGGGGTAATTCTAAGGTAAGGAATCTATCACTACTAATGTTTCTTACAGATATATTGTTACCGAAGGTAAGTAACTTGTTCATTAGGGTGTGAGTAGGTGCATCAGAGATTAAGTGGATGATGTCATCAGTGATGTCATCAGTTATGTCACTGACCATGTCATGAGTGATGTAATATGTGACATCATCAGCAGTGCATTGTGGGGGTGTGAGTTATAGTTAGCTGACGGCTGAATTTCTCTGGTTTTGTACGAGTGAAATGTCAGACTAACTATAATGTCTGTGGTTTTTTCAGTGAATATATATATATAGAACTTTAGAAATTTGGTATATATAATGACATTTTAATTATATAGTCTTTTGTATATTGTGTTTTAATTAGTATATGAAATATATGTAATAATATACGGTGAAGCACTTGCACTTTTAGCGATTGATTTGCACTTGGTATTTGCACTTTAATACTTGAAGAACTTTACGATATATTTAATTGAAAAATAATCTTTTTACTCCCCGTTGACTTTGAAACTGTAGGAATATATTTAGAACGTATAATTAGAGGTTGCAAAAATAGGAACATGGGATGTTTATTTGATTACTTTCATGAAAAACTGATATGTGAAATTTGACCGGATATCTGAATTATAAGTACAAGGGACTTGGAGTCTCTGTGAGATATAAAAATTCAGAAAGGTAAAGCATAAGTAGGATTTAAACATCCTCTTTGGAAATTCTATGCTACTAATAGCAGGAACAATTTCAACAAAAGGAACTTTCCTTGTAATGTGTTTTTTTGCATGTACCTTGCATGTTCTAATATGGCCGCCGCTGTAATAGGAGTAAGCGTGCTGGCTAATGTTTTCTTTAATTCTTGTAGTCCCTCTTCAATGTTCTTTGTCTTTGAAAGTGAGTATTTTAAGAAAAAAATGTTGGCGCTCAGACATCGTGAGCAAGGCAGCTGAGACTGCTGAAACGCGTAGATGTTGTTTTTGTCGTTCAATAAAGAACTGAGCAATTGAACCCGCCTGGGAGTGCTGGACGATTATTTTGGAAAGAAAATATCTCATTTGGAATATTTAGAAGCGGGGCGTAACGCTTCTTAGCCAGCACCACCGACGCTTTGGATGCACGCCAGTACAAATCGCCAAACTGCAGTTTTTTGAACGGAGACAGGCGTGCCCCCTGCTATCCTGTGAACGAGGGTTGCCAGAACGTAAGGGAGTGAAGGACCGCGAGCGGAAGCCTGGAGTCTGGAGCCGCTGATCGGAGGATAGCGGAAACAGGAACCGGGAGACGGGACTTGCGGCAGAACTCCAGTAAGCGGGCAACTATAGAACAGGATAGCGGGAGTCGGGCGAAGGAATTTTAATACATTGAGACTCGGCAATTGTGACAATTGGGATATTGGAGTCGCAATAAGAAAGTGAATAGGAATTTCGCCAGAGGGGTGAAACCGGAAGATATAATGAATGACGAAGAATGTGCAGCAAGGCAACAGGAAGCCTTAAAGATTTTTGAGGAAACTGCTCAACCTGTGTTGAGAGAGAGGGGTGGTGTAGCCCCTAAGGACAGCAATGATTTATATAGACAACTGCAGGAATATGAGAAACTGAAGAAAAGGGAAATCTCACGTTGGTGGGAGGTAGCATCTTTGAATCAGTACTTACAAGTGGGACGAGTCCCAAGGGGGCTGCGTATAATGATTACACCTACATATGAGAACCCACAGTCTGAGATGCTATGTGAATGGGCTGAGAATAGTGCAACCAGCTCCACGAACATGATTCACATTTTAGTCAAATACGCGGAAAAGGAAAGATGTGAAGTGGTAATAAAATTGAGAGAATTGAGTGACACCCTGGATAAAAATGAAGACAAGATCAGGGTGAACAAAGTCAGAGGTGAAATTAAAATTAGACTGGAGAAATATGAAAAACGGATAAAAGAGAGAAAGGCTACTAAATTCCTCAGAGACCGTCTGGATTATGAGTCAGGGCGAATTTACACTTTTGCAAAGAAATTCGATCCTGAAAGAAGGCAAAAATCCAGAGCGGGGCTGTAGATCAACAGATTAACTCGCAAAGTGAAGCCAGTTCTGATACTGGGTCAGAACAAGAACAAGAGGAATCAGGTGGAAGAGGTATGAGGGATGTAAGACTTGCTGTGACTGACGAATTCCGTTTTATGTTGCTGGAGCAACAGACAGACCATCGTTCAGGGAGAGGTCGTGGAAGAGGAAAGAGTCAAGGAAGAGGAAACAACGAAGAGGGGTGAGGGATACAGGAGGAGCACAAGAATGGCATACAAAGCGTTCTCTGCGCTCCAATGTGAAGAGTGCAATGAAGAAGTGATGACAAGTAACACGATTATTAATTTAAGTACTGTGATTCTAACAGCGGAAGAACAATCGGCACTAGAATTGGGACTTTCATTTTGTGACAATAATGATTTTAATTACCAAGTTGCAGAATGGATTTGTATCGCTTCATCCGGAAACTTAAATTAATAAAGTTGCATTATAATCGGTATTCCCAAAGCTCCCAAAGACAAGAATCAATAATAGATCCTCAACATGAACTAAATACCTTAAGTGTTAATGATATACCTATCCTGACAGACCTCTTGACATTAGCCGATGATACTAATATGGATATGGATAACTCTGAAAATATGAATGAAATATCAGGAAATAATGAACAAGCTGAATGGATGGCATTAAGCTTAAAAAGTGGGGATTATACTCCATTCAGGCCACCGTCAAGATTTGTACCACAGTTGCCAAGAGATAATGTGGATATTTTTAGTGAGAATGTAACGAAAGATTTGAAATTGTTATATTATGAGCTAAATCAAAAGAAAAAACATATAAATCCAAAAAAGCTCTAATACATAAAACTGTGGCAAAATTACAGAAAGAAGATGGAATCTTGATAAAACCCTCGGATAAGGGGGTAATGTCGTTTTATGGGGCCGTGAATTATACAAAAAAGAAGCATTGAGCCAATTGAACAATCATGAATGCTATCAAAAGATTAGCATGAAAGAATATGAAGGAGTGAAGGATTTGTTTTTTGACAGACTCGAAATATGGAAACAAGATGAACTGTTAAGCTGGGATGAGTTCAAATTTATCAAAAAAGAGAAACCAGTAATACCAGTGTTTTATATGCTCCCGAAGGTGCATAAAAGTACCACCACACCTCCGGGCAGACCCATAATCTCTTCATGTGGCAGCTTGTTCGAAAATGCATCTAGATATATTGATTATTTTTTAAATCCTATCGTTAGAACATTGACTTCACATATTAAGGATTCTACTGATTTTCTTAAGTGTATTTTTGATATTCATTGGGATGCAACCACCATGATTTTAATGACATTGGATATCTCCACGTTGTATACGAGTATACGTCATGTAGATGGTTTAAAAGCGGCAGAGTACTTTTTGAATAGAAAACCAATAAGATTCATGAGACATAATCGAATGATTTTAGAGTTAATGGAGTGGTGTCTGACGAATAATATATTTTTATTTGGGGATGATCTCTATCGGCAAGAACAAGGGACGGCGATGGGCACCTGCTTCGCCCCCAGCTATGCTAATTTGCATCTGGGCTGGTGGGAGGAGCAGGTGCTCGGAGGCCGCCCTTAGAACATTGGTCAGATAACATTTTACTTTGGGTAAGATTCATAGATGACGTTTTCGTGCTGTGGCAGGGCACGGAAACGGACATAGAACAATTCATTGTGGATCTGAACCAGAACTCGTTGAATTTGAAATTTGTGGGACAGTTTAGTAAAACCAGCATAGATTTTCTTGATATCAGAATTCAACCAGTAGGGGAAAAACTTGAGACCACTATATTTCGAAAACCTACTGCGGGAAATACTATTCTCCACGCGGGGAGTGCCCACCCAGTACCATTGATACGAAGTATTCCCTTTGGGGAATTTTATAGGGCTAAGCGGGCATGTAGCAGCCAGGAAGAGTATCTGAGAATCGAACAAGAGATGATGAGTAGATTCACTGAGAGAGGGTACTCACCACATATAATAGAAGGTGCAGCTAAGAAAGCTAGGAATCTTGAGAGACAAAAGGTACTCTTTGAACCGTCACGAACTCAGAAAAAGAAGGAGAAAACTAAGCAGAAAGATCAGAAAAGTGTGGAGAATCCAAGATTTATTATGACTTTTAACACCAAACACAAAGAAATCAGAGCCATTTTAAAAAACATTGGTATCTGGTACAGGGTGACCCTTTGATAGGCCCACAAGTGAATAAACAGCCTAATATCACTTATAGGAAATCAAAGTCATTGAAAGATTTAATTGTGAGAAGTGAATTTCAGGAACGGAAGAGTGGAGCCTTGAATTGGCTCCAACAAAAACCAGGTTTTAAAAAATGTTCTAAATGTAAAGCGTGCCAACATGGAATGAATGGCACGAATTTTAAAACATTTTTTAATAAAACTATTTTCATCAAAAGTTTTTTAACCTGTAGATCTGATTTTGTTGTCTATTTACTACAATGTAACTGTCCGAAGGTATATATAGGTAGTACAACTTTACCAGTGTATAAAAGGATTTTACAACACAGGAGAGCAATTTTAAACAAGGATAGAACTTACCCGGTTGCAAGACACTTTGAGAAGTATCATCAAAGTAATCCCTCCAGCCTACAGTATAGCTGTATAGCAGAAATTCCCCGTAAAAAGAGAGGAGGAGATAGGGAAAAGGAACTCAGGAAATTGGAAACCTATTATATTTTGGAGTTTAATAGTAAGGAACCTCATGGATTGAACGTAGATGAGGACCTTTATACATGTCTACACTGAGGCTGTTGAGGGAAGAGAATGTAAGGGTACAAACTGCACAAAATGAGACACTTTTTTTACTTTTTCTGTTTTTATTGGTATGGTAAGAATTTGAGGAAGAGGGATGTAAAAGGATTAGATGATTGCTGTACATAAAAGAAAAATTGTTTTTAAGATGTAACTTTTTATATGTACAGCTTCTTCTGTTATTTCATACAGATTAAGAAGTAATTAAGGGGTAGTTCATGTATATCGATTTTAGATATTTTAGGATATTAATAGTGTTTTAAAAAAGTGTTTTTTTCTTTAATGAGTATATGAAATAGGTTTTCCCCTTTTTTAATGTGGAAGAAAATATACTGTGAAGCACTTGCACTTTAGAAATTTGGTATATATAATGACATTTTAATTATATAGTCTTTTGTATATTGTGTTTTAATTAATATATGAAATATATGTAATAATATACGGTGAAGCACTTGCACTTTTAGCGATTGATTTGCACTTGGTATTTGCACTTTAATACTTGAAGAACTTTACGATATATTTAATTGAAAAATAATCTTTTTACTCCCCGTTGACTTTGAAACTGTAGGAATATATTTAGAACGTATAATTAGAGGTTGCAAAAATAGGAACATGGGATGTTTATTTGATTACTTTCATGAAAAACTGATATGTGAAATTTGACCGGATATCTGAATTATAAGTACAAGGGACTTGGAGTCTCTGTGAGATATAAAAATTCAGAAAGGTAAAGCATAAGTAGGATTTAAACATCCTCTTTGGAAATTCTATGCTACTAATAGCAGGAACAATTTCAACAAAAGGAACTTTCCTTGTAATGTGTTTTTTTGCATGTACCTTGCATGTTCTAATATGGCCGCCGCTGTAATAGGAGTAAGCGTGCTGGCTAATGTTTTCTTTAATTCTTGTAGTCCCTCTTCAATGTTCTTTGTCTTTGAAAGTGAGTATTTTAAGAAAAAAATGTTGGTGCTCAGACATCGTGAGCAAGGCAGCTGAGACTGCTGAAACGCGTAGATGTTGTTTTTGTCGTTCAATAAAGAACTGAGCAATTGAACCCGCCTGGGAGTGCTGGACGATTATTTTGGAAAGAAAATATCTCATTTGGAATATATATATATATATATATATATATGTATTCACTGAAAAAAACTAAGGTTACAGGGACGTTATAGTTAGGCTTACATTTCACTAATACAAAACCAGAGAAACTCAGCAGTTATAGTTACCTCAGCTAACTTATGCCCCCGCAATGCACTGCTTATGACCGCACATATTACATCACTCATGACATGGTCAGTGACATCACTGATAACATCTCAAATGACATCACTGATGATATCATCTAGAGATTGTGAGTGTTTTCTAAACGTTTCTGAATGTTAAAGATATATGGTAGGTTACTACAAAAGTTATTTGAGTATAGTTTGTGTAGTACTAATAAGTGATACTATTTGTAAGACATATTATGTGGGTGGATATGTGACTGTGTTTATCCATATGTGAGTAGGTGTCTGTGTGGCTCTATGGGTGTGTGAGTGGTGTATAGATGAGTGAGTGATTGTGGTGTATGGGTGAGTGAGTGGGTATGTGAGTTGTTGTATAAGTGAGTGATAGAGTGTCTGAGTGGCTGTACGGGTGAGTGAGTGAGTGGGTGCATAAGTCTTGTATGGGTGAGTGAGTGGGTGTGTGAGTGAGTGACTGTATGGGTGAGTGAATAAATGTGAGAGTGGCTGACAGGTTGAGTGTGGGCTTCTGTCAGTGACTCTTTAGGTGAGTGAGTTTTATCTGTTAGTATCTGTATAAGTGATTGCATGTGTGAGTAACTGTACGGGTGTGTGAGTAGCTGTGTGAGTGACTGTATGGGTGATTGAGTAGGTGTGTGAGTAGCTGTATGGGTGACTGACTGATTGTGTGAGTGGCTGTATGGGTGTATGAGTGGGTGTGTCTGTACGTCTGTATGCCTGGATGTGTGAGTGGCTGTATTGATGAGTGAGTTGGTGCATGAGTGGCTGTATGGGTGAGTTAGTGGCTACATGAGTGTCTGTATGTGTGAGTCGCTCTATGGATCAGTGAGTGGGTGTGTAAGTGCTTATATGGGTCTGTGAATGAGTATGTGAGTTGTTGGGTGGGAGTGGCAGAGGGTGTATGAGATATTCTATGGGGTGTGAGTGGGTGTATTAGTGGTTCTGTGGATGATGTCATCAGTGATATCATTTGAGATGTCATCAGTGATGTCACTTACCATGTCATCAGTGAATTTCTCTGGTTTTGTACGAGTGAAATGTGTGCCTAACTATAACATCCCTGTAACCTTTGGTTTTTTCAGTGAATTTCTAAGGTTTTTATTATTCTATTTTATAACTATAATGTCCCTGTAACCTTTGTTTTTTTGTGTGCTTTTCTAGGGTTTTTAAATTTTATTTTCTAACTATAACATCCCTGTATCCTTTCTAACATCTGAGAGGTAGGTATGCTCCGTACTGTGTATAATGCTAATGTAAAATTGTCTATATAGGTGTAAATGTGGGTATGAGATTCTCTGTATGGGTTTGTGAATGGGTGTAACAGTGTCTGCATGGGTGTAAGAGTGGGTGTGAGAAGGTCTGTATGGGTATGTGAGTGGGTGTGAAAGTCTCTGTATATATGCAAGTGTGGGCGTGAGAGTCTCTGTATGGGTTTGTGAATGGGTGTAACAGTGTTTGTAGGATATCTGAATGGGTGTCACAGTGTCTGTATGGGTATGTAAGTGGATGTAAATGTGTCTATATAGGTGTGAGTGTGAGAGTTTCTGTGTGGGTTTGTGAATGGGTGTGAGTGTCTCTTTATGGTTTTATGAATGGGTGTGACAGTGTCTGTATGGTTATGTGAGAGGGTGTAAAAGTGTCTAGATAGGTGTAAGTGTGGGTGTGAGAGTCTCTGTATGGGTAAGTGAATGGGTGTGAGAGTCTCTGTATGTGTTTGTGAATGGGTGTAACAGTGTCTCTAGGATATCTGAATGGGTGTGAGAGTGTCTGTATGGGTATGTGAGTGGGTATAACAGTGTCTATATAGATGTAAGTGTAGGTGTGAGAGTCTCTGTATGGGTTGTGAATGTGTGTAACAGTGTCTGCATGGGTGTAAGAGTGAGTGTTAGAAGGTCTGCATGAGTATGTGAGTGGATGTGCAAGTCTTTGTATGGATTTAAGTGTGGGTGTGAGAGTCTCTATGGGTTTGTGCATGGGTGTAACAGTGTCTGTAAGATATCTTAAGGGGCGTGTGACAGTGTCTGTATGGGTATATGCGTGGGTATAAAAGTGTCTATATAGGTGTAAGTGTGGGTGTGAGTCTCTGTATGGATTACTGAATGATTGTGAGAGTCTCTGTAAGGGTTTGTGCATGGGTGTAACAGTGTCTGTAAGATATCTGAAGGGGTGTGAGAGTGTCTATGGGAATGTTAGTGGGTGTAAAAGTGTATATATAGGTATAAGTTGGGGTTTGTGAATGGTAGTGACAGTGTCTGAATGGGTGTAAGAGTGGGTGTGAGAGTGTCTGCATTGGTATGTGAGTGGGGGTGACAGTATCTGTATGGGTATGTGAGTGAGTGTGAGAGTAAAAGTGAGTGTAAAAAAAAAATTTGAGCCTTGCTAGATCTGCGGATCCCCCCGGGGTTACATTAAGGCCGCGGATCACACGAGTGGCCCAAAAAAATGTTTTTTTTACATTTTTGACCCCAGGACACATGCTCAGCCCTCTTTTATAACATGCACAAGGGGTCAGGAAACATCTCACCTGACCCTTTCATTCAATATGCAAACAACTTTTCAGTCCCGGGGACTGTTTCCCAACAAACAAAATGGCAGCTGCAACTTTTCGGTAAAGGTGCGGCCAGCCAATCAGGGCTTTGCTTTGCGGTGTGAATCCGTGGATCTCCCGCGGGTGGATCCTCGGAGGATCTGCGTCCCAATATATACAAATTTGTTTTTTGTTTAATATCTCTAAAACTACTGAACGGATTTAAAAAGCGTGATCTGCGGAACAAAAACCACCTTTCTGCCAAATTTAGTGTAATTCCATCCAGTGCTTTGTTCTGTAGTCACGTTCAAATCTCCTATGGGAATTAACATGGGGAAAACATGTTTTGTCCCCGCCCCTTTTCTCGGCCCCCACTTGATAGGCCACCCCGAATCATTCCGAAACATTCCAAACACAAGCTGAAGTGAGTGTCAAATTTTCAAATAACTATAACTCGTAACCTAAGGTAACTATAATTTGCACTGCCGCCATGCAGTTTTCTCATCAATAATTTTATTAGAAATGTTGCAGTGATATTACCAATGATGTCATAGATCATGTCATGAAAGATGTAATGTGTGGGGTAATTAGCAGTGCATGGCGAAGGCTCGAGTTACAGTTACCTCAGGGCACGAGTTATAGTTACTTGAGATAACTATAACTGGTGAATTTCAGTCATTTTATATGTTTAAAAGATTATATTGTCACTGAAATTTCCACTTAACTATAACGTTACTTCAACCTTTATTTTTTCAGTGAATTTCTATGTTTTTTTAAATGTAAAGTAATATTTTATTACCATATGTAAAGTCAACCTCCTACCGTGCATGACCTTTGACCATGCACAGTGGGAGGTTGGCTGCAGGACCCCCTATGTAGGCAGTCAAACCCTGCGGGCAGCCAACCCCACACTGCACACGTCCTTCAGCCGTGCACAACATGCAGTTGGCCACAGGGTCTGGGCTGCGGAAAGGCCCATTAACCAACCCATTGGCTCAGCCCTCATCCTTAAGCCACTTCGTGCCCCAAGGACCCCATCCTCGGGGCCTGTGTTCTCTATTTAGGGGAGGGGTGCACGCAGCTCCCCTCCTCGAGCCACTATGGGCCCCTGGACCCCATCCGCCAGGAAAATTTCCATTCGGGAGGGTGCCAAGTAGCACCCCTCCTCTAGCCTTGAAAGGCCCTGAAGACCTTATCCCCTGGGGCCGAATTCCATTCGGAGAGAGGCCGAGCTGCCCCCTCCCCTGAGCCCAGGGGGCCCTATCCCCTGGGGCCAAAAGCATTATAAAAGGGGAGGGGGTGCACAGCCCCAGTCCCCAAGCCTTATTATGCCCTGGGGACCCCATCCGCTGCGGCCAAAACCCTTACAAAATAGGAGGTTGACAGTTCGGCCCCCTCCCTGTGCCTTAATAGGCCCCGAGAACCCCATCCATGGGGCTGAATAGATTATAAAAGGGGAGGGGGCGCACAGCCCCCTTCTCCAAAACATAATAGGCTCTGGGGACCCCATCAACGGGGCCAAATGTCTTAAAAATAAAGGGGAGGGGCAGCATGACCAACCTCCCGAGCATTATTTGGCCCAGTGACCCCTACCCCTGGGCTGAATGCATTATAAAAAGGGCGAGGGGCATGCAGCTCCCTCCCTGAGCCTTTATAAGCCCTGGGACCCCATCCCCTGGGGACGAATTCCTTAAAAAACAAGCATTGGCATAGCCAATAGGTCTCGCCTTTGGGACCTTATAAGTGTTTAGCCAGAGATATTGACTTTGCCTATGTCTTTAAGCTGTGTAACAAATAGCGATATAAGGTGAAATCAACCCACCGAAGCAATATTTCTAACTAGACAAAAAAAAGCTTGCATTTCAATGCTAATCGCTGTTGTTTTTCATGTGACTGTAGTCCAGGGCCCTCAGTTGGTAATGTGAGCTGTTGCTGTGATTGAAACATCAGAGTCCAGAGAGTTAATGAGCCATGACGAGGAAATGAGGAAGAGATAGGAAACAACAGATGGCAGCTGCGCGTGCACGCCATCGTGAACTCAAGCTGGTCGCCAGCCGATTTGAACGGCATCGTCCACGTTGTAGCCCCCTCATCAAAGGCTTAAGGATATCCGATCATATCACTCTCGCCACCAAGACCTACTTTGCCCATTAGATCAGAAATGAAGGAAAATTAAAAGAAAAACAAGTGACCAAACAGGAGGAAACAAGCACACTAAAGTCACAAATCTATGCATGAAATGCCACTCATCACGAAAAAAAATGTATAGTGCTCATTACTAAAACACACTTTTGAACAAGCATGAAGGCACAGCAGGAGGAAAAAAAAGTATTCAAATGGACGCTGATGTCCATGAATACATTTATGAGAAACTGAAGAGGGCTTGGTGAACATTCCAAGCCCACCCCTTGCAAACATGGGGTGGTAACCAAGTAAAGTGACGGCTTGGTGGAATACAAAAGTAATGCAAATGTTCTAAGAGGCAGGTAGGCAACCCACGCCAAGTTCTGCTAGATTACAGCAATAAATCCACCGTTCACAAATACCCCCCCGTATATTTTTTTGACGTAGATAAACTAGAGCTGCTAAAAGTCGCACCACTATATTAATAAAGGTGGCCAGTGTCTGCGCCCTTTCTCTATAATAAATCCGATTTAGGTCAGCCCACGTTATTTCAGGGCATGTACGTGTGTATCACTGAAAGGCGACGGCCTGAGCGATGAGCGAGCGGCTACATTAATTTGGCATACTTTGTGCTCTAAAAGCCTCCGAAGTGCTGAGTCCAAACCTCAGCCTATTAATAGCTGTTCCAAGGACACGGCTCCTGAACGTAACAGTACATACAGCAGCACCTACCCGCTAACCCTTCCCATTGGCACCGAGGAGTCACCAAAGCGAGGCGACCAGCTGAGCCGCCAGCTGTTTCCAGCAGAGGAGTCTTTCTACTCTGCACATATTTGCATTCGCTGACATTCTCGCTCTTGGGTGCAAGCAGGAAATCTCACATTGTACCATGAAAGCGAATGATGAAAGAATGAAGTAAAGGAGACCACGCAGTAAACGCGTCCTACGAGTTCAAACGATGAGCTGTAAGAGGCTGCAGGGCATGCCATTATTCAGTATACAAAAAGACGGTGGCTCGAACAAGGGGTGTACGGAAACAGGGGGCTCTTGCCAAAGACAGAAGCGGGGAAGCCGATTAGAGCATGGAATGGTGGGTGGTCAAGAGGCATGCAGAGCGAAGGAGTGTGAGAAGAGAGAATAGGTCAGAGAGAAAGACTGAAGTCGGGAAAAAGAAAGTAGAAAATATTTCAGGAAAAGTGCAGGATGTTGGGGAAGGTCCAGAGACGAGAAAGAAGTCAGGAGATATGATAGGTAAGATCAGAAAACAGACTACGTCAAAGAATGAGACAGAGTGATCAAAAGGGAGCTAGGGGAGAAGCAATGAAGGGGGCTACGAACAGAGATGTGTAAGTGGAATCAAAAGGCAAAGGGCGCTAGAGGAAGTGGCAGTGATGAGGGCAGGTGAAGAGACGCAGTGGAACGTATGCCAAGACAAGTAAAGGCCAGGCTCGAGAGAAGAAAAGGACAAGCATTGGCCGCGCGGCCGTGAAACTGACACAGCCGCGCGGCCGTAAAAGTGAAAGTAAGCGGGTTTTGGGAGTGCAGACAGTGGCTTTTGCTGGCGACCAGCTTGCGTTCACGCGAGCGTCCAGATGGCGAGGGAAGCCATATGGCGCCTGATCGCGCGTGCACGCTCGCGTGAACGCAGGCTAGTCCGCAGCAAAAGCCACTGTTTGCACTTCCAAAACCCGCTTACAAAAAGTCTCGCCAGAGCAGCGCATGCGCGCTGCCTCAGGCGAGACCTAAAAAGGGAGGGAAGCTGGTTAATAAGCCATTCCCCAGAGCCTATTAAGGCTCTGAAGGATAGCTGTGAGCCCTCTCCCATTATTTCGAACAGACCCATGGGATGAGGCAAAAGTAATCTTTCTGCCGCCCTCCCAGGCCCCTTGGCTATTCCGTTTTTTTCCTCCATTAATAGAACGGATGCCTGTGCTTTTTTTTTTATTTCCAAGGATTTGAAGATACTCTTGCAAATTTGTGGAAATGTAAAAAAAATATATGTTTTGGCCCCAGGTGGGGGTCCCAAGGCCTAGTGGGTCAGGGTAATCCTACCCTGCCCCCTTATGTCATATTTTGCGTTTTTTCTGGGACTGAGCCCTGAGTCCTAAGATGGCTGTCACCACATCCTTGTTGGTGTGGTGGTAGCCATCTCGGCATGAGATCTGTTGGGTATGCGAGCATCCGCGGCGTGATGCATGCAAAGTTTTTTAGCCTTTATCGCTCTTTACATTACATGCATACCCTGGTGATCTCACCAGTTTTTTTTCTGTTCCACAGTATGTACCATCCGTACTTCCCCCAATCTCCCCCCATGACGAGCGGGTCCGCAGGCGGGTGAAGCACAGGGCCTGCTTCGAGTCTGCAGAGTAGAACCCTCTCTGATGGCTGATGCACGCCCTGCTCTCAGGCTTGGCGGCTCTTTTTTGACCCTCTCCGGAAGGAGCCGGACGGCGCGAGCACAGATGAAGTGCAGACGCATTAATCCCAATCATCAAACAATAGGGAGAGCGAGAAATGCCAGCGGTAAACACGAGTGTTGAATTAGCATTAATTTCTAAATGAGATGGGTGCAGTTTAATATCCGATTTCTTCATAACGATAATTAGCTGACCTTATTCGGAGGCGGACGTGACTGCCGTCCGCTCTCTTGAATCTATTAATATGTGCTGACACGAATACATCACCTCCACCGTCTATAAACAAAAAAAAGATCATTTCACAACAAATAAAGAGCGTCTGGCTCTACTCTACCCTCTCCACCAGATTCTGCCCCATCACTTCTCCCCTTTCCCTGTACACAAAAGCACCCATGCACTCAAACAACACACATGGTTATTTTATCCTTTAAAGTTTTGTGCAGATTGTAAAACATCGGGTGAAAGTCAAAGACGCTGGGGTTCCTGACATCTGACGTATCCATTTTTGCTTCTGTAGGGGGCTTTGGGATGTAGCTACAAAATATAAATGCGGGCAGAGAAACGCCACACTAGATGCACACGGGGTCCAATTTCTTCTTTGTATTATTGGGGGTGGGTGAAATATGTTCAACGGTTTTTGTGTAGTTTTAATGTGATAATGCATAGGGAACTAGGTGACAAATGACTCGAAGTATAGTGGCATTCACATAGATATTTTTTTAAGAATGAAGATTGGCTGATTTCGGGAAAAGCACATCTCACCAAAAAATATACATTTTGAATAGTGGTGGGAGAAAGAGTGTTTTTTTTTTTAGCCTAGCGTAATATGCTTAATTCCAGCGTAAAATGTAGGTTTTAAAATATATGTGTGGACAGGTGTCGGTGTGAGAACTGTACATAAGGTGTTCCATTGTGTGCAAAAGGTGCACGAGCTAGCGGCTCAGTGAATGGCCAGTACGGTTTATGAAGTCATGGGTTGAACTTTGCCAGTGTGGCGCGTGCAGGCAAGGAAGACTTCCAGTTTTACTGCTCCATTGAGCCATTTCTTGCTCAAATCAAAATACATGATCAGCGTAAGTAAAAAACCCCAGAAATTATTCAAAATTCAGGTAACCGAATAATTAGGACTTATGCAAGGTTGCACTTCCATAATAAACCCTTCGCACAGCCCTAATGATGGTTGTATCAGCCGCCAAGCTCAGAAGGGATTGAGCAAGCATACTTGCTTTTTATGACTGTTTCGGATATTAGCATGGCGTTACTATGCACCCTTCATTCTGTGGGCATAGGTGTAGACACTTTCCTCCTCCTCACAAAGATCTATTCTGAAGGCCAGCTGCATCCAAACGATAGTGCTAATGAGAGAAGTGTCCATTTCCTTCTGGACATAACCACATGCTGGGGCAGATGACTGGGCACTGGGATGAACATGGTCACTGGCCGCGCCCAGCAGCCACTAAGAGAAGAGGTGCTGGGATGAAGACAAGACCAAAGACCATAGACATCACCAGTAACTCACTAGCCCTACTGAAAGGACTTGCTAAAGGGGCAATGCGTCACAAACCCCCTAGCGTGGGCTTAAGGCCCAGCTCCACCCAGATCCCGCTGGGCAGAGACTAAGGCTGTGACCTGAGAGCTCTGGGTCCAGTGGGGCTGGGCACATGCTGTGGTTGACGACTATGAACTGCGCACAGAGCTTGACAGGCATAGGCAGATACCTTACAGCAGAGGTCTTCAAACTGTGGGGCGCCCCCCCATGGGGGGGTGTGGATGGGTTCCCAGGGGGGCGCAAAGGCCTCTGCAAGTACATGTAAATGAAGATGGCCTGGAAGTGCGGCAATGTTTATTTGCTGCATTTCCAGGCTGTCTTCATTTACGTGGGGCCGGAGGTCAGTGAGTGTGCTGCTGTGGGCTCGTCTTGGCAGTGTCTGGAGTCTTATCTCCGGCACGCCCCACGCCCGAGTTTTTCACAGGTCTTTAAAAACCATTTGTATACCTTTGTAAACTGGTTACAGAGGCTTAGTTTTTTTTCTGTTTCCAGTACCCCCTGGGCCCCCACTCTGCCTATTCCTTACATTTGTATTTTACATTTACTGCTGTAGTGCGAAAATGCATTTCATGAAAAGGAATATAAAGTAGGGTTGCCAATAGAAACAAGCATTGAAAATGCAATAGGTCTCGCCTTTGATTAAGTTAAAGCCATTTGCTTTGCTAATGGTATTGTATAGCAAAGCAAATGGCTTTAACTTTATGAAAGGCGAGACCTATTGCATTTTCAATGCTTGTTATGTATACCTATACTTTAGCATAGGAAGACTCCACAGTCTGGATCGAGATCTCCTTATGGTAAAGTATGGGGAGATTTAAAAGGTTTATTCAACTTTATACTTAGTAAAAAAATAAAAATGTTTTAAGTAATGTACATAAACTGCATATATTGGCTTTAGAGAGAAAAAGCAACAGCACACTTGAATTTTAAATGAAATCTTTAATTTAAATATATGAAATTAAATTTAAAAAAATTTGAAGTTTAAATTAAAAAATGATTTCTGACTTTAAGTAACACATTTGTTTAATGTTTAGCAGATTTGTGTAGCGCTTTATCACCCGGGAGGCTATCCTGGCACTAAGCTGGTGAGAGCCTAGATAAACTAATTACAACCAGATGGCCCCTGCGCGCATACTAAGTACGTGTGACTTAGCTTTGAATTAATTGTTTCCTTTAATTAGGCACATACAGTGCGAGCAAAAGTGCATCACCAACAACCAAGCTTCTAGAAACATACGCGGTTGCAACAATGTTTCCATTCAGCTTCCCAATCATAATGGAAGTACTCAGCTCAGCGTGAACCGGATGCCGAATGAACGGCGCGTATCATGTTTTCTTCAAGTAGTGACTACATTTTTCGAAGTTTAAAATAAAAAATGATTTCCGACTTAAAATAACACATTTGTTTAATGGTTAGCAGATTTGTATAGCGCTTTATCACCCCGGAGGCTATCCTGGCACTAAGCTGGTGAGAGCCTAGATAAACTAATTACAACCAGATGGCCCCTGGACGCATACGAAAAATGTAAGTACGTGTGACTTAGCTTTTAATTCATTGTTTCCTTTAATTAGGCACATGCAGTGCGAGCAAAAGTGCATCACCAACAACCACGCTTCTAGAAACATACGCGGTTGCAACAATGTTTCCATTCAGCTTCCGAATCATAATGGAATTACTCAGCTCAGCGTGAACCGGACGCCGAATGAACGGCGCGTATCATGTTTTCTTCAAGTAGTGACTACGAGCGGGTTTTTGAAATGCTCCGGAGGCTTTCCGAACTCTCGTCTGTTAACAAATCCATGAAAATGACCAAACTTCGCATATGCTACTTAACCACATGCCTATGCGTGCATGTGTTGAATCTTCAGTAAGCGCGAAAGTGAAAGCATTTCAATCGCGCTTGGAGCTGAATGCCAAAGAAAAACAAGCCGCGCCAGAGAAATGAAAGGCGCGTCAGCCATTGTCGAAGATAAACACGGTAATAGCAAAAAAAAGTGCTTAGCGGCTAATTAATAGAAACTGTCTCCCGCCGCAAGTAAAAGATCCAATCCCGGTGGGCAGGGCCAAAAGCGGACAGGGCGGCAACCAGGAGGGATTAAAATGCCTCCGGTGCAATCATGACACTGTGTTTTGCATAATCCATGACACCAAACGACGCGCACAAATGAAAATTGCAGGCGGAGCACAGAGACGACTTCTGGAACCGTATTGATTCCAAGAAGCCCTCGCATGGCGAGAGCAGCGCATGCGCGCTGCTAACGCCAGGCGAGACCTAAAAATGCCAGCCATGTATGTTTAAAGAGCCTGCAAAGATCTTGTCTTGACACTAAATAGGGTTATAAATAAAAAAGTATGTATTCATTTGTAATGTGACTTTTCTGTCTGTTCCCTTTAATTAAAAGTCATGAATCATTCAGGCCACCCTAGCACTATTTATATTTGCTGTTCGAAGTACGCACAGATAAGTGCTGAAAATAGGGCTTTAGGTGACTGTTTATTTTTGTATTGTCTGCGGCATCAAAATAATGAGCTGGCAACCCTAATCATAAGACTTGAAGTTTGTTGCAGGATCAGCACATTATTTATTTCCTCCACCCTCGATCCCGGATTAATGCCATAATAGTAATAGTTTAACTTATTTCTGAAACCCTACGCCCCCGTCAATAACATGCTGATTTACTTCAAGTGTCTGGGAATGCACCCTGCATTCAGACAACGCACTCCTCATTCTCACCCTTCACTTTCACGCTCACCCTGCACTCACAGCGCATAGTTATGGATTTCCCGCATTTGCCACATAATCCATCATCTGCTGCATAATTTGCAGATTTAAAAAAAAAAACTTGTTTCTAGCTCAAACAGTTCAAAAGTTACTAAAAATGCAGTAACACATGTTACCTCGCAGTGGAAGGCCCTTTCTAAAGGTTGACTGGTCACCTTTCTGTTGCTTGTTGCTATATGTGGGTGTTAATGTGGTACTTATGAGGGGCAATAAAGGCCAGGACAGTGTTAACAAGTGTAAAAATAGCAAAACAATGCAGTAATGCTATCACAAAATATGCAGCATTATGCAGCATAATTCGCCTTTGCTTGCTGCAGAATTTAGTCAACCATGCTGCATAATTTGGCCTTCTCCTGCCTCATAATTCCAGTGGCCCTGTTTATAATGCTATGAGGTCCCAGCCTGTGGCAGAAAGCACTGTGAATATGTAAGTCATTATTTTAAAACAGTATTTACATACTCTAAGCTAGGCTGCTCTAAAATGATGCAGTGAATGAGATAAAACAAGTTCTTACAAATATACTTTTTAGTAATAAGTAATCAAACTGTATCTAATGCAGACATTTTTGTAAGTGTCTCCACTATTCCAGATCTCAGCTGATAACACCCTTACATTACATCTAAAAAAAAATTGATCTTTGCCACCATGAAGCTTTAAGCAGAGCCACTGGAATTATTCAGCAGAAGAGGACAACATTATGCGGCAGGTTTGGCTAAATTATGCAGCAAGAAAAGGTAAATTATGCGGCACAATGCGCCACAATTTGTGTTTAGCATTACTTCATTATTTTGTCATTTTAACTCAAGGTAACGCTGTCAGGGGAAATATTTCACCTCATTAGTAACAGTTTAACACCCAAATACAGCAGTAAGCAACTACAAGATTACCAGTCAATCTCTGCAAAGGGCCTTCCACTGCTCCGGAACACTTTGTTACGCTTTAAGTAACTTTTGTTCCGTTTGAGCTAGAATGAAGTTTTTTGTTGAAATCTACAGATTATGTAGCAAATGCAGTAAATTGATAATTATGTGGAAAACGCTGCTGCTGCAGAAACTCATAATTCCAGTGGCCCTGGCTTTAAGTGACTCAATCAACTAATGGCTGGTAAGAAGGCTGGTTTCTTTTTTAACTTTCTGCACTACCACCACACCCTTCGATTTCAGGCAAAGGCATCTCAAAGTCTGTATTAACCATTCAGGGGCATTGTGAAAGCTGAGTCCATGGGGTGGCAGGTAGAAGGCCAGCAGGGTTGCATTCAGATCCAGAGCCCTAATCCTCTCGATCCCTGGGGCCTCACAGTGATGGTCTAGGAGACAGAGGAAAGGAGCGCGATTCATAGATATTGTCAAAGAGAAGGCCCAGAATAGGGAGCACTGTATGGGGACTCATTTTTATGTTTACAAATGGCCAGAGACAGCTTCTTCAGAGAGATACCCCAAAGAAGGGGACAATATAAGTGTTTTTTTTTAAAAGGGACATTCATTAGTGAAGCTGGTACTGCTGCCAAGTGTGTAAGTGGCCACTGCTGGTTATCATTAAGGAAGCAGATGCATCAGGACTGGGACCCAGGGATTTGAGGGGCCCACTGCATCACAATTATGACTGTCTAACTTTAAAAAAGGGCCATCAGAGCTTATTTTCCTTTCAAGCATTAGGACCGAGGTGATGATCTGTCAT
Source organism: Calotriton arnoldi (assembly GCA_963921515.1). NCBI lineage: Eukaryota > Metazoa > Chordata > Amphibia > Caudata > Salamandridae > Calotriton > Calotriton arnoldi. Next base: position 1,295,087 of record CAWUFW010000894.1, on the reverse strand, counting down.
GGTGGTGAAGAGGTAAAAGATGCAGAGGAGATAGCCTGCTACTCAGGACTGCAGTTATCATTAGTGCAGCAGGTATAGGTGCATTGGGGTCAAAGAGTGTGAGGGGCTCACAAAACCCCAATTATGGGGAGCAGTTTGTTTGGGATAATATCTGTTTTTGTTTGATGCATTTGCTGTTTTATAAGTCTCATATTTAGTGCGGTTCATAAGCTATAGAAAAAGTATTCCTGAAATGATCTCATAAGCCCCGCTCCCTGCACGCAGCCATGTCCCTCCCGCTTCCTCAATCCTTGCCATAAAGTTTTGGAGGGGGGCCCGACCTCAAAACATTTTGCTTAGGCGGGGCTCACAGTAAAAAAGTTTGAAGACCTCTGCCCTACAGTATTTGCTGTGGGCGGAGGGGAAGTGGTCCCAGGGTGTGGATGAAGGTCATTCTCGGTAGGAAGTGCTTTTTTAGGGCAGAGGATCCTGGTGAGGGGTCTGGCTAATGTTGAAGCCCTGTGGACGTGGGGCTATGAGAGTAGGGTGACTCAATAAAGACCTTTGCCTTTAGTCATGCCCTGTTACCCCTGACGCTTGGCAATGGGAGAAGGTTGTAATCCGGTGTTCTGACAGTGGGTGGATTGGGTTCATGGTCTGTCTGCAGTGGATACATATAGACACAAGGCTGTATTTCCATTGTCCATATACTGATGTCAACAAGCAGCCCTTTGTGGTATGACTGTTGCCATCACTGCTGTCAGTAACAGTGTCCCTTCTGATGTCATTTCAGTACGTAGATAATACAGAATGCTACAATTACACCATTACACTCACTGGCAATACATATCCTCATACACACTCATTATTGATGGAAATTTGCTGTACCATTCCCAACCTGTAGATGTCTCTGTAAGGGACACCTATAGAATGTGGTCTGCATTTACACAATTAAAATTAACTGATGATGTGAATATGTGATACAAAGAGCCACTAGTGATGTCTTTGATGGTGTGATTTCTGATGTCATCATTGTATTGTTGTTACAATTGTTATGTTTTTTAACATTAATATGTCTCACAATCAGCCATTAATGTTGCACCACAAAGCTTTCAGTAGTTAGGGTATAAAAAGTGTCACATGTAAACGTGAGTCTGATAGATTAATAATGCAGGATGCTGGAGTTATACTCATAAGCAAAGCAGTATATGCCCTCATGCACATTAATTGTGCCTAGAAGGCGGGTGTTAAATATATCTAAAAACAAGTTCGTGTTTCCACAGTCCGGAAACAGATGTGAAAGGAAAAGTTGTTTTTGACTTCATCAATGTCATCCGTGACGCCAACGGTGATTTGAGATGTGAGGTCATTTTTAGGTCGAGCCTGGGCAGCACATGTGCTGCTCTGCGAGGCATGCTGTATTAGAGTATGGAGTTGAAGCTCCGCCCACTCTTTGCCCACTCTCTGCACATCTTTTTCATTGGCTTGTGTCATTGTCTTTTGTCTGCTGGCTTCTGAATCGTTAATAGGCTTGTTAGTCCCTCCTTAGTACCGCCTTGTCTTCATTTGTAACCTCCCATGAGGACTGGTCCTTTTACCTCTGTCGTTACACGGTATGTCTTATTTAGGGGTCGATTCCGATTCGGGCCGGAAAAAGCACCGACCGACTCGGATCCGGAAAAAATACCGACCGACACGTACCCGTGGCGCCCGACACGCCAAGTACGATGCAAGGCGCGAAAAATCAGACCGACACGTAACGAAACCAAGTCGACCGACCGAGCCGCACGGAAAATAGCAATCCGGCCGGAAAAACACGCGAATCCAACCGACCGACACGCACCCGGAACAAATCCGACCGAAACGTACACGCCAACTCCAAACCGCAAAGTACGATGCAATGCGCGAAAACCACGAGCGAGTCGGACGGAGGACAAGCCGTACGACCAACACAAAACACCGCGACCGACGCGTACGCAGCATAGAAAACTGCACAAACACAGCGTGAACGAAACGGAAAACACCGTACGAGACCAATGCAGGGTCCGACTCGGTCACAAGAACGTTTCCAACATACACAAACAACACAAAGGAAAAATCACCCAAAAAAAGGCCAAACAAGCAATTACCAAGCCAATAAATACTGGGGGGTGGGGACAGAGAACAAAGACACACCCACAACTCCACCTATATAAAGGACACAAATCACTACCATGAGCCTTTGCAAATGCCATTCCACTGCCAGCACCCAAGAGAAAGCAACCACACACCCACAGCTCATCCCTCACACAAGCCACACACCAGCAGCACACCAGCAAATACCTACCTCACATACACCCAGCAAAACACACACTCACACACCCTCACCTGCACACCAACACACACATCACTCACCATCACCACCCATCACCATGCCCCCCAAGAAGAATCACAAGTTCCTAGATTGTGAATTGGAAGTCCTGGTAGACGAGATCCTCAGGGTAGAGCCACAGCTGTTTGGCACATTGGTCCAACAGACCCCCATGTCGCAGAAAACCAAGATGTGGGAGAGGATCATCAACAGGGTGAACGCCCAATCACCATGTCGGCGCACAAAGACCGACATCCAGAACAGGTGGTATGACGTGCGCAGGAGGGTACGGAAACTGCTGAAGCAAGACTACATCAACAGCCAACACACCGGCAGTGGCCCTCCTGCCAAGCCAATATACCTCAGGCCCTGGGAGGAGAAGGTGCGGGCCATCCTACCGCCAGTGAGCATATATGGACTAGAGGACATCCCAGAGCCTGGTGAGTACACAACAAATGTACACAATATACTGCCACAAAACACACACACATCACTGTCAAGGGGAGAGTCAAACCATGCACTCATAGCAATAACACAGCAACCAGAACAGAATCATCCCAAAATGTGTATGTCAGTCAGAGAAACACAACACATGCCATCAAAAAAGTCACATCCAACTGTGCCAACACATGTACAAACACAACCACAACTACAGCTAGGCAGTGGCACAAATAGAACTAACAAACACATCCACACATGTAGCCACCACAACAACACCAACACACAGTGAAGACCACTCAAAGGAAGGAATTCTGTGTATGCTGGCCAAGTCAGTGTAGCCAATAGCATCATGGGAGTCGCAGTCACACATATTGCCCGCCCCAAAACTGTCCCATCAACACCACCATGAACCATGCGCACATCACAGAGAGTGGAGAAGGACTCACAAGATGGCTGACACTGGCTACTGCTGTGGGGAGCACAAGGCCCTGCTGCCAACTGTGCACCAACAAACAGCAGGACACCACTGACTGACATCCTGAGAGACAACTTCCACTCCCTGCAATGCAAGCACGTTCCATGGTGGGATATCTGGCTGGCTGGGTGGGAAGGGGGACTTGCAGCACTGACTATAGTCACCAGCACCTCCCCTCACACCCCCCCAACACAAACTCCACAGTACCCACCTGGTAGAATGCAATGCCCTCCATCCTAACACAAGATCCCACAAAGCACCACCACCCAGGGTTATGTTGTGTGAAGCACAGGGACACTCTTGGGACTCTTAGCCAAACAACTGCCAGGACAACACTCCCAGCCATCCTGTCAGCACAGCCAGCCCACCCCACAGGGAAGCAGAGTCAAAGGAAGGAAGCATGGGCATGCTGGGAAGGGGGTGGAGGCAATAGCATGATGGGAGTCGTAGTCACAGACATTGCTCAGCCTCACAACTGGCCCATCAACACCACCCTGAACCATGCTCACATCACAGGGAGTGGAGAAGGACTCACAAGATGGCTGACACTGGCTACTGCTGTGGGGAGCACAAGGCCCTGCTGCCAACTGTGCACCAACAAACAGCAGGACACCACTGACTGACATCCTGAGAGACAACTTACATCCCTGCAATGCAAGCACGTTCCATGGTGGGATATCTGGCTGGCTGGGTGGGAAGGGGGACTTGCAGCACTGACTATAGTCACCAGCACCTCCCCTCAAACCCTCCCCAACACAAACTCCACAGTACCCACCTGGTAGAATGCAATGCCCTCCATCCTAACACAAGATCCCACAAAGCACCACCACCCTGGGTTATGTTGTGTGAAGCACAGGGACACTCTTGGGACTCTTAGCCAAACAACTGCCAGGACAACACTCCCAGCCATCCTGTCAGCACAGCCAGCCCAACCCACAGGGAAGCAGAGTCAAAAGGAAGGAAGCATGGGCATGCTGGGAAGGGGGAGGAGGCAATAGCATGATGGGAGTCGTACTCACAGCCCTACATCCCCCACCACATGGCCCAGCAAGCTCACACTCACGCATGCACATCCCACAGAGAGTGGAAAGGCCCATAAAAGATGTCTGACACTGTTGCTGTGTCGTGGGGAGCACAAGGGCATGCTGGGTACTGCACACCAACCAACAGCAGGACACCACTGTCAGCCATCTTGCCATTGCCCTCACACCCACACCCACTGAACTCCACACAAAAGCAAGTAAGTATGGGAATGCTGGCAAGTGGGGTGGAGGCAATGGCATGATGGGAGTCGTAGTCACAGACATAGCTCACCCCCACAACTGTCCCATCAACACCACCCTGAACCATGCTCACATCACAGGGAGTGGAGAAGGACTCACAAGATGGCTGACACTGGCTACTGCTGTGGGGAGCACAATGCCCTGCTGCCAACTGTGCACCAACAAACAGCAGGACACCACTGACTGACATCCTGAGAGACAACTTACACTCCCTGCAATGCAAGCACGTTCCATGGTGGGATATCTGGCTGGCTGGGTGGGAAGGGGGACTTGCAGCACTGACTATAGTCACCAGCACCTCCCCTCACACTCTCCCCAACACAAACTCCACAGTATCCACCTGGTAGAATGCAATGCCCTCCATCCTAACACAAGATCCCACAAAGCACCACCACCCTGGGTTATGTTGTGTGAAGCACAGGGACACTCTTGGGACTCTTAGCCAAACAACTGCCAGGACAACACTCCCAGCCATCCTGTCAGCACAGCCAGCCCACCCCACAGGGAAGCAGAGTCAAAGGAAGGAAGCATGGGCATGCTGGGAAGGGGGGTGGAGGCAATAGCATGATGGGAGTCGTAGTCACAGACATTGCTCAGCCTCACAACTGGCCCATCAACACCACCCTGAACCATGCTCACATCACAGGGAGTGGAGAAGGACTCACAAGATGGCTGACACTGGCTACTGCTGTGGGGAGCACAAGGCCCTGCTGCCAACTGTGCACCAACAAACAGCAGGACACCACTGACTGACATCCTGAGAGACAACTTACACTCCCTGCAACGCAAGCACGTTCCATGGTGGGATAACTGACTGGCTGGCTGGGTGGGAAGGAGGTCTGGCTGTCAACCAAACACAAGCAATGCAGACCATGTTCACACCCCAGAAAATACATAGAAATGCCCAAATAATGCAGGACAATGTGCCACACCAATATCAACCCCTGACTGTGACGACTTAGGACAATGCAATGTACAGGCCCGCACCCAGAGGCACAGTCACAACTGTCATGTGTGTCAACCACTGATGCCTGCAGAAACATGACATACATTGTTTGTGTCTCCCAAAAACAGGTGATGATGGGGACACAGCAGCAGACGCTGAGGAGTCCCAGTCCCAGGCTCAAGAGGATGCCGAGCTCACTGGCGTCGTACAGCCTCTGTCCTCCTCGGACGATGAACAACCTGGCACATCCGGTGCAAGTCAACATGCAGCACCAGCAGGACCACCAGCTGCAGCACCAGCAGGACCACCAGCTGCACTCCCTGCACCCACCCCTACAACGACTGTCACCACGAATACCATCCCTGCCGACATGGACAGAATAAGGAGCAACACCAGCGCAGTGACCCTGGACCAACCTGGGGCCATGGACACCACCACCACCACCAACCCCCAAGGTGGACCAGGGTTATCTGTGCGTGCAACTGCACACACTGCACATGTCAGCAGGGGTGGTGGGAGGGGTGGGAGACAGAGGTCGCTGCTTGCAGACGTTGCTAGTGTGCATGACGACCCACAACTGGTACGCATAGCTGATGCGTACCAGTCCAGCACCGGAGAGCTCAGCCAGGTAGTGGGGCTCCTCAGAGACATCAAACAGCAGCAGGCTGCCCATCATGCCCGCTTGGACTCCCACATGTCCCACGTGGAGTCACACATGTCCCGTGTGGACTCACACATGTCCCGCGTGGAGTCCAAGTGGGATGTACTGCATGAGATGACGGCGGTGCACAGGGACATTTTACAATGCCTCCGCCAGATGAACAGCAACTAGTCCACACCTCCCTGTGTGCCAACAACATCTGGTACCGAACAAACTGCAACTGCCACAGGGAGGGAGGAGGACTCTGGCGGAGAGTCCCCTGCACCGCAGCAGCCTGCACTTGAGGGCCCCCCAAGAAGAGGGGTCGTCCGAGGAGGGGAAAGTGAGAGGCCGATGGCCAAGCGCAACTCCCAGGAAGCCTGAACCTGTTCTGGATGTTCGCCTTTGTGCACAGACTGTTCACCCTGTTGACGGCAACACTACTCCCACACATTGCATGGGGAGTACAAGTTGGACCAATGTGTCAGACAACTGTGGCCCCGATACTGGGGATCCTGTCTACCCGGACTTTCAATTCACCTAGGAACTTGGGATTGCAAGATTCATGTACAGCACAACACATCCTATGCACTATTTACACAAATGTATCACAATAAACACACTAATACACCATACTTGCCTCTGTCGTGATTCCAACGTGGGTGCTGTTATGGGGATGATGAACTGCAAAATTACACTGTGTATGCGAACTGCAACAGCAAGGACAACACAGGCATGTGAGTAAAGGCAACGTGACACATATGAGGGAGACACACCACCAGGGCTACACAACACATACACACCTAGGCCATCTGACTCATTGCCTACACTGATGTTGCCAGGGAAGACGGTGCAATGCACAGACACCACACCCATTCCCAGTTGTAGTCAAGTAGCCCACAGGTGCAGTAAGCAAATGGCAGTCAAATGTGTGACCACAGACAACGCACATCACTAAGTGAAGCACAGGTTTATTACACAGTAGCAACATGCCGTAACCACTACAGATGCAAGGTAACCCCACCTGGTAGCGGGCACGCAGTCAACAACTGTAGACGGAAGGAAGTCCATGGGTGTGGCGCACATCACCTGTAGGGACACAACAGCTACCAGCCTGGATGTGCAATCACGTCGTCGGTGGACACAGTTGACCAAACGAATCTGAAAGTACCCTGTGAAGGACAGAAATGACACACAGTCAAAAGCAATGCAGTACAGGACAGAACAGCAAAACTCATGCACAATACATGTTACAAGATACCCACCCAGAACCAAGTTAGCATGTCAACACTGTTGGGGAGTACAGCCCACCTGTAACCACACATCGCAACACACATCCAGTCAAGTAGCCCATGGACACACTCCAACAGCGCCAGAGCCCCACCCACACATCATGCCAACTCACATCATTCACATGACACCTCAGGATACTCACATTCAGCTAAAGAAGTTGGTGATGAGCTGTGTGCGGACATCACCATCACCATCATCATCATCATCGTCACTGGCATCTTGGTCCAGGCCAGGATCCTCCACAGGTGGCGGATGTTGGTCATCGTCATCCTGGATGAGAGGCAACTCCTTCCGCACTGCCAGGTTGTGTAGCATGCAGCAGACGATGATAATCTTGCACACTTTCGCAGGGGCATATGGGAGGGACCCTCCGGTCTTGTCCAGGCAGCGGAAGCGGCTCTTCAGGAGACCAAAGGTCCGCTCAATCACTCTCCTGGTCCGACCATGTGCCTCATTGTAGCGCATCTGGGCAGGTGTCACAGGGTTCCTGAGGGGTGTCAGCAACCACGGCATGTTGGGGTATCCCGAGTCACCTACGGACAGACAAGTGCACATCAGCTGACTTGGAAAAGTGGGCGGAATACTACAGATCAGATCACACACAATGGCACAAAGTCAGTACACACCGACAAGCCAGGCACGCTGGTTCTGCATCTGTGCCATCATCCTGGGGATGCGACTACTCCTCATCACAAAGGCATCGTGTGCTGAACCAGGGAAACGGGCACACACGTGTGTGATGGTCATGTCTGCAAGACACACCACCAGTGCATTGACCGAGTGGTAGTGCTTGCGGTTCCGGTAGGCCTGCTCCTGGGCCTGTGGTGGTACCAAAGCCACATGTGTCCCATCAATGGAGCCAATGACATGCGGCATCCTCCCCAGGGCATAAAAGTCACTCTTCACGTCAGTGAGTCGTCGCAGTCTAGGGAAATAGATGTACCGGTTCAGGAAGAGCAACATTGCCGCCAAAACAACGCGGAGCACACGGCTGAACATGGTCTGTGACATCCCACCAGCAGACGCCACAGTATGTTGGAAGGTACCGGTGGCAAAGAAGTGTAGGGCTGCCATCACCTTCACCTTGGGGGTCAGCGCTGTAGGATACGGCCGGCCAGGCTGCAAATGTGGGGACAACTGCACTGCCAAATCCTCAATCAGCTGCCTGGTGAAGCGGTACCGTCGGATGCTGTCCCGTTCCACCATCGTTGCCAGGTCTGGGAATGGCCGATGGACAGCAGGAGCCCTGCAGTGCAGAGGAGAAGTAAGCAAGATCGTCAGTCACCCCACATATGCGGCATTGAACACACTCAAGATCCCAACATACATCATCATGAGGCACAACTACATGAAGTGTGCAGTACCGGAAGGACATGTATGGTACATACATGGCCAACATCTGTCAACACGGTCCTACAGGTGGCATCAATTTGTCCCAGGTTGGCCCATTGGATATCATGATGCCGTGTCACAGTCACCCCCCACAGTGACATGTGAGGACAGATGTGCCCCAGGCACCACAGCTCAACGACAGGTACATTCCCAGGGACCCTGTAATGCCACATGGACACTGGCATCACCTGGAGTATCATGTGTACACCACAGCAAAACAAACATGACCCCCACAGGTAGTGGCCACACTTGCCGTGGCAGGACAGACATGGACGTCTGTGACACACACGCACAACATCAGAGTCCATGCACACACAACGTGGATGTGGAGACTGTCTCCCATTGTGCACATGAAATCAGAGACATTGTAAACACTACATGCACAAAGACTGTGGAGGGCCATCACTATTGTGCCACTGGGACACCCTGGCTCAAACATACCGTCCCACATGGGACTCACGGGGTATGTGACATGACATACACAAACACCACTGTGAAATGTGACCATGACACATGCACAGTTGCACATCACAGTGGTCACGTACACGTAACACCCAGGATCCTGTCCCCATGAACACGTGCACAGCCTGGGGGTGGCTGCCCACAGGTGACACCCACAGGACAACATGTACACCAACATACACACAATAGGAAATGCAGCCTTACATGCCTTATGATAAGGTTTGGACAGGCTGTCGTGATGTAGGTGTGCCCCTCACTCCCTGGGAGCTATCTGTGGCTGGCATATGTCCATCTGAGACAGGCATGCTGACCTATGCCAGTCACATGTACAGTGATGCGTTGTACCGCAATGGACCGATCGGTGCCTCCGGCCGGCCCATTGCCTTCAATGTGTGCGGGTACGCGTTGTACCCCTGTGCGCGTTGAACTGCAATGGACCGATCGGTGCCTCCGGCCGGCCCATTGCCTTCAATGTGTGCGGGTACGCGTTGTACCCCTGTGCGCGTAGTACCGCAATGGACCGATCGGTGCCTCCGGCCGGCCCATTGCCTTCAATGTGTGCGGGTACGCGTTGTACCCCTGTGCGCGTTGTACCGCAATGGACCGATCGGTGCCTCCGGCCGGCCCATTGCCTTCAATGTGTGCGGGTACGCGTTGTACCCCTGTGCGCGTTGTACCGCAATGGACCGATCGGTGCCTCCGGCCCGGCCCATTGCCTTCAATGTGTGCGGGTACGCGTTGTACCCCTGTGCGCGTTGTACCGCAATGGACCGATCGGTGCCTCCGGCCGGCCCATTGCCTTCAATGTGTGCGGGTACGCGTTGTACCCCTGTGCGCGTTGTACCGCAATGGACCGATCGGTGCCTCCGGCCGGCCCATTGCCTTCAATGTGTGCGGGTACGCGTTGTACCCCTGTGCGCGTTGAACCGCAATGGACCGATCGGTGCGCACCCATTGACAATGGGCTTGCCTGGCAACGGACGCGTTTTCGAATTTCGAACGAGTCGGTTGCTGGGAATTCAGTTGGTCACCCACAACAATGTTGCAAAATCATGTATGTCATGAAGTTGAAGATTTGAAGGATGCTGTGGGCGTGTTTTGGTGCTGCTATTCCATGGATTGGCCAGATTCAGAAGATGCAAACGACTTGGACCTATCACTTTGGACACAAGGGACAGGATCTGCCTCTCCAGCACATATATATTGCTGGCTGTTCCCCTGAGAGCCCACTTGCCTGCACTACATGCTCCAGGACGACATCTGCCACTGCACTGCTGCTGTCTCTGCCCCTCTGGACCCTGCAATGGCACGTACTGTGGAGAGAGCCCCAGCCTTCAGCCTTGAGGAGAACCAGGCCCTGCTGGACAGCCTACTTCCACAGTACAGCAAGCTGTATGGGACACCAGGGGAGCAGGTGAGTGTCCTGTGCACTGCCTTTCTGAATGTGCATTTTGTCTGACTAGCAAGGCTGAGAGTCTGCACGCCACTGGCTAGCAGGCTCACTGAGTAGTTGTCACCCCCATAGTGTGTAGTGACTTGCACTGGACAGGTATGGTGCAGTGACAGTGCTTCTGAACAGGGTTTTACTCCCCATGCAATGATACCATGTAGTGACTTCTGGAAAACTGTCCATGGGCAGCCGTGCACTGCCTGTGTACACCATGTGCCCCTGTGATTGCGACATGTATATGCAACTGTGTCATGCACGGATATGTTGCATGTGTAGTAATGGCCTTATCACTTTGTCATCCTGACAGGCTTCTGCCCATCGGAAGCAGGAGATATGGAAGGACATCGTCCGGGCTGTCCGGTCCGTGGGGGTCTACAAGCGCCGGATCCGCAACTGCCAAAAGAGGTGGCAGGACCTTCGGGACTGGACCCGGAGGATTGCACGGGTCCAGCTGAAGCTGTCGCCTCCTCGCAGGAGGGGCGGAACACGGACCCTGACCCCCACATGCTCAGGATCCTGGCGGTGGTCTTTCCAGACCTGGATGGGCAGCTGAAGGCCAGAGAGCAGCAAGGAGGGGGTGAGTCAAAGACTGCACTGTGTACTCTGTCTAACATGCTATGTGCCCTCCTCGGGCCTGGTTAAACTACCACAGTACAGCGGTCATGTTGTCCAGGAGCCATGTCCCTCTATTGTGCACTGCCCACTCCTCATCTGATACCCAGGTGTGGCCCTTACATGCAGGGAATTCTGTCACTTAGGACTGTGTCCTTGCAGTTTGCTTGACTCAAGGTGGGAGACAGCATCTGTTTCCCTGACTCTGTGGTGGGCATCATGGGTGGGTCCATTGCTTACACAATGCCTGTATTCTGACATGTATTCAGCGTGTTACTTTGATCTGTGGTCCAATTGCTGAGCTGATCCACCACATGTGGCTGGGGTATCTGGCACACACCCATGCTGCGGGTGGGAACAATGTTTGGGCCCCAGGAGTATGTATATGACGTGTGTCACACATACTTAGCCAGCTGCCTACAGTCCAGGGCTCATCCCTCATTCATGTGGGGCTGGACAGTCATGCCTACTCCAGGCCATACAATACACTCTGTACTCCCACTCCCGTGTATCAGCTGACACATTGTGTGCAGTGATTTGACCCCTCAGGTGTCTGCCTCTGTGTCAGTGTGCTGTGGATTAGTCGCCAGGACTGCTGTGGAGTTTCTTGGTAGGGGCTCAGCATGCCACTGGAGATGTGACCATAGGAGACGATACTTGTGTGACACATAGGTGTCTGATCAGCTGCCCATGCAGACTGGGGCATGTGAATGTGAAGTTCAGGCAGCTGTTCCCCATGCACAGCAGAGTGTGAGGGGCTCAGGTACAGAGGGTAGTGTCACAGGTCTACCATATGTCCAATAGGTATGACCTGGACAGATGAGGGTTAAGAGGATGTGTTGTGGGGGGATGTACATGTGCACTTGTGCAGCTCCAGGACTTGCATTCCCCATGACCTACTATTGTGACACAGTGCAGAGTGTTGTTGTCTGGCTGCAAAGTCATACATCACTGAGACAGTGATGTATGACTTTGCAGTCATGCCTCCGCCATGGCATGTGTCTACTGATTGGTGAGCCTGCAGGGGCTACATGCACACCATAGTGGCGCTGGCTATCAGGACATGGGTGCATCATGGTGTCTGTCGCTGGTATGCATCACATGCATTTCCTATTTGACTCTGGGCATCCCTTTCATCCGGAAACCTGTACTGACTCAGTGGCAAGAGCTGTGATGTGTGCATGTCCACATGCCACACCGTGTCCTCTGCACTGTCCAACTACTGTGTACTTGGTGCATGTGTCAACACTGGGGTGTTGCAATCCAACAGACACCAGACAGATGGGTGCAAGGCCATGTGGGATGTGAGTGCCATGCTTGGCATCGGACTGACAATTGACTTCTCCTGTTCAATTAGGGCACTTTTAGCAATGTACAACTGATGATGCCAGGGCTTGCTCTGTGATGTGCTGTGCTCACAGTGGTGTGTGCGTTATGTGCAGGTGACTGATGTCTGTCTGTATCCCCATTGTTTGCAGATACATCCACGGCCACGGAAGGGGACAGCTCCACGGACCAGGAGGAGCCAGAGAGCCAGACTGGGTCAGCAGCCGAGGAGTGGTCGGAGGGACCCAGTGGCACGGAGGGCGAGGGGAGCCACACCGAGGAGTCCTCAGCAGCATCCACCTCAGCTGAGGACCAGAGCAACTCGGAGGATGACTCCCTTGTGGAGGCGGGTGTCAGCAGCCACCACACCCCAGCTAGTGTTGCTGTCCCCGCCACCACCAGCACCACCACCGCCCTCCCATCGGCTCCCATTCCCCAGGTCCGTGGAGGCTCCCATGTCCGGGAGCGTGTTTCCTTTGGGCCAGGCACCGCACCCCCTGCCCCTGTGTCCCCTGCTGCCCTGAGTGAGGAGTCTGTGTACCTCCTTCGCCAGCTCCATGTAGGGCAGACAGCCATGCTGAGTGTCCTCCATGCGCACACCGCGCTGTTGACTCAGCTGGTGTCGTTCATGGAGGGCATCTCATCGGGCATGTCTGACCTACAGAGGGGCAATAGGTCCATGGACTCCTCCCTGACGGCAGCAGTGTCCCTCCTCAAACGGTCCCTCACCCCTCCTGCCTCTGCTCCATCCACACTCCCCAGCACCTTACCCGTCCCAAGCACACACACACCGGCACAGGCACACACACATCCAGCACACTGACACACACGCCAATGACAAAACGCACACGCACGCACATTCAGGGGACTGAAGCCAGACTCACAGGGGATGGGGCCCTGGAACACACACACGCATCCACATGCACTGCGCAGTCCTCAGTTCCCTCTCCCTCCAAAGCACCCTCCCTTGCCTCACCTGCAACCCCAAAGTCACAGCAGCTCTTCCTCTGTGACCTCGGCCTCTTCCCCACCGATGAAGCTGCTCCCGCATCCCGGGGGAAGAGGAAGCCCACCCACACGGAGCAGAGTGCCCCTCGCCCCCGGACACCCTCCCCCAGGCGCAGACGGACTGAGGCCCCCACCCGCAAGTCCCCCGGAGTCCTAAGAGCAAGACCCCGCCACCGCCCTGCAGCTCAGGCACAAGGTCTCCGTCCTCCATCCCTCAGGCCCCCACTGCACAGGTGCCCCCACCACACCCTGCCCCAGGTTCCCCCACCCACAGATATACCATCCCCAAGAGGATCAGGCCTTCTCCCCTGCCACTTGCTCTCCCAGCACCACACCCCCCGCTGCGCTTGTCTGTGCCACTGATGTGGTGAGGGTGTCCTCCCCCTCTGTCCAACCCACCTTGCCTGTTCCCCATTCTCCTCCCCTGGAGGTAGGCCCTGCAGTGGAGTCCACTACCGCCCTGTCTGACTTGGGCACTGCAGTGGCGGACCTGTCCACTCCATCTGCAGGGTCCACTGCAGTTGTGCCGGCACCCACGACATCTGAGTCATGCCCCCCAGTTGTGCCGGCACACACCATGTCAGACACCTCCACTGCAGTTGTCAGTGGCTCGCCAGCACCCACCACCCCTTCCCTGACTCCCCCTGGTGAGCCCTGATCCTGTCCCTGCGGTGCCTGGCCTGCCCCCCGGTTGCCCCTCCTAGTGGATTGTCCCTGGTTTTGTGCAGGCATGCGTAGGGTGACATCTGCCAGTGTCACCCTGTTTGAACTTTGACAATGGACTGGCCATTGGCCTTTGCTCTATTTTTTCTGGACGTCGTTTTCAATCAACACATATGCTGAATAAAGCAACTTTCTTTTCTCTAGTGCTCATGCTTCAGATGTACATGTTGTTGGTGCTGCTAACCATGCCCTTGCTGCAGTGATGGTGATATCTGGTCTCATAATTATGAAGTGTTACTGTGCAGGAACCCATGTGGTCCAGGGGGAATGTGTCCTATCATGTGGTGTATCCATATCATCAATAGCAGCATCTGAGGGTGTCATGTGTTCAGTATTTGGCAATGGGTTTCCTACTTACATTAGCAATTTCATATCTGTGGCTTCCACCCCTGCACATCTGTTGTGCCTGCCATCGTTGCATTTGTCTACTTCCCTGACCGTGTTGCCATCTCCAGTGGACATGCAGGTTTGGGCATCAATGGGGAAGGACTCATCCGTGTAGTCAGTGCAACATTGCTATACAAGTGTGTTGGATCTGTGCTGATGATTCCGTTGGCACATCCATGACCAGGCTGATGTGATGGGAGCCCTCATTTGGTGCTAATTGTTGATTGTGTGACCAAGTGCTCAGCTGACATGATGGGGCCCTACTGAGGCAACATATGGCACAGCTTTCCTCACACAGGAGTGGAGTCCCCTCATGGCAGTGTGTACACGTGTGACATTGCCTGCGCCCAAGGTGTGTGTTGTATGTGCATGTCTGTGTGTTCACTTCCATTTATCTGCGCATGCTGTGATCCCTAGTGTTGTACCTGTTTGTGATGCTTGCTGACTTGAGCTATGTTCCCCCAAAGTCTTCTCCCTGTGTTCTCTGTGATGTGGGTGCATGGCACATTACTGGTCATCAGGGTGTCACCCATAGGTGTGTTTGCTGTCAGGGCTGAGTTTGTGTGCAGACGCAGATGGGTCACAGTCAGGTTTCCCCTTGGCACTTGTTGTTTGCCCCTGTCATGTGATTTTCAGTTCGTGTTGTCTTTCAGTGATTGTGACACGTTGTGTGTGTGACTGCTGGCACTCCTCAGGGTCCGGGCTGCAATGTTGGTTGTTGTCTATGTGTGTTCTTTGTGGGTGACCTTGGCTTCTTCATTGGTGTGTGACTGTGGCTGGGATCCCATTGGTTGGTGTGGTATCGCCGTCATGTCCATGTACAGCGTAGTGTGCAGTGTGTCAGACATTCAGGAGTCTTGTTGAGTGGCCATGTGTGATGTGTTTCTGCACCTTGGTTCCCACCCACCACCCTGGAATAGTCATGGGTGCATGTGCAATGTCACCAGTGCATGTGTACTTCACTGCTGCACATTGTAAGAGGTCGAGGGTGTGGTCTTGAGTGTGTGCAGATGGGAGTTGTTGCCCAGCTAGTCCCCTGCCTCCATGTTGCCCTTGGCTTACTGGCCATGCTGATTGATTTGTGCTTGTGTAGGTGTGATGGTAGTTTGTTGCTCAGGACACCTGACTGTGGTTCACAGTGTGAACGACATTTAGCTTTGTCATCACAGTGGGATTTTTATTCAGCCCAGGGTCACCACATTGTGGGGGCCCTGGGGGTGGTGCGTCTGTGTCTTGCTGTGTCAGTTGTTGTTCCTACGTGCCTGTGTGACATGTGTGTTTTGTGCTCCCTCTCATCTGACAATGCCTGCTTGCCCACATAGGGGATTTGGATCCATGAGTTACCTTAGTGTGGCAGTGTATGCACATCTGTATGATTGGTATTCAGCTCTCCTCATGTGTTGTGTGGTTGCCTGGGGACACTGGCACCCCCACCCCTCACCTGCTGTGTATGATGACAGTGTTGGTCTGCCTGTTTGTGTTTGTGCATCTGCACCACTGCATTGGCATATCTTGGGTGTGCCATTGGCTGTATGTTGTTTGGTGTGTTTCCCCTGCTGTCCCTGGGACTCCTAGGTCATCGGTCAGCACAGTGATCATGGTTTGTGTGTCCCATTGCTGCCATGGTATGGTATCTGTTCACCTCACATCTGCTGTCTCCACAGGATATCTGCATTTGTGTGCCCATTGGTGCAAATATGTGGTTCTGCATTCTGATGGTCACTTCTGTCATTGTGTCATTGATGACTGTTGACGGTCTCAGCCCCCATGGGTGTTGTTTGTCTGCACATGGCCAAAGGAATGTTTCATTTGCACTGCAGTATTTGGCTCCCCCAATTTATGTTGCAATGGGACACATACACTACTTTGCCACAGATGAGTTTTTGGTTCTGTGACCAGGAATGATCCATGCAGTTTGGCAGTTGCAGCTCTTTCTTTGTCAACAATTACCTTTTGGTCACTGTGATGATGAGGGTGTAGACCCCATTGCCACAATGGTCAAAATGTGCTTCGGCTATGGACCCCACACTTGCCTTTTGGTCACTGTGATGATGAGGGTGTAGACCCCATTGCCACAATGGTCAAAATGTGCTTCGGCTATGGACCCCACACTTGCCTTTTGGTCACTGTGATGATGGGGTTTAGACCCCATTGCCACAATGGTCAAAATGTGCTTCAGCTATGGACCCCACACTTGCCTTTTGGTCACTGTGATGATGGGGGTTTAGACCCCATTGCCACAATGGTCAGAATGTGCTTCGGCTATGGACCCCACACTTACCTTTTGGTCACTGTGATGATGGGGGTTTAGGCCCCATTGCCACAATGGTCATGGGCTGCTTAGCATTGTGGGTGCCACACACATATATGTGTGGCACATGTGCTAGGGGGTCACATTGTATGTTCAAAGTCATGTTCGGTGTTGTAGGCATTTGACACAGCCTACACACGCTTGTCATGGTGGTGGGGGGATGTCTTTATCTTGCATTCCCTAGGTTGTGGTGTGCTTGTTGTGTCATGCATTGTCCATCCTATGAGTGGGGGTGGTAGTAGTGGTAGGCATCCAGCCCCCTGGCTAAGGGTGGTAGTAGTGGTAGGCATCCAGCCCCCTGGGTGAGGGTGGTAGTAGTGGTAGGCATCCAGCCCCCCTGGGTGTGGGTGGTAGTAGTGGTAGGCATCCTGCCCCCCTGGCTAAGGGTGGTAGTAGTGGTAGGCATCCAGCCCCCCTGGCTAAGGGTGGTAGTAGTGGTAGGCATCCAGCCCCCCCGGGCTAAGGGTGGTGGTAGGCATCCAGCCCCCCCTGGGTGTGGGTGGTAGTAGTGGTAGGCATCCAGCCCCCCTGGGTGTGGGTGGTAGTAGTGGTAGGCATCCAGCCCCCCTGGCTAAGGGTGGTAGTAGTGGTAGGCATCCAGCCCCCTGGGTGAGGGTGGTAGTAGTGGTAGGCATCCAGCCCCCTGGCTAAGGGTGGTAGTAGTGGTAGGCATCCAGCCCCCTGGGTGTGGGTGGTAGTAGTGGTAGGCATCCAGCCCCCTGGGTGAAAGTGGTAGTGGTGGTAGGCATCCAGCCCCCTGGGTGAGGGTGGTAGTAGTGGTAGGCATCCAGCCCCCTGGGTGAGGGTGGTAGTAGTGGTAGGCATCCAGCCCCCCTGGGTGAGGGTGGTAGTAGTGGTAGGCATCCAGCCCCCTGGGCTAAGGGTGGTGGTAGGCATCCAGCCCCCCTGGGTGAGGGTGGTAGTAGTGGTAGGCATCCAGCCCCCTGGGTGAGGATGGTAGTAGTGGTAGGCATCCTGCCCCCCTGGCTAAGGGTGGTAGTAGTGGTAGGCATCCAGCCCCCCTGGCTAAGGGTGGTGGTAGGCATCCAGCCCCCCTGGGTGAGGGTGGTAGTAGTGGTAGGCATCCAGCCCCCCTGGGTGAGGGTGGTAGTAGTGGTAGGCATCCAGCCCCCCGGGCTAAGGGTGGTGGTAGGCATCCAGCCCCCCTGGGTGAGGGTGGTAGTAGTGGTAGGCATCCAGCCCCCCTGGGTGTGGGTGGTAGTAGTGGTAGGCATCCAGCCCCCCTGGGTGTGGGTGGTAGTAGTGGTAGGCATCCAGCCCCTCTGGCTAAGGGTGGTAGTAGTGGTAGGCATCCAGCCCCCCTGGGTGAGGGTGGTAGTAGTGGTAGGCATCCAGCCCCCCTGGCTAAGGGTGGTAGTAGAGGTAGGCATCCAGCCCCCCTGGGTGAGGGTGGTAGTAGTGGTAGGCATCCAGCCCCCCTGGCTAAGGGTGGTAGTAGTGGTAGGCATCCAGCCCCCTGGGTGAGGGTGGTAGTAGTGGTAGGCATCCAGCCCCCCTGGGTGAGGGTGGTAGTAGTGGTAGGGCATCCAGCCCCCCGGGCTAAGGGTGGTGGTAGGCATCCAGCCCCCTGGGTGAGGGTGGTAGTAGTGGTAGGCATCCAGCCCCCCTGGCTAAGGCTGGTAGTAGTGGTAGGCATCCAGCCCCCTGGGTGTGGGTGGTAGTAGTGGTAGGCATCCAGCCCCCTGGGTGAAAGTGGTAGTGGTGGTAGGCATCCAGCCCCCTGGGTGAGGGTGGTAGTAGTGGTAGGCATCCAGCCCCCCTGGGTGAGGGTGGTAGTAGTGGTAGGCATCCAGCCCCCCTGGGTGAGGGTGGTAGTAGTGGTAGGCATCCAGCCCCCCGGGCTAAGGGTGGTGGTAGGCATCCAGCCCCCCTGGGTGAGGATGGTAGTAGTGGTAGGCATCCAGCCCCCCTGGGTGAGGGTGGTAGTAGTGGTAGGCATCCAGCCCCCGGGCTAAGGGTGGTGGTAGGCATCCAGCCCCCCTGGGTGAGGGTGGTAGTGGTGGTAGGCATCCAGCCCCCCCTGGGTGAGGGTGGTAGTAGTGGTAGGCATCCAGCCCCCCCTGGGTGAGGGTGGTAGTAGTGGTAGGCATCCAGCCCCCCCCTGGCTAAGGGTGGTAGTTGTGGTAGGCATCCTGCCCCCCCTGGGTAGGGGTGGTGGTGCGCATTCAGGCCCCTGTGTGCATATGTGGCATTGGTGATGGGCATCCCGCCCCTATGGTGCTGCTGTTGCTGGTGTAAGTATATTCAGCATCCCCGTGTATGTGTGTGATGTGTCGTGTACGTGTTGTATGTGTTTTGTGGTTGGTGTCTGGCTTACCTTCTGCGCCGTACGCATCCGTGCCTGTTCCGGTAGTAGATGTAGAATATTGGTATGATCGGGACGAAGGGATTCATGGTTGGTTCGTGTCGTTCGTCCTTCTCGTTGCTTCGCGTCGTCCTCGTCGCTTCGCCGTCGTCCTGCGTCGGTGCCGTGTTCGTCTCGTAGCCGTGGATCGTGTTGTGGCGCGAATCGGAGCTTATGTGCGCCTCTCCCGGATGCTTTAACGTGCCGTGCGTAGCGACGGGTTCGGCGCGTACGGGAAGCGCATCGTACTTGTCCGGCCGGACGGGGCTGCATTTTTCCTTCCGTGCGTCTCGATTCGGCGTTTCCGGATTCGCCTCGGTCGGAGAACAGGACCTGGTTTGGGTGAGTACGGCTCGGCCGGATTTTTTGCTGTTGTGCGCATCGTACTTGCTCGTTCGGTGTACTGTACGGATCGGTCGGAAAACAGGCTTTCGCATGGCTTTTTTCCCGACCGAATGATATTGGGTGCGTCTCCGACCGAGATCGGAATCGGCCCCTGAGTCTGTAAGCACTATTTTCTTTAATGAGTTTCTCCTACTGCAGGCACGGCATGCTTATCAGCAACATTCAGCGTGCCGTGCGCGCTTTCGCTTTCCAAGCAGCTCAGGACATTGGCGACCGCTTCCTTGAAATGAAATAGGTCTCGCATTTACAAGAGTTTCAGCTATTGTCATTGTAAATGTCAATGCCTTTTATTTATGTGTTAATTATCAAAACAGATAAATAAAAGACATTTTCATTGTAGTATGGTAGTAGTAGAATGTTTATGGTCAAAGTATTCTGTATTCTGTTTGGTTTGTATGCACTGCAAAGTACAGCCTAGCGTAGTGACCATTCACTGTTTATGCATAACTTAAGTTCCATATTCTACTGGCAGTTGCTTGAGGAGATTAGCTGTGTGGATGCTCCAATGAAGCTTCTTCCAAAAAACTCAACCTGTGGAGAGTTTTAACTACTACATTTTGGCGATGACACGGATCTGAACTGGAGGAAAAGGAGCATCCACAATTGAGGATCACATAGCGCACAGAGGATTCTTTGCTTAAATTTTGGCGTTCATTGGTGCGAGGAACGACGCGCTACGACAAGCATTTCAAAACCTTCCAGTCTGAACTAGGAACGTTTAGAAGAGAAGCCTGAGACGTTATATATAGCGCCGCTATATTGAGGTATTATCCTAACATTTAATTTTGAAGGAAACAATATTTACCGTCTTGTAACGCATGAGCTCATGCCACGCAGCGCATCTCATCGGTTGCGTGGAGAGAACTCGTGCTTGTCTGTTCGCATGCTTCGATAGCTTGCTAGAGCTGAAGTGCGGCATCAGCCTAGTGTGATTGAGACACGTAAGCAGGAAGAAGCCGATTGGTCATCGAGAGAGAGACACTCGAGGAAGCGTTTTATCTGTGTGACGTTTGTCTCCATAGCAATGCATCGTTTCATTGCTACAGTGAGAGAGTATTCGGCGAGGGAAACTTTTGTGATGTTTACAGTTGAAATGGAAGGTTGATGCCTTGTTGGAAGCTTTTGTGATGCGGACAGTTGAGAGAGAAGTCTTAAGCCTTTGTGACAGGCACTATTGAAGTGGAAGTCTTTGTGATGCGCACACAGTAATAACAACTCTGAAAGTGCCTTTTTGCAGCCAAACTTTTCTGAGTGGTTTTGTGTGTACAAAAGGAGCATAAGTCTGTGATGTGCACAC
This sequence comes from Calotriton arnoldi, assembly GCA_963921515.1. Lineage (NCBI taxonomy): Eukaryota > Metazoa > Chordata > Amphibia > Caudata > Salamandridae > Calotriton > Calotriton arnoldi. The sequence goes on along the minus strand of CAWUFW010000894.1, from coordinate 1,273,942 downwards.
AAACAACAGAAAGGAAAATAATCAGAAGGAAGACATTGTAAGCGCATTATGGTGTATTCAGTGATGCGCACACTTGATGGATTGTGATAAATGTGTTAACAGTTTTATTTTATTGTCATATAGATCACATTTTGGTCACAAGTTACCATGGCTACAGTTTGTGGGAATCCACCACCACCACTTTTTAAGGGGCCTAATGAGCCTAGTATGAAATGGGAGAAATGGTTACGTTCTTTCAAAAATTATTTATTGGCTATTAATGGCAACACCTTTAGTGCACAAAGGAAATAAGCTATGTTGTTAAATTTTATGGGTGCAGACGCTGAAGATGTTTTTGAACATCTTGCTCCGTTACCAACACCTCTAGGTATGGATGCAGGAGATTAACTGTTTTACCGAAGCCTTAGACAGGTTGAAGAAAAGGTTTGTAGAACAATCACATATTGTTTTAGAAAGGTTCAATTTTTTTACGCTGCATCAATTGGTTGATGAATCTGTTGATGCTTATGTGTCAACCCTAAGATCCTTAGCAGCAGATTGTGAATTTGGAGTACAGGTGGACACATATATCAGAGACCAGTTGATAATTCGCTGTGCCAATAAGAAAATTCAACAACAACTTTTGCGACATCAAAATCCTACATTACAGGAGACGATAAAGATAGCTAAGAGTGTTGAAAAATCTATTATCTCTTTTAATACAATTAATGTGGAAAGGGTTTTAGAAGGGGTAGCTGCACTCAGTGAAGCCTTATGTACCTAATGTTGGGTCAATATATAATGGGTCTACTTATAGATCTATGTGTACCCGATTTGTGTCTAAATCACATACACCCCAATTTAAAAATTGTCCGGCAAGGGGGCGTGGCCGAGCCAAGCTGCAAGATGGCCGCTCGATAAAGTGGCTCTGCCGGCCGAGCACACCATCCGCCAGATATCCGGCCACAGACTACCTATCCTGACCCTAAGCTTCAAGGATTACGTGCAGTAATCGAAACGGAACACACAGCTGCATTTTAGGCTGGGGTGTGACTTAACTCACTGGAGAAAACCGAGTTGGTATCGGAGGACGGACCCCGGCAGGGGACCGCAACATGGCGTCGGACCGGAGAGGATATTGGCAGTAAAGACTCACCGGGATTGCATTGGTTGGGCTCCGGTGCCAATCGGGGAAAGTTCGTGGCTGCGGACCTGCAGAGACGCATTTGCTGACATCTGCGAAGAAAACCAGCGTTGTCGTGTGAAGTGAGCTAGAAGCCGGGACCGCCCACGAGGCCAGCTGACTGAGGTCGGGTGAGTGTGCGCCCGCTGGGGCTCCCGCCTGCGATCTCTTGAGGATACGGGGTAGCAGCGGCAGCTCACGGCGGAGCGAGAAAGGGAGCGATTGGGAAGGCTCAGCGAGTCCCATCCGGCACGGAATTGAAGCGGCGACCCTGCGGAGTGGCCGCTACGAGTAGGGGCGGCCTGAGACACACCCTCCACTCGGACAGAGCAGCCTGAGACCCGCAACGGGGCCCTTTGATGATTTGGGCTTGCGTAGTGCAACACACAGCTCGCGGTAAGCGGAGGCCCCCCACAGTGGCAGTCGAGGCCTCCGGACTAGCACTCTAGTCTGGCTTTGCAGTTAAAGCAGGCCTAAAATTACACTACACAGCTGGGCCAGGTAAGACAGCGGGACGGCCCATCTTGGAGCGCATGAGACACCGGGACAGCTTCTGAGGCCCATTTACCCAAGGAAGAAATAGCGCGAACTACAACAATCCCACAGGGCCCTCCTCTGACATTATAAACAGTTGTGCACTGCAGAGGCCTAGATGAGGTGAGAGCGTGCGATCTACATTAAGGCCTGGCACCAGCTGCAATACCAAAAGGCCTAAGATAAGACTTGGGGCTGGATTGGGCCCGGGAGCAGTGTTACAACGGCCACCATCCCTTGCCGGACGGGACTACATGACCCAGGACCTTTGTAGTCACAGTGCTGTGCTGGGAAGGGTCCCTACTTTAACAGCTAAATATTTGCCCTTCAGAAACAGTAAGCCTTGAGGTGCACTTGCTAATTCGCAGCTTAACCAAGCACCCTCTACCTTTGTGGCACCACAGCTGAATCCACGAATACATTTGCGCAATTAAACACTGAGCCTTAGGCGACCAGACCCTGATTCACACGCAGCTTGTGGAGCCCCTAGGGAATGAGGACACATGTTCGCCGGTACCCTCGGAGACCTGGCATGCTTCCGATCAGAATAGCTGCTAAACCAATAACTGTCTCCCCTTCTAGCGATGCTGCTTTCAGTCGTCTGGCAGTGGCGATCTTGAATAGGGCCACTGTGTCTGCAAGACCTGCATTCCTCTTCTGGGACTTTTAAAGACACCCTCATTGGGCTTAGGTGCTGGGCGGACTGGCGAGCTTGGATTAGAGCCCTCATATACTGTGGTAAGGCGCCACAGGAAGAAAGCAACCATGGGAAAAACGGACAACAAGCAAGCAAGCCAAAATCACCTTTGAGAAACGTACCACAAGGCTGCAAGACATCGACTCGACTCGACGCCGCTCACTGTGGTGCCTGAAACGCAGCTGGAACCTGAGCAAGAAGAATATATCAAAACCATGCTACGAGAGGTGAAAGGTAACTTAAGGGCGATAGACTCTAAACTAGACTCCCTAGCGCTGAGGATGGACCATGTGTCACAAAGAGTGGACAAACACGAAACTAGAATCGACACCTTAGAAACCAGAGTCTCTGATTCAGATGACCGCCAAGTGAAGACACAGGAAAGGTTACTTTGCATGGACAAAGTGTTGGAAGTAATAAAGGCACGCAACGAAGATCTTGAAGCGAGGTCGAGAAGAAATAATATACGCATAACGGGCATTCCAGAGTCCACAAATATAACAAGTATGGAGCAATACGTCGAAGGACTCCTGAGGGATCTGTTCGGCTCTGACCTGTCTGCTATGTTCTTGGTGGAATGTGCACACCGAACCCTGGGGCCTAGGCCCCTCCCCCCCCCGGCGCTCAGCCGCAACCAATTCTGGCTCATCTGCTAAATTACAGGGACAGAGACACTGTCTTGAGGATGGCCCGAGAGAAAGGAGACATACAACATCAGGGCAACAACATTGCGTTTTTACCCAGACTTCACACAAGCAGTTCAAGCCGCACGACGGGAGTTTATCCCAGCCAAAAAAATATTTCAGAAAACTGGCATGAAGTATGCAATGCTGTACCCCGCGAGGCTCAGAATACAGACTGGGGCAAGCCTATGATCTTCACTGAAGCTAGTGCTGCTCTGAAATTTGCCAAGCAGACGGCGAGAGAGCAAAACAGCAGAGACGCGGCGGCTGCAGCGTCTCCGAGTAGCCAGCTAAGTGATAATGACTAATGTTTTGTATAGGTCTGGCTGATCTGTCGAGGTGCGGACACAGCCCGCAGACGTATGACCAGCAGTGCCTTCCCTCATCACTTGTTTACTGAGTGTTCTGTTTTGATAGATAATGCAATTTTGGTAGTCAAAAATGCTCGGCCACCCTGTTGCTGCTGCGACAGGGCAGTACGGTGGCGAATCCACACCCCTCTGGGATGATTCCCTTTAGCCCTGAGTTCCAAGGGCCTATGTTTGCTGTGGGTTGTTTATTTTGGGATGCACAACCTGATTGGGGGGTTGGTGTGGGTTGGGGGTGGGAAGGGGTTGTTCTTGTTATTTGTTGTCTAACGCAGTACGTATCAGACTTGTCACTGTTAATTTTTTTTTTGCTGGGAAACATAGCACACCTTCGATGCACAATAGAACCACACTCTACTAGCTCCCTCAGTGCAATGCTAAGACCAGGATTGAGTGCCGAGAGGCTCCGGGACCGGGTCCCCCCCCCTCCGTCCATAACACTGAATAGCCTTGCGACTAAATGTCAAAGTTAACATGTATCACCTGGAACGTCCGTGGTCTTAACGACCATCGGAAAGCACGCTTGGTACAGTCATATCTGGCCAGGCATATGGCTGACATTTGTCTCCTACAGGAGACCCACCTAAAGGAAGCTGCTCGTTCGCGACTAACCAACAATAGATGGGGGGAGGTACACATGTCCAGCTATTCCAATTACTCCCATGGGGTGGCTACACTGATCAGGGGAGGAGTACCCTGGCAGACACAAAAAGCGCTGTGCGATCCCGAAGGCCGTTATTTAATATTAAGGGGACTATTGTGCAATCAGCAGGTTATAAAATTGCCAACACATATGGCCCCAACACAGACGATCCCATTTTCTTCCAACAAGTTTGGCATAAGATACAGTCACTGGGGGACGCAGCATTACTTTGGGGTGGAGACTTCAACATTTCCTGTCGCTATCAACGGACAGAGCGGGAGTTTCCCGTACACACCACCCGCATGCTGCGGCTGTTTTGCACAGCTTGATGCTGGACCACCACTTGATTGACTCATGGCGCACGCTACACCCTACTGCTCGAGAAGGCACGTGCATCACTCAGCAACATCAAGCATGGTCCAGACTTGACTTCTGGCTAACGACAAAGGACTTACACGCTTCGGTTGTTGAGGCAACGCATCACGCCCGCACACTTTCGGACCATGCTCCAGTTGCTTTAGTTCTCTCAGTGCCAAAACCCTACATACAGCCATTTACGTGGCGCCTTCCTCCTAATGCACTCCTAGATACGGCCTTTTGAGAAAGTATCAGGACGAAAATCACGGAATACTTTGAACACAACACAGGGTCGGTAGACACAGTAAGAACACTGTGGGAGGCGTTTAAAGTGGTGATACGGGGGTTCTGCATAGCTGGACAATCTGGTGTGCTCCGTGATATCCGGGGAAGCTTAGGCAGACTGGAAACAGACATACAAGCACTAGAGACACAATATTTTCACTCACCCACTCCTGCGATCCTAGGGGACATTCGCAAGAAATTGACAGAATTTCAGGAGGAGGCGGTCCGTGAGACTAACTTTTTACATAAACATGCAACCGCGCGCCGCTACGGGGAGGGAGATAGGCCGGGCAAGACGCTTGCGAATCTCCTACGGGCTCCTAGAGGGTCTGCATTTGTCACTGAGCTTGCCACCCCTGATGATGCTATGGTGCGCTCCCCGTCCGCCATTCTTGCCACCATGAAGGACTTTTTCGCACAGTTGTATACCTCTCGGCCCAGCCCACCTGACACTGTCCTGCAGGAATACTTTGAATCGGTGGAGCTACTCTGGCTTAGCAGGGCCCATCGGGACTACTTGGACGTTCCATTTACTGTGGAGGATGTGCGACGCGTCATAGGTAGCCTGCCTGCGGATAAAGCCCCAGGGGCGGACGGCCTTACGGCTAAATTTTACAAAGAATACTATGAACTATTGGCGCCACAGCACTTGGCGATATACCAGGGGGCCACACAATCGGGCATCCTGCCCAGTTCTATGCGCGAGGCCATTATTATTACCATATTAAAACCTGACAAAGACCCCTCACAGTGTGACTCGTACCGTCCACTTTCATTGATAAATTTAGACGCCAAACTTTTTGCTAAGCTCCTGACTACCACCTTCAACTGCTGCTTCCACTGATAGTCAGACCGGACTAGTCTGGTTTTATACCGGGGAGGTCCACTTCCCATAACCTTAGGACGCTGCTTGCGCTCATGCACTACCTCGCCCCTCATGTCCCTGCGATTGCAGCGCTCTTGGACGCCACCAAGGCGTTTGACTCCTTGGAATGGGGGTTCATGTTTCCGCTTCTATACAGACTGGGCCTGAGTCCGCTCTTTATTCAACAAATTAAGCTGCTCTATACTTTGCCCACAGCGCGTCTGAGGGTTAATGGCCTGATTTCGGACCTGATATCTATCACAAGAGGTACTGGACAGGGCTGCCCCTTGTCGCCATTATTATTTACAATAGCGACAGAGCCATTGGCGGCCAGAATCAGGCAGCACCATACGAATAGAGGAATCGGGTTCACCACAAGGGGACTCACTGTGTCAATGTACGCAGATGATATTACTTTATAAATGACAAACCCTAAAGATAACTTTGCGCCCATGACACGCAAGTTAGTGTGATATGGAGGGCTATCTGGAGTGGCGGTAAATTGGAGCCAATCCGTCATTATTCCCCTGACATCTGAAACTAAGACTTTTGACACTGATTACCCCATTGTCTGGGCGACTGGCCCGACACGGTACCTGGGCGTTTGGATAAGCAGTGACCTGCAGGAGATATGGACGGCTAATTATGGTAGAGTGGTGGACTGGATTGAGGACAGGGTGCGGAGATGGAAAACACTTCCCCTTTCGTTGGTTGGCCGCGTAGCGATGGCCAAAATGATAATACTGCCTAAACTACTGTATTTATTTGTAAATGTACCTGTCCCTCTCACCATGCAATTTTTCAAACGACTTTGTTCTATAATGATTGAACTGGTATGGGCGGGGGGACAGCCTAGGATCTCCTGGGAGGTGCTCACGTTACCACAAGCACAAGGTGGACTAGCGGCTCCCGATTTTGCCCTATACGCGTATAGTGCCCAGGCACAATTCTTACAGTACTGGATACACCCCACCCCATTTCAGCCCCACGTTGCCATCGAGCTGGAAGGCTTGCGCCCCTTCCTTTACACACCGCCATTTATCAAACATTCAAACGCCCACGAAACGAAGTGGACACTGTTGAGGCGCTGCGGTGGGGGGACTATGTAAGCGCGCAGGCATCGACACACTCTATGCCCCTTCTATGAAATTGGCAAATAACCCACTGATCCCACCTCTCATGGATAGCAAGGCGCAGGAGCTAGCGTCTTTACACCACTTACAGGTGGGTCAGGACCTGAAACCCGGGGATAATTTCCTAACACTCCAACAGATGTGTGGCCCTACGCCTCCCTCAGCGCTAGACATGCTGTTATACTATCAATTGCGAGCATCCTGCAGAAGCAAATTTGGAACGTTTCCGAACCCGCCCCCGAAATTATCTGCACTCGAAAATTTACTTACTGTAGAATCGGGTCGCAAGTTGATCACATGAATTTACACTATCACGCAGAGAGACAATCCAATCACTGTGCCGACATCCCGCGCGGAGTGGGAGGTGGATCTGGGGGAGAGTATTACGGACGAGCAGTGGGATTTTAGCTGTAGACAGCTAGAGCAGCTGTCTCCAAACTATCTCCTCAGACTCATCCACTTTAAATACATACACCGACTCTATCGTACTCCGATGCAGCTCCATAGGATGGGGTTGCATTCTGATGACGGCTGCTGGAGATGTGGGGCTCCCCAAGCATCATTCATACACTTGGCATGGCAGTGTAGACCTATTGCCAATCTCTGGTTAAAAATACTGCAACATATTAAAGATATAACGGGACACAACTTGCCTTGCACGCCACTGGTGGTGCTGCTGGGAGTTATTTCTGACATACCACCGAAGCTCAGGAAACTACCGGCCATGCTATTGCTGATGGCTAAACGACAGGTGGCCCTTCATTGGGGTGCTGTTCCTCCTCCGACAACAAAGGAGTGGGTCCGGGAGGTTACCTATTGTAGGGCCCAATTGGCAGGGTTTTGGGAGCAAATGCCGGCACAATCTCGGCCCGAGATATATGGGGCCCGTTTGTGAGCTGGTTGAGTTCAGCAGACGTAGACAATCCCTGATAGGGCTATCAATGTGATGAATGCCCCGAATTGCACTGGGACACTGGGTGTGGTTTTCCTGCCACAGCGATTAGGAGGCATCTTTTACCTTATTATGCTTTTATGTTTGTCTAGGCATACGTGTACGAAGATAATGGAGCTAACTATTGGATTGTATCATGCCTAAAGTGCTGTGGAGGTGTAATAATGTTATGTTATATATGCTGTCCTTCTTTTATAGCACCTAACGGGTCTGTCAGCAACGTACTGCTGTTTAAGTTGTGTTATTGTTTGTAATTTACACAAAATGTCAATAAAAACAATAAAAGAAAAATAATAAATAAATTGTCCGGCAAAAGGTAGAGAGTTTTTTAAATGTAAAAAAATTGGCCATTTTGGGAACGTGTGTCAAAGTGGGGGTAAAAGAGTATCCGCTGTTCTAGAAGATAATATAGAGACTGTAGTAGATGGTGAGGATGAGTATGGAAATAAAGTGTTGTGTTTAAGAGAGAATGTTAATGTTCAGGAAAAGGAAGGGGAAATCCAAGATAGCAGTCAGGAGAAAGAAAGCACTCAGGAGAAAGAAAGAGCCTTGTTTGAGAGGTAAAGAACTCCAATTACTTCAGAAAAAGTACAGGTGGTAAATGATACCATGACAAATTGTGAAGTAGATAATGAACCGTATGTTCCTCCTTTATGTACTATTGTCATTGATGGTAGGAGTTTAGAAGTAATGCCGGATTCAGGATCCCCATATACTATAATATCAGACTCATTTTTTGTTAGAAATTGGAAGGACAAAGTTCTACAACCCAATGATGTAAGAGTGTTTGGTTTTGGAGGAAAAGAATCAATATGTTAGGATATTTTATCACAGATGTTTCTTTCAAACATAAAACTATTATTTTCAAAGTATACGTAGCAGTAGATGGATTAAAAGTTCTGGGATGGAAACATCAAGGTAGATTTAACATTAGGTTGAATCCAAATGCAAGGTTATAGGTTTGTATGGCAGAAGATTTGTTATCTATCCAAAATGACACAAAGGAAAATAAGGAATTAGAAGTGTTTTTAGACAAATATAAAAATGTGTTTAGAAAGGAACTTGGGAAAGTGAAAGGATTTTCGCATAAAATACAACTCAAGAAAAATGCAATACCGTCCAAACATAAATTGAGACATGTGCCACTATCTGTTAGACATGAACTGTCTGATATGATTAAGAAGTTGTGTAAAAGGGTGTTATAGAACCGGCGGATGCCTCAGACTGGGTTTCTCCCATTGTTTTGGTTAAAAAGAAGAATGGAGAATTCAGGATGTGTGTGGATCTGAGGTCTGTTAACAAACAAATTGTGGTTGAGTGTCATCCTTTACCCAAGGTGCAGGAATTATTAGCGAAACTGGATGGAACTATGTTTGTTACCACAATAGATCTTAAATGATATTACAGCTTTCATAACACCAGAGGGTACATTTAGGTATGTCAGGATGCCTTTTGGCTTGTCATCTGCTGCATCGGTTTTCCAGAAATTGATGCATTGTCTTTGGAAATATCGATGGGGTGGTAGCATTTCAGGATGACATCTTGGTATATTCGGAATCGGCTGACAAACATCATGAGATGATGGGTAAAGTTTTGACCACATTGAATGAAAAGGGGATGACAGTTAGGCTAGATAAGTGTAAGTTTTTTGCTTCAGAGGTGGAATATTTAGGACACAGAATTAGTGGGTCAGGTATTGCTCCAAAACAAGTTTTGCTTGATTCCATCAAGAAGATGACAGGGCCTCAGAATAAAGACCAACTCAAATCATTTTGGGGTTTTGTGAATATTATTCTAGGTTTGTGAGAAAATCTGCAGATATTGTACTTCCTTTGAGATTACTGCTTAAAAAAGGAGTTCAGTTTCAATGGACAAATGAACATTGTGCGGCTTTTAATGCAGTCAAAGAAGCTATTGCAGGTTGCAAACCTTTAACAGCGTTTTCTCAAACTGCGTCTAACATGGTTACAGTCGATGCTAATGCCACAGGATTGGGAGCTGTTTTGAGCCAGTTGAGAGGTAATGTTGAAAATACTATTGCCTTTGCATCAAGACTGCTCACCATCACTGAAACTAAATACTCCACCATTGAAAGAGAGGCCTTGGGGTGTGCATGGGCGGTTGAGCATTTTAAGATGTAGTTATGGGGTAAACCTTTTAAACTCAGAACGGATCATAAACCTTTGATTTCATTACTATCTAAGAATGGGGCAGGAAGCGCATAGTCTAGATTGTTAAGGTTGTTGGCAAAATTGTATGAGTATAATTTTTCAGTAGTGTATATACCTGGAGTGCAGAACGTTCGAGCAGATTGTTTATCTAGATTGTCTGGTAACATAGCATCTGATGATGATTTGAGTACACAGGAGGAGTGTGTGGTGTCCACTGTAGAAGATGTTGTACTGTCCATGGGACGGGTTATATCCAAAGAAGAATGGATGGTAGCCACATCAGATGATGAGACCATGAAAGTATTAAAAGAGCATATTACCAATGATTAGCCTTTAGAGAAACATTTATCCAAGGAATTGTCTGTTTATTAGAAAGTCAGACATGATTTAGTGGCAAATGATGTTATTTTGAGAGGTGAAGTATTTTTCTCTCCCATTGGAATTAGAAGGAAGTTGATGTCAATTGCTCATTTGGGGCATTTAGGACAAACCAATACCATCAAAAAAGTAAGGGAGCAATTCTGGTGGCCATACATGGATACTGCTATTAGTTGTTTTGTAAAAGAGTGTTCTGTATGTGCAAACTCTGATAAAGTTCTCAAAACACAACAAATTAATCATGTACATTCATCTATGCCAGAAGAAATGTGGGAAAAGTTAGCTATCGATGTGTTGGGTTCTTATGAAGGGATTGTTAATGGCAAGATCTACATCATTGTGGTTATAAATTACGTCTCGAAATGGGTGAAGATAAAGTGGATGTCGCGAGTTGATTCAGACACTGTTGTTGAATTCTTACAGGAGATGTTCAGGAGGGAAGGTTTACCGGAGTATTTAGTATCCGACAATGGTTCACAATTCACTTCCAGTTTATTTACTTCATTTCTTAGGAAAGGCAATATTCAACATGTGAAGACAGCATTGTATTCCCCAAACATGAAAGGTTTAGTTGAAAGGTTTAATAGAACTTTGGTTGAAGGCATTCAGTTGGCAATAAAAGCATGCATAAATGTTAAAAAACATGTAGCAGATCTCATTTGGTCTTATCATTATACACCACATTGTACGACAACATTTTCTCCATTTGTTTTATTGAAAGGAAAGAAACCTAGACAAGAATTAAATCCCAGTTGGTTGAAGCCCAAAGAAAATATGATCCATCTCAAAACAATGTACAAAATTGTTAATGAGAATTGTTTGACAAAGGAAAAAGACAATGTAGGTGGAAGAATTGATAGACAAAATGGGTTAAAAGTAGGTGATGGGGGCGTGGCCAACTAACATGGCCGATCGGACGTGAATCCGATCGGCTCCGTCTCAGGCCCCATATCTTACCTTGCATACGGCATATTGCCAGACATCCGGACCACCCCACTGTGCGACCCGGAATGCGGCGACGGTGGAGGTCTGCCCTGAGACCCGGTTGAGGCCCCGAAGTGCGGCGAAGGAGCTCCAGAGTGGTGCGCGAGCCCGGCGCCAAGAGCGGGAGACAAATGGCGGCTGTGGCTGCAGCGAGCGCTGAGTGACGTAGAGGCTGTGACCCGGGGCCCCCGCTAACGGATCTGAGCATCGGGCTCGTCGGCCGACACCGCTACGGGGGTCTCGGGCTATAGGAGATTATCAGCCCTCACGGGATCTTTGGAGGTGGTGGACGGACTCCCTAGGGGTGACATTAAGACGGCGCAAAATGGCGGACTGCCCCGGCGGGTCTGTAAGCCTGTGTTAGTAGAGGGGGACTGAAAGCACGCTGAGCTCCACACTGAGGTTTGCTCGCTCCCTCAATTGAGAAGCAGCAGGGGAACCGCACGGACAGCCAGCTGAGGGGTGCTTGAGGACCTGGTGCCTGCCGGGAGAAGTGCTTTTGGATCGCCGGTTCACAGGAGCCCCCGCAGGCCCGAGGTGAGGTGGGGGGGCTCCCCTCTTCCAGCGAGGGATGACGCATGCAGCAAGGAGTGGGGCCCTGATCCCTCACATTGCACCGGTGGCAAGGCGTGGCCCCTGGTCCTGGCAAGGGGGGCGTCTAGCAGCCACTTCTGGATGATGGGGCAAGTGTGGCAACGGGGTCCAGGAGTGATCTGACATGGGGAGCCCCGTGACCTCAAGACAGCTACTCGTGGAGGGGGCCTAAGACCAACTCCTCTGCGAAGCGCTGGGCACCTGTTGCCTGACCCTAACATGGCCGCTGATTACTAAGATTATCATTGGAGGCCAGTGGCAACATTTCTAGGTCTTCGAAGCAGGCCTCCTGTCTTCTTATTTACCGGGTGGAGCCAGAGAAAAAGCACCGCTCTTGCAGGAACCCACCAGGTGCACATGGACCGTCATCGCTGGGGGGGCCTGCTGGCCTACCTTGGGAGCCCTCACATTCGGCATTGGGAACCCGCTTGCAGTGGGCGGCAGCGAGCCATAAGCCCCTAACCCGAACGAAGTGAGCACAGCCTGGTTCAGAGCGAAACGAGGGCGGCCAGGAGCTGACCAAGCACTGCCTCTACCTATGCCACTGAATAAAGCCCCCAACAACAAGGTATCCAACTATTTTGCCGCTGCAGGGGCGGGGGCGACTGGTGACGATTCGACGTCATCCCCTGGAGCAATGGCGCTCACCAGGGAGAACCTCCTGGCCTCCCTGAGGGACTTTAAAAAGGAGCTCTGCGCAGACATCAAGACTGACATGGACGGGGGCGCTAGAGGGCGCACGGCAAGATGGCCGCACCCTAGTGAGGCTCTGCCCGGCTGCGCCACAATCCGTCCAGAATCCGCCTTATAAACTACCTATCTTGAGGCATAGAGGAGTGTGCCTGACGAGGGAAGTGTCCCCGACTCGACTGTCGAACCCGGGGCTGCCCGAGACAAGGGGAACGGCGGCATCTCTGCGGTGGTGGCCGCGGCTGTGAGATCCTAAGATGGCGGCGCCCGAGGGGCTCTGAGACCCGCTGCCTCGATCGGCGACCTGTGCCTTTGCTGGCGCAAAAGGCAAGCGGCGTTACACCCGGCGGACGGCTGTGCCGCATATCGCTACTGCGGTGGACCCCGGGAGGCGGTGATTGCGAGCACCAGCGGAGGTGGCGACAACAGCGGGCCCCGGAGGTGGTGAGTGGGGCGCGGCCTACTACAGGCCGGTGGCCGCGGAGGCGGGTACGGGCCTACAAGCTGGTCGCGCTCTATGGGCTGCTGTAAGGTGCTGGGGTTGTGCTGGTGGCCCTAGTGAGACCTGAGTGCGGAGCTGCCCCCTGTGAGCTGTGGGTGGGAGAACTGCCGGCCCCCGGCCCCTACGTTGGTGGGACCTGCGGGGACGCTCCTGCCGTTACTGCCGGTGGGGGAGTGGATGGGCCTTCCCGCGTTGCCGCCGAGAGGAACTGGCCAGCATAACCGTGACTCACTCACTGGGAGACCTGCTGGGGCCGCGTACACTGCCTTAACGGAGCTGCCTGCCTCCCTGTTGTCTTCTCCCGGAAAGCACACTAGAATTGGCTGCTATAGGCGTGCATCTGGCGCTGGATGCACTGCGCCGCGCAGGCTGTCACATTGGCTGAGGCGATGAGGAGTGACCGGAGCCCGGCGGCAGTGTCGACGGCAATGTGATGGTGCTGCCTTGACCAACCAGGCTCCTTCAGTCACGGTGCTATTGATCGGTGGGGGGGTGATCGGTGCTGAGGCCTTCGAAGCTGCGCAGCAGCGCTGGTGGGGCCTCTGCTGACTGTGGCCCCTCAGGTCTAGCTACACTTGAATAGCGGTCCCGGCGGCTTGGTGGCCGTGGGCCGGCCTGCGCTTGTGTGTCTGCTCTATTCCATCCGCCCACCCACCCGGGTGTGGGTCTCTGCTCCTCGGCCGCGGGCTGGTGGCCTCCTGGGGGGCTGGACGGAGGCGAGGGAACCTGCGGACTTCTGCTCGGCCCCTGCTGGGGACATCCTCTGTGCCGGGCTCCTCGATCTCCCCGGTGACACGCCATACCATTGGGCGCCATGGGTAAAGCGGACAAAACGCAACCCCGCCTCACGTTTGAGGCGCGCAAATCCGCCAAGGTGTCGCAGAAGGCCGCCTCGGACTCTGAAGCGGATGCATCAGAGGGGGCTCCCTCGGGCCTTGAGGCCACGCTTTTGGCGATGCAGCGAAGCCTCCAATCAATCGAAGGCACAATGGCGGCAGTCAATAATCGTTTGGACCATATGTCATCACAATTGGAGAAGCAGAGCGCCCGCATGGGGGAGGTGGAGCAGAGGGTCTCCGCAGCGGAGGACGGTCTGAGTGACGTTGCCGGGAAAGCTCTGAATATGGAGAAGGTCCTGTCTGTTATCCAGGCCAAGAACGAGGACTTGGTGGCCCGCTCACGGCGCAATAACATTCGCCTTATTGGCCTACCGGAGTCCACAAATGTCGGCAAAATGGAGATATTTATGGAGAAGCTGATTACTGACCTTTTTGGCACGGAGCAGCTGTCCCCCATGTTTATTGTGGAGCGGGCGCATTGTTCGCTGGCCACTCGCCCGGCGCCTGGGGCTCCCCCGCGGTCCATCATTGCGAGAGTATTAAACTACAGGGACCGTGATATGATATTACGCCTGGCACGAGAGAAGGGCACCATTGAATACCAGGGGAACCAGCTCTCCTTCTTCCCAGACTTTACGGTGGCAGTTCAGGCAGCGAGAAGGGAGTTTGCCGATGTCAAGAAGTTTCTCAGGTCCGAGGAGGACCCTTACGCTATGCTCTACCCGGCCCGCTTGAAGATTGGCCCCGACGGAGACTCTCATATTTTCAACAACCCTAATGCAGCTCTTGAACATGCCAAACGTCTCAAGCGACGACGACGAGATGCCAGTCTGCAGTCGGACACAGAGGAACATTAGGTTTCTGGGGTGCATTTATGGACACACTTGGCTGCTTGGTTTGCTCCTCTGTTGAGTTGGTGATGTCTGTTGCCCATGTCGAGTTGCTATTCTACCTCTGCCATGTAGTATTTCCATGCCCATGTAGCTGCTGACTAGGTCTAATGTGTTACATATGCCGTTCTTGTGGGCAGGGGCTCTTGTGTACTGTTGTTTGTAGGCACGGTTCCAGCTCCCGCGCAGCCACCTCCTGCTAGATGGGAGGGTAGTTGCACTCTAGCGCCCAACATGGGTATACCCCAACTAAGATTTCCACCTTTGTTTGATGGGACGGGGAGGGGGGGGATGGTTGGTATGGCTTTAGCAAGTTGGGGATGCTGAAGTGGGTGGGGGGAGAGGGGGAAGTGAGGGGGGGCTCCCTCTGGCACGGTATGTTTTGTGTATTACTGCATTTCATCTTTCTTATTATTGTACCAGTACTTATATGGCTTTAACGTATTCAATTGTTCTGTCGGCTTACCGACCACTGACCGGATAAGTGGAAATCTACGGCTCTTGACCTGGAATGTCCGGGGCCTTAATTCCCTAAAAGATCAGGGCAGTGTTTGCTTACCTAGACAGAATGAATATTCACATTGCCTTCCTACAAGAGACTCACCTCACGAGCTTATCTGATAAGAATGTGGGGGCACGATGGGCTGGGCTCCGGGTGGCCTCTTCCTTTTTTTTAATTTTTTTTAATTTATTTTTATTGATTTTCGATGAAGGTGCCGGGTGGCCTCTTCCTACTCTAGTTATGCTCGGGGTGTGCTGATTTTGATAAAAAAGGGGATACACTTTCAGGTCCTCCGTTCTGAGATAGACGATCAGGGGCGAGTGGCAATAGTGCACGGTCTGCTAGGCGGGACGAGTGTTCTATTTGTGAATGTGTACGGGCCAAATGTAGACGACCCGGCATTTTTTGCTGATGTCTGGCGCCGTATCTCTGGGTTCCCGGATGCGGAAATTATATGGGGGGGGGGGATTTTAATGTATGCTTGGACATGGATGCTGACCGTATGGGTAGCGAGGGGGCACGACCTAAACTAGCAGCGGAGACATTGCGTGGCATACTGGAAGCTGGGTGGCTGAGGGATGTCTGGCGACTGCAACACCCTGGTAAGCGGGAAAGTACGTTTGTGTCGGCGGTGCACGGGACATGGTCCCGTTTGGACCTCTGGCTGGTCACGGAAACTGCATACCCCTGGGCGACAGGGGTGCGTCACCTAGCCCGGACGTTGTCAGATCACTCTCCGGTGCTGCTGGATTTATGTGTCCCGACCTGTGGGAGACCGCCCTTTCAGTGGCGACTGCAGCCATCCTCCCTGATGGACCCGGTCTTTAAGGCCACGGTGGGGGAGGCTATCCGTAACTTCTTCCGGGAGAATGCTGGCTCTGTAAATAGCGCTGGGACTATGTGGGAGGCATTCAAGGTCACTATCAGAGGGGTCTGCATGGGGGCACAGGCTGGAGTGCTGCGGGATCTGCGGCGCAGGATCCAGAAACTCGCGGGAGATATCTCTGCTTTGGAGAGGGCCTATGAGGCGGACCCGCTGCCCGAAACCCTGTCCAAGATCCGTGCCTTAGTCACAGAATATAATGACACCGCTGATCAGGAGATGAGACACAAATCTAGACGTAGCACGGCCAGATATTACGGTGAGGGGGGTTGGCCCAGTCGCTCGCTTGCTCGGAAGTTGGCTGCACCGCGGAGCCAACAGTACATCACTGAGATGCTTGATGAGGCGGGCGTGGCCCGCTTCGGCACGGCGGCCATCAGTGAAACCATACTTGACTATTACACAACCCTTTATAGCAATAAGGATATGGCTCAGACGGCCGATATTTATTCGTACCTAGAGGATGTAGCATTGGGCTGGCTGGCCCCAGGCCATCGGGATTATCTTACCCAGCCCTTCGATGAGGAGGATGTGAAAACGGCTATTATGTCCCTCCCTACTGGCAAAGCTGCGGGCCTGGACGGTCTTCCGAGCGAATTTTACAAGGCATTTGTCGACGATTTGGCCTCTAGACTCCTTGAAGTCTATGCGGAGGCCTACGACACCGGCCGCCTCCCACCTTCGCTGCGGGAGGCTCTCCTAGTCATGCTCTTGAAACCCGACAAGGAGCCCAACCGCTGCGATTCTTACAGGCCCCTCTCAATGCTTAATATTGACACCAAGGTATTAGCTAAAATGATCGCTCTCCATTTGCAGCCGCTGATCCCCTTGCTGGTGCTCCCGGACCAGTCTGGCTTTGTGCCTGCGAGGTCCACTGTGCTTAATCTGCGCACTATCTTTGCTACTTTACACTATTTTGATGCCGATTTCCAGGCCGTGGCGGTGCTGCTCGACACTACTAAAGCGTTCGACTCCCTCTCTTGGGAATACATGTTTTCCGTCCTCACCAGGATGGGTGTCCCTCCGTTCTTTTTGCAGTGGATCAGGGTTCTATACTCCACCCCGGCGGCTAGGGTTCGGGTGAACGGCTGGGTGTCCTCGGTGTTTCCCATAGGTAGGGGCACGAGGCAGGATGCCCCTGTTGCCGATGCTATTCGCCCTGGCATTGGAGCCTCTGGCCTGTAAGTTGCGCCAGCTCCATGCATCTGCGGCGTTGCGCTTCAGACTGCGACCATTGGTTGTCTCGCTATACGCGGATGACATGTTGCTTTATGTTCGTGAACCTGCGACATACCTCCCGGCCTTGCTGCGAGAATATGTCCGGTTCCGAGGGCTTCTCTGGCTTGGGGATAAACTGGGCCAAGTCGACGGTTTTTCCCCTAACGGCAGGAACCTGCGAGTTCGAAATGGACTTCCTCTGGCCTGGACTCAGGAACCAGTAAAATATCTCGGGATTTGGCTACACAGGGATCCGGCGCAGGTGATTTCCATGAATTACGGACGTACAATCTCTCAACTTACTGAGCGAGCGGTGCGATGGGCTCTGCCTGCCGCTCTCACTGGCAGACCGTATAGCAGTCATCAAAATGGTCATATTGCCTAAACTATTATATTTATTTGTGAATATCCCTATCCGCCTGAATGTTTCAGTTTTTAAGTCTCTACAGACGGCCCTACTGTCGTTTTGTCTGGGGGCAAAAACCTCGCTGTAGCTGGGACACCCTGGTTCAACCCTTTGATTGCGGCGGTTTTGAGGCTCCTGATATGCGCCTTTACTATTTATGCGCTCAGGTGCAGTTTGCGCATTATTGGTTCTATCCGCAGCGTCTCTTACCTCACACTGCGATTGAGGCGGATGCGATCCTCCAACTCCCATTGGTGGCTGCGGCACTCTCGGGGGGGGGGCTGGAGGTCCTCGGACGGAAATTAACCCGGTCCAATGCACGGCCTGGGCCTGGCGGACGCTGGCGTGTCGTGCGACGCTATCCTACCTTTATGCCCCCAAATTGCCGATAGCAGCGCATCCCGGTATATCCGCTCTGCAGGAGCGCCTGGCGCGGACCACGTTACAGGCCGTCGGGATCACCCAGATGGGGGACTTCTACAACCAGGGCCAGTTCCGTTCGCTACAGGACGTGCAGGCGAGCCGGCCTCTACGATGCTATGCTGGGTTTTACGTACGTGCGGGTTCGTCAGGCCATTCGGGATGTCTCACCCTGGCTTCTCTGCGGAGCCTCAGCCACTGCGGGCACTGCAGGCGGTGCTTGCGGGCGAGGCTCGTCGGGGACTGATTACTAAACTCTATAATTCATCTCTCCATGAGCGGGAGGCGGAGGCACATCCATCCTATGCTAAATGGAACGCGGCCCTGGGAGGGGTACTGTCGGAGGACCACTGGTACTATTGCTGCAGACTGACTGGGCGACTGACGGCTAACTGCAACTTACGCATTATCCATTTTAAATTTTTGCATCAACTTTACTATACCCCCGTACAATTGCGGAGATTCGGATTGCGAGATGATGCTTGCTGTGTGCGATGTGGACAGGCAGACGCTGATTTCTTACATCTTTCGTGGCTATGTCCGGGGATAGCTGCCTATTGGGCTAAAGTGATGAATGTGCTCACGAATGTCGTATTGGAGAGAGTGCAATGTACGCCGGAGATATGTCTGTTGGGCAGCGTAACGTCCTTGAATGCCGTGCAATAGGAGACTGGTTGCAGTGGCCACACTTATGGCCAAGCGAGCCGTGGCGCAATGCTGGGGCGCAAAGGGGCTGCCCACGGTTCGTAAGTGGCTTAGGGATCTATCCTACTGTAGGGAGCAATTGGAAATCTATGCGGAGGAGCTGCCTGAGTCGTCCCGCCCTAAAGATTTTTGGGTCCCGCTTACTCTGTATCTCATGAGTCATCCCGACCTTTAAGCTGGTATGCCCTCCACGTTTTGTTAATGGGGATACCTGCCACATTCACCCCCGGACTCCTGTCTTATCCTTGTGGATGTGCTTAGTAAAAGCCAAATTGTTTCTGATTTACTTGCTATACCATTACTGTGCCGGAGGGGAGGGTGGTGGGGGGTTTTGTTCTGTTCCTATGCTACGATTGGTTGTTATTATTTGTTTTTTTATTCATCTGGACGATGTGGGAGGTAATATAATGCTGATACCTATCTGACTGTTCCTTCCTCCATGACGCGGCCGGCCCTGAGTGGTTGTAGGCGGCTTGCTGTGTATCCTTTCTTTACTCTCACTGTTGTACACGATCACGCATTCCACGGCCGGCCCCTCTGGGGATGTGGGCATAGTGCTGCATTCTGCAATTCTTCCTTGTTTTGCCTTCAATAAAGGTTTAAAAAAAAAAAAAAAAAAAAAAAAGACTGACATGGACGCCTCCTTCGAGTCGTTCCGAGCGGAAATGAGAGAGAAGCTGTCGACGCTACAGGCCGACGTGGACTTGGTGGGCACCAGAACGCTCGAACTTGAGGCGAAAGTCCAGGAATTGACGGATCGCGTACAGCCCCTAGAGGAAGTCTCTGCTGACTTAGGTGGGCAGCTGCGTGCCACCTTGCTCAAGTGCGAGGATTTAGAAAACAGGTCCCGCCGCGACAATATCCGAGTCCGTGGCCTGGAAGAAGACTGCGAGGGACCGGACCTGGAGGCCTTCATGATGGGCCTCTTCTCCTTGGTTATGAGGGAAGGCGTCCCCAAAATTCAGCTGGAGAGGGTACACAGAGTGGGGCCGCGACTTCCTTGGGAGGGCAGGAGACCTCGAGACATTCTGGCTAAGTTCAGCTCCTTTAAAATCAAAGAATTGGTCCTACAAAAAGCTAAAAACGTCGATAAAGTCTCTTTCCAGAATGCCACGTGTACGCTCTACCAAGATGTGGCACAAGCCACTCTCGCCCGCCGACAGCAGTTCCGCCCGGTCACCGACTACCTGAGAGAGAAGAAGGTCAAGTACAGGTGGACTTACCCGTTTGGGCTTGCCTTCCAATGGGAGAATAAACACTTGCACTGCACTGAATTGACGGAGGCGGCAGATGTCCTGGGAATCACGGCTCCTGTGCCTAATGGTACTACAGCTTCAAGAACCACGGAAGGGGAAAAGCAGCGAGAGCGACTGGGGGTCGGCCAATGGCAGAGAGTGGGCCGAAGAACCAACAAAAACCCGGACTGAGCATCACGATCAATGGATCCCGCGACCAACCTATCTTCAACGGTTAATGTACTCTACCCCCCTCCCCCCACCCCATGGGGGCAGCCAGTGGGTTTTATGGAGAGATGGATGGAGCGGAGGACTTGCAATTCACGAGACTGTGGGGCAGCCACGGGCCCAGTCACTTTTATGTGGTTCTGGGTCTGGTGCTAAGCCCCCAGGTCCACATGGTCGAACTGCGCTTGTTGTGAGCGATGTGTAGAGAGGCCCGTCTCTACTGCGGTAAGGAGATTCCAGCGGGAGGGTGGTTGGAGCGGAGGACTTGCACTCTTCTGGACATTTGTGCCGCCGTCGGGGTTAACAGCCTTGAATAGCTCATGCAGGGGTGCTTAGTCAAGCGATAGCCACTAGCTGGCTGTATAAGTTCACAAAGCATATGCCTTAAAAGTTGTTGTTGTAGGGGCTGGGGGAACGGGAATGGTTATGTTCCTCGAATCTGTTCTGGTACTGAGGTTCCCCTCTGGGAGGGGGATTCTCCACACTCGATCTTATTGTTTGTTATGTTTTGTTATCTTAGTTAGATGTCATGGTGCCTTTTTTATATTGTTTTTGTGCTGGGGTGGGAGGGGGAGGGGGGGTACGGAAGTTCAGTTCTTACAGAGGACCTTACGAGGGGGGCATTCTCCCATCCAGATAACTATGGCTGTCAGGACTTTAACTTGGAACGCCCGGGGTCTAAATTCCCCTAACAAGCGGCAACGCTTTTGGAAATACTTGCTCGACCATAATGTCCAAGTGGCGGCCCTTCAAGAAACGCACCTCAAAAAGTCTGAGGAACATCGTTTGACCCATAAAGCTTATCCTCTTATATTTCGATCTTCCCACGCCTTAAAACAGAACGGGTGGCACTACTTTTCCACATGGGGGTCCCGTTTCATGCACAGGACACCAAAGCTGACAAAGCAGGGAGGTACGTTATGGTTCGGGGGGACCTGAGAGGTCGGCAGTGCACATTTGCAGTTATTTATGCACCAAATACGGGCCAACAGGACTTCATACTCTCCTTCCTTATGGCTTTGGAGAACTTTGCACAGGGGGACATACTCCTCTTGGGTGACTTCAACCTCGTATGGGATCAGGGGCTGGACACGACACATCCACATAGGGCGGAGGGAGGGACTTTTGGCAAAGCACTCAAGTCACAACTCCAACTCCAACTCCTGGGCCTGGTGGACGTATGGAGAGATACTAATCCTACCCTTCATGACTACTCCTTCTTCTCCCACTCCCACAGAACATATTCCCGCATTGATCACATCTTTGTGAGCCAATCTCTGATCCCCTTAGTGCTGCAAACACACTTCCACCCGATATGCCTGTCTGACCATGCCCCCCTCGAGATGACACTTACCTGGCCGAACCCACGTCCAAAACATGCGCACTGGTATTTCCACAACTTCCTCTGCAGGGATAGACTGCTCCGTGATGACCTCAGGCAAACTATTAAGGAGTTCTTTGAACAGAACGACCCTGAGCTTACTTCCCATGCCACCACCTGGGATGCCCTGAAGGCGGTAGTCCGGGGTAAGTGCATCGAGCTGGCTACTACCCTGAGAACGCAGCAACGTGAGGAGCGCATCATGTTAGAACGGGAATTACTGTCCGCAGAGCAGGCCCATAAGGCTAGCCCCTCGGTCCAGGCGCTGAGGAAAGTCACAGCCCTCAAAGGGAAGCTACAGGCCATATATACTAATAGGGCGGAAAAAACCATCCTACGCCTCCAGACCAGGGGGTATGAGGGAGGGAACAAAGTGGGGTCCCTGCTCGCACGTCAACTAAGGGCCAAACAGGAAAGGGAATATATAAAACGTATCGTAGATGACGCGGGCGTCACACATAAGACAGAGGAGGGGAAAGCGCAGGCCTTCAAGAAAGTTTTACCGTGCTCTCTATACTTCGGAACTCCCACGGGAACAGGACCAAATGGGGTATTTAGATCCCTTGGACCTCCCACAGGTCCCAGCTAACACCAATGAGGAGTTGGCAAAACCCATAACCTCTGAGGAAGTGCAGAAGGCGATTGATGCACTTAAACTCCAAAAGTCACCGGGGCCAGACTGTTTTTCGGCACACTTTTACCGTACCTTCGCACCGGAGCTGGTCCCCTTTTTAACTATTTTATTTAACGTCATTGCCTCCACGCAACAGGTCACCCCCACCATGGGTGAGGCAATTGTTGCAGTAATTCCCAAACCCGGTAAGGACCCCACAGCCTGTTCCTCTTATCGCCCAATAGCTCTCCTGAACCTAGAGGCCAAGATCTACTCCAAAATCCTGGCCACTCGCCTCGAATCTGTGCTCCCCGGCCTAATTGATCCGGACCAATCAGGCTTTATTAAGGGACGGCAGACTCACGATAATTTGCGGTGCATCATCCATCTAATCGAGAAGGCCCAAAGAAAAACATCCCAGCGGCTCTTCTCTCACTAGACGCGGAGAAAGCATTTGACCGCGTGGAGTGGACCTTTTTGTTTCGGGTGCTTCAGCGCTTTGGATTTAATGAGACCTTTATAGGGATGATTTGCACCAATTATCACTCTCCTAGCTCCCGGGTCCTGGTCAATGGCGTTGCTCCCCCCCCTTTGGCTTGGCGCGCGGAACGAGGCAGAGATGTCCGTTGTCCCCCCTCCTTTTCGCCTTAAGTATAGAACCCCTAGCGCATAAAATTAGAGAAAACCCGGGCATTCGGGGGATATGCTTTGGCACAGATGACCATAAAATATCGCTCTTTGCCGACGACGTGCTTCTCCCAGTCACAGAACCATTGATCTCGCTCCCGGTTATCCAGGAGGAGCTCAGGTTGTTTGAACAGGCGGCGGGGTTTAAGATCAATCTGGCCAAGT
Organism: Calotriton arnoldi; assembly: GCA_963921515.1. Classification (NCBI taxonomy): domain Eukaryota; kingdom Metazoa; phylum Chordata; class Amphibia; order Caudata; family Salamandridae; genus Calotriton; species Calotriton arnoldi. Next base: position 1,250,772 of record CAWUFW010000894.1, on the reverse strand, counting down.
CCTTTTTATTGAATCTGTCCCTATCTAAAGAAGAATGGCGGCGGGTAGAAGGCGCGTCACCCTTTAGTTGCACAGCTAAGGAGATTACTTATTTGGGTGTCAAGCTCACTCCCCGTATCTCAGATCTTTACAAGGCCAACTTCCCTCCCCTTCTACGCCAGTTAAAACTTGACCTGGGTAAATGGAGTGCTGCATACATTTCCTGGCTGGGCAGGATTAATGCTATTAAGATGAATGTACTCCCCTGCTTGCTTTACCTCTTTTAGGGGTTGCCCATTCCAGTGGAAGTGGGTCTCTTTCGGGAGCTGCGACAAATGCTTACTAAATTTATCTGGTTGGGGAAAAGGGCTTGCTTGCCCCTCCGTCTGCTCACGCAGCCACGAAAGGAAGGGGGTCTGGCGCTGCCGGATTTTCAGGGTTACTACAGGGCGGCTCAGCTGCGCATAATCACGGTGTGGTTGCTGAGGGCTTCAGAGAAGCACTGGCTTCACATAGACAGACAGATAACCGGTCACACTATTTGGGATCTACTATGGAAGCCAAAACATGACAGACCACCCAACGCTTTCATCAGCACACCCACATCCACCACACTACGGGTATGGGATGTCCTTACTAGGAGGTTACAGCTAACGACCTTTCCTTCCCCCTACATGCCCATACATTTTAATGCTGCCTTCCCACCTGTGCTTCACGAGGGTCCCTTTCAGGCTTGGAGGGAAGGAGGTTTTCACATGATTTCCCACTTATTTGACAAAGGCGAGCTTCTCACCTTCCAAGAATGCAAGAAACAATTCGCGCTGACTGCCAAGGAGGAATACCTATATTTGCAGCTTAAACATTGGGTACAGCAGCCCTTGGTGCGCCTGACCGCCACCAGGGATCTGCTTTCCATAGAGAAGTTTGCCCAATGTGGGTCCACCTCCAAGGGATGCATTTCCTATCTGTATGCCCTCATACAAGCTCTGAGCCCCAGATCGACCCCGCGTTATAAACGCTTTTGGGATGCACACCTGGATACCCCCCTAGCGGACAAACAGTGGGAGCATTTAAGTAAGGATATAGTGAAATTTAACCGCTCGATGTATGTAAGGGAGGCGCACTACAAGATCATGTACGATTGGTACCTATACCCTCAGAAACTACACAAGATCTTCCCCAACACTTCGGATAGGTGCTGGCGGGGATGTGGTCTGCTGGGCGACTTTCGACATATTTGGTGGGACTGTCCCTCCATACAGCCTTTTTGGAAAGAGGTTTTGTCCCAAATTAAACTCATTCTAGGCTACCCAATTCCTATATCCCTGGAACACACCTTGCTGGGGGTGAGAGACCCATCCCTGAAACGCCAAACACAGAGTGATAGGTCTGTTATGTGGCTTTGCCTGGGGGCTGCTAAAATGGCAATAACTGCTGCGTGGAAAAAACAAGAGGCGCCATCTTTAACCCAATGGCACGCGAGGCTTTGGAGGGCATTGGCGTTTGAACGCATGGCCGACATAGTAGACGACACCAGAAAAAGCTTTGAATACATATGGTCCCCGCTGGTGAGCTACTTGTCGGAAGGGCTTCCACTGACGTCTTGCACCCCACGGCTTAGGGCTCTCAACCTGTTCCATATCTAACTCCACAGCAGCACAGTTGGCAACCGGCAGCTCGTCGGTGGCCTTAGTAGGGGCCCAGCAGCTCAACCCTCATGACCACCACATTATTATTTGCACCATGACATCACGGTTTTGTTGGTTTGTTAAGTTTCCTTTTCATGTTACTCTCTTCGGAGGGTGGATTGACGGGCAATTGCGGAATACTAAATGCAACAAGATATGATTGTATCGATTCTAAAAATTTCTATGCCATAGACCTCGTGAACAAGCTGTAACCTACATGTGAGATCTGTAACTCTTGGGTTGCATTTGACAACTGTTGCATGTGTACTGCATTTCTGTTTAACTCTCAAAGTAAAGTCCAATAAACAGAATTTGATTTTTTTTTAAAGTAGGTGATGAGGTTAAAATCAAGTTACCTGCACATGTCAAGAAAGGTCATTCCAGGTTTTCTGGGGTATTCAAAATGTTAAAATTGGGAAATACATCTGCTTATTTAAGCAATGGTTTATGGTGGAGTTTATCTAGGTTGGCCAAAGTGAATCTCTCCACTCAAAGGAAATGTTATAACTGTAGTGATCCTGACTTTGCCAGTGATACAGTGGAGCATAAAGATGTGGTAACTCCAAACTGTATGTTTGAGGGATCTTCTCATAGTGTTAATTTGCGAGTAAGAATTAAATGTGTACCTAAAAGATTTGATGATTTTATATTGTATTGATGTCACAAGTTTATTATCGATCCAGCAAGCAACCTTCCTTGTCCATTGTCTAGCCCAATCTTGCATCTAATTTTTACTCTTCTGTTTGTTATTTAAAAAATGTATTTTCATTTTTTTTTTTTTATTTCTTTTTTTTTTGATTTGTATTGTTTTTTATTATAAAGAAGGGAGGTTCGTAGTATGGTAGTAGTAGAATGTTTATGGTCAAAGTATTCTGTATTCTGTTTGGTTTGTCTGCACTGTAAAGTACAGCCTAGTGTAGTGACCATTCACTGTTTATGCATAACTTAAGTTCCATATTCTAATGGCACTTGCTTGAGGAGATTAACTGTGTGGATGCTCCAATAAAGCTTCTTCTAAAAAACTAAACCTGTGGAGAGTTTTAACTACTACAATCATTTACAATGTGAATAGCTTAAACTCTCGCAAATGCGAGACCTATTGCATTGCAAATGCTTGTTGATACTGGCTGTGAAAACCGGTGTACGGTCATGGGAAGTGCATGGAGGTGTGACCAGTGATACATTTTTATGACTCTTCGGTTTTAAATTGTAACTGTAACTTCCCTTTAACTGAAGTTTTCTACATGAGTTTGCTTTTCTTAAGGTGTCCATTGTGAACATTCTTCACTTCACAAGTTACCCATCCATATTAAGTACAAAAGAAAGTGTCTGTTACTCCACTGCTCTCCTCTCCTTTCTATTTTCAGACCTATCACAGTGACAGCTGCTTTGTTTCCGGAGCAGTAGGCAGCAGCATTGCAGAAGTCCTGTCAGCAGCATCTACCCAGATGTAAACGCTTTGTCCATTTGGAAAGAACGCATTTATTGCTCATGGAACAAAAGCCCTGTCAGTAGATGAAATAATAACCCTTTTGGGGTTTTCTTGCATCTTAACACACGATGTAACCAGTGGCGGCTCCTCTGCTATGGCGGAGGAGCATCGCCCCCCACTGCCAGCAGCAGCAAAATGTGAAAAACAAAACGATAATAAAAAGGTTTTATTATCGTTTTATGTTTCCTTTCCTGCTGGGTCTTGTGGGCGGGGCCATCACACAGGGCAGTCACAGGAGGAGTGGTAGCACTGCACTCAGTGCGCTTGAGGGTTTGGCTGGCTGTCTCCATGACGCAGGAAACAGGAAGCACACCGGCTCCCAGACTCCCCTAGCAAATCACGACGCTGCTGTCAACAGCATGACAGCAGCATCGTGATTGGTCTGAGCGCCGTGGTTCAGCGCTCAGACAGGGGCTGGGAGGCTGGACATGTTCTCCATCCGGGCTGTATTGAACATGCTAAGTGCGCATGACTGTTTGGCTGGTTCAAGACAACCAGCCAAACCGTCATGAGCACTTAGAAAGTGTCCACCACTCCTACACCTGCTCTGTGGGCAGCCCAGCCCCGCCCCGCACCTACAGAGCCACTAGGGAAAAATAAAATGATAATAACATGGTGTTATTATAATTTTTTTTCCCCCTGTGGGGTGATGCTCCTCCGCCTTAGCCTCTACTTATTGAGTCACACCAAGAGGGAGCTAAAGGTCTGCCTGTCATACATCCTCTACAAATGACACATATCACACAACTAATATGGCAGAAATAAGATTCCTGTTTTTTATCAGGAGTAGAAAAAGCTCTGCTTTACAGAATAATGGCTACAAAAAAGCATAAAGATATTGGACAGAGAGGCCTCACCCTCTCTTTTGTGGCATGCTTCATCATCTTCCAGACCGACCTACCATGTTAAGATGATACTAGTATGGGGAATCTGAATATTAATGTTCTTGTCAAACGTAAGGTCCAGTTATTATCCTAAAACAACCTAAGTGTAAACCCAGGGCCGGCTTTAGGGCAGTGTGATAGGCGCGACCGCACTGGGTGCTGACCTGGAGGGTGCGGGCACTGACCTCAGGGAGGGTGGGCGCTGTGTTTAGTAACTTACAACTTAAAAGTACCTGCTGCAGAGCTAATTGTGCGTCCAGGTTTCAGGCAGCAATAATAATGTCATGATAACTCCTGTGATTATTGTACCCGCTAGAGAGAGAGAGATCAGAGTTTTGCCTAGTGGCAGTTTTGACTCACCATAAAGTAGCGCAGAGGGTTAATTGTTTGACTTACTCTCTATATTTCTCATCAATCTTCCACGGGCGAACCCAATATTAGGGGAGCTTGTATGCTTTTAAATTAAACCTAAATTCTTAATAATTGAACCAAAACCCCTTTCCTATGCCTCTCCTGCCATGTTGTTAATATGCTTACCTCAACTGTTGTATTCTGTCACTTAGGGTGTTCAGCATCTGTCCGTTCAACATTGGCGGCCACAAACGTTGGCCTGTATTTAGTTTGCCTGTTGTGTCCTGCTGTGTAGAAGACCGTGCGTTGCATTAGCATCTCCCACGTGCAGGACACTGGTCAGTTAGACTGCGATAATGGCGGGCTCCATATTGGGAGTAGGGAATCCAAGGGCATGGTCAAGCATTATCTTATGCTGGAGAAAATCCTGTTCCAGGATGTACTATATCTTCTCTGCATTCAAAACCCATCTCAAGAGGGGTATAAACTCATACAGGTGTGTGTCCTTCTAATTAAGTGACAATGGTGTTTGTATACTCTTGAATGGTTAACTTTTAATGTTTTCTTTGCTGATGGAGAGCACCATCTTTGGAGTAGGACGGAAGTAGCTCATGTGGGGTTAATCCTGAATTCATGTCATCTCGAAAGGGCTGTGCAGACTGGCAACAAGATAGCTGTTTGGCATATGGTATAGTATTCTTATTGTACAGCAGTAAGACATGATGTTCTGTGTAGCACCTAATTGACATGCAAGTGAAATTTTATTGTATTGGAAATAGTTGTTCTTTTTAGGGGATTATTCTTAGGTATTGCTCAGTGATATCTAATACCCTATAGATCAGTGGTTCTACCAGTGCTGGCACGATCAGACTTGATTCCACACACATCATTTAATTTATCAATGTGTGTCTGTAGTTTGTAAATCCATTGTTGTTCCTTCTGGGAGAGGATTCTCTCAGCCTTCAGTGCTTGGGGAACTTTCTGGAAAATTGTCGAGTCTATTTCATTATCTGTGTGAGAATGATATACACTCTTTCAGCACTCGAGCTTTCGAATGCATCAACAAAGCAGAAGAAAATGCAGATTGAAATAGCATAAAAATATCGCTGAAATGGCAGAAAACTATACAATAAGGTTCACAGTGCTTATACTAGCTGCTGAGTCATTAATTTCCAGTCCACTGTAATGGGGTCTGTTTGAGGAAGGCTGTACAGATGTAATTTTTTTTCTATCGCATAACAAAATTTAAATATCTGTAAATAAACTGTGCTGACGATCAAATCAATACATCAGATGATGACATTTCCACACATTATTTTGTGTGCTGCATACTTTTATCAGTAAAACTGTATGTGAGTGCAAATGTAATGGTCATTTCAATTGAAGATGTGTTGTCTGTAATGGCAGTGCGCTACCACACCATGCATACTGCCTGTTACCCACTCCACTCTGTACCACTCCACACTACTGCATTCTATTCTGCACCACTCCACACTACGCCTCGCTACTCTACACCACTCCACTCTACTCTATGCAAAATGCACTCTACAGCACATTACTCTACTATGTACCACTGCACTCTTTGCCACTGCACTCTACACCACTCCACGCCACTCCATTCTAAGCCACCGTACTCTGGAACACTGCACCCTATGCCACTGCACTCTATGCCAATGCACTGTACACAACTTTACTCAAAACCAATGCACTCTACACCAATCTCCTCCTCACCAAATAACTCCCCGCCACTACACTCTACCCCACTGCACTCTATGCCACTCTATTCTGCTTTGCGTCACTGCATTCTATGCCACTCTATAATACTCTGCACCAATGTACTCTAAGCCACTTCCCTCTATGCCACTCTATTCTGTGCCACTGAACTCTGCACCACTGCACTCTACATTAATGCACTCCACACCACTCTACTATACACCACTACACTCTACAACTGTGTACTCTCAAACACTGCAATCTCTGCAACTCTACTTTATGCCACTCTACGCCATTGAACTCTACGCCACTGAACTCTAAGCCACTGCACTCTATGCCGCTCTAATTTACTCTGCACCACTGCACTCTATGACACCCTACTCTATACCACTGCACTGTACACCACTTCACTCTACAGTGCACCCTTAATATGCTTGCAAAAGAGCTTATTCTTGCAGCTGAATGCAGTGGTGAGATCAGGTACTGGATTGTTCTACAAATTAAATAAGTATCCCAGGGTGAGAGATTCATCGTTCTTAGTACCCACATTCTACCATGCCCAATATGAAATTCTATTTCCAGAGCATTGGGCCTCTTATTTTGTCCTTTTTAAATAAAGTCAGTTAAGGAATTAACAGTTTCATGTTTGGTAGAGCTTAGAAACCATAAAATAGTAATATCTAAAAAAGCCAATAAGATTTTAGTTAGGAACACTAGTGTACACACAACGAGCAATCGCTGACGCACTGGCGGATCATTTAGGCGAGGTATACACAGAACAATCTAACCTCAATCTTGAAACAATCTCTACATACTTAGAGTTAATTGAACTTCCTCGACTCAAACCTGATGAAACTGAGGCCCTAAGTGCACCTATCACTAGGGAGGACCTGACCAGGGCTATCGATCGGCTGAAGACAGCTAAGAGTCCGGGGTCTGACCGACTGCCTTGCCGAGTTTTATAAGAAATTCACCACCCTGCTGACAGATAAACTTCTTGAAGTTTGTTATGAGGCATTAGAATAGGGATCCCTACCACCCTCTATGAGGACAGCATTAGTGGCCATGATCCCGAAAAAGGACAAGGACCTTAACGTGCCTGGCTCTTACAGGCCAATCTCCTTACTCAATATTGATGTGAAAGTGCTTAGCGGGATACTCGTGGACCGTCTCCTCCCCATGATGCCCTGGCTTGTCCATACGGATCAGGCGGGGTTTATACAAAAAATGAGCACGTCCTATAATCTTCGTCGGTTGGCACAGGTATGGCATACCCCGGTGACACGAGACACTGACTGTGCTGCGGCACTGCTGGACATTAAACAAGCGTTCAATTCAGTAGAATGGTTCTATGTTTGGCATGTGCTGTGACGATTTGGGCTGGGAGAACAATATTTAAAGTGGGTACGGTTGTTGTATACAGATCACTCTGCCAGAGTACGGGTGGGCAAAATGGTATTGAGACAATTCTCTCTTCAACGAGGCACTCGTCAGGGTTTCCCGCTCTCACCCTTAATATTTGCAATGGCCATGGAGCCTTTGGCAGCTCGATTAAGGAATTATGGACCCGTGGGGCATCAGGCTAGGGGAGACCAACCATGTGGTCTCGCTGTACGCTGACGATGTACTGGTTTATCTGGCAAGCCCAGAGAACTCCATTCCCGTGCTTATGACAGAGCTACATAATTTCCGGACTGCGCATTAGTCTCGGGAAATCCAAGGTGGTTCCTATCGGCAGATTGGCTGAGATCCCGGAAGGGGAGCGACCACAGATCCAACGGCCATGGGCAGAAGAGGGAACACGCTATTTGGGTATTCGGCTGGCAAACACAGAAATAGACTATCTTAAACTTAATATCGGCCGGGTGGTGGAAGGACTGCGAGGGTCAATTTGATTCTGCTCGGAGTTGCCATTGTCTCTTATGGGGCCCATAGCAATAGTCCAAATGATTGTTCTGCCTTGCTGTCTAAACGCATTGCAGCATTCTTTATATATCATCCCGAGATCTTACTTTCACATATTGGACAGTCTGTTGATAGACTTGCTGTGGGGAAAGAAACGTAGAAGGGTGCGGTTGACAACGCTGCAAAAGACGTGGGAGAGGGGTGGGCTGGAAGTGCCCCGCCTAGAGATTTACTGCATGGCCTCACAGCTCCAACACGCAGTCCACTGGTTGGATAATGAAGGCAACTGGGAGAAAAGTCTGTTAGCGGGTACTCACGGCGTACACACACTGGCAACGCTGCTGATGATGGGAGGTGGAATCCCCAATAAGTACCCATACATTATATGAAATGTGGCTGCCATGTGGGAGAGCGCAGTGTGAAGAGTAGTGCAGCACGCCCGTATGCACCAGATATGCCCCTTTGGGAACTACGCCCATTTGCAAGTATTGCAGACTCCATGTCGATCCGCCGCTAGAGAGACGGAGGCTGTCAGATGCTAGGAGATCTTTATGCAGACGGAAGGTTTCTGACCAGAGAAGAGGCACAGGAGACTTTCGTCCTCGGGTCTGGTCAATTCCTTCAATACGGGAAAATTTCTAGTGTTGCTCGGAAGCTTTGGCCGAGCTTCCCAGAGGAGCCCTCCATTACCAATATTCTAAAAGTCATGCTATACATGGCTTGGGTAGGGAGACTGATTTCTCATCTCTATAGGGCACTTAGAGATGACCTGCCAGAAGAGACTCTCAAAATCCAGCAGAGGTGCGATATGCTACTGGACGAACCTCTCACACAGAATGAGTGGAGGAGGGTACATGAAGGAGTACAGAAGGTTAGCACAAACACACGATTTAAGCTTCTTCAATATAATTTAGTACATCAAGTATATCTCACTCCACACACGATCAGCAAAATCTACCCATCCCGCACGGATGAGTGCCCTAGATGTAAACAGCAAGGGGCAGACTTTCTTCATATGATATGGTCCTGCAGATCGCTGCTCTCCTTTTGGGAAAACCTATTCAAGGAGTTGCGGGAGGTTACTGGATGGACTATCACTAGTGACATGATACAGGCACTGTTGGGGATTTTATCTGCACCCAAAGGAAAAAAGTTCGCTAGGAAACTAGTTAATCTTGGAGTGGTGTTAACCAGAAGACGAGTTGTTATTGAATGGATGAATCCCCGACCACCAAAATATACAGACTGGAGGTGGTATATGTACGAGTGGGCGACAGCGGAGCTGGTGAGAATGAAATTAATCCGGAAGGACGCTAAGGCCAAGGGAGATATTCTGGCATGGTCCTCTATGTTGATAGTGATGCAGCGCGTACAATAAAAACTATTCTCCTCCTAGGTTACTTATAGGTCATCCAGGGGCAAACTATATTTCTCATATCCACATGACGATGGGGCCCATAAACATCGTCTAACACACACGCACACTCCTGGATTTCCTTTACACCTTTGTGAAATTCTGTACTCCTAGGAGAAGCATGAGAACTAAATGGAGAACACCATTTTATGTACCGCTGGAAGAGCCAGGATATCTTATTACCTTATTTTGTCCCTTTATTTTAGTTATTTCTTAAGATATTCCTGCTTATTGTTTGTCGATGAATCATTCATTTAAGAAATTAGTTCATAGTGATTAAGACCAGCTGAATCACAATAAACAATTACTTATGTCACAATCATTTAGGAAAATAACCACTGAGTCATTTTGGGTTTAAAGAATCTTAAATTTTATATAATTTTAAAAGCATGAAAAGAATTTTAATACTTTATTCAATTATTCATTCTTAAATTCACAATTTTATTAAACATAATCAATTTATTGCAGAAAGGAAATTTTGTCATGAAGCCAAAACCCTAATTACCTGCCTAGCTTCCTAATTTAGCCTAATGATTTCTAACCTAAGTTAGGAATTAGAAATAGCCTGATTCTCATACTCAACTGTAAAATTAAGACAGCAACAGCAACTTCAGCTCGTCAGCATCAGCTACCTGCAACCCGTCTCCTCTAACAGTCTTTCAGCATCTCCCGCTCAGTAAGGGATCGATCAGGACCACCCAGCACTGGAAGCCACCAACACGACTCTTCAACTCCTCTCCTGACTGTGACTGCAACCACGACTGACATCAATTCTGACCCCCTCCCACTAAGAGTAGGCCCTCTTATACCCTAATTCTAACTTTGCTAACTAACTGTTGCAACATTAATATCACGCTTTTCTTTCATTGGTCCATGCATGTCAGCTTATTCATTCTTTAATCAAGTTCTCTTGGATTCAAGGGTCCTTGGATCATTTCCTTTCCCATACGCTTAAACATTTCCATCCGATTCGATCAGTTCATTTGTAACTTCTTTCGACACATTCGAGAACTCCGCAGTCATTGTCCTTTCTCTTAGACTTGTTTCCCACGGGCTTTCTGCTGATCATCATGGCACACTATCAGTTCAATTAGGTCACACCAGCCTTGACCATTTCTTGCATCCTAGCCTCTCAGAAACATCACGAGGTTCCGGATTTCTCCAATTTCATCCCGTATCACGTGTCCCCTTGCGCCTGCGCACATCTTCCCACTGGCTGCCATTTTATATCGCCACTCGGTTATACTTTTAGAAGCACTAATTTGAGGCAAACAAAACATAATTAAAATAGAGAAAAATATCCCTTTCGTTTCCCTCCCGTCTACGTACCCCAATTAGTTGTTACCTAGCAGAAAGCAACATTTAAGCTGTTCCTTACTTACCATCACTATTGTTTTTGCAACGACACATTTTATTTCTATGAAGCACAAACATGCATTTATTTTTATTTAGTACGCTTTTATTTTTACGTTATAATTAGACACACGGACATTCATTAATAGATTATTTAGCACATACATCGGCATATTACCATTCCCACACATACTGTGTTGATTAATACATTTAAACGAACATTTTATTTAATTAATTATAAAATTTGTTAGGGGTTAATTTTTTTATTTTCCCTGCTCCATCAATCCCCCTTTGGTGATTTTTAAATCACCACATAAAACCCAAGTCATACTTCTTTTCAGGCAGCATGTCTTTCATCCTTTGCTTTCTGTTATTTATACATCTGTTTCTTCTTCATCTTGCCTTTTAGTCTCTTTGTACATACTTTCTTTCATTTTCTCCAACTCAATTTCACCCATTTCTCTCTCTCTTTCTCTCATTATTCTGTTATTTCTTCTTATCTTATTCTGTCTTACTTTTCTCTTTATACATGTTATTACTATTTTCAATATCATGGCTAACAATATTACTATAGTTGCTACGATTATAACTTTCCCTATCACTAGTCTACTCATCCTAGTTAACCAATTCGCTACTGAGGAAAACCCTCTACCAAGTTTTCCCAAAACACTTTCAACCTCCAGTGGAACTAATTCTTTGTGCAAACTTGTAATATTTGTAATATACTTCTGTATATTTTCACTGTTATCAGGAATGTAAGTACAACAATGTTGGACTTTCAACATTCCACAGACTCCACCCTCTTTTGCCAAAAGAATATCAAGGGCAAGCCGATTTTGCATCACCATAGCTCTCATGGCAACCATTTCGGTATTTACCATTAAGAACCCTCCCGCAGTATCTGTAGACAAACGATCTACTACTGTGGATAATTTCCGAATTTTAAATGCATTCAAAGATATTCCCACTGCTGGTATCAATGCTCCAAAAATATCACCTACAATTTCTGAAAAACTTTCCCTCTTTCTACGTGTAAATCTATTAATCATCTTGTATGTTCCCTTTTCTTTTCTGTCCATGTGAAAAATTTTTGGAAAGACCAGGCCTACATAGCAAGTTCCATACCAATGGTCCGGTAACCTGTAATAAGCTCTATTCCCACAAACATAATAGATACCTGGAAATATTGGGTCCTTTCCACCTTTGAATCCCCAACCTCCCAGAATTTGATAATTGTCATGGCAGATACTGGAACCTACAAAGTAATTGTCATAGACTGTCTTATTTCTCCTAATGCACAACTTTCCTGTTTGCGGCCAGTCTAATGTCATTGCTGCATTTATCTTTTTCCCTTCATGATTTCCTTCCTCAAACGTCCATAAACGTTTTCCTTCCTCTTTTATTGCTTCTTTTTGAAATTTCATTCTTCTTTCTTCAACCATTTCTAAAAATACTTTTTCTTCTTTCTTTAACTCACAGGTAAGGTTGTTACTAACTATTTCTTCTAACGTTAATTTTCTATGTTCTAAAAAGAATTCTCCTAAAACTTTTGCTGGTTTTACTTTGTTAAGTTCTGGTACTACTGGAATGTTTGCAAAAATCTTATCTATATCAGTATAATAAGATTCTAATCTACCTGTTTTATAAAATAAACTTGCTATTATACTACATGTTATTCCATAAGTCAGAGGTAAGTGATGATAAGTCACACCTTCTGATACTGATGCAGGCAACTGCATACAAACATAACAATCTCTCACGTCCATTGTTTCTACGTACTCATACAACAATTTTGTAAAAACATTCTTTGAAAAATCTGTTACTGACTTATCCTTATGCAACTCTGCACTACTTCTTAAAATAACTGGTTCTTTAATACTAGTTTCTTTTTCTAGTTTAGTATCATTTTTTGCTTCTATCACAGCTACACTAATAGGAATTGTGATTGCTAAAACTATCCATATGGTCATTAATAACCCTGTACAAAAGCAGCACATTTTGCACCATCTCTTTATAAATTCACATTTATCTCTTCTATCCCTATTATTTTCCATTTTTCTTTTTCTATTTGTTAAGTTTCAGAAAATTGTGTCACTACACCTCAGAAATGACTTAGATGCCACTCTGCTTTCAAAAAGTCTTTGCTTGGTACTTTCTTTAATTCTCTCCAGAATTCTTTCGTTGTCACATCCGGTGATTTGTCACATCCAGTAAAATTGTCATGTCCGGCAGAAGCACTATAATTCTTCACTTCAGTTTTGTTGCATCTCACCTTTTCCCATCCGACTTCTCAGTCTCTGGTTTCCGTGAGTGTTTTCTTCTTCTTCTTTGTAATCAGTTAGTGCAATATACAGCCACTCAGGTGACTTAAATTTTGAATTCACTTTCTTTGTCCTTTTGGACTTTTGTAATCTTTTTCCACTGGGTTTTTCTTGTCCCTTTTGACTTGTTACTTCATTTACTTGTTCAGCACCTTCGTCTTCCGCTCTTATTATTCTATATCTCAATTTTCTTACATAGCTGTTGGGCCAATTATCTCCTTTTCTTGGCCTTTTGGCTTCACCTTCTCTTTCTTCTCTTTCTGATTTCCAATTTCGTTTTCTTGATTCAGTCTTTGCTTTTTCTTCTCCTCCACTTTCTTCTGTTTCTGTTTCAACTGTCTCACTGTTGTCTCTTATTTTGAAACTTATAATCTCGTCATCTCTTACTGGTGGATCTGTCTTCTCCTTTTTGTTTTCCCTTATTACTGTCCCTCCTCGGTGTTCTTCCGATTTGGTGTTTTTCTCCTTTTCTGTTTCTAAATTTCCCTGTTCTTCTGTTTCTCTATCTGTCCCTATTGCTCCTCGGGGTTCTTCTCGATTCTCTAACTTTTTGTGTACTTCTTTCCCTACTTCATCTATTAATATTGTTTCTGAAAGATTTCCACCATAACTTGTACCTGGTTGTTCATCTAACTCAATTTCTTGCTCAGTTTCTTCTCTAATTGGTTTATAACCCCAAGTTTTCCTTAGGAATTCTTTACGGTTTTCAATTGAATCATCAGAGTCTGAAGTTGTGTCAGATATTTCCAGATGTCGACTTACAGGTCGATCTTCAAATTCTGGAATTTCTGAATTTCTTCTCTTCTTCTTCTTCTTCTTCTTCTCTAGAGGTGTTTGTCGTTGGGGTTTCCAGATGTCGACTTTCAGGTCGATCTTCAAGTTCTGGCACCCTTTCTTTTATCTTGGTTGTCCCAGCCGTTAAACTTTTATCCCACACTTCCAGACGCCGACTCACATGTCGATCTGTAGGTTCTGGAACTCTGATTGTGTGGCTGGCATGAACCCAGTTCTTCACTCCTGCACACTTGACAGCAGTCGTTGTCACTAGGATTACCTGCCTTGGCTCATCCCAACGCGGAACTAGACAGTTTCTTCTCTTGTGGACTTTTATGCGGACCCAGTCTCCTGGATTCAAGTCGTGGGCTGGTTTTCTTTCAAGAGTGGTCGCATCCGGTCCAACCTGATGAAACACAGAACGCACCACATCAGCCAGTCCCTTGCAATAATCCAGTACTAGATCATCAGTTATAGTTAATAACTTGTTGACGGGTACGTGTGCTTGTCTCATTGCTCGTCCCATGATCATCTCATGAGGACTGAGTCCCGTTTTCTTTTCAGGGATGCTTCTGATGGTCATCAGAACAAGAGGCAGTGCATCCGGCCATTTGAGTCCTGTAGCTTGACACATTTTTCCTAATCTGTTTTTAATTGTTCCATTAATCTGCTCTACTACCCCAGAAGCCTCTGGTCTGTAAGCACAATGTAGTTTTTGTTTAATACTCAATGCTTCACAAATCAATTGGATCAACTCATTTTGAAAATGTGTTCCTCTATCTGTCTCAACCGTGACTGGAAAACCATACCTTGGAATGAACTCTCGCAGCATAAGTTTTGCCACTGTTGTTCCATCATTCCTTCTTGTGGGGTATGCCTCCACCCAACGAGAGAACAAACAGACGACCACTAGAACATATCTTAATCTGTTACTAGGGGGCATCTCAATAAAGTCCATCTGTATTCTTGTGAATGGACCTCCTTCTCGTCCTATTGTTCCTAGACTCACTACTGTTTTTCTTCCTGGGTTAAACTGTTGACAAATAAGACATCTTTGACAAAGACTTTCAGCAATGGCTCTGAATTTTGGGTTATACCAGGTTTGTCTAAAAAGTCTAATCATTGCATCTCTCCCAATATGAGCTTGTCCATGGTACATCCGTGCCATGTCTGCAATCATGCTATCAGGCATAACTGGTCTTTCATCTCTGTATACCCACACACCATTATTTTCCTGTCTTCTACATCCTGCTTTTATCCAGTAATCTTTTTCCTCATCTCTTGCTGTTTCTTGTAACTGCCTTACTTCATCCCATGTTTCGACAGTATTAGTGAAAAGCAAAGGACAAGAGACATGCTCCCTTTCTCTATTTTTGTTCAGGGACGCCATGTTTTCCGCACAATATCTAGCGATCTCATCAGCATAATTATTGCCGACCGCTATGTAGTCTTCGTTTTTCTTATGCGCCTTGCACTTCACTACAGCTATTTGTTTAGGCAACTGTATCGCCTCAAGCAGTTTTTTAACATAATCTCCATTTCTGATAGGTGTTCCTGCAGATGTCAAAAATCCTCTTTGTGACCAAATCTGACCGAAATCGTGTACGATGCCGAAACCATATTGGCTATCGGTCACAATCGTGATTCGTACATTTTTCCCCAATTTACATGCTTGAATCAAAGCAATTAGTTCCGCAACTTGGGCAGACCTAACTCCTTTCAGACAAGACGCTTCCATCACAGTTGCCACTGTGCATACTGCGTAAGCTGCGCTTAACACTCCTTCTTTTGTGCGTAAACATGAACCATCTACAAACATGACATAATCCGATTCCTTTAACGGTTCATCTTTTATGTCAGCTCTTGGTTTTGTGCAATATTCCAGCACATTCAGACAATCATGATCTACTTCGTCTTGTTCAATTATACTCTCTTCATCTGGCAATGATGTAGAAGGATTTACATTTATGCATCTATCTATGGTCACATTTTCAGCACTCAAGATGACTTTTTCGTACTTAGTCAGCCGACTATGTGTCATGTACTGTGTTTTTGTTCTTGTCAAAAGAATTTCTACTGAATGGGGAACATATACTCTCAGTGGATACCCCATCACTATACCTTCACTTTGTTCCAGACTTACACAAGTAGCAGCAACTGCTTTCAGACACCCAGGCAATGCTTTTGCTATAGGATCTAAAACAGCTGAAAAGTAAGCGATTGGCCTTTTCATGGTCCCGTGTTTTTGTACCAATACTGAAAATGCACATCCATCTCTTTCACTGCAGTACAACTCAAAATCCTTCTCATAATCAGGCATGCCTAAAGCAGGGGCCTCACACAGTTTCTTTTTCAATTCTTTGAAAGATTTCATTTCTTCTTTGTTTAACTCAAAAGGGTCTTTTACATCTTTCTTTGTCAATTTTTGTAAGGGTTTTGCAATCAAAGAAAATCCACTTATCCACTGTCGACAATATCCAACCATTCCCAAAAACATTCTTACCTCTCTTTGAGTCATTGGTGCTCTCATTCCTTGAATCATTCTTACTCTTTCTGTCGCTATTTTCCGCACTCCTTTCTCAATTTTATGCCCTAAATACTGGACTTCTTTCTGACAAAACTGCAATTTTGAAGGGGACACTTTATGTCCTCTTTTCTCCAAATGGTTCAGTAAAGCAATTGTGTCACTTACACATGCCTCTTTGGTTTTCGATGCCACCAATAGGTCATCGATATACTGCACCATCACTGATTTTTCTGGCATTTTTAAATCTTCCAGAGATTTCTTTAGAATCTGATTAAAAATTGAGGGGCTTTCTGTATACCCCTGTGGAATTCGGCACCATGCCAAAATACGCTCTCCGAACCGGAATGCAAATAATGGCTGGCTATCTGGATGCAAAGGAATAGAGAAAAATGCGTGACACAAATCTATCACAGTGTACCACTCAGCTTCATGCGGGATTTGATATAGAATTACTGCAGGGTTTGGCACTATTGGACAACATGGTACAACTATTTTGTTGATCTTTCTCAAATCCTGTACTATTCTATATGTTCCATTTGGCTTTTTCAGTCCCATAATAGGTGAATTACATGGACTGCTCATGATTTCTTTCAGAATTCCCTGTTCAATCATCTTATTTATCACAGGAGTTATTCCTTCAATTATTTCTGGAGTTAATTTGTACTGTGGCGTGTTTGGATAAATTATCCCTTCTTTCACTGTTACTTTTACGGGATCAACTTCTCTCATTAATCCAATGTCCTCTCCTGTAAAATCCCACACACTTTCTTTTACTGTACTTTTCAGTTCTTCTGGAAGTTTTTCTGCATCAAATGCAGGAAATAAACCATTCGTTTCAGGTTCTTGATTCATCAATGTTACTTTATACAAAACATCTTCATCTGAAGTCTGAAAACCTATTCCATCTGGCGTACAATAAATTGTGCAATTCATTTTGCACAAAAGGTCACGACCTAAAAGATTTACAGGACTACAATCGCACACTACAAATTTATGCATTTTGCTAAAAGAACCAATTTTTACTTCCACCAATTCAGTAAGTGGGGTTTTAATCTGCTGATTGGCTACTCCTACCACTTGGATGTATTCACCTGAGAGAGGAAGGTTTGGAATTTCCACTGATCTAACAGTAGAACGGGTAGCTCCAGTATCGACAAGGAATGTTACGTTTGCACCATTCACTTCTCCATCCACAAAGGGACCAGACTGATCTACCTCTAGAGTTGCGCCAAGCACGCACTCTTTCCCCTCTCCTGCGCACCGTCAGAAACTTTCATCCGGGTCATCCTCACTCTGACGCAACCAATACTGAGAAATGTTAGCTGCTCGCGGCAACTGTGTTACCTGCTCTCCTCCGTAGAATCCTGTTTCTGTACTGTATCTTTGCTGGTTAACAGTGTTGGGAAGTGGTGGTTGTGGCACCTGACTTTGTTGAACAACTACCTCATTCTGCACCTGTGGAGTTAATGATTGATGTTCCAGATTAGGTTTAGGTGGGAACTTACACTCATTTCTCCAATGCCCTAATTTTCCGCAATTATGACATGGCCATTTCTTCTTTGCCTCTTCTAGACTCACTTGACCTTTTCCTTTACCTATGTTTGGTCGCATCTTATTCTGTCCTGATTCGTTTCCATTATTATTGTCCAATTGGGCTTCTTGTTTTTCTGCCACTTTCACTTGTGCCCACATTGCCTTTTCTTTCAACTTACGCTGTTTACTCTCTATTTCATCACTACAATACTTAGCATACCTCAGCACCTCATCTACACTTCCATTCTGCCAATTTATCATATGTTGCTTAATCATATCGCTTATTTCTTGTTTCAGGCCAAACACAAATCGGTATACAAAATGACTCATGTCCTTTTCACTCAATTCCTCATAACCGCTATACTGCTTGAAAACCAATAACAAACGCTCATAATATGCATGTACAGACTCCTTACTTTCCTGTGTAGTTCTATCAATCTTAACCCAATCTGTCTCTTTGGGAGGAATCTTATTCTTCAAAAAGGTAATCACCTTGTCGTATTTCTTCATCACATCTGGTCCTGGAGCTCCTGTCTTAGGATCTCTTGGATATTCTGTAGTTGGCCAGTCAACCGTAATCTTACATTCGGACCACAGATCCGTTGGTACCACTATGTCAAACAATCCATCCAAATCTATCCACAACACTTTTGAGACCTTTACAAACCTTTCTACTTGTCGGTACCACTCAACTGGCTTCTCTCTTAATTTTGGAAAGTCATTTGTAAATGACAGGATGTCCTGCCTAGTCCAGGGAACATGCACGTAACTACCACCTGGAGTTTCTCTCATAGGGTATTCTTTAGCAACAGGTTCTTTTTCTGTTATCATAAAAGCCAATGAACCTTTGTCTATACTTTTCTCATTCTTCTTTGTCCATCTAACCTTCCATCTGTCCACATCACCCCATTTTCTCAACAACACAATCAACTCCTTTATCTGTGTCAGCCTTCCTGCTGTATTCAAATTTTCAATATCTTTTTCACAAAAGTCTACTCTGTATGGTTTCTGCAATGTTTTTACTTTTGCAAAATCTATTCCAATCTCACTAGCCACTTCTTCTAGTTTGTCATGTAAATTCTTTGCCCTCCATGTTATACTTTTGCACAGAAACATTATTTCATCATCCTGATAATTTTTTATCTTTTCAGTACCAATCGTTCCTAGAATTAATTCTTCCATATCTATTTTCAATCTGATCACATCTAATGGTTTTTCTTCTGTTTCTTTTATTTTAAAAGCTTTCATCCACTCATTTAACTCATCAGGAGTCGGACCTATGGGAGTACTATTTATTTCTGTCCAATTTCCACTCTTTTCAGGTGTCACGGTTGCAGATTCAGTTACCATAGGTATTTTTCTACCGTTACACTCATTTACTGTCAAATTTTCAGGTGGACTTGGTCTGTAAGCACTAGCCAAATTGCTTGTACCTGGACTTGTTTCCATTCTTTCCTTTTCTCTCTGAAATTGTGAACTCAAGGGAATTACCAAGGATCGCTCATCAATTTTCTGATTCTCAAAAACTGGTATTACTGGACCTATTGTTACAGGCACAGTAACTGCTTCCATATTTTTCGTTAATTCTCTAATTTTCTCAGTTAGTTCTTTTGTGGTTCTTGCCAATTCGCTTGCATTGTCGCTTTCTATTCCCTCATTTTGAGAAGTTCTCATTTGTTCTTGTGACCTATTTACTTCATTTCTCTTTTCCGGACTTTTATTTCGCATAGTCTCTATTGGTGGCGCATTTGGTGTCACCACTGTAGAACTCTGCTGATACGGAGGTGGATTTCTATTTAAAATATCTTCCAGCAACTCGTCATCCGTTTCGCTCTCATGCATATACTTTTCTCTCTCTATATGTTTCTTTTTCTCAGTCCGTTTTTTCTTAGTCCCTTCCTCAACTGTAAAAGCTGGAAACAAACCTCCTGTCATGTTAGCACATCTCCATCGTTTTATTCTGTCCTCATGATTCATTCCCCACAATCTTCCGGGCACAAACTCATAACCTTTCATTCCTCTGAATCTTTCTCGCTCGTACATCTCATCTTCCCATTCTGTTAAAGCCTCAAACTGTGTCGGTCTAGGTCTAGGTTCCAATTTAAACATCTTTTCTCTTAAATTCCGTAAAACCGCTACATTAAAAGAACCATTTTCAGGGAAAGCCAATGCTCCATCATTCTTTGTATATTTTACCCAATTGTCCAACCATATGCACGTATGATATCCATATTTCAGCATCATATGTGAAGCTGCTGATTTCGGCGGAGGAATTACTTGTCCCTCTCTAGTCACAACCTTTTTGTCTTTCTTAAAGAAATTCTTCAATTTCGTCGTCCATGACGTTCTCTCCCTTTCATACTCGTAATACGGCATGTTTTCTATTTGTTTTCTCTTTACTCTAACGCTGTTTCTGTGTACGGAACTTCGACCAATTACAGCGCGACTCACACTAACGTACCAATCAGAACAATTCCCACCGACCGTGAACCAACCAATCCTAGCGCGGCAGTTTTCTACGTCACTCCTGCTCTGTGTTCACGTGACTAGCGCACTATCCAATCCTAGCGCGGCACTTTTCCACGTCACTTCTACTCTTTACCCCTCCTTTACAAAATTTATCGGCAATTTTTCTTTTCGCTGTTTTCTTCGTTAGTTACAACAAATAAACAATTCCATAGTCTGATTCGCTAAACAAAGTGACAGCTTTGTCCTTTTACACAAGAATCCTGCTTTTCCAGTAGGCAGCGCTTACCTCTACCCTACCACAGAATTATTTACTCTCGCCGATAAAGTAGCACTTCCCTCTACCTTACCCTTCTTTCAAACAAACAATTTACTCGTTTCTCTGGGGATAAGACACATGTGGAGACTAGGCTCCTGAGAATTAAGGCCAAAGTTTCACAAGTAAACGTGATTTGCTATTTCATTTACACACTTTTCATACCGAAATCCCTAACATAACACAACCTGCGTTATAACCAAAATGAATTCAGACCATGTACCAAATTCCATGTGACTTCTCTTGCCACACGTGTTCCACTTCCTACATCCCAGAAGCGTGAAAACTTACATATAACATAACATGACTCAACATATAGTGTTAGTCATCAAAAAATAATCAATAATCAATAAACAATAATCACTAAACTAATCTATAGAAAACCATAACTCTGCTACCAAGAAATCTGATGCAGCGCGTACAATAAAAACTATTCTCCTCCTAGGTTACTTATAGGTCATCCAGGGGCAAACTATATTTCTCATATCCACATGACGATGGGGCCCATAAACATCGTCTAACACACACGCACACTCCTGGATTTCCTTTACACCTTTGTGAAATTCTGTACTCCTAGGAGAAGCATGAGAACTAAATGGAGAACACCATTTTATGTACCGCTGGAAGAGCCAGGATATCTTATTACCTTATTTTGTCCCTTTATTTTAGTTATTTCTTAAGATATTCCTGCTTATTGTTTGTCGATGAATCATTCATTTAAGAAATTAGTTCATAGTGATTAAGACCAGCTGAATCACAATAAACAATTACTTATGTCACAATCATTTAGGAAAATAACCACTGAGTCATTTTGGGTTTAAAGAATCTTAAATTTTATATAATTTTAAAAGCATGAAAAGAATTTTAATACTTTATTCAATTATTCATTCTTAAATTCACAATTTTATTAAACATAATCAATTTATTGCAGAAAGGAAATTTTGTCATGAAGCCAAAACCCTAATTACCTGCCTAGCTTCCTAATTTAGCCTAATGATTTCTAACCTAAGTTAGGAATTAGAAATAGCCTGATTCTCATACTCAACTGTAAAATTAAGACAGCAACAGCAACTTCAGCTCGTCAGCATCAGCTACCTGCAACCCGTCTCCTCTAACAGTCTTTCAGCATCTCCCGCTCAGTAAGGGATCGATCAGGACCACCCAGCACTGGAAGCCACCAACACGACTCTTCAACTCCTCTCCTGACTGTGACTGCAACCACGACTGACATCAATTCTGACCCCCTCCCACTAAGAGTAGGCCCTCTTATACCCTAATTCTAACTTTGCTAACTAACTGTTGCAACATTAATATCACGCTTTTCTTTCATTGGTCCATGCATGTCAGCTTATTCATTCTTTAATCAAGTTCTCTTGGATTCAAGGGTCCTTGGATCATTTCCTTTCCCATACGCTTAAACATTTCCATCCGATTCGATCAGTTCATTTGTAACTTCTTTCGACACATTCGAGAACTCCGCAGTCATTGTCCTTTCTCTTAGACTTGTTTCCCACGGGCTTTCTGCTGATCATCATGGCACACTATCAGTTCAATTAGGTCACACCAGCCTTGACCATTTCTTGCATCCTAGCCTCTCAGAAACATCACGAGGTTCCGGATTTCTCCAATTTCATCCCGTATCACGTGTCCCCTTGCGCCTGCGCACATCTTCCCACTGGCGGCCATTTTATATCGCCACTCGGTTATACTTTTAGAAGCACTAATTTGAGGCAAACAAAACATAATTAAAATAGAGAAAAATATCCCTTTCGTTTCCCTCCCGTCTACGTACCCCAATTAGTTGTTACCTAGCAGAAAGCAACATTTAAGCTGTTCCTTACTTACCATCACTATTGTTTTTGCAACAACACATTTTATTTCTATGAAGCACAAACATGCATTTATTTTTATTTAGTACGCTTTTATTTTTACGTTATAATTAGACACACGGACATTCATTAATAGATTATTTAGCACATACATCGGCATATTACCATTCCCACACATACTGTGTTGATTAATACATTTAAACGAACATTTTATTTAATTAATTATAAAATTTGTTAGGGGTTAAATTTTTTATTTTCCCTGCTCCATCAATAGCTATGCAGGGAAATCAAACACCTGCATCTCAGACAGCCACGAAAACGCTGACCTCCAATAGCAATGAATAAATATGGAAGGGAAACTAGACCATGAGCAGGCATCCATATATTGATATATTATGAAAATGCGCAGATGAACCTGTACTTTGAAAGGAGCTGGCATGAGGGAAGGGACAGGGGAGGGGAAGGGAGGAAGAGGGGGGGTGGTTAATTAAAAAGTTGATGGGTATGTTATATTGACAACAGGTATGTAAGAGCCATAAAAAACGTTAATGTAACTATTATTGAGGCCATTTATTGATATGGATGTAAAGTGGTTATTAAAAAATGTCAATAAAATATATTTAAAAAAAAAAGATTTTGGTTAACATACATATTAAAATGAGGGCGAGATCAAGATGGGGATCATGTGAGTTCCAATTGCTCTGGGGACAACAGCCCTGTAAATCATTATCCTGACCAGATTGGTGAGCAGTAGTAGTCCCTCACAGAACCGGGGCACTCACCCTGGCTGTAGAAAAGCGGATGAGGGTCTGGCAACCCAGAATTGTAGAGGGAATGATCAGTGGGACTATTGACGTGTGAGCAGAGGCACCCGCAGCATGACAGTGATGACATGCTGGAGAGAGAAGAGCCTGAGGCCGAGTGCAGCCAAGGATAGCTCGCAGAACTCTGGCAGATGGGGCTGCCGGTGATGGACTGGGCCATGGGTGACATTATCGACAGAGAAGAAAGGTACCACATCACAGGCCCACTGACCTAGCAAATTCATCTGCACACCCTGGGGAAGCCTCAATGACCGACTACCACCAGGCTCCCAGTGCTGACAGACCCCAGGCCAGGCCATTCACCCTAACTGTGGAGGATCACAGGGGGCCCAGAGCTATCGGAGGCGAAGTTTGACACAACCTTCAGCTGGTAGGCAGAGGTCCCTGTGGTACGGCAGCAATGACGTTCCAGGACAAATGTTGCCTGAGGCCACTTATAGTTGGAAGAACCCCAGAACTTTTTTGGGAGAGGTCTCAAGTGCTGCAGAGGGATGCCCCCAGTCGCTAGTGTAGGAGATCCCGGTGATCGAGCGAGTGTCTTAGCTCACCCTGGAGAAAACTCGGTGACCAGCTTCTGCTTGACCCCCTCGCACTGGCAAACCCTAGCCCATGGATGTGAGCACTGAGATAGGCTGAGGTTTTGGCCGAGCTGTGGCAGGCAGCCTATACAGGGAGCTCCATCGAGAGGAATACTAGTAAATCCCACAAAGGATCCAGTTGCCATAGAGGACGGCTTCCCACAACTTCAGTAGATGAGACACTCTAGTCATTCAGGATGCCGCAGTGCCACAATGGTGAATCCAAAAAGCACCAATTCCTCACCACCAAGTAATGACATGGTTGAAGCACTTTTCAGCAATGAAGATATCGGTGACCCCCTTTGCCATGTAGAAATGAGTTTGGATGAGCACACAGGTAACGCTGATAAGATACTACAAATTGTCCTTGACACAAAGGGTTCTTTAGAATCTAAAATAGACTCAGTGGTGATTGACTTAGGGCTGTTATGGGCTAAATACAAAAAAATACAAAGTTGCAAAAAATAAATAGTGCCTCGTGAGACTGAGGCCCATGACATCGGGAATGCAGACCAAACTTAAAATCCTGGGAGATGAGGTGAACTATCCCAAGGTCTGAACAGAGGATGATGAGGGGCAGTCTCGTGGCACAACAACATTAGGATTACTGACCTTACAGATCATGCAGGGGGCCCAAGCATGGAACTGTTTCTTGAGGACTGGCTGTCTTCAACAGTTTTAGAGGGCAAGATATCTAAGTTCTTCTCACTGGAGAGAGCATGCAGGGTGCTGGGAGACCCTCCTATTACAGGGTGCGCTACCAAGACCCGTAATAGCGAAGCTGTTTAAGTATCGGACAGAGATCACATTGTGAAAATTTTTATAAACAAGGGGCCATGGGCAGAAGCAATGTCAATATTTTCCAGACTATACTAGTGAAGTGCAAAAACTAAAGAGCTCATTCTTGAAATCAAGAAACGCATACACTACCTGGGACAGCACTTTGCCGTTATGTACCTTGCCAAACTTAGAGTTGTTGTTGAACAAAAAAACCATGTCTTCCTGGCAGCCTTAGCTGCCTGGCTTGAAGCAAAGGGGGTACCCTCCTGGAAGACATGGCTGCTCCAGATACTGGCTGGACAGTCCACCTTAACAAGAGACACAACAACAAATGTGCATAAAGTAAGCCTATCAGAGAGCAAGCTGTGAGAGAAAGAGCACAGGTGGTGGCGAACCTTCTCCCAACCTGGCTTGTAGGGACGAGGATAAAACCTGATAATGAAGCATGCCACTGATAGAGTGGGTGAAGGTCTTAAAAATAAATGAACAAGAATTCCTTATAAAAGAGTTTTCCCAATTCATGCTCGGTCTGGAGATAAGTAGGGCTATACGATACCTGTGTTAGTAGTATTGAACTAGGGAGATTGTATCCTATACTCCTGGTGTAAAGTTCTCTTCCCCCCCAGACATAATTGTGCCAACTCAGGGGGATTTCATGTGACTATGGCGAACATTCTTACTCACAACTGACCCAGCGAAGGTGCACTGATGACAGAACAAGATATTTTGGATGGAACAGGGCACATAGATTCAGGAGATTCAGGCCCCGACACCAGACGAGGACCCACTCTAACACCAATGACAACTGAAGACATTGTATAGTGTATGATACTGGGGAAAGCTGCTGCCTGATGGTGATTCATGATCAGACTTGGTGTCTTAGAGATGGGGGGGGACTGGAGAGAGTGAGGGATAGAACAGAGAATAGGCAACAACAGGGTTTTCATTCTACTCATGGTGTCAAATTTCAGGAGAAGACAATTTCAATAACTTGTTTAATTTTCAATAAAAAATTTAATTGGCAAGGTAAATGCTATATTCTAGCCAGGGAATGGGAGTTATGATTATATCCTTCAAGGGCCTCGGCCAAGGCTGTAAAGTGCAGCAGTGAAATGGGATATAAATGATCAAGCCACACAATTGTGTAAATCAAACACATTGGACTTTGAGGGACACACGCATGAGCTATTACTAATGAATACAACATATTGATGTGGAAGATATGGGGAATGGCAACACCCCTGAAGAGATATAGAATTCATGCATATTTAAAGTGCAGACACACACATATAGCATACCTTCAAGAGTCACACTGGACATCTCCTGAATTGAGCAAATTGTATTGGAGATGAAGAGGACACATTGTGAGGGGCTGCCCAACAGTTCAGAGAGACGAAACTGCTAGAGAGGCTGGATAAAGTAGATTACTAGGAACATGTGGCCCGTCAACATGCTGAGGCTGACAGGGCAGGCACGATGCATGCCTGGGTCCTGAGGGCTGAAAATACCAGTATCCAAATAGGAGCCACCCGAACGTTAGAGAGGGATGACCCCATTGCAGGTATACTTAGAGACCATAGATAAGCCTGGAATCATCCTGACACAATGCCAAACTCTTGAAGAATCAATAACAACAGAGGAGGTCCAAATGGCCATAGATCAGATGGCAAGAAGCTAAGCAATGGCAACAGTTGGGTTCCCCGTCATATTATATGCAACTTACGAGACCAAACTCACCCTCAGACTCTTGAAAGTATACAGCGCTGCGAGACAGAAATGGAAAAATGGATACTATCCAGTTCAATGACAGGAGCACAGATAGTGGTCCTCCTTAAACAGGGACATGGCCCACTGGATGTGTGCTGTTACTGTTCCCCATATTTGTTGATCCATGTTTACAAGATGCTAGGAAATATTTTAGCCAGTCGATTGCTATCAATCATACACCTAGATCAAAAAGGGTTCATACCAGGTAGAAATACTTTTCTTAATTTAAGATGGTTGTGCCGGGTAATGGAAAGAATACCTAAAGAGGGCCCTGTATACTTAATTGCCTCTGGAAATTGAAAAGGCCTTTGATACCCTGAGCTGGCCTTATCTCATGGAGGTACTTCGGAAGATGGGCCTGAGTCAGGACTTTTCGAAATAGGTGCGACTGCTTTATACAGAACCCAGAGAGAGAGTGCATTCAGGCTGGGTGATAGCTGAGCAATCAAATATAGGAAGAGGCACAAGGCACGACTGACCTTTATCACCTATAATCTTTGCAATGGCCATGGAACCATTAACTTGTCTACTGAGACTGAAAAGTCCTGACTGGGGAACAGATGGTTGCTGCTTCATGTCATTATGTGCCAGTTATCTACTTATTTACCTGTGAGAGGGTCGCATTAACTTACCAGCAGTGATGACACTACTGGATAAGTTTGGGGACTTTGCAGTCCTACAAATAAATTGGGCTAAATTGTGCTTATTCTCACTTTGATGTATGATTGGCAAAGAACATAGATCAGTTCTGAGAACCAGGCTGATGTGGAAATGTGATCTGTTTAAATGCCTGGGTGTGAACAGTTATTACAACAATGACAATCTTATCGAGGGCAGTCTCAGCAGAGCGATTAGTGCAGCACATCAGTATGTTGCACACACTCCTCCTCTCACCAGTGGTCGATTGGCAATAGCAAAGATGCTGGTCCTCCCTAGGTTGCTATATTTTATTGCACCACTGGCAGTGATGTTAACAAGCCGCTCTTTAAGGATCTGCAGAGCATTCTGTCATGATTTATATGGGACACTGGAAGTGGAAGGGTAGTTCTTTATAAAACCCAGAGAGAAATGATGCTCAGACTTAGCTTCAATAAGATAAAATTCTAGATTCATGGTCGGACTGCGAACCCCAAGCAGCTCTGGCAATTTTGCCAGACCGGCCCCCGCCCCCAGAGGGGGGTGACAAGTGTCAAGGACTGCTGCTTAACAAAACCGGGCCCCAGCTCTGCTGCTTTTGTTACTGGGGGCCGATATTGCAGCATCGCTGAAAAATCAGCCACCAGTAACAAAACTGGCCCCCACCGATCCAAAATCGGCCGGCACCCTTCCAGCCTCACAGGCAAACGCCCGATGCCCTCTACGGCCCGTCCGGCCCTGTCTAGATTGGTTGATGAGCAAACAGACCACTCGAATGACACCACATAAACTTATGAAGATAGAAAGACATTGTTGAAAGACATTGTTGAAAGACATATGTCAAAATGAAGTGGAGGCCACCCCTATATTCCCCAGATATATCACTGTGGACTCTCTGGGAGATTATTGCCCTAACTGGTTCACAAGACAAGAGACCGTTGACAGAGGTCAGACTAGTTACAATAGGTGATATGTTTGCACATGGTCTACTATGCACATTTGATAACATTACATAGGAATATGAACAAGGCAGTTCCTGACATACAGTGCAACCTTGGGAGCATTATCTCAGGTCTGGGGCCAAGACCGTAATGAGCTACTCACATCAGATATATTACACCTCCCTCTGAATCATGGCCACCCCATAAAAGTGATCACACTCTTGTATAGTGCTCTATTATCTGTGGCGTAGCTAGAGCTTTTGCCAACCGGGGCGATCCCTGACTTTGCTGCCCAGTGACGGCCAGTGCAGGTAAGAGCACAGGCGGGGAGTTGGCGACAGACGACGAGCAAGGGAGGGAGTGGGTGGACGAGGGAGAATCATTTTTTTTTTTTAAAGAAAACTTACCTTGCCGCCGCCGCCCCCCCCCCAAAAAAGTACGGGGCCCCCCTAGCTATGCCACTGGCCATTACCGACCAATGTATTGAACATCAGGGGAAATGGAAAGCGTGCACAAGTCGGGTTCTGATAGACAAAACATGGGTACGATGCTTGGAGTATGGAATCCAAGATTGAAATACATGCAGTATAATTTCCTACCGAATGTATATGGGTGCCTCTGTTATTAGCCCTAGATGCATGCTGTCAGAAGTAGACTTTTACCCTATGGTGTGGCTATGTCCGATGAGAACAGCACTTTGGACAGGGGTCCTGAGTACTAGAACTGAACTTACTGAAAGATCAGGGGACTGTGATCCATTTGTATGTTTGCTGGCTTTAATACCACCCGCTAAAAACAACATACGGATACTCATATTTATAGACTTAACGCTTCTATTGACAGAGGCGCATCATATGTCGTGGAAGGCCTCTCCAGCCCCCACACTGAACCCTTGGGTCAGTGACTTCAGGAGGTGGACCTCTGCCGAGGAGGACACACTAGTCAAGCTACAGAAACTGAAGACGAAAAGCCCATGTACACGGCATGGGATGCGGTTGCCACTGCTCTGGAGGCCAAGTTGGATAAGAGACCACCCTAGTTGAGCCACACGACATGACCACCCACACACTATACACACCAAGACAGCCATCTGACATGAGAATTCATTTAGTGCTACTGTTAGTTATATCAAGATGTAAAAGAATATAGTGAGATGAAAAGAGTTGTCTAACTAACCCCCTCTGCCCCAAAGCAACCCATGCAATCAAGCTATTTGATCATAAAACATTAATATGATCATTCCACGAATGGCTTCACCAGTCACCACATAGTTGTAGATATACTGAGGCTGAGCCTCACTGGCTACTGGCTTCACCAATTGTATTACTGCTTGGTTTTTTATGTTTTTATGTTTTTCAGTGATTGCTATGTACATATACCGGCACTCAGTGGTTGAATTTGAAACACTTTGCAGCACTGTGCCGACAAGTATGATGTATGCTATGTCACATTTGAAAATTCAATAAAGCTTCATTGGAAAATACAAATGCACGTTAAATCATGATTAAAGTGCATAGAATTTGTACAATACGATTACATTGTACTTATATTTTTTGCTCATGATAATAAATAACCTCAAAGATGCGAATAACAAAAATAAGGTCTGAATTGCCCCTATTTTCTTGCTTTTGGGCCAACACATTCGTATATTTAAGAGACCCTGAATTTGTAGCCCTTGTTAGAAACTATTGAAGGGTGTAGTCTACCAACAAACTATTTGCTAGCGCAATGTATAAACAAACCTTGCCTACAATTTCTAAATCTCTGACTCTCTCTTAATGGTAGAATGGTCTTCTTACGTGATTTCTTTTCATAAAAAGAACAATATTCAATAAATATATTTTAGTTTCCAATGAAGTATTGTTGCAAAGGTGAGTATTCGCAGCCTCACTCACCTAATGGGCTGACTTCAGCTTCTATCTCGGGAGGGACTGCAGTGAGATTTATTGAGGGGAATGTTTGACTTATTTTAAGCAAGCTGGGTATACGGTAACTGGGCATTTTAATGTTTGTTCATTTTGTATCATTTCAATCTTAGCTCGTGCTTTCGACCCTCTTGTTATACTAATAACTAAACCATTCTTGGCACTTTAGATAAATTAGACTGCTCTTAATATAAACCTGTCATAGGACACTCTCCGCCAAGCAACTTTACAGCAAGTTACTCATTATCATTTACGTCAATGCAGCCAGACACACACTTAATTCATGAGATTTAAGTTTGGTGGAGGCAGATTTTGGGATCCCCAAAATCCGCCAGCAAAACTTATTGTCGTCAAGTGGCAATTGTACCTTATGCTGGCGATAGAAAGAATACTCTCACATATTCCTTCTAAAGAGACCATAAGGTGCAAAGCGACAAATCTTGACTCTCTATTTGGATTAATTGTTTAAATAATGACCCCCCCCCATGGAGTGCCAGATGCATGGCCCCACCAATCGATGAATCGCTTTACACGAGGCTCTCAGCTTAACTTCCAGAATTATGCAGCCAAATCAGTGAATATGTTCTTGTTCTCTCTCTGTCCAAGGACTACTCAATGAGAGACAGAATTAATAGTCTTTGTTTGTTTTTTTTGAAAACATATTTTATTGAGTTTTTATAGTACCACTTGGGCAGTTGCCCGACATGAACCATTTTGAGACAGGATAATGACAAAATACAGCGTATTGGAAACATCATTGGGTACAGTTTGCAAAAATAATAACTACGAAAACCAAAACTTTGTGAAGACTTCCCCACCCCACCCACATTGGCGGGGATGTTTAGATATCAATGTATGCCCGAATAGAGAAAACAATATACAGTACATTATGGCCCATAACATCCGATGAAAACTGCTTGTCAAGGAATAGTCTTTGTTTTTGGTGCCAAATACTTCACTGATGATTTGGCAGTGCTCTCTTCCAATTCTCTGTCCGAAATACAGGATATGTAACAGCTAAGAATATATTGTAAACTATTATGTTTATGCAGAATCAGTGCTGCATTGTCTGCATGCAAAAGTATCAGACAGTATTTAATCTATCTCCACTGACAACATCTAAGTATACGCAGGAGCTCAATCACACCAATTACACATCAGTGCATCTCTAAAATGTGGGGACTTTTAGCTCCTTGGGAGTCACCCGGATAAAAAAAAACCTCACTCGAGAAAGCAGGAACCACTGTAGTGGGTGACAAATCCACCCTTGCTTTGGCCTACAGGCATGCATAGAGTGGGGATATTTGCTCCTGGGTGGAACTGCTCCAATGCATAGATTATAACCACTTTAGAAGGTGGGGATGGTCTTTCCTAAGACTGGCCAATTGCCTCCTTGCAGGGTGGCGATAGCTCCTCCTGTGATAGCCAAAAGCCATTTTACAGTTAGGGATAGTGAATCCTAGTTACTGTCTAGGGGACGAGGGTAGTAGTTACTCATGGAGCATGGCCCACAGCCATCCTAGTAGGTGAGGCTGTGAGGCCTGCTCACAATTTACAGACAGCAATTGCATAGCTCACAGCCTCTGCGCACAATTGGAATATCACTCATGGGTGTAGATACTCCTGGGTATAGCTCACAGCCTACACAGGGCGGGAATAATTGCTTACAGAGGGAAATTGCTCTGGGAATAGCTTAGAGCAACTCTAAACCGTGGGATAGCCATTTCTGAGCTTACCCTTACAGCCTCCCTACGGGTGAGAATAGCTGGAGGATTCTAGCATAGTCCACCTAGGCAGGTCCCATCTAGCTACATACTGTAACCGCTCCTTGACTTCATCTGATGACATTCATAGAAAAGATGACCGGCCTGTAATCTATCATGGCAGATCTCTGACCCTCTCCCATTCCACCAATGCCTGCACGGGTCTATAATACCTCAGAATAGATGAACCCTACGCAGTAACCAGCTAGGTGGACCTGAACAACAAAAAGGGATCCGCAGAGCTGATGAATGCTGCTAGCATACTACCAACCAAAAATGTTGGTCTAAATTTCACAAATATGCTGCGTCCTAAGCCGTTAACCTTGCCTCAGTGGTCACTATGCATAACATGCAAACATTTCCTACACAGGCTAAAACACGGATATCGCCTTTCCAGCAACAAACAATACACATCGGAGCATTCTACCCATGTGGGCACGCACTTCAGCGTGCCAAATAGCGGTAGTAAGAACTGCATAAATATTACAATACAGATAAGGCAAGGGCTAAAATGTGTTGAATTGCAAACTTTGCAAAGTTCTCAGAAACTCCACAGAGAATGATGTGTGCTACATCAGTAGAGCTATTATTAACGTTTCTTGTTCCTGCTATTCCTTAGAGCACCCGGTGTATCATGTGCAACGTTTCCAGAACAGACACCTACACATTCACTTCTGTTTCAACTCTCAATCTCATCCGGAGATGAGTTTCGCAATTTCAAAAGGCGCCACTTAAAATGCTGCCAAGTAATTAAAAAGTACATAACCATAAATAAACAAGACGGCAGCCGAGCCCGGCACTGAGCCGGCACTAACGTCTTCATATTTAGAGGTGGCAGTGAGTTCTGCTGAGCGTGCGTGGCTGAAGCGTATGCCTACGCACTCTACGTTCCAGGCTGGCACGTGGCAGGCGGAAGAAGTCCTTAGAGCCTGTGCTTTAGAAAGGAACGCTTTGCAGTGTCCCACGGGACTGTGGGCTAGGAGAGTGGAACCGTGTTTTCTGTACTGCATAGGAGACGGGACTGGAAGCTAAAAACAGCCCTGGAAAGGAGTTACCTGGGGATGGGAGAGGAGCTAAAGAAATAGTTCAGTATTTTAGGGTTTGACACAAAACTCAGGAGCATTCTTTCTGATGAGGATGGAATCATGTATTAATTCTCCGATGTTAGTTAATAACTCATTTAAATCGCTGTACCTGAAAATAATGAAAATTAAAGTTGATGCTATTATGTGTCAGAGAACAGCATCATATGCCAGGATACTTCTTATAAAGCCGGATTCCTTTATAAAACCTTACTAGGAACCCTCAGCCGACTGGATCTTCTATTACCTGCTGAGAAGTGTAAAGGGGAGAAACCATGTATCCATAACAAGCTAACATGTATCAAATTTTAAATAAAGTTCAGAAAGGATCACTGATTTCCGAATTCCAAGTTTAGGGGTTTATTACAAAACCAAAAATAGCTGAACATACAAACACCTCAGAACGAGGTTGCAAAAATACAAAGGCACTAATACAAAGTCCATCCTACGAACCAATCTAATCCGATATTGCATAAAGAGAATGAGCAATTCCAGAAATACTAAACAAGCAATAACTGCACCAACATCTATATTAGTCTTCATTAGTATCTGAAAAGAAAATCTGTTAATCTATCCCTACACTGTTCTAAGATGACATCTTTACTTAACGTTTCCCAAGCAAAATCGAGAAAAGGCGTCAGCTCGTGAAGACTCCCTAAGAAGTACACTCACGTTGTAAAGGTCAACCTAAGTCTCCATTCTAAGAAACGATCTCTACCCTCTACCAACTCGCTCTACCTCTCCTCAATCTGCTCCTGCACAATCTGCTCCCTCCTGCTAACTGCTAACTCATCCCTCGGGGCACTGTCCCTAATACAAAATGGACATTCAATAGGCCCGCCCAGGTAACACCTCTCCTGGCCAGGCACCTCTCGAAGGTAACTTTCCACTAAAAGTTGAACTCGGTCTAACGACGGTTGAAGTGTCCTTGGGTCTCAGGCTTCTTCAGCACAACCTTCAATTATCAGCATTCCTGAAGGCTTTGTAACCAATTTCTTCCATGCCTAACTCCTAAAACAAAAGCATTATTCTAACTAACGAAGACGATATCCATGCACCTGCAACGAATGCATGAGAACAGAACAACCTTGCACGCACATGAATTTCGCTGACCATTTCCAAATGAGAGCCTCACCAGGGGAAAATGCATTTCGGCCTACATAAACCAGCTAACATAAGGAAACGAATAGGCCTTTCTTAACACGAAAGAGTAAATACTCCATCCAGGCCTTTAACATCAAATTAAACACTCATTAATATTACATTTATAAGCATTACATTTCATCATTGTTAAACGCAATTAGTTACCTATGCGTGTGCAACTTCGACATGATGCACATTTAAATCTAATGCATTACATTTCACACAAGCTACCTCATTTAATAATTTGCAATGAAGATCGAAAGTTATACATTTCCCTTGAACTGCCATTTTACGATTCTTGAATGGCAGAACTCATCCTAATACTTCATTTACCACTGATTATTACAACACATTCTATAACTAAGATTAACACAAACATATGAATATATGCAGGTACGAACTACTCATGAATATAATGTACCCCGACAATTTTCAGAATATCTTTGCGCTCTATCACTTCCAATAACAATGCGAGTGTCACTGAAATAATCGGGAGTACACGTCTTTGTTATGTTCTATATTGAGCTATATGTGAACCTACCTTTTCATATCAACTTCACGGCTTAGATATATAAAGTACCATAGCCCTAACCTCCAGTCCTCCACTCATCTGGAGATTATCACTGTTTTCGCCCGTCGCACCTTTCAAAAGGTGCGCCGGGCACAAACAGTGATAATGCGCCCCATTATGGTGTTTTCGCTGCCCCCAGGGCAGCCGCGAACTCGCGCTGCCCCCAGGGCAGCGCATTCATGTGAAAACACAGAGCAGCCGCTCCGTGTTTTCACAGTGCAGGCGGCACCCGCCTGTACTTTTAAAGGGGTTTAAAGATCCCTTTGCAGGCGGGTGCAGTCAGTGCCTGCACCCGCCTGCAAGGGGATGTCAGGGGGGTCCATGGGACTCCCTTTACCCCCTGCAGAGGGCTGCTGTCAGGAGGCGCACTGACATTGCGCCACCTTTTAAATGACGCACTGTCAGTGCGCCTCCTGAGGGCTTCTTTGACTCTGCGCCCGCGTCTGTAATATGGCGCGGGCGCTAAGTCAAAGGAATTCCCTCCTTTGCATAGGGCACGCCCCTATGCAAATGAGGGAACACCCTCTGTTGATAGCTCTGGCGCTTTTAGTGTGCCAGTGCTATCGGTATTATAGAAGGGGACGCACAAGCGTCTGTGTCCCCTTCTATAATACCAAAGTGCCCCGGGGGCACGCAAAGTAGGCGCAAACGCCCGTTGCGCCCCCGGGGCACCATCTGTAATACGGCCCATGGTGTCCAAATCAAATTTAGGTGGCTATGTATGCAAGTGCTCTGCCGCACATAGGCTTATGCTGTGTGGTCGGAGTGAGGAGTGCTGGAGCTCAGAAACTGTAGAGCACGTGAAACCCTGCTCAAGATCCATGATGTGATGTCTATGGCCCAGCTCTTACAGGAAATCAGAGTTTCTGTTCTGCTCTGATTGCCAGGCTTTTTCACAAGGTCCTGTTGGGGGGAGGGAGCATCTTGTAATATCAAAAATGAGATAGCATGTTCTGCCTCCTGGCCTACGGTGCCAGATACTATTTCGTGCAAATTATAGCTAAATCTTGTTTAAGGTCCTTAACTCTCCAGTGGTAGCTGTGGCTGAGAAATCAAGGCTTACTCAGAATTCCACAACTGTCTACAAACACTCTCACAGTAAACTACATGGGAGGTTGATGGACGTCAGCTCAGTGGGGTCTATACAAGTGAATAAATCTACACATGTAAGTTTACTCTTACACTTTTGAGTAAG
Source organism: Calotriton arnoldi (assembly GCA_963921515.1). Lineage (NCBI taxonomy): Eukaryota > Metazoa > Chordata > Amphibia > Caudata > Salamandridae > Calotriton > Calotriton arnoldi. The sequence goes on along the minus strand of CAWUFW010000894.1, from coordinate 1,215,022 downwards.
TTTACTACTTTTGGCTATTCAAAAGTGTAGACTTACGTGTCTCCACCCCTTGAAACACTGTAAAGTTACTACAACCAAAAAGCAGCAGTAATATGCTCAGCACCACACATGGCCAACCACTGATACGGGAACACCCTCCCATAGAAAATAATGGAGGCCGGTTTTTAAAATAGAACTCCATCAGAAATATTGTTACATTAAATTAACTATTTTTTGATGTTTAAAAAAAGTATTTTTGAAAATGTAGGCATAATTAAAAATATTATTATATGTTAACATATTTTAATACTTTTGTTTCATTTAAAAATAAGTATACCTTTAGCTTGGAGATCTCGCTGAGGTAAAGTATAGGAAAAAGTAAAGCCTCCCCTTTAGTAGTAAGTATACCCATTTTCCAGGCACCCCCCTCTGTCCCTCACACATTTACAGCTAAAACATATACTTAGGTGCACAAACACTCCGCAGTCGGGCAGGGATCTCCAAACATAAAAAGATAGGAGTACTAATAAACATACTACAAAAGTCAATTTGTGAATAGGCCCCAATGTGTGCAGAGCAGGTGGGTGAGTTCAGGGGACCATTCGGGGGTGAAAGGTTCCTTGTCATTGTGGAAGAGTAGGCTTGCAAGCAAGGTTACCTCTCCAAGCTGCTCATCTGTAGTGCATCATCATTCTGGTCCACCAAATCTGCTTAACTATAATTGCTCCACTAATCCTTCTTGCATCATACTCTTAGGGGTGAGGCAGGTAAGTGAGCCCTTGTACTTGTGTCTGACTTTCTAGATTTGTCACAGCTAGTGGGAAATGGACAGCATGCAGTTACAAGTTGAGGTGGCACTCCCGAGGCAATCTTCAAGTTGTCAGGGTGTTGTAAATTGTACTTACTTTACTCAGTCTAGTGCACCTGGGATAGCGCAAGCTCTCAATCCATATAGAGCTCTGTTTTGAAATATTGGTGCCCATCTCCTAAAGAGTTGAAAGGTAAAGCTGCTTACAAGGGATTTATTGAAACACAAAATTATAGAAATTCACAGAATGTTTTTTTGGAGTGATATCTAATAACACTCAAAAGAGAAAATCAAAATTATATTAAACACATTAGTAAATTAATTACAACAACTGGGTGATGAATAATAGAAAGATATATTTCAAAAGTCATAAAATAATTTTAAAATGACGTTAAATTCACAGAACAAATATATTAGGGTACAAAGAAATACAATGACATAGACTGAAATCACATTGACAACAGAACATATGTCAATTAAATACAAGGAAAAGATGTTAGTTATCATTGTGTATATCCATTTCCAAACAGTGAAGTTATGAGTCTGTCCTCCACATAGGATCAAATACTCAAAGATAACTGGATTTTAACAATTGCTAAAGAGAATGGATTAGTCGTCGACGTTTCGGTCTTCGGTGTAACAAATCATTGATACCATCTTCAGGACAAAATTAATTCTGGTGTAACTAGATAATACCAGAAATAGACCCAAAAATCTTTTTGAAATCATCATACAGCAAACAACTTGCCATTCTAAACAACACTCTTTAGAAAAGGAAACACTACCTAATGGTGATGAGTTCTACATCCATTTCATCAATAACACAAGGAAGATTGAATAAAATTGCAACTAGCCTCTCAGCGTTTGATCAGCCTTGACCAGTCCAGTCTCATCCGGTGCAGCACCTGGTCAGCTCCCCTCATAATGGGTATATTGCAAAAAATAAGGCTACTAGGTCCTCCTTCAAAATCCCTGACAAAATTGACATACTCACAATGACTTCAACAAAACCAGCTAACCATTTTAATCATCCTCTGCCCGCTAAGCTTGTCAAAGAACTTAGATCTTCCATACTCCCTTTAACGACAAAGATAACAAAGTATCTCTCTTTCATGGCATGGTCCCTAATAGCCTAATGATAGGACAGGTCACCCCAATTTAAAAAACCCTAATGCTGACCAGTCTGGCTCCAACAATTTTCACCCAGTCTCTAACATACCGACGCTAGCAAAACTTCTGGAGAAATGTGCAAACCTACAACTCTGCAACCACATTGAATTCCAACTTCTAGATCGGTACCATTCTGGATTCAGAACTGGTCATAGCACTGAAACGGCTCTGACACATATTGCCGATGATGCCCTAAGATTGCTTGATCAGAATGAATCCTGTCAACTTATACTTCTTGATCTCTTATCAGCGTTTGTTACGGTCAAACATGACAGGATGATTGACCTCGAAAATAGAATGGAGTTATCTAGTTCTGTTTTAAATTGGGTTGCTTCATTCCTTCAAGAGACTCCTAATCAACCATTACTTATCAGACATTACACTGGTAACAATTGGAGTACCTCAAGGCTCCACACTCTCACCCATTCTAATCAACTTGGCCATGGAACCTCTTAACGACATTTTAAAGAACTCAAACATTCATTACCACATGCATGCTAATGATACACAATTGTATCTGAAAACTTCCTCACCTGAAGATATCAAAACACTCAATTGCACTCTGTTGAAAACACAACAATGGCTGACCCGCAATCACCTCATGCTGAACACCCTCAAAACTGAATTCATTTTGATCGCCCCCCACAATCTCTCGGCCCCTGTAGAAGATTGGATCAAACAACTCACAGCTATCAACTTGCTTCCCACACATTATTGACTCTACTCGATCTCTCGGCATTACTCTAGACAAACATCCTAATATGCAAGATGAATCTATTGCAACTATCAGAGGAGCCAATTACCAAATTAACATTCTAAGGAAAATCAAACCCTTCCTGCCCCTTATGGATTTTCAATTAGCAGTGCACTCTCTGGTCATCTCCAAATTAGATTACGGAAGTGCCACTCTTGCTGGCCTACACAAAGTATAGTTGGCCCATTAAGGGCCACACTGAACTCAGCTGCCAGACTCATATCCAGGAGAATAGACCACATTACTCCAGACTTAAAGCATCTAAATTGGCTCCAGTATGAAGCTAGAATCCAATTAAAGATTGCATGCATGATGCACATGGCCCTCCACAATAATACTCCTGTATACTTGGCCAAAAAACTCAAACTATCTGGGGGCAGGTGCTCCTTAAGAAGCACTGACTCCCTTTTATTGAAACCACAGAAGTTAAAAAAAAGAAAACCTACAACTGCTCCTTCTCCGGCTTTGACCCCAGAATTTGGAACACTTTACCTCCTGAGATCAGGAAAATAAACCTTGACTGCCTCCAAAAAAGAAGCAAAAAAGCTTTTGATGGATGGATTCCTTCTCTAGGAGCCGTGATCCTTCTTCAGCTCGGCTAGCGTTGGGTGGACTCCTGAGGATCATTGAACTGATATACTTAATGATATACTGTATATATGTAATGTCATGATTATTCCTTCTCTGATTGTCATTTGTTCTTCTCTTTTCCCTTTTATATGACTTGATTGCTATATGTACAGCGCTCTGATACCCAGACGGGTCATGTTCGAGCTACATAAAACTCCATTAATAAATAGATTGTGTCTGAATGAATCAGGATATTCACCAACATGAGGGTATTGCAGGACTTTGCTATCCAAGGTCAATTTGTGGGCAAGACAAAAATGTCTTTGCCCAGAAAAGTATCAGGTTACTTTTAAATTGCTGATTACTGAGGGTTACTTGATGAGCATTACACTCTGTCTTATACCAATGTCGCTTCTTCTGAAGAAGTTGCCCTCTATATGGCATAAGGTTACTGAATCACAAGGGGAGTTTCTAATGGAAACTTGAAGGGCTGGAAATTATTACTGGTGGTGTTACAGAGCAGAGCATAGATATACAGTTTCTAACTTAGTCAATAATGTTTCATTACATTCAAAGAAGTACAAGGGGACTTCAGTGCCGTATTTATACCCTCTGGGTTCTGAGAATCCCTGAGACCAGTTTGAAGTGACCTCAGAGCTAATGCACTGTTCCAGAGGCAATAGAATTCTTCTGATGATAGACTCTGGTCTGGAGAATAGACTTTTAAAAGCTAATTTTTCAGACTGAAACACCATGGATTTAGGGTCAGCCACAATGTGTGGTGACGGTCCTGTGTCACGTGTTAGGCTAAGAAACATCTAAGTTTTCGCCTCATACATGTAACAGAAAATAACTCCGATGATTGGGTAATGTACAACAAGGTTTGATTTGTACTCATTACACAATTAACCATTGTAATATAATGAGCTGATTCAAGGTTGTGTTGTTGCACTGCTTGGATTTGGGACTCATGGGGATCAAACTCTTTGCCGTGTTCAATAGTCATGGCAAATTTGGGAAGGATCAATGAGAGATTATCCCCAACATTGTAACTCCTAGCAAAATCTATGCATTGTTTCATGCAATATTTTTGTTTACTTTAGATGGTATAACTCGTTTAAGTGTGAAACATTTTACGAAATGCGTACTATAATTTTTGAACAAAGAACATGGTTGCTACCTTACCCTATATTGCAAAGCTTAAAAAATCATGACCTTCTTGGCATATTATCTTTAATGGATCCTCGTTGTGGTGGTCAGTGCTAACAGAACATCACTTCAGCTTGGTTTAAACTTTGCTCTGGCAGTACAATTGGCTGTTGAATCTAAGGACAATAATATTATAGATGAGTTCATTAGTTTAAGGGTTTACCTTAACCCAAGCAGGGACATTAATTCTTTTGTTAGCTGGCTGGATAAATTAGAAAAGCAAATTACAGTCCTAAAACACTAAGTACCCCAAGTACGGATTTTGAACGGTGGAGTCTTCAACGCTTGATTATCTGATCCTTTATTACGTGTGCCATGTGTGCTTCAAATAAACTGTCCGCATGGCGGTGTGTTGAAAGAATAGCTACTTCCTACATAGGCTTAAAACAAGGATAGCGCCTTTCCAGCAACAAAACCTACGCAGCGCAGCATGTTACCCACGTGGGCACGCACTTCAGCGTGCCAAATAGGGGTAGTAAGAGCTAAAGAAATATTACAATAAAAATAAGTCAAGGGCTAAAGTTAGTTGAGTTCCAAACTTTACAAAGTTCTCAGACACTCCACAGAGAATGATGTGTGCTACATCCAGTGCTTTAAATGGGCCGGTACTCACCGGTACTGAGTACCGGCACTTTTTATTTTTAACCTCCTGAGTACCGGCACTTTTTCATTGCCACGGAGCGTACCGGTACTCATGACTCTGGTAGGCTCAGTGGTACTTGTGCTGCTGACGATGAGGCTGTCTGAACGCCACTCTAAGCCAAAGCGCAACCGTAGCCCTGTGCCCAGCCGCTGCTGAATCATTCAGCAGCGGCTCATTACATTTTGTTAGTGTGGCAGGGGAGCAAGCTCGGTATCACGCTGTGAGTGATAGGGTCCGATCAGACCCTGCACTGTAAATCACAGGTGTGAAATTGCGCAGGCACTGAAAGTCCAGACAACTGGCTGAGAGTCTGCAAGAAGAAAGCCGTGGGAGGTAGGAATTGCAAACAACGTCTTTAATTTTGTTGTGAGCCTTTTGTGCCAGTGAATGTCTGCTTTTGTGTGTAAGTGCGGAAGCGACAGAGAGAGCATCGGGACAGTATGTAAAAGTAATTTAAAGAAAATGTGAGGAATGTTTTGTGTGTGCATGTCTGCTTGTGCATGTGTGTGAGCGCATGCTCATGGGCAAGAGAATGTATGAATGATGTACCTAATAAAACAAATAAGAACTGAAGCAGCAAATATAAAAAAGAAGCAGAAACTAAAGCATTACACATTTTTGGCCTTAATTTAATTTTTTGTGAGGAGTTAACCACTTTATGTTCATACATTTATCATGTGTTTTGGTGTGTGCTGAAACTGCTGTAACTAACATGTCCCTTTAAATGCAATGGGCAGCTTACACAGTTGAAAGGGGCAGAGTAGGAGACAGGTTATTAATTGTCTACATATGCCATGCCCACATGTGCAGAGGTAATTTGCACATGCAGGCAATTTGAGACTATTGATAAGTGTAATTCAAGGGCAAAATGATTACTTGATAGATGGCAGTAGTGTCTTTATATAATCATGCCCCGCCCTCAGCTCCGCCCCTTGCCCCACCCCCTAGCTCAATTTGAGGAGTACCTGCACTTATTTTTTCCCATTTAAAGCACTGGCTACATCAGTAGAGCTATTATTATTAGCTTGTCTTGTTCCTTAGAGCACCCGGTGTATCATGAGCAACGTTTCCAGAACAGACACCTAACACATTCACTTCTGTTTCAACTCTGAATCTCATCCGTCGGCGGAGTTTAGCAATTTAAAAAAGCGCCTCATAAAATGCAGCCGAGTAATTAAAAAGTAGATAACCATAAATAAACAAGACAGCAGTCGAGCCCGGCACTGAGCCGGCACTAAAGTCTTTATGTTTAGCGGTGGTAGTGAGCTCTGTTGAACGTGCGTCGCTGAAGCGTATGCCTACGCACTCTACGTTCCAGGCGCACTTCAAGGTACAAGCTGGCACGTGGCAGGCGGAAGAAGTCCCTAGAGCCTGTGCTTTATAAAGGAACGCTTTGCTGTGTCCCACGGGACTGTGGGCTAGGAGAGTGGAACCGTGTTTTCTGTACTGTATACGAGACTGGACTGGAACAGGCCTGCCAAGTATCACGCACCAGGGGTGACTCTAACGCATTACAGTGTGGTGTTCAGAATCACCGCACTGAAATGCATTGTCACGCATTTTAATGCCGGCCCGTCTCTCTGCTGTACCAGCGCTGAAGTATTGGCCACGCCAGGCTGCTAGCATGTGCGCCTGTGACCTGCGCCGGCTCTGCTGCTCCCCGCACGGCTGAGTCACTCAGACTACAGCCCAGGCCTGACGTCACCAGGCCGAGGTAGTAGTCGCTGTGCCAATACCAAGATAGTGACACCCGCCGGGTTGGGTCTGCCCTCAGTGGTTGTGTGATGATTGATTACTGGCTGTTGCGCACACAAATGAGAGCTGCAGTGTCAGCACGCGACCGCGATGTGCGCAGCTTCCGGCAGGCGCTTGAGGGTATGTGGTTCATGTGTGCGCTAGTGCGTTACAATGTAACAACACCCGAAACAGCGGCCGGCATAACAGTGACGTCACTTTCAGTGACCAATGGGTACGGAGAATACTTTAATAGGGCAGTTCCGCAAAAAGGGCGGCATTTCAAGATTAGCTGCAGTGTGCATACTGCCTGCAATACCGGGGGGCAGTACATCCCGCGGGCGAGTTGGGCCCACTCAGGCTCACCCGACCCTCATCACCACCGCATAGCTGCCAAGGTTTCAGATTGCTATGTGTGACATTTTCATAATTCCAGTGTAATTATGAGTGACATTTCAAAGCCTATGAGTGACACTATCTCGCAGGCAAAAATCAAGCAATGAAGATGAGAGGCACATATAAATATCAGAGATTCTACCCATTTGAGCAACAAGAAACTCTAAGAAGATCTTAGAACTGCTGCACGGCACCAGAAATGGAAGGGCACCGACCAGAGACACACTGTGTGACTGCAGGCTGGCAGGCACTGCTGCTGCTCAGATGATCTGTTCATGACCGCACGCTAGCCTAACAAGCACATTATATAGCATGGGTCAGCTTGTTATTGAAACTACCCTCACAACCCTAACCCTTCTAAATCTCTCCCAACCCCAAGAAAAATACCAGCCTTCTGTTCTCATTCTAACGGGCCACACATGATTCTTAAATACAACTTTACATAGCTGCCACATTTTTATAATTGCTTATGTGTGATATTTATGTTTTCATTGTGTGAATGAGTGGCATTCTACTACCGAATGTGTGACACTTAGAGTGGCACTTCCTCGTTAGTAAATCAAAGCAATGACTATTATTATTTGCATGCCTGTGAGTTTTCTATTACTATAACCAGATACACAACACAGTCTTCAGAGGGCTTGAATCCATCACGTTTTTCCATTTATACTGTCCTCTGCAGGTTCTCACTCTTTATACACTTTCATTCTTTCTCTTCCAAAATCCCTCGGAAATTGTCAAAAAGCACATCATGTCTGAGTGTTGTTAAAATCTATAGAAACATAACAGTTATTAAAAGGAAATAGTCTTCGGGAATGCAATATAGAGTAAAATGTGTGAAATGTAACCAGGTGCTGCGTTGGTGTCATAGATTGCCTTTACAGTGTTAGTTATTCTTCAGCAATCGTTTGACAATCATTGAGAGCTTCAATTTCTTGCCAGTAGCCCAAAACGCTCTGCTGGTTTTGCTGCAGACTGGCCTCACAGGACAACGATCTGCTCTCTGAGTCAGAACGGCTGCCTGGGACCGAAATTATGTTTGGTGGTGGGGCTCCACTGACTGCCAGGAGGCCCTTTGGTAATTGCGACGCAGTGGAAAAAAGAACCAAACTGCCCGTTTCCGCCTGGAATTTTTGCTCTACTAGTACATAGCAATGACTGTCTGTGGTGCCTTGCCAGCATTTAAAAAGGAAGGCGAGGCACCACCAGATCTGTGTGTGGGGGCTGCAGCCAGTGCCCCGTTCGGATAATGATCCGGATCACGTTGTTCCCTTTCACATTTGAAGAGCACACTGTGACACAAGGAAAGCCTGTGGGAGTGTGGGAAGCCCGACAGAGAGCTTGATTAATCACAAGTTTTGATCTGGCCTGGGCTTATTGCGATGCTGAAACAATAAAGTAAAAAACATGCCAGCGCTCACCTCTCCGAGCCCAGCTCAAATCTATGTGACAGACGACACCAGGTATTCACCCACAGTTGATCCGCGCCGCGGGAGGATTAAGTTAAGCACCAGCCGAAAGACAGCGGCGAGCAGCTCCCTCTGCTACAGGCTGTCAGGCACCAGGCTCTCCATGCCGAGTCTAAGTTAGCCGGTCACGGTGGTGATGAGGGTCGGGTGAGCCTGAGAGGGCCCGGCTCGCCCGCGGGATGTACTGCCCCCCGGTATTGCAGGCAGCATGCACACTGCAGCTAATCTTGAAATGCCGCCCTTTTTGCGGAACCGCCCTATTAAAGTATTCTCCGTACCCATTGGTCACTGAAAGTGACGTCACTGTTATGCCGGCCGCTGTTTCGGGTGTTGTTACATTGTAACGCACTAGCGCACACATGAACCACATACCCTCAAGCGCCTGCCGGAAGCTGCGCACATCGCGGTCACGCGCTGACACTGCAGCTCTCATTTGTGTGCGCAACAGCCAGTAATCAATCATCACACAACCACTGAGGGCAGACCCAACCCGGCGGGTGTCACTATCTTGGTATTGGCACAGCGACTACTACCTCGGCCTGGTGACGTCAGGCCTGGGCTGTAGTCTGAGTGACTCAGCCGTGCGGGGAGCAGCAGAGCCGGCGCAGGTCACAGGCGCACATGCTAGCAGCCTGGCGTGGCCAATACTTCGGCGCTGGTACAGCAGAGAGACGGGCCGGCATTAAAATGCGTGACAATGCATTTCAGTGCGGTGATGCGGAACACCACACTGAAATGCGTTAGAGTCACGCCTGGTGCGGGATACTTGGCAGGCCTGCCACCGTGACCGGCTAACTTAGACTCGCCATGGAGAGCCTGGTGCCTGACAGCCTGTAGCAGAGGGAGCTGCTCGCCGCTGTCTTTCGGCTGGTGCTTAACTTAATCCTCCCGCGGCGCGGATCAACTGTGGGTGAATACATGGTGTCGTCTGTCACATAGATTTGAGCTGGGCTCGGAGAGGTGAGCGCTGGCATGTTTTTTACTTTATTGTTTCAGCATCACAATAAGCCCAGGCCAGATCAAAACTTGTGATTAATCAAGCTCTCTGTCGGGCTTCCCACACTCCCACAGGCTTTCCTTGTGTCACAGTGTGCTCTTCAAATGTGAAAGGGAACAACGTGATCCGGATCATTATCCGAACAGGGCACTGGCTGCAGCCCCCACACACAGATCTGGTGGTGCCTCGCCTTCCTTTTTAAATGCTGGCAAGGCACCACAGACAGTCATTGCTATGTACTAGTAGAGCAATAATTCCAGGCGGAAACGGGCAGTTTGGTTCTTTTTCCCACTGCGTCGCAATTACCGAAGGGCCTCCTGGCAGTCAGTGGAGCCCCACCACCAAACATAATTTCGGTCCCAGGCAGCCGTTCTGACTCAGAGAGCAGATCGTTGTCCTGTGAGGCCAGTCTGCAGCAAAACCAGCAGAGCGTTTTGGGCTACTGGCAAGAAATTGAAGCTCTCAATGATTGTCAAACGATTGCTGAAGAATAACTAACACTGTAAAGGCAATCTATGACACCAACGCAGCACCTGGTTACATTTCACACATTTTACTCTATATTGCATTCCCGAAGACTATTTCCTTTAATAACTGTTATGTTTCTATAGATTTTAACAACACTCAGACATGATGTGCTTTTTGACAATTTCCGAGGGATTTTGGAAGAGAAAGAATGAAAGTGTATAAAGAGTGAGAACCTGCAGAGGACAGTATAAATGGAAAAACGTGATGGATTCAAGCCCTCTGAAGACTGTGTTGTGTATCTGGCTAAAGTAATAGAAAACTCACAGGCATGCAAATAATAATAGTCATTGCTTTGATTTACTAACGAGGAAGTGCCACTCTAAGTGTCACACATTCGGTAGTAGAATGCCACTCATTCACACAATGAAAACATAAATATCACACATAAGCAATTATAAAAATGTGGCAGCTATGTAAAGTTGTATTTAAGAATCATGTGTGGCCCGTTAGAATGAGAACAGAAGGCTGGTATTTTTCTTGGGGTTGGGAGAGATTTAGAAGGGTTAGGGTTGTGAGGGTAGTTTCAATAACAAGCTGGCCCATGCTATATAATGTGCTTGTTAGGCTAGCGTGCGGTCATGAACAGATCATCTGAGCAGCAGCAGTGCCTGCCAGCCTGCAGTCACACAGTGTGTCTCTGGTCGGTGCCCTTCCATTTCTGGTGCCGTGCAGCAGTTCTAAGATCTTCTTAGAGTTTCTTGTTGCTCAAATGGGTAGAATCTCTGATATTTATATGTGCCTCTCATCTTCATTGCTTGATTTTTGCCTGCGAGATAGTGTCACTCATAGGCGTTGAAATGTCACTCATAATTACACTGGAATTATGAATATGTCACACATAGCAATCTGAAACCTTGGCAGCTATGCTGGAAGCTAAAAGCAGCCCTGGAAAGGAGTTACCTGGGGCTGGGAGAGGAACTAAAGAGATCATTCAGTATTTCAGGGTTTCACACAAAACCCAGTAGCATTATTTTTATGGAGGATGGAATCATGTATTATTTCTCCGATGTCAGGTAACAGCGCATTAAAATCGATGTGCCAGAAAATAAAGAAAAACAAAGTTGATGCTAGGATGCTTCCAATAACAATGCGAGTGTCACTAAAATAATCGGGAGTACACGTCTGTGTTATTTTCTATATTGACCAGTATGTGAAGCGCCCTTTTCATATCAACTTCCAAGGCTTAAAGTACAATTGCCCTGACCTCCAGTCCTCCACTCCCCATAGGTGTAGATATGCTGACACTGAGCCTGACTGGCTCTTGACTTCACCAATTGCATTATTGTTTGGTTTTTAAGTGTTTTTGTTGTGCAGTGATTGCTATGTACATTTACCGGCACTCATTGGTTGAATTTGAAACACGTTGCAGCACTGTGCCGACAATTATGATGTATGCAAAGTCACATTTGGAAATTCAGTAAAGCGTCATTGGTAAAAACAAATACACATTAAATCATGATTAAAGTGCATAGAATTTGCAAAATACAATATTGTGCTTCTATTTTTTGCCACGTCTGGGCATACCCTTCCCACCCCCAGTCACAAAGATCTGGGCTTAATCCATCGTTCCAGTTTCGACCCAGCCATATGCAAATCAGTCTTGACCCTGTTTCTCATGGGAACAGTCCAGCCCAAACTGCCAAGCCAGGTCCTCCCTGGACCGGAAACAAGCATCTTAGGACCAGTTTCGTGGTATCACCTGTCATCAGCCGCCATGCTAGCTTAAATCAAGTGGTGCATACCCTTCCCACTTAGGTCGACAAAAGCAAAAAAGACAGATGATGGACGGACTGCTGAACAATGCAAACATTCACCCCCAGTCACAAAGATCTAGGTTTAATCCATCGTTCTTTTGCTCACCACTCCACCCCAGTTTGGACCCAGCCATATGCAAATCAGCCTTGACCCTGTTGCTCATGGGAACAGTCCAGCCCAAACTGCCAAGCCAGGTCCTCCCTGGACCGGAAACAAGCATCCTAGGACTAGTTACGGGGTATCACTCATCATCAGCCAGGCTAGCTTGAATCCAGCGCGCAGTGAGCACGGTACCCACGTCTAAGCATACCCTTCCTACTTAGGGTGACAAAAGCAAAAAGAACAGATGATGGATGGAATGCTGAACAATGCAAACTTTTACCCTCAGTCGCAAAGATCTGTGTTTAATCCAGCGTTCTTTTACTTACCACGCCACCCCAGTTTGGACCCGGCCATATGCAAATCAGCCTTGACTCTGTTCCTCATGGGAACAGTCCAGCCCGAACTGCCAAGCCAGGACCAGGGAGGACGGTTCGCCAGCACAGAATACCGCCACCACGGTAGTCTTCTTTCTATCGCGTATTCATCTAGATAAGGCGGGCGGACCGCCGTCAGCTCTACAGTGTTTCAGAGATCGCCACAGCGGTGGGACGGCAGTTGGACCAACAAGATCTAAATCAGGCCCTTAGTCAATGATGTTTCATCACAGGTGAAGAAGTACAAGGGCACTTCAGTGCCTTATTATACCCTCTGGGTTGTGAGGAGAATCCCTGAGACTAGATTGAAATGACCTCAGAGCCAATGCACTGTTCCAGAAGGAATAGAATGCTTCTGATGTTAGCCTCTGGTCTGGAGAAAAGACTTTAAAAAGCTAATTTTTCAAAATGAAATACCCTGGGTTTAAGACCAGCCGGAATGTGTGGCGACGGTCATGTGTCAGACCACGTTTGACACAACTGGATACTCCTGAAGACAGTAGTGCATAGAAATATCAAATCGATAAATGCTATCGCCTCATACATGTAACAGAAAATCACTCAGATGATTGGGCAATGCTGAAAAAGTTTGATTTTCACTCATTAGACAAGTAACCACGTATTTAATGAGCTAATGGGAGGATAGGGCAGGCCAGACACGTAAGACCCGATTCAATGATGTATGGTTGTACTGCTTGGATTCGAGACTCTTGGGGATCAAATTCTTCGCTGTGTTCAATAGTCATGGCAGTTTTGGGAAGGATCAATTAGAGGCTATCCCCCAACATTGTAACTCCTAGCAAAATCTACGCATTGTTTCATGCAATATTTTTGATTACCTTAGATGGCATAACTTGTTTAAGTGTGAAACAGTATATGAAATGCGTACTATAATTTTGGCACATAGAACATGGTTGCTACTTTCCTTTATATTACAAAACTTCAAAAATCATGATCTTCTTGGCATATTATCTTTAATGGATCCTCGTTGTGGTGGTCAGTGCTAACAGAACATCACTTCCACTTGGTTTAAACTTTGCTCTTGCAGTACAATTGGCTGTTGAATCTAAGGACAATAATATTATAGATGAGTTCATTAGTTTAAGAATTTACCTTAACCCAAGCAGGGACATTAAATATTTTGTTAGCTGACTGGATAAATTAGAAAAGCAAATTGTAGTCCTAAAACACTAAGTGCCCCAAGTGCGGATATTGATTGGTGGAAACTTAAACGCTAGATTATCTGAGCCTTTATTTCATGGTATAGGTAGATTCCAATGGAGGAAAAATATTTAGCTAGCATATGCCATGTGTGCTTCAAATAACCTGTCCACATGACGGTGTGTTGAAAGAATGGGTGTTTGAAATAAGAGTCTGTTACCCTAAGTAGTCGCTTTGAAAAAGATTTACCAGCAAAGAGAACATATCTAGGTGAAAAACGTGATATTCTGATTGATTATTTTATAGGTGATTTATGGGTATTTGCTAAATGTTGCTCTATGGAGATACTCACCTGGAAGGAAGCAATCACCTTCCCATAACTGCGGGTCTCGTTACATTGGAAAATCAGACTATGGCTTGTAATACCGAAAGATTTAAGCACACTTCTGTTATTAGGTCAGTAAACCATTGTGGTTGCCTAACCTCTCGACAATGTAGACCCATGGCCACTAAATTAGAGAATATTTTTTTTTCTGCTAAAAAAACTCCAACAGATATTTGCAAACAACTGTGTCAATTAGCTCTTTTTAAACCTCTGCATAAAAGAAACACTGTTTTGTAGTAGCATCAGTGGATGGTTTGATCAATTATCGTTACATAGCTCACAAGTGCATGAGGAAGACCTCAAAATAATTTCGGAAAACTGATGACGCACTTTTATTAGACAGATATTTGAATCTTTGTGCGTGTATAAAATATTAGTAAGAAGAAGGAGATATAACCAAAGCATGGGAATTTGAGGTAGCATTTAGATTAGAGGCCCAAGGGCTTGTAGAAGCAATTGGATGCCTTGCAGCAATATGCTAAAGAGAAGGAACTATTTAACTATAAATTTGAATAAGATTAAAGTGATGCAGAGAAAACATGCTCGTACTACTACCATTTTCATAATTACATTCAAACGCTTTAATACAATACAGAAAATTCTGTGTATTAATTAATAATAACCTGCGTTGGAGAGACCACTTGAAGATGGTTAGGTCTAATGCTCTCTCTTTGCTGAATGGGTATTGTAGCTCCTTGTTTGGAGACCTTGCAATATCCCTGGTTAAAAGGTCTGAAATCCAAAATTAGCACCAAACGCACTATATGGCTGTGCTCCCTTTAAATTGGATGTAATTCTAAACCCGAAAAGCTTGAAATCCTTTGCAGGAAGGTGTCGGAGAAGAATACTGGGTCTTCCTAACTTTGCCCCAGTGGAAGCTGTTCCATTAGAATTAGGTCTAGAATTAGTTCAACGTAATATGAGCTTTACACTTGAATATTTGGGACTTCATTTCTTAAATAATTTGATTAATGACGTTAAATCAGTT